>CM062807.1:406714248-407914248 GCA_031772625.1 Pinus tabuliformis | reverse complement strand
GTTCTTTCTCCATTGTGGCAGTCAAATGGATTCCAAATCCCCTTAAATCGTGAATTAATTCCCTGTCGATTCCGCTTCTTTCTATCGAGCGCAATCTCAGCTCTCCGATCTGGGCTCCTCAAGATCTGACGTCATACGCACGTCAAGCGCGGTTGACTTGCTCAACCAATAGCATGCGATCAACGGTGGTTTTTCTCTCTCCTCCGCCGCCACGCATCGCTTGGTGTATGGGATCGCTCCGCTCCTGTCCAAAACCTCTTACCGTTCAAGGGCGCCCCGATCAAAACTGTCAGTTTCCAGGTCATGGGTCCCATCTTTGTACGTTGGCACTTTTCGTTTCTCAGCGCACGGTCCTTTGGTCCCCCCCACGTGACCGAGTGCTCAGGCTTTCCCATTTTGGCCTTGTTCACCCAGCGATGCGTGATTAGTGCTAGGCGCTAATCGCGCATCAAAAATCAGCTCCTTTTCGTGATTCGGGGCTCTCAAGGGCTATTTTGGCATCCTGCGCAGTCTCCATGGGCCTCGGTTAGCGCGCTTTGACCGAGGTCCTCGTCGTTCCACGCTGGCTGCCATGGCCACTGGTTCAGGGTGTTTTTGATCGCTATTTTGGAATTTTCAAGGATTTGTTCAACTCAATACAGTCAAGGTTCTTGATAGTCTTTTTCGGATCCGATTCGGATCACGGCCTCCCTATTGAAAAATCTTTTGGACCACCAAAAGTTGGTTTTCTTCAAGCATCGACTAAGTGAGGAAACTGTTGTCTCACTTGTCTAATCTCAATCCACTTCGCACTGCTCGGCTTTGAACCTTTAAGCCCAATCATGAGGTATTCCACCTATCCACTGTGCATCGTCCTTACCTTCATGTCTAGCACTGTGTCTTCCTGTAACTCATTAAGATATTCAAGTAGCAGATCATCAACAGAAGGTAATTGACTCTTCTCTTCGGGGTCCTCGATCATTGAAGGTTCAAACAACCTCAAGAAATCCGCGTTCACGACTGAGTAGATGTGCATGTAAGCTGGCAGATCAAGGTGAAAAGCATTTTCACCAATCCTCTCAAGTATCCTGAAGGGTCCATACCTGATAGGTTTTAGCTTTTTACCTTCACCTTGCATCCTGTCCTTGCTGATATACAGCCAGACTTGGTCTCCAACTTGAAAACTATGCGCCATATGATGCTTATCATGCCTAGCCTTGTACTTGGCCTGGCTCTTTTCCAGTTTTTCCTGTACTGCCTGGTGGATCTCCTAGATCTGTTCAATGAACCTAGTTGCCTTGTCCACATCACTATGTCTATCAACCATGGTATCTTTACCAAAGACAAAATTCAAAGGAGACCTTGTTATGAAACCAAAACATGTCTCAAAAGGAGATCTCTGTGTAGAAGAGTGTTTGGCTCTATTGTAAGCATGTTGCACATAGCACAAGTGCTCATCCCAAAGCTTAGGATGTTTGCTGCAATATCCTCTCAATAACTGGATCACTGTCCTGTTAACTACTTCTGTCTGGCCATCTGTTTGTGGATGAAAAGTTGTGCTTTTCTTTAATTTGGTGTCCATTAGTTCTCACAGACTAGACCAAAACTTTCCCACAAGTCGAGCATCTCGATTAGATATAATAGAAGTGGGTAATCCAAAATGAACCCATACATGTTCAAAGAATAATTTTGCAGTTTGTTCAGCTGTAATATGTTTACTACAGGGTATCAAAATACACATTTTGCTGAACCTATCCACAACAACATACATATAATCATGACCTTTCCTAGATTTGGGTAGTGCTCCAACAAAATCCATGGAAATTTTTTCCCAAGGGTGAGAAGGAACTGGCAAGGGAGTGTATAAGCCTAGTTTTCTGTTGTTGGGCTTGCTTTTAGCACACATAACACATCGCTTTACATATCTAGAAACTGTCTCATTCATTTTCGGCCAATAGCAGAACCTTTGCAGCTGTGCAACTATTTTACTTACCCCAAAGTGACCTGATATCAGAGAAGTATGTGCTTCCCTAATTATCTTTACTCTCTCAGTTTGTGGAATGCAGAGTTTCCCACAATGATATAAGAGTCGGTCCTTCACATGATAGTCCAATTCTTCTACTCTTTTGCCTTGAATCAAAGTTGCATATACATCCTTAAAGTCCATATCCTGAGCATATTGTTCTATGTAGCTTTCATGCAGCACATAATTATGCTTAAGTATGGTAGATGCATTTATAATGGGTCTAGATAACATGTCTGCAACCTTGTTATGTATGCCCTTTTTATATCTGATGACTAAATGAAACTGTTGTAGAAAACCCATCCAACTGTAATGTCTTGATTGTTGCAACTTAGTTTGGGAGTGTAGATACTGAAGTGGTCGATGATCAATATGTATTACTGTTTCTTTGCCCATTAAGTAATGTTTCCACTTTTTCACACTCTGAACTAATGCATACAATTCCTTATCATATGTAGGATAGTTGACTACTGCATGATTAAAAGTCTCAGAATGATAACATATGGGTTTACCGTGCTGTGTCAACACTGCTCCCATGGCATAGTCACTGGCATCAGTTTGGATCTCAAATGGTCTTTGTAGATCTGGCAGTGCTAGTACAGGTGTTGTACTAATCTTGTCTTTCAAGGTGTCGAAGGCTTTCTGCTGTTTGCCTCCCCACTGAAACACCTTGTTCAATCCTGTCAAAGCATGTAAGGGAGCTGCAATTGAGGAAAAATTTGAAATGAACTTCCTCCAATATTGTGCTGCTCCTAAGAAGCTTCTCACTTCTGTAGCAGACTTGGGTTTAGGCCAGTTTATGATGACTGCCACTTTAGAGGGATCTATTTTCAATTCACCTCCCCCTACTATATGACCCAAATAATTTAGAGAGGTTTTGCCAAATTCACATTTGGAGAGTTTAACATAAAGTTTTTCTCTTTTCAAAACATCTAATGTCTGCTTAACATGCTTTAAATGTTCTTCCCACGTTTTACTAAAAATCAGAATGTCATCCAGATACACAATAACAAAATCATCAAGAAAAGGTCTAAGTACATCATTCATTGATATCATGAAAGTAGCAAGGGCATTGATCAAGCCAAAAGGCATAACCAGCCATTCATACAATCCCTGATTTGTTTTGAAAGTAGCCTTCCATGCATCTTGCTCTGCAACTCTGACCTGATGGTATCCACTGTGCAAATCCAGCTTGGTGAAATAAACAGCTTCCTTCAATTGATCTAAAAGGTCATCTATGCGAGGAAGGGGATAATGATTTTTGATTGTTATCTTATTTAGTGCTCAGTAGTCAATGCACATTCTCCATGAGCCATCTTTCTTTCTCACCAAGACGATGGGTGACCCACATGGTGATGTGCTAGGCTTGATGAACCCTTTCTCGAGCAACTCCTGCACCTGCTTCTTGATTTCAACATTCTCTAAAGCAAACAAACTGTATATCCCAATGTTAGGAAAAGGAACATCTTGCTGCAAAATAATATCATGTACTATTTCCTTTTTGGGTGGCATACCTTGAGGTTCTTGAAACAAGACATCATACTCGGAAATAATATTTTCTATATCAGCTTGCCGATCAGAATTACAGCCCTCAAATACATTGGTTTTATCAGTTTTCCTTTCCTTTATAACCATTAGTAAGAACTGTTTGTAGGAATTTATCATTCTTTTCATCTGTCCTAAGTTTATGAGAGTATAATTATTCTTGAGCTTATGAGCTCTTACAAAGTATTCGATTCCTTCCTTAACAAGTAGATACTTGTTCTCGGCTCTATAGAAAATAGCTTTTCTATCATACAAGTAGGGACTTCCTAATACAATTCCACATATATCTAAAGGAATTACATCTAGCTCAACCTCATCTACAAATGCTGACCCAAAAGAAAACTTGAGTTTGCACTGTCTAGTCACTTGTAGTTGCGCTTTATCATTCAACCATCCTAATGGGTATGGCTTCTTATGAGGTGTAGTTGCTAATCCCAATTTCTTTACAATTGCTTCAGAAATTAGATTTACTTGTGAGCCACTATTAAACAAAGTATCAATTTTTGATTTTTGGAAACAACTCGAATATGGAAAAGCTCATGTCTTTTTCTCTCATTTTCTTCATCAATAACAGATTGAGCAAAATTACTAGCAGATACTTCAGAATTCTTACCTTTTATACCTATGGCTGCAATGATTGTTTCATCTCCCGAGTCTGACCCCAAATATTTCTGAATAGCTGCAGCAGTATTCTTCTTCTTGCCCTCGAACTTCTTAGGTCCCAGCTCTGGATGCAGAATCCAATAGTGCTCATCATCATGCCCCTCCTTTTTACAGTGAGTGCATGAAGCTTTGCCTTTTTGTGCAGTGTTAGCCTTCCTTGCTTTCCACTTTTTCTTCCTTTTCTCCTTTCTCTTGCTTACAATGGGTTGGGATGGTCCCCCAACTTCTGGATTTCCATTCTTTCCTCTAGCTTCTAGATGAGTAGCTTGTACAGATACCTCATCTATACTAGTGGGATTAAACATGAGGATGGTATGCCTCATGTAGCTTTGTAGACCACCAATGTACTTCAAAAGAGTCTCTGGTGAGTCTAATGAGATACCCAACATCAATGCTTTCTTTCTAAATTCTTTAGTATACCCTTGTACACTTTTCCCTTTCAACTTCCGAAGAGTTTGCCAAATCATCATGGCTTGTTGCATGTAGGCCAATGGATAGAACTGTTTTTTTATTACAGCAACAAATTCACTCCAGACAGAGATGGTCTTACCATGCTTCTTCATATCAGCTTGGGGTTCTGCCTTCTCACCAAACCAAGGCAGTGCCTCCTAGGCGTAGGCTTGCTAGTTGAATCTTACTCTTGTCTGAGTCTATGTTTTGTACCCTGCAATACACATCAATTTGTCTTATCCAATTGTCCAACTTTTCAGGTGAGAAAGCTTTCCTCTTTCCCCTTTCCTTTGGAGTGGTCATGGGAATGAGATTCATCTTCTTCTTTATCTTGCTTAAAGCCTGATGAATCTTCATCCTTATGCTTTCTAAAGTCCCTATACATTTCTTCTACCATAGACTTTATAGCTAGGAAACTTTCTATGAATTGAGGGTTTGGCCCTATAGAACCTTCCTCTGACATTGTCTTTCGAGAATAGACTCTCCCAATTTCATGATTAGTTTCCACCAACTCTCCTTCTCCTAATTTGAGCTTTGATCTAGTGAGCATTCACAGCTAAACAAACACAAGCTTGTCTAACCTTACGACCTAGAGCTCTGATACCACTTGATCTGATAATCACCCTATGAGTGACCTCAGTTAGAGATTTATTAAACAAAAAGTATTACAGACTCATGTGATGGTGTGTGTTCTGTGTTATTTAAGCAATGGATCGATCAAATTGCCAATACACAGAAAATAATTGGAGAGACAGTAGAGAAATACAGTAAGAAACACAAAGACACAAACAATTTTTAATAAGGAGTTCACCCTATTCTCCAGGGCTACGTCTCTGGTCCAGCTTCAACGGTGGCCTTGTTTTATTGTGTCTTACAGCAGAGAAATTACAATACAGGGACTCAATGTGAGTTCTCCTGAAGAAGATTTTGCTTGGTAGGGTGGTTCTTGGATTCCCCAAGCCACTCGGAGTTCACAGACTCCTTTTCTTCCTACCAACTCTGTGACCCTTGGTCTACAGTGGAAAGAGCCAAATGTGATGTTCAGTCCGAATAGATAGGGAAAGGCTTGAATCTTCAAGCTCTCTGGTGCTCGACGCTGCCTGTGGTCAGCTCGGCCCCTCTGTCTCCTCTGCTTGGCTTTACTGTTATCTATGTTCAGTCCTCCTCTCAGGGTTCACTATTCACTATCTATCTTGGTCGTTTGGAATCCTCTCTATTCCTCCTCTCTAAATCTAAATTCGACCGTCTCTGTTCATGGCTTTAGTCATTCGATCCCTATCCCTGTTCAGTTCCTCTCCCACCTACGTTGATTCGCCTACCGCCTGCGTGCTTGGAGTTCCCTATTCGATGTCAGCATGAACACTCGGGAAGTAGCCACGCGTCCCCATCGGAACAGCGCCAGCCTGCTCGTCGATTCGTTTCTTCGGTTATGTTGTGAATACATTCTTTCTCCATTGTGGCAGTCAAACGGATTCCAAATCCCCTTAAATCATGGCTTAATTCCCTGTCAATTCCACTTCTTTCTATTAGGCACAATCTCAGCCGTCCGATCAGGGCTCCTCAAGATCCGACGTCATACGCACATCAAGCATGGTTGACTTGCTCGACCAATAGTGTGCAATCAGTGGCGGTTTTTCTCTCTCCTCCACCGCCATGCATCGCTCGATGTATGGGATCACTCCCCTCCTGTCCAAAACCTCTTACCATTCAAGGGCACCCCGATCAAAACCACCGGTTTCCAGGTCATGGGTCCCACCTTCCTACGTTGGCACTTTTCGTTTCTCTGCACACGGTCCTCTAGTCCCCCCCACACGACCGGGTGCTTAGGCTTTCCCATTTTGGCCCTGTTCGCCCAGCGATGCGCGATTAGAAAATCAACTCCTTTTCCCGAGCTGAGGCTCCCAGAGGCTATTTTGGCATCTCGTGCAGTCTCCATGGGCCTCGGTCAGCGCGCTTTGACTGAGGTCTTCGTCATTGCACGCCGGCTGCCATGGCCACTGGTTCAGGGTGTTCGATCACTGTTTTGGAATTTTCAAGGATTTGTTAAACTCGATACAGTCAAGGTTCTTGACAGTATTTTGTGGATCCGATTCGGATCACCCCTAAAGTGTGAGATCATAGGCTACAACGATGGTTGAAATGCTTTACTTAACTATTCTGTTCCTTCTGACAAAAAGAGAGAGAGGATCGGAGCTTCAGGTGGTATGGGAAACCTGATACAACACATATATAAAACAACTGAAATCATGTCCTGAGTTGGGCATTCCCATGCTCAGTAGCTATGTCAGAGTGATTTTCTCAATGAAGAGATATGACAAATCTGGTCGCCGATAAGCACAATGCGGATTCAGTGTCATAATAGGATCATTCTAATGAGCTGTCTCCAAAAAACAATATACGCAACTTGGGAGAGGAAACAAGGTTGAGTGATGCAAGCATCTACACAAGGTCTTGATTTCCGTTTCACCAAACATCATAGATCAATACATGTGAATATATGCGTTGATGTCAAACATGTACGAAATCATCTGATTACCAATCAATAATGGAGACCGTTAACGGACACGAGGAAGGCCACCAATAATGGTGATGGTCTCCAAGATGCACAATACAATCTAGCGAGTGTGAAAAATGTTTTTGTCGTTGAAAACTCATAGAATCGTTTAACCTAGAGCCAATAATGAGAACCCCTAATCAAACACAAGGTGACCTACCACTGATGCCTGCAAGTTCCAAGGCACTGAAGTGTTTCTGGGTCGTCTTCCTAGATACAGTGTTGAAGTCGATAGGAAGAGACCTGTCGAAAGGTAGGGAATAATGTGTCCTACATCAATCGACAAGAAACGGGACAAGAATGGTTTGTTTTTTGAGGAATCTTTGGGCATTGGGTCAAAACGACGGAGGGCATGATGAAAGAATATGCTTGATGGGTTGATGGAGGAAATAGAAGAAAAAATGTTTTCCCTTGAACAATAGAAGGCATGACAATGGTTTTAACCATGTAGCACTAGACTCATGAACACCAAAGAGTGTTAGGATACATAGATGCAAGAACATTGAGTTATTTAGGCTAAGCTCATAGGATAGTAAGATTCATATTGAGAGGTCGTCACAAGGAAGATTTATCTGAGGGAGTGACATGTTCAAGGGAATGACTGCTGCCAAACCATGCTTTCAAACACTAAACACAGTTCCACGTTCCCCATATGATTATTTTATTGAGTCCAGACGAGTAAACTCATCGATATTTTCATATTTTAAGAGTCTGAAAAGGACCACAAAAAGAGCGACTCTATGCCCTATTTGATTAGTTTAATGAGTCCAGACAGGCAAACTTGTCGATCTTTTCATGTTTTAAGAGTCTGAAAAGGATCGTAAAAAGAGTGACTCTACACCTCGTCTGTGTAATTTAATGAGTCCAGATGAGACAACTCGGTGGTCTTTTCATATTTAGAGATTCTGAAAAGATCGTAAAGAACAACTCCAGGGTGGTCCCCTTGTCATAGTTTTTAATCGGGTGCAACAAAAGTTTAATAATATACCCAGATCGGTTACTTTTCGGTGAGTTAATCTACTGAGTCCAGATAAAAAGAAACCTATACTCAATAGATGTTGACCTCATTTTGTTATGATTACGAGGAGACAGACTAAACTCGATATTCGTCGTGAATTTTTAATGAGTCACGCAATGACAAACTCAATACCTTCATCGAATTTTAACGAGTCAAATGAAGAAAACTCAAAGTATCTTTTTCAATTTAGTGAGCTAGGAGAAAGAGGTAAAAGAACTGCTCATTCCTTCTTTGAAGATTTAATGAGCTCAAAGAAGGGAAAAACTCAGGGATTTTTCGATTTGAAGAGCGAGAAATGTGTCGTAGATTTTTAACGAGCCCGATGACTAAAACTCAAGATTTTTCAGTTTAACGATCGAGAAAAGTACCTAAAAGAATGCTCAGAGCTTCCTCATAAGTATTTAACGAGCCCAACAATGAAAAACTCAGGGATTTTCCGATTTAAGAGCGATAAAATATCCTGTAAAAGAACTGCTTATTCCTTCTTTGTAGATTTAACGAGCCCGAAGAAGGGAAAAACTTAGGGATTTTTCGATTTTAAGAGCGAGAAATGGTCCCAAAAAAGCAAGTGGTCTTATTGTTGTCGTCAATTTTTAATGAGACTGGTGACAAAAACTCAATATTTTTCAGTTTAACGAGAGAGAAAAGTACCTAAAAGAATGCTCGGATCATCTTCATAAGTTTTTAACGAGCCTGAAGAAAAAAATCGGGATTTTTTTTCAATTTTATGAGCGAGAAAAAGGCGTCGAAAAAGAATGCTCAATCGATCTTTTTCAGTTTAATGAGCTATAAAAAGAGGGAAAAAGAGTTTCTCAGACCGTTGTCATAAGTGTTTAATGAGCCTGACGATGAAAAACTTGGGCATTTTTCATTTCAAGAACAAGAAAAAGTCCCAAAAAAGAACATGCTCATATCTTCTTTGTAGTAGTTTAACAAGCCCAAAGAAGGAGACTCGAGGTTTTTTGGGTTAACGAGAAAGAAAAATACCATAAAAAGAATGTTCGCTCTTCTTCGTGGTACTTTAACGAGCCCAAAGAAGGAGACTCAAGGATTTTTCGGATTAACGAGCAAGAAAATACCATAAAAAGAATGTCTGATACTTCTTGATCTCATGCTTGACAATAGAAGGGTCTATGCCATGCATTTCCTCATAATACCAAGGGAAAACATCAAGAAAATCCTTAAAAGGGTAGGTGAAGCTCGCAATTTCCTCAGGATTGCATTTGGATCCAATATGTATGTTTTTCACGATGCCTGTCTTGACTGAAATATCGATGAGCAATGTCTTTGAAAGATTTTCCGTGTTTCCCTCCGATTCCAAAGTTTGGATAGTCATATAAGGTGAGGAAATGATTTCAGGTGCATTGGGTGACAGGATATGAAGAGGCATCATGTCCGAATCAGCTACTGAAACACGATGGTGTGATTCCTCCCAAGGTCACTCTTCTAAAGTCATGATCTATCTAATAGCTTCGTCCAAAGTTAGGACTTGATTGAGGGGATCAAAAGAAGGAGCAGTTATGGGAGGGGCAGTGGTACCGTTGGCCATGACCAAAGTGACTAGAGATTCAAATGCAGATTGAATCGCCTGGTAGGCCAATTCAGCTGGTGACAACGACATTTGTTCTCTATAAGTGTAAATGTCTAAAGGGGCCAGTAGGATCCAAGGATCGGTTGGTTCGTGAGGAATGTATGAAACCATATTAACCATCTGTGGAACTGCTGGCAGTAGAATAGGGAAAAAACCCATCAGGGAAGAGCCCTTCAGTAGACCGATATCGATACTAATGTAAGAGTGAGGTACACCACCCACTAAGGGTACAAAGTTGTTTGGTAACGTGGAATAATCAGGGGTGTAAAAGGATAGCTGGTCCACTGTGACTACCTTTCCATCCAATGGAAATAGGATGATGCTAAAGACAGTAGACACAATGGCCGTCATGGCGTAATTCCAACTACAACCCAACAAGATATTATAGTCGAGCTTTTTATCTATGACTTTGATGTCCACCGTTATCATTTTCCCATACAAGGTGATGGGGTGGCTAGGTAGGTAACCTTTTGGGATGAAAGTGTGGTCGTCGAAAGCTTTAAGGGAATTTGACAATGGGGATAGGGTTGGAGAACCCAAAGCAAGCCAACATGAAGCCAACATTACGCAGGTAGAATCACCTTCATCAATGACAGTTTGATGTATACCTTTACCTTTCGAAAAGATTTACACCTGAAATGCAAGCTCGTGAGAAAGGGGAGGCTTAAACTTTTCCATGTGGAAAATTGCAAGCATGGAATCCTGTGGGACGATACCACCAATGGCTGAAAGCAAAGATTTCTTTTGTGCTAGATATGTTTATAATACTTTGAGTGCCAACATAGACAACGACGCTTGTGCCAAGTCTTTTACAATGCTATAGTTTTGGGCAGCACATGCAGATGTATTGTGTGTTGAAGTGCTCCTTTAGGGGGGAAAATCACAAGGTCAACAACTGGCCTTTCGATATGAAGATCGTTAGGCAGTGGTGGGTTTTGACTTGAGGAGGGTTCCTCTGCATGAGCAATAGGAGCTCCATAAGATTTGGCTTTGGTCTGTAGATCTACCGTTTCAAAGGTGTAAATGGTAGAGGGTCCTTCACCAACTGAAGGATGTTGCGAACCACCATTGCCCCCTTGTGGGGGTTGGGGTTGGTTTGCAATAAGGTGTTGCTGCTGCTGAGCGGGGAAAGGATTATTTAGGACAACAGGGGTCTTGCTAGTATCCTTTTTAGCAATGAAAAGTGTGCATTCCTGAAGATGTGGCAACCAAAGTTCATGTGGTCTTCGGCACAGATATTGCAAGGGAGTCTAGTGGGTTTGTCCTTTCCATCTTCAGGGGGTGCAGTAGCCTTCTGCTTTGGGTTTTGTTACTTTGTTGACTGCTCTTGAGAAGGAGCAGTATTTTTCTTATTCTTCTTTTTCTTACCACCAGGTTTTTGTGTAGATTCCATAGAGTTGATCACGGTGGTAGGAAGAGAAGTCGATTTGGTAGAGGGGTCCACTGAAATCTGGGAAATGTGACCACTGAGTTGTTTTACAGTAGCCCCGGAGGTTGCGTCAATAATCCCATCGGCATGCGCTCCGGGTTTCTTAGTAGCAAGAGCATTAGAGTTGCGAGGGGCATTGGGAATTACGTCGTATAGAGTGCCAGAATGCGAATATATTAGATCTAAGTGTTGGGCACGACGTATGGATTGGTCTTCTGTGACCGCACCACCTAAGGTGACATCCTTAGCGATTTGGGGGAGTAGAGACTTGCAGAACCAATCTGCTAAGAGATAGTCTAGGAGGGGAGCTTTGACTAACCTCCACCTACATCTCCATTCATGTATATGATCAGAGATATGGGTGGCGGTATCCTGATGTAATGAAGTGAGGAGTTCCGTCCCAATTTCATAGTGAATGGGTAGCTGGAAGTGCTTTAAGAATTTCATTGCTAGAGCGTCAAAGGTATTGACTAACGCACATGATAACTCAATGTACCACTTGGTTGTGTTTCTAGTAAGGGTGCAGGGAAAGAGGCCTAACTAGATAATGTTATCCACCATGGAAATAGAAACAAACCATAGATGATAGGTGGTGATTTTTGTACCTAGATCCTCCCCTTTTTTCCTTCGAACTTAGAGATGTATGTCAGTATTTTATGTGAGATTGGTAGCCAGAGTAAGTTATGATAGATGGGGTCATTTGTAAGTTTGTACAAATCGGGGATATGAAGCATTGCCAATAAAGGCAGGGTGTGTGATGCCCCGAATCGGACCAAGGAGATGACATATGACTTGAGGATCCTTGCGGTCCTCCCATCGTGTGGTTCCCAATATTATAAACAGGTTGTGTGGTATAGTAGGTGCCTTGGGGTATGGTATTGTAATGTGGATTTCCATAGGGATTGTTAGGCTGGGGGATATAATTGCCCCCAGGATAAGTAGTGCCCCCTTGACTCATTCAAGGTTGTGAGTAGAGTGCCCCATGGATTGATTGGGACCTCCTTGAGGATTCTTGCTCACCACAGAACTAACCATAAGTCCTTGACTAGCATAAGGAATGTTCATGTCAATCAGTGACTGACCATGCATGCCTAAATACGGAGGGGGAACTGTTATGTTCCCAGCCGATATATGCATATTGGGAGTACCCCTAGATACTTGAATATGGGGGTTAGAACTATAAAATGGATGCCAACCATATTGTTGGTTGAAGGGACCTGCGCTAACTGTGCTATATTGAGCGTTATAAGGAGCGTTGTATGTAGCACTTGTGAAGGTACAAGGTTTGACACTAAAGGGGCGGAACCCGGAATAGATTGGGTTCCACTCATGGAGGGTGTCATAATAGGGGTTTAACCTAGGACAAATGGGATAGCAGGGTTCGCTATCAAAGGTGTGGTATTGACTGTCGACTCGGGAATTGGTGGGGGACCAAAAGTGTCCAAAAAGTCCCACGACCTGTTAGTCGTCGACGGGATGGGTGGAAGTGTTCCAATTGAAGACAAAGGAGGTACATATGCAATGGGAACCAAGAGTGGGCCCAATGGGTTCGTGATCGAAGGATTGTATGGAGGAAGAAATCCTTCAGTAAAGAAATCCTCTGGTATACTTGAATCGTTAGATGTCCAAATTGATTCTATGTGAGATCTCGGAGACTGATTTCCTGAAGACAAATAATTCGGTTCACTGGAGCTCAGCTAATCCTCCACAGTGAGTGGGGGAAGTCCTAACAGTTTAGATTGACGATGAGGGCTGGATGTAGCCACGGTGGCCGATAATTTTTATCATTAAATTTTACAGTGATGTTTATTAAAGTCTCAATGATAACACTCTAGCACCTAAAAAATAAAAAATACACTAAGTAAATCAATCAACAAGCAGAGGGAAATGACCCTGACTGATAAGCACCAATCACTGGAGATGAAGCCAAGTATCACAATGAATAATAGAGAGAGCTGGACAAATTTACAGTTACGATTACTCTAGAGCTTCGCTTGAACCTCATATTGAGGGGCCAAGTACTCTCGTGAAGATGAGCACCCTCCAAAAAACTAAAGACAGAGTAGGTCCATCTGTGTTAGGTACTAGGGCAGCCCGCCCCAGTCACCTTCTGTTAGTCCCTAAAATTATGGCCACTAAGGATACCTCTGATCACAGACACTATCGGGGGGGACATAATCGCAGACAGTACTCTGTGTGGGCAGGATACCTGAGTCCCCGACTTAGCTTCGATATCCCCAAAGGGATCCCTGATACATAGAATACCTAAAGGAGATGTAAGCAAAGGCAGGTTACCTTCACTTACAATCCGATGTTGTCTCGTATTTAGCTCCACTTTTACTGGAGTGGTACCGGTAGTATGAGTACAAAAGGATTTCTCTCTTTAATGACACTAGTTTTGGTGTATGATCTTGGGCAGTTTACTCACACTGCCTAACCCAAGATCCTAGCCTAAACTAATGTGTGTTTACTCTAGAAATAGTTGTTGATTGATTTTATTAGGTAGATTTTAAGTGTACTTTGTTAGAGTCTTCGGTAGGGGTGTTGACATATGAGATTTTATGGGACTCTGACTCAAATCATGCAAAAACAATGCTTGTAAATTTTCAATTTCAATGAATAAGTTGCTTCTACAAAGGGAGAGTCATTCATACATCAATATTCATTCCATGCATCCTATTCAGTACAACACTAGCATAACCGATAGAACTTTTCAATGCTCACTAAAAACTATTGAAACCAAATAATGCAGAACTTAACCAGCTAAGCAGAAAACAATAAAAAAAAATTGATTTTTTCTTTTATGAAAATAAAAACTTTAAGAAGGAAAGCTATTTTCTTTATAAAAAAAAAATTGTTCAGGACACAAATCAGTCAAACAAACACAACTACAAATCCCTTATCAATCTAGAAGTAAGTTTCCCAACCCTTTGAGGTTATATACATTGTTGTTTATCAAAAAATGGGTGACTAACACTCTGTACTAGAGGCCATAGAGAGTTACTAGTGGCACTAACACTCTGGTTGTGAAGCCATAGTGCTTTATAAAGCTTTTTTTTACACTGGTGACCTGCGTTAGTGAGGAAAAACACTTCAAAAAAGGGTTGTCGGGATCCGATCCAGGGATGAGGAATGAAAGAAGAGTGTTGCAAGGTCTTGAGTGGTTAGAAAAAGAATGAAGAAGTACAGGAAGGTCTGGAAGGAGGAGAAATCTAGGAACTTTCTGGGAAAACTAGTAACTAAAGTGTAGTCCCCACCAGAGTCGTCAATTCTGTTATAGGGATTACTGCACGGTGTATGGAGAATGAAGGAACCCTCAAGGGTCTTCCGGGGACCCTTGGCAGACTGTAAGATTATCTGCAACTATCACAAATATACATGCATATCCATATTCAATAACTAACTATCAAAGCAAGACTGATTCATTACCTCGAACCTTCATGTAGAGTTGTTGGAGAGCACAATGTAGCTAGGTGGAAGTCCGTTAAGCCAACTCCATATAAAGTACTACACATAGAAAAGACAAGTGTAATCACAACATAAAACCTTAATAATCAATGCATGAATATACAAAAGACATCTAGTTGCACATAACTAAGCTACTCATTCTAAAAGACATTGAATAAACATATAAATGAATTATAGTACCAACACCACAGAGTAGACAGTACAACTGCAGTTCTATATTAATGTCGAAAGAGTGATTACAACCATCGGTTGCATCAACCTTCCCTTATCCCTCCATCTCCTCTCTCTCTCCCTTCTTACCAACTTCTTATGTTTAAGTCTGAGACTCTGCTTGACAATCAAGTAAGCTATCCTTTCAAATGATCTGACCTCTTTCACAATAGCCCTAGCGCTGCTTATGCAGCATGTGAGGTTAGGGTTTCCAAGTTTCTCCATGAGTTTCTTAGGTAAAAGCAATGTTTTTTCCATTCTTTTGAGCTCTTTCCCATTTTCCTACTTCATTAGGATTAGAAATCCCCCAAATAGGTCGAACTTTGATGTTTCCTTTCTTTTCTGAGTTGATTTAGGAGAGAATATAGGGATATTTCTTAGTCAATCCACTCCTTTGACCCTTAGATCCTCATTAGGGTTCACTAACATTGTCCCCGAGGTAACAAGTAGAGTTACTTAGGTCACTAACGCACCCTTAGGCTTGCTAAGAAGCTTTATAAAGCAGGTTGTCAGTGTATAGGCAGCGTTAGCTTGGAAACAAGGCTTGTGAACTTGGTCATTGTTTTAGTCATCATGTCTTTCCCCTCTGAGTTAATCAGAAGGTCATTTTACTGTATAACATTCTTTATCCTACATGTATTGTGGAAAGACATTTTATGGTGTTTATATCATTGTTTTATTCAAACTTATTGGTATGTGAAGCTATAAGAAGTATGGAATGTGGAGCATGCACTAAAATGTTGCCGCACATGCACATCCAAGATACATCATATCCAAATATCCAATATCTTGGAAAAATCAAATGTCATGCAATGTAAAACACCCAGATGCTCAAATACCTTCATCAAATATTAATATTTGGAACCTTCAGATATCATGCAATGTGAAAAGCTCTAGATCTAAATATCCAAACAATATAAAATAAATTATATATATATATATATATATAGATAGATAGATAGATAAGTCAAAATAAAACAAAAAATGAAATCGAAGACATTTGGATCTTGAATATATCTAGGATCTAGTACATCCATGAGATATTTGGATCTAAATATATCTCAGACAAAAATGTATCTGAGACATCCAACATCCGGGACACTTGAAAAATATTTCATTGTCAAGGGTCCGAATATGGATATCCAATAACTTGTCAAGTTAGGATGACACTCATTTATCATTTTAGCATGTTCACTACAATCATTTACCACGTGTATTTAAAGGAACACATAATCTACCTCATCACTAAAACATGGTGAGAGCACAAAACTTCTTAGGGCCATAACTTTATGTCTCGAACTTGTAATGAAAAAAAATATATTATTGGTGTAAAGCTCTCAACAAGTATAAATCCAACATTGGCAAAACCCTCAATTTTATTATTTTAAAATATTAGAAAAAGCTTAGTATCTAGAATATAACTTTAGTATTTTATTTTGTTGGTAGTATTTGACTTGTAAACTTATTTCTTTTATATTATTTCAAATACTTTCATAATTAAAAACTTAAATGAAATTATTAATAAATACAATCAAATAAAAAATTCAATATCAAATCAATTTGTAAATATAATCACGCAAGATGAATTCAATTAATAAATTTGGGCTAATAAGTTGAACAATTTCTCCCTTTTTTTCTAGTAATCTCATAGTATTTTTTAATGGTTTAACAACTTCTTGGGTCTTTATTTAACCGATGTTTTTGAGCATTTTTACTATCCATTTGGGAAAAATATTCTTCGCATTCCTAGCTTTCCAATGAGCCATTTTTTTCGTAATAATCTTCTAATACTCGAGATATGGCTCCTTGAAGTTAACACCCAACAATTGTTGATTTTGTTTTCAAATTAATTTTGGACCATTCATTTTGGGTTTAATTTTTTTATCTTACATGTATTTTGGAAAGGTGTTTTATGATTTTTATATTATTTTTTTCATCAAACTTATTGGTATGTGAACCTATACGGAGTATGGAATGTGGGCCATGCACTAACATGTTGTTGCATGTGCACATCCAAAATACATCATATCCAAATATCCAAGGCATTTTGTGATGTTTATATTATTTTTTTCGTCAAAATTATTGGTATGTGAAGCTATAAGAAGTATGTAATGTGGAGCATGCACTAAAATGTCGTGGCACATGCACATCCAAGATACATCATATCCAAATATCCAATATCCTGGAAAATTCAAATGTCATGCATTGTAAAACACCCACATGCTCGAATACCTCCATCAAATATTAAGTGGAACCTTTAGATGTCATGAAATGTAAAAAGTTCTACATGTATATCCTAAAATTATAAAATAAAATTTTTTAATATATATATATATATAAGTCAAAAAAAAAAATCAAAGACATCTAGATCCGAATATATCTAGGATTTGGTACCTCCATGAGATATTTGGATCCAGATATATCTAGGACAAAAATGTATCTAAGACATCCAACGTCTAGGACACTTGAAAAAAATATTGCAATATGAAAGGTCCAAATACAAATATCCGATAACCTGTGAAGTTAGCATGGTACTCATCTGTCATTTTAGCATGTTCGCTACAATCATTTGCCACAAATATTTAAAGGAACACATCATCTACCACATCACTAGAACATGGTGATAACAAAAAAAGTCCTAGGGCCATAAATTTATGTCCCAAACTTGGAATGAGAAAATTTTTATTATCGTTGTAAAGCTCTCAACGAGAAGAATATGATGGTGACCTCAAAATTATGAAATGATGAAACTAAGAAAAGAAAAAATTTATGAACTGCGTAGTGCAATAAATTGCACATTAATTTATGTTCTATCATAAGTATTGAATGCGATAAAAATTGAAACAAACGAAGATCAAAATTTACATATTCAATCCAAAACCTAATAAGAAAAATTAGATAAAAGTGAAAGGCCAATAATAATTATTATATCAAAATAATAAACTTAAATAATAAAAAATAAAAGTTGATAAGCATAAAATGAAAAATAATAAAAGCGGAATAAATTTGAACTTCAAGAAAAATCAAATAGAAATGAAAAAAGGAATTTAAACCTTAAATAATGGGTTTCCTGTGACATAAAATTATGAAATGAAAGTTGTCAAAGATCCAATCCAAAAAACTAAAGGTAATCAAAAAATAGATAGTAAACTCAAAAAATTAGGCATAAAAACAAAATTTGGTAGGGGCATCTTTCCTTTTACTTATGTAATAAAAATAAAAGGGGTGTTTGTTGTGGCCACAACAATGTGTGAATTTGATGTTATAGACCCATTAACATTTCGCGATGTTATTTCCTTGTAGTTGAGGAACTAAATCCATTTTTTTATGGTTCATAAAAGAGTGTTGTAATTATCCATGGAATCCCCCCATTTAGGTTGACCATGTGCATCTACATATGTATGAGGATCGCCAAAATCTAGTAGGCATGTCATTAGAGCAGCACTACCATGTTTTTTTTTCTCTTGCTTCTTGAGTCATTTATATCTCCCACATTAACACCAACAACTTCAACTATTTTAGTCACCCATATAGGAAGATAATTACCCCTTGTTGGAAAAGAATTTATATCAGAATCATCATTAATTGATTGATTAGGTGTTCCAACACCTATGGTCGATTATTATATGGAAGCTCAATAACAAGTTCATTCTAGTACATGGGTCAACTTTCTAAATGGTATAATTTTGTAGTAGTCAATTGATATAGAAACCTTCAAAATTTCTAGTGGACCACATTTCTTTTTAGTCTATGCTTAAAACTCCTTGAATCTTTTAAAGACATAGTCCTCATTATTCAAGAAATATGCCAAAGTGTACTTGGAAAAGCCATTAACAAAAGTCAAAACATACCTTACACTTCCTACTGTTGGTTTTTCTCAAGGTACATAAGTCACTATGGATAAGTTCTAACTAAATATTTCCTCTCAATACCTTCCTTGATTCTGAATACAACTTGGTGATACTTTTTAAGTAGGCACCCTTCACACACACCATTAGAGGGAACAAATATAGGTGGTGTAGTAACCCTATCTTATTAATAAAAATTCGAGCCTTCTTAGGGATTTTTTGTTACAACAGAGTTCGAATACAAAAGGGATTCATATGGATTGTTACGATAATCTAAAGCTCGACATTGTATTTGTGGAAATACATACATCTAGCCCTTTGAATCCTTGTTGTGTTGTTTGTTATTGAAACATGCTAAAAGTGTAGCATTGTCTCTATATCCCATTTAATAACCATGTTGCTGAATAAATGTTGAGAAATACTCTCGTTGTCTCATGGAGCGAAAGCGGAAGGGACATGTTGATCTGGGTCGTTGATTAATTTGGAAACCCCATTGTGGTCCAATTTAACAATGAAAACCAGGGGGACTAATTCTCTCGAACTGTGAATGGATGCACGTGGAGGGGCCACGTGGTAGCTAGGGATTGGGGGAAAAGAATACAATCAGGACAGGAATGGACATGCATGGCTGAGTTGGTGCATTGTGGATGGAGGCCAGGAGCTGACATGAAGGTGGGGTCAGGATCGTTGGTGGGAAGTGATAGGCAGAAGGAGCTACATGGCAGTAGCGGAGTGGAGGTGAATCAGAAGTGGAGGGTGACGTGAAGTAGAAGTGGAGGTGAAGCAGAAGTGGAGGGTGACGTGAAGCAGAAGTGGAGGGTGACGTAAAGCAGAAGTGGAGGATGGCATGAAGCGAAATTGTGGGTTATAGCTGAAGAGGGGAAAACTATTTTCCTAGGGGGATCGAAGCAGTTTATGGTATTGGGTGGGGGGGGGGGGGGTCCAAAATCACAAGGGAAGGACATGTAGCAATGGTAAAACCACTTTTCAAAGCGCTCCCCCCCCCCCCCCCCCCCCCCCCTTTCCTCGTTAAAGAGAAACATAGCGGGGGGGTCCGAAAAGGATTTAGAGCCATCGAATGGAAAGCTAATGGTGATCGGGAGTGGGGAAATGTGCATTGTTTAAGCATAGGTGGACTCAGGGACTTATCTGTGGAGGAGTGATATCGGCGGAGGAGAAATATCGGTGGATCGGAAGGGTTTTACAATAACAGCGAAAGAGTGGTGATAGGTTTATGTGATATCGCAATCGGAGGGAAATACTCACGATTTGCAATATCGCAATTGCAAGCGAAGGAGGAACATAGGCGGATATGGTTTCGCATAAGGGAAAAGGCCGATGCGATATAAACTGTAGGTCCCAACCTTTAAAAAGGCTTGTGGCATATTTTATGAAGGTTTTCAAAGGGGAATGGGTCACGGCTAGAGTTTGGAAATGGATTAATGCAGCTAGAGTTTGAAAGTAGGAAATGCAGCTAGAGTTGGAATGGGAAACACAGTTAGAGTAGGAATGGGTGAAATGGGATGCGAATATGGGAATATGGGAATTTCTCCAAAACCAATAAAATGGACTTGTTCTTCCTCCTTAATCTCCAAATATAAATAACAACAACCTCTTTTAGAAAAACAATAGATAGATGAAAAGATCAGTGGTGGAAAACCTTGACTAATAAAACTAAAATTTATTTTAGTGAGTTATCATGGATAACATTGGCTCCAATGGGGATGTTGCGCCCCTGTGGTGTAGCAAAGAACTAGCAGACCAGTTGCCTAACCATTGGGTTGATCCCAATCTGAAGACTACATCAAACCCACTTCACCAAACTGAAAAGAAAACTGCAACATGTAATCTAAACTTGAAGGAAATTCTTGGTCAACAAGCTTATTTATGTCCTATTCTAACATCTGAAAATCCACCTACTTAATTCAAGAAATATAAAATCTCCAATATAACCAGACAAAGAGTTGATCCAACACCTGGGCTTCTTGACTATGCTTGAACAAAATTAGTAGTGGATCATATATGGGCAACTCAGAATAAAAACTGAATCCATCACTTGAGCTTACAAATGAAAGAAACTTCACCTTCATTGATGACTGGAATAGACTTGTGGTAGAACTTATCTTGAAAATCTTCAAGCTACTGATCTGCAAGTAGTGGAGTCACCATGAAACTTCGATCTTCAGTATTATTTAAGAGTGGAGTCACCAGGGTAATATCACAACCTTTGGAACTTCTGATTTCCTATTACCCTTGAGAATCAGAAAGAAGAGACTCGAAGAGAATCTCGGAAAAAGGTGTTTTTCGGCTCCTGACATACGCACCAAAATGTTATCACTGCGATGAAGCAGGTGGGGTTGTGTCAACCTTTCAACTTGGTGTAACTATTTCAAACCAGATTTTAATTGGAAGTTATCCCTTCCAATCTGAGAAGGCTCTCTCAATATTTAAGAATGCAGATGTATAACTCTAGTTTTCTATTTGATTTTTTAGGTGAAAGAGTGTGAGGGCAGCCACCATTGGGCATGGAGTCAGTCAAAGAAAAACAACAATGTTTTATGGAAATTGAGGCATCTTTGGTTTACTAAGGTGGATAAGGACATACACAGTAATCATAGCAAATTGAAGGAAGTTGGAGTTGTTTAACAGATTTCCAAGTAATCAACAACCTGTTAAAACTAATAACAATAAAGGAACGTGACAGGATGGGACTGAAACCGGAATGAATCTCAGGTTAAAACAGAATTGCTACAAACTGTATTTTCTATTAATTGAAAACAATACAACAGTGGTTCTCACATCATTGATCCCCCCCTTTTGCAGAGTCGAAAATCTACATATTTATAGGGAAGAGATCCCTTTACATAATCTTCCACCTGGGCTAGATTCAATCAACAACTATGAGATCTAATCCTATCTGATTAATAAAACTTCGAGCCTTCTTAGGGATTTTCTGTTACAACAAAGTTTGAATACAAAAGGGAGTCATATGGACTATTATGATAATTTAAAGCTCGACACTGTATTTGTGGAAATTCATACATCTGGCCCTTTGAATCCTTGTTGTGTTGTTTGTTGTTGAAACATGTTGAAAGTGCCTCATTGTCTCTGTGTCCCATTTAATAACCATGATGTTGAATAAATGTTGAGAAATACTCTCGTTGTCTCATGGAGCGGAAGTAGAATGGACGTGTTGATCTGGGTCATTCATCAATCTGGAAATCCCATTGTGGTCAAATTTAACAATGAAAACCAGGGGGGTTGATTCTCTCGAACTGTGAATGGATGCACGTGGAGGGGCCATGTGGTTGTTGGGGACTAGGGGAAAAGAATACAATCAGGACAGGAATGGACGTGCATGGCTGAGTTGGCGTTTTGTGGATGGAGGTCTGGTGTTGACGTGAAGGTGGTGTCGCGATCGTTAAGTGATAGGTAGAAGGAGCTACATAGCAGTAGGGGAGTGGAGGTGAAGCGGAAGTGGAGGGTGATGTGGACTGGAAGTGGAGGGTGACGTAAAGCAGAAGTGGAGGGCGATGTGAAGCGGAATTGTGGGTTATAGTAGGAGCAGGGAAAACCACTTTCGGAGGGGGTCGAAGTAGTTTATGGTATTAGAGGGGGGGTCCAAAATCACAAGGGAATGACACATAGCAATGAGAAAACCACTTTTCGGACCCCCCCCCCCCCCCCTCTCCGTTAAAGAGAAACATATCGGGGGGGTCCAAAAAGGCTTTAGAGTCGTCGGATGGAAAGTTGATGGTGATCGGGAGTAGGGAAACGTGCAGTGTTTAACCATAGGTGTACCCAGGGACTTATCGGTGGAGGAGTGATATCGGTAGAGGAGCCATATCGGCAGATTGGAAGGGTTTTGTTATATCGGTGAAAGAGTGGTGACAGGTTTGTGCGATATCGAAATTGACGGGAAAGACTTGTGATTTGTGATATCGCAATCGCAAGCAGAGGAGGAACATGGGCAAGTATGGTTTCTCATAAGGGAAAAGGTTGACGCGATATAAACTATAGGTCCCAGCGTTTAAAAATGCTTGTGACATATTTTATGAAGGTTTTTAAAGGGGAATGGATCATGGCTAGAGTTTGGAAATGGATTAATGTGGCTCGAATTTGAAAGTAGGAAATGAAGCTAGAGTTGGAATGGGAAACACGATTAGAGTAGGAATGGGTGAAATGGGATGCGAATATGGGAATAGGGGAATTTCTCCAAAACCCAATAAAATGGACATGTTCCTTCCCCCTTAATCTCTAAATATAAAGCACAACAACCTCTTTCAGAAAAACAACAGACAGATGAAAAGATTAGTGGTGGAAAACCTTGACTAATAAAACTAAAATCTACTTTAGTGAGTTATCATGGATAATAGTATCGATGATATCAACCTAATGATTAGGGTATTTATTTACCATAGATAATTTTTTCTAGAACAAAAATGGTGACTCCACTAAAGAAAATTCTTATAAATATTCCTTAAGGTTGTTCTTCAAGTTTTTTTTGTAGTTTTTGAAACATGGTTTTTGTTTATATTCCTACTAGTTTCATTCCCCATTTTCATAGGATTATGAAAAATATTATTTTATAGATACAAGATTTTAATTTTCATACTTTCTACTTTATTTTTGTGATATGTTTCAGTGATTACGTTGTGTTTGTTTCCTAGTTGCTTGTATATAAATCATGAGAGTTTTCTTATCCACACAATTTGTTGGATTGTAAATTGTGAGTAGCACATAGGTTTCTCTCTTTAAACCCTTGAGGAAGTCATGAAGATGAAAGAAATCAGTTGTCATCATAATTTGGAAGCAATAAACTTTACTCAAAAGTTTGAAATCAATAATTAGGTGTTATCCGAATTGGTTGGAAAACAAATCTTAAACTATACAAGCACATTTTTATTTTTATTTTGAATATTGTGGAGTTAATTCACTAAAAATTGCATTTCCAAATCCTGGTTTATAATATACTGCATCTTTAAGGATTTGAAAAGAAATTGTATTTCATTAAGCCATATAATAGATCTTGTCTCTTTCCAACTTTCAAAGTAGTTTCAAGATTTCGCACCACTTTAGTTGAAAGAAAAATATGTATATATTTAATTACGTTTCCTAGTTTATTAATTCAACATTATCGAGTCATAATACCATCAAGTTTCACTCTATTACCCCTTTTGAGTTATTAAAAACCTTTAATGCAACACGTAATTTAAAATGAATTGGGAATTGATTGAATAGCAATAAAAAACTAGTAGCAATGACGAGTATTTTTTAGGAAAGTGCCTCCCGTATCGGTGTCAAGCACTAGGTAAAATTGAGTAAGTATTGAGATTATCACATCTTTCTTATTTAGTCAACATATACGTAATAGGGTACACAAAATTTCAAAAAGTACTCAGGGTGAAACCTTTTTTCTCAAAATTTTGGTTGTAGGACAAGGTCCTATATATTTGTGCCCAAATAAAAAGCTTAACCCGTGATTATTTTCCCTTTTTTACCAATTATGTGTTGGTACCCATAGTGCCTTTTCATATATTCCACATAGGTGATTTCAAGTGGGAAGTGCTTTCTATACCTGAGACAAATACCTAATCTCTATCCAACCTATTTGCAGGTTTCCCATCTTCATGACAGAGATTGCACCTTAAGGTGATTATTCCGTGAAGATTATTATAAATTCCTCTCACATCTTCATTGGTTGTACTTAGGCCCTCATCATCCTATTTTTACCTTTGGAAAGCACTCTTCATGGATTTTATTTGAAATGGAAATAGGAAATTAATCAACTAGGCATGGTGGAGTATGTTTGATTGTTGTTTACTTTTAGGAATTTTTGTAGTAGAGTGCCATTTGTTTTTACAAATAAAAAATGTCAAAGTTTGATAAATTTTTATTTGTAATTTTCCACTTAGGTATATAGTTTCATGGTTTCTAACCAATCACCCCATGGATCTAGGAGGAAATTGGATATCCCAACATAAATAATGGAATCACCTCCACTGTGTTACAAATTGGACATTGATCATTCATTAGGTGATTCAAAGGACCAAACACATACTACTTTGAACAATCACAATAGAAAATATCCTAAGGAAGATAAGCCTACATTTGAATAATTACTAACATAAATATTTTTGAGAGATGTTGATGATCGATTTTACTTATAGTGTGTAAGGGCTTGAGCCCTTCCCCCCAAGATGATCTTGAACCTCCTAAGATTGGAGATATTACCAATACAAACATTTATTGACATATACTAAGAATCATATGGTTGTATATATGGGTGAATTCCTACCTCAAATTATCTACTTCTTTGCACAACTTTCCTCATCTTAGGATGGTGAATGTTGTATGATATTCAAGTGTAGGGGAACCCAATATTGATAACCCTAGTATTTTCAATGAGGTAACTAGTGTCTCTAGTAGGAATTCAAATAGTATGGTTAACCTCATTATTAGTATTCCTCATAGTGGTACTAGTGCTTTTTTTTAATGTTGCTTGTTAATTCCAGTACTCCATCTTTAGGATTTTGTATCATTGGGATGTCATTAGTGGGGTGGGAATGTTCAAAGGTTTTGGTTTTTCCTTTTGGGGTGGAAATATCCATAGATCATAATTATCTATATGAAGTGGGTAAATTCCAATCTTTACAATCCCTATTTAGATCACTATTTTTTTCAAGTTGAGGTTTCCTTTTGATGGAAAATTTAATCCTAGTGTTGGTTATCATATGCCTATAGGCCCTATCTATAGGAGAATTTCACTATGGGTAGCCACATAGAATATATCATGGCACTAAGTGGTATGCCTAGTCCATCCATAAGAAACCCTCACTCTATGATCTCTAATCCTTTCCATTCTTGGAAATGTCAAATTTTCTTGATATAACTCATCTAATCAATGCATTAATAGGACATCGTACACCTTAGACTTCCATCCATATCAAATTTCCTATGGATATCCTTAAATTTGAGGGAAGAGCTATAGAGGATCCATCTAACCATGTAATGACCTTCCATCTTGGTGTTCATCTAACTCATTGATGGATTTTAGCATGCATGTGCACCTCTTCTAGTGAATCTTGACTAAGTTAGCTATGATGTGACACATTAAGCTACATGTTGGGAATTCAAATGTTCATTAAATTGTCGATGAGGGTTTGTGTACTTATGAAGTGTATGTGCACAATATGTGCTAGGGTTTTGTTTTTAATAAAAAGATCAAATCTAAATGAAAATTGTAAATCTAATATATTCAAGATCAATTCCTCACACATGTTCTTTCTATAATACTTTGAAACAACTTATGCTAGAATGTGAGTATCAAAGCAAATTATTCTAAGAGCAGGAATTGAAAAGTTATTCTATTGCGCATAATTAAAACTTTATACTACTGAATTGAATGGAAAGTTATTCTATTGAACAGAATTGAAAGTATCTATTACTCAACTTGAAATAAATCTATTTTATTTGACTTTAAATAAAAATACTTTAAGTGCTTTGCAATCAATTATATTCTAACAACACATAACGAGATCTAACTATGAGGCAATACTGAAACTAACTTGAAAGGTAGCGATTGAATTGAAAACAAATGATCCAAATTGAAAGCCTTACTAGTGTGCACAACCTTAATGAGAACCAATCCAAACATTACATTAAATATGAGACTAAGAGAGGAATTTAAATACAAAAAATAATGAAAAATTTGTTTTGGTGTTTTTGTCTTTAATGTTGAGCACTCAACTTGTTGCAATCAAAACGATAATGAGTAAACTATGCATGAAATAGAGCATCAACCAAAATAAAAGGAATCTAAGAAATTGAAAAACATATCGAAAGAACTACCAAAAGAATGAAATCAAACAATACTAGACTATCTCACAACTCGTCAAGGGGCCCTCTTGGTGAGCGCAAGGCGTGAAAACTCAAATCAATAAATCAAATTACTAATGCATTTGTATAGGAACAGAATAATTGTATTCACTGAAATAAAGTCTCAGAAAGTAATAATAATTACAGAGGTAAAAACTTGATTGTCTTTGCTTTAGATCAAAGCAATTTATACTATTCTTTAGCTAACAGTTTCTAAGAAAGCAACGCCGAGAGGCAAGTTCCTCAATCGACACTTAAGTTTCCTAATTAAAATGGAAAGACTATTATTCATGATTTGCTACGAGGAGAGAAAATCATGAAGGTTCTCGATCAATGTTGGGAACGAGATCCCCCAAGGACAGTTTTGGGGATAAAATCCCATGTTTTGTGTCGAAATTTGTAATAAACTTGTAAAGACTCCACATTTTGTGGTCGCGGAGCACGAAGGTGTCATGAGTCATAAAGGGTTGTTTTCCCTTATTTTTGTAAAGTAAAGTCGGCTATAAAAGATCTACCCATGGTCCGCGAACCATGGGATTGTATAAAAAGAGCTAAGTAAGTAAGCTCTAAGTAGTTTGAAGAAGGGGAGATAAGTCTTAGACAGTCATAGCTCTGAAGTAAGAAGTCTAAGTTTCAGGTCATAGCATAGGTAGAGGCTCTGCAGCTGAGTGCGCAGAGGCCTAGGGTGGAAGTTTGTAGCTGAGTGCACGGACCCCTGTAGCTGTGTGCGCAAGGCAGATAGAGTCTGTAATCACTTGAAGATATCAATAAAGATAAGTATTCTGCAAATTCTGTGTCTTTGTTCCAATTAATGCATCTTGTCATATTGTGTATGAATTTCATTTATAATGCTTATGTGATGCGCGTACATATGTAATTATGTTGGATAACTGAACACAAATAAGGATATCTATTTACGCGGTGCTAACTGTGATTATCTAATAAGATAAGTAATTTCTTAAGATAACTTGACAATCTATGTAATACGCTGCTTTAGCAGCGCAAAGGTATCTGAAACAAAGGTTAGGGTTGCGTGAAGGTCAGTTGTACCCTTTCGTGGAGGTATCAAAGGGAGGAATAAGGGGCTAGGCTGATAGATCCCTAGAACTTAACAACCTGCGCAAAAGTAGGAATAGAAGGAATAAACCAACATCACAACCATCTCAGGGTGCGGAAAGTTGGTTCCAACATTCCCCCATATTTCTTTGGGTGAGACTTCGGTCCGTACTCCATGGGCTGATGCCAAAAGGGCCAGTAGTGTAGGGATTTGTTTGGCTAATTAATGTTGAACCTGGGTCAAGCCCCAACAAACCAACAAATGGATCCATTGTCGGGACCAAAATCTACATAAGAGATGTGTGATGTTGTATCACTGGAATCCAATTAAGAAAGAGATTGGAGACTGGTTGGATTGGAAGATCCACGAATTCGCGGTGCAGGAGAAAAGAAGTCCGCAACTGACAAAGGAACAGTGGTTGGACAAGTACCTATATGTTATAGACAATTTTGTGCCTTACAGCAACAAGCATGAATTGTCAATAATCCAAGGGATCCAAAGTTCCCTAAACATGATGTTCCTACCCCTAGAGGAATAAGGTCAGCAAACCAACGGCTCTCAGATCAGTTCTCCACCTGAAAACACTCAAAAACAAGCAATCCTGAAATCAAAGCAGGTGCTCCACTAGGTTTCTGCGCTGAAACTCAGTTGCTCCATGGTGTACCTGCGTTGCAAAGCAAGTGGGACAAAGGCCACCTGCGCTGAGCGAGAAGGGACAAGTGGCACAGTGAGTCATTGCTTTGGAATCTTCCAAAAATGACACTTGGATCAGGGATTTCGCCTTGTGATGAGTCAGAGGCTTTGTTTCTCCAAGTGGAAGCAAGGTTCACCAAGTGGACTCAAGAACTGAAGATCAACTAAAGATTAACTGAAGAGAGAGAGGACACAAGGCAGCTACACATCAGTTGCAAGCTGACTCATCCTTTCTCAATTCATCTATATATTGAGCTCTCTCCTATGAGCTCAAGGAGGCTGGAATTTTGTGCAAAGTAATGATATGCTGTTGGTTTCACTATTGAGTTATTGGGTGATTGTTTGAGAGAGGTGAAGAGGAGCAATTCTTTCTGCTGGGAGGTGTTGCTGGGTTGGAGCCTTCAATGGTTGTAACACTCTCAGGACCTTTACTTATTCATTAATAAAAGCTATTGAGGTTCTTCTATGTGCTCTTGTTTCAATAATATATTGTGATGATTGCATGTTTGGTTTACACTAATCCATGAACCAGTTATGATTGCATGCCTCTTGTAGTTTCCTTCTTTGTTATTTTTGCAGGATCTCATTGTAGCTGGGCAAGCAAAAGAACAAGGAGCTAGGAGCAAGCGGCCAAGGAGAAGAGTTTGGATTCGACATTAAGCGCAAGGCAACGGTTAGTGCATTTCTCCATTCTCTTTTGCTTTCATAAAGAAGTAAACCTTAAGTAGTTTGTTTTACAGTTGTTGCTAAGGAACTGTCACCCTTAGAGTGGGATAGGGTCATCCGAGTCGGATACTTTTCCCTACAACAAACTGGCGACTCCGCTGGGGATCGTATCCGTTTGATTGTGTTTGTAGTATTTTGCTATTCATTTCCTGAACGAAAGAGTACCAAATCAAAAAGCTTTTGACTATATCAAAAGCGAAGTAGAGGGCAGCTACTCTTGCTCATTTTCTGAGCAAATTCATGATTTGAAGAGCTGATCTACAAAGATCCTTGTAAGCTCTTAGTGATAGCTTTTCACCTTCTTAATCATCCCTTTGAGTGTGCTTGACTGATTGCTTCTGATTTGAGCAAAAACCGTGCATTTTTGAGAAAATTATGACCCGGAAACTGTGAAAACGCAATTCTCGTTTTCCAAAGCAGGTAGTACACAGGCTACCTGCTTTGCAACGCAGGTCCCGAAGGGGCTACCTGCGCTGAGAGCCAGTTTGGCTGTGCAGAGCCTGCGTTGGCCCAAATTTGCTTAGTGCATTTGGGGTTTCCTCCTTTCTCTTGCCTGTTTTCACTTAGTTTTGCTGCTAGGTGTCAGTCTTGTGCCTGTTTTGAAACCAATATTACTTGCCATCATTCTGCCTCTGTTATATAACGAAATTGTACTTGTTCTTTGTATTTCTTACTCATTTACAATTTCCCATAACGAAAAGCAAACTAGTCATGCTTTTGGCCTCTTAGATCTGAACCTGTGTTAGGCATTTTGCTGGTCTAAAGAGTTAGCTTGTTTGCTGTCCATAGCTGATTAGTCATTTTACTTTCGTTAGTATGGTTTGATTTCATGTATTTCCAGTGATTAAGCAAGTGAATCTTAAGGTGTCTTTTGATTTTGGACAAACTTGTTTACTTTCGCTTTAAATCGAAATCAAAGTTATATAACCACTTTCTTTTTGTATACATCCACATTAAGAAAGGGAAAAGAAAATACATGCATTGTGCATTTTGCATTTGACTGTGTGCTTGACGATTTAGGAAAATTTGCATTTTAGTGTGTGCTCTATGATCTGTGTGAAAAGATTTGCCTTTCTTTTCCCTCAGTAGTTAAGGTTTTCAAAGTTGAAAGATTGAAAAGTTTGCTTCTCATCTTAGACTGCATTCAGGAATTTGTTATATACATCTCGTGGTGATCCTTAAAGGCAAACTGATAAGCAAGATCAACATTAAAATAAATCCAATTTACATAACAACGCTTTGTAACATAACACAAACACATAGAGGTCTAGGTAGAGACGTGTTCCGGCGTCGTTAAACATAGTGACTGTCGATCTCTACGAAGGTGGGTGATTCCTCCTGAGAGTCGGTGGCACTAATACGGACTTGTGCTCCCACGTACCGTCGCGTATATATTGGGAGACCCCTATAGGAAATTATCCTTTATCCATAGGAAGTCGTGTCGACCGCCCTACTGATCGCGATGCAGTGAACACAGCATTCACGAAGATCGACCACCCGTACCGTAAAACATATTCTGTGGTTTCGCGAAAAGTTTGGCACACCCTCTGCCTAGAACTCCAGAGAAGTTTCTTTTGGCCTTTTTCGAACTCTATAACTGAAAAAGTCCATCCGAGCATTTGTCACTTCGGGCTCGTTAAAACATCGAAGGCGACTAGAGTCATCTTTAGCTTTTTCTCGACTCTTAAAACATGAAAAAGCAAGTTTGTGTCTAAAAGCGTCGTTAATAAAATTTATTTTAAGCGGAACATAATCACCTGTTATTCCCACGTTGATCTTTCAGTTGAAAAGTATGGAGCCCACCAACCAAGGAAGTAACCTTGGAGGAAGTCCAAATCCCTTCTCCTCTTGGGGAGATGTTGGTGCGCCTCATATGGCAACATTGTCACTTCCAGGATTGACAATTGGCCTACCTGTATGGCTCTTTTCAACTAATGTAGTCCAGATCGCCACTAATCCTGAGCAGTCGAATCAACAGTCAGAACAGTCTAGAGCTACCCACCAGCCTTCCACTTCTTACAATTCTTCCTCTGATCCTTCATCTTCACAAGGTAGAGCCGGCAAAAGTCAGCCTCCCATGGAGAAGAAGGAAAAGAAGAAGAGAGAAAAGAAGCAGAAGGGGCCTATGGCGAAGGCGACTGGGGGCAAGCAAAAGACAGCTGATAAAAACCCACACACTGCACTGACCGGGCCTAAATCGCCATGTGTCATTTGCAAAGGGGCCCACTTCCATCGTGATTGTCCTTGTATTCCCCGGATACTAAGGGACTGGTCCCCAAGGTTGCACAATCCGGTAGCATCAACCTCTGGTAGTCATGTTGATTGCAGTCTGTCAACTAGCGAGAGTGAAGGATGAAGAGGGAGACCAAGATCACCCTGTATATTATGTGAAGGCAAGCATGCCATCCACCGATGTCCATTCTTAGATGAGGCAAAGAGAGTTTTAGAAGATCGTCCGGTTTCACCGTTACGACTTCCTCCTGGATACCAAAAACTCCCGCCTAATCCCTCGATAGTTGAAAATCCAGCTGACCCGCCCAAGCGGTCAGCTGAAGTGTCGGTCATTGAGAATGAACCTACTAAATCCAGACCAGACGAAAGTCTAAAGGTCGAAACGGCAGTTGACCCGGTTCTTCCTTCAGAGGTTTCATCGTCCAATGACTCCGTCATTGAAGACCCATCTTCAAATGACACCCTCACTGAAGAGGATAAGGATGACACCGTCCATATTATTTTCATCAACACAGACTCTGATGAGCATCAGGGCAATGCGCCCATTCCTTTATCGCAGGAAGGAACATCGTCAGGGTCGTATCCGGCCGTATATTCGGTCCCACCACCAAGCAACCTAGTTGTATCCTTTGATTGGAATCAATTAGGCAGACCCCGGTTACCAGCCAGTATCCCATTCAGAATCATAGTCCAAATCTACAGAATGGTGATGGCTGGAACTATCATTGATGAAGGGGCATCTGTGAGTATCCTTTCCTCTGTTGCTTGGAAAGCACTGGGTTGCCCGGCGCTTTTACCTGAGATGAGAAATCTATCAGGTTTTGATAAAGGAACCAGTCACCCGTTAGGGATTCTCCCCAATGTTCCAGTTACATTGAAAGGGAAGACAATTCATATGAACATCATGGTCGTCCAGGGACCCTTGGCATATAACTTACTCCTTGGACGAGACTATATATATTGCATGGAGGCAATAGTGTCCTCGCTCTTTAGAGTCATGTGTTTTCCGCACAAAGGAAGAATGGTCAAGCTCGTAGACCAACTTTCATTTCCAGGATCACGCATTGCAAATAGTCAAATACCATCCCTTAACGGTTTATTCACTCAAGGAATGCCACCGCCCCCGGTTCTACTTCCCGATGAATGCGAGTAATTCGAGAAGAAAAGAATGGGGACCCAGGGGGCATGCACCCTGGCCTGCCTCGGGCAGAGAAAACCTTAGGTATAAAGTTAATTTCCGCAGAAGGATGGACTAGTCCGTACCCCGTCCGGAAAAGGAAGAGAGGGTTGTTCTAGGATAAAATTCTTTTGTCAAAGTTATGTTGAAGCGGAAGAATCGCTCCCTTTGTCTAAAGAAGTGGGCTCTCCTAAGGAGGGGATCTATTTGTGGCAGCAAGAAGGCACCATCTTTGAATGTCAAGCCTCACCCATTAAAACAATATGTTTTAGGAAAGAAGTAGGGGCAGTCTTCAAAGAAAGAGAGGAAATTGCTGCAACAAGTAGTCACCATCCTTAGCAACCTAATGATAGACATCGCCGAAAAGAGAGTTTAGTTTGTGGCAGCAAACAAAACCATTTTTCGGATAATAAGTAAGAGGACCTCTCCCCCGTAACACCAATGTTTTATCTGTTGCGATCTTGCAAAAATAAAAAAGTGAACTGATGGGAAGACAAGTACCATCGGCACCGAAAAATAATGAGAAGACAAGTATCGTTAAAAATATAGCAAGACGACAAGTAGAAAGACAAAGGTGGGACAGAGGAGAAGAAGAACCTTGAAATTATACTTTATACCTGGGGGCATGTAAACCTTTTGGAGTGCAAGCACGGGACGACTATTTATTTTTTAAATTTTTAGGTCCTCCCTTTAAACCTGTAGGTCTAACCCGTTAAACTCGTAGGATTAGCCGTTTCCAGCTTGCATAAAGAAAGGATGAAGGGCAAAAGTTAAAACCTGCCAAATTGGAGTAATTAGTGAGGTATCGCTCCTTAAATAAGATTACCTCACCTAAAGCATTCCTTGTATTAAGACTGGTATAATCGAGCAGTTTTAGCAATGTTCATGCTCGTTAAAAAATAAACGCAAGAATCGAGCAGTTTTTGTATAGAGTTCATGCTCGTTAAAAAATAAACACAAGTTGTGAGCAATCTTTCCCTACAGTTCAAGCTCATCCAGAAAAAATGAACCGGTAAGCAACCTCGAGAAATGTAACCTTTGAAAGCCATATTAAAAGCCCTTGGTCGTGTTTATATGCCATCACCTCCATCCGTTCATTTGGCCAATCGTTCACCTCCATATGTTTGTTTACCCATTTTGAGGAACAACTGCGAAGAGTGATTTCACTTAGCCATCCTTGTGACACTGCCGTGATTGGAGAATTCCAACCTGTACCTGGAATCTGCTGCTATCCCTGTTCATCACTCGTTCCTCAAAAGATGAGTCTTCTTTGATCTCTTTTCACTGACTCGTAAAATATGAAAAGTTTGCCGAGTTTTGGCCTTCCAGCTCGTTAAAGGACAAGAAGAGCTATCCCTCCTCTAGATTTTAATCTTTTTGGACCTGAGGGATTATTGCACAAAAAGATCGAGCGCTTGTTTTGTTCAGCTCGTTAAAGAAATCGAAAATTCATCCCTTCTGTATGGTTTTATACTTTTTCGAACTTAAGGGATTAGAAGACGAAAAAGGAATTTTGGAGTTAACTTTTCGTACCTTTTCAGACTCTCTAAAAATGAAAAGGACCGAGTTTTCTTTGTCGTTAGACTCGTTAAAATGATTAAATAGCGACAAACTTGTCTTTAGACGAGAACGAGTTTCCCTATCGCTAGGCTCATTAAAACGTAGCGATGGGCTTGCCCGAAGGGCAGGTTATAGAACAAGCATATGTTATCCTCCTCAAGCTTGACAAAAATAAAGAGGTACTGGTCAGCAATGACTGGGGAAAAATTGGGAGAACCTCACAGCATTAATGGTAGCAAGTCACTCTTGAACATGACACTTTGTCCTCCGTATCACATCGGGTTGGGTTGTTTCATTCACCGGTCTCATAACCATGGTCCTCGCCACACCATCCACAATTGGGGTAATGCTACCAATCCATCACATCAGTGTCGTTATATGTTCAAGAGATGTGGTTCTGTAAAGAGTCAACCGTGTTCCACCCACTGCAATACATTATCCTTCATCCACTTCATGACCGCCACCCTGAATCATACATCACAGTTTGTTTTCACCTCATCACAATCACTAGCTCCGTTCCGTGTCACTGATGTGGGATTCATTAAGGCCCTCCTTTGACGGATCGCTCCTTGTCGACATCAGCTCATTATCCAAGGAGTTGATCTAGGAACACCCCCCTCAGTACTTTGAAGCTTGCATGCCTCAATGGCAAGTTTCTCACTTCCGGCGACAGGTATACATCAATGACTTTCGACCAGAAGATTTTGCATGGTGGTCGACGCCAAGTCCTTTATTCCCACCATGTGGATTGTACTGCCGTACCTTGAGGGTCATCATCCTTATCGGTGACTCCTCTCGCGCTTGTTAACGGTTTACATCATTGACCGGTAATCAAGCGATGTCTTTCCATGTTCGACTTCAAGAAATTCTCACATGGATCGACTTGTACATCGAGTGAAGATCGGAAGAGATTGAAGACCCCAGATCTAGTTTCATCCATTCGGGCTGCGATATATATTCAGGACATAAAGACATTTGATATGTACATCATTACAACAGATGATCATCCTTCTCAAAGGATGATAATTTCAGCAGAGAATTATCAGTCTACAATCAGACGATCGTCTGTTCTGTGTACCAAAATGTATTTATAAAGCTGAGCATGGGAATGCCCGCCTCAGCTAGATCATGAAAAATGTATGAAAAATAATGTATTGTATTGTATCTTATTACAGGACACTTCTCAGCAGATTGAATGAACTTCGGATCCTCTCAATAAAGCATTTCACCCGATAAACGACCTCATACTTTAGGGGGCATCTGTTATAGACAATTTTGTGCCTTATAGCAACAAGCATGAATTGTCAATAATCCAAGGGATCCAAAGTTCCCTAAACATGATGTTCCTACCCCTAGAGGAACAAGGTCAGCAAACCAACGGCTCTCAGATCAGTTCTCCACCTGAAAACACTCAAAAACAAGCAATCCTGAAATCAAAGCAGGTGCTCCACTAGGTTTCTGCGCTGAAACTCAGTTGCTCCATGGTGTACCTGCGTTGCAAAGCAAGTGGGACAAAGGCCACCTGCGCTGAGCGAGAAGGGACAAGTGGCACAGTGAGTCATTGCTTTGGAATCTTCCAAAAATGACACTTGGATCAGGGATTTCGCCTTGTGATGAGTCAGAGGCTTTGTTTCTCCAAGTGGAAGCAAGGTTCACCAAGTGGACTCAAGAACTGAAGATCAACTAAAGATTAACTGAAGAGAGAGAGGACACAAGGCAGCTACACATCAGTTGCAAGCTGACTCATCCTTTCTCAATTCATCTATATATTGAGCTCTCTCCTATGAGCTCAAGGAGGCTGGAATTTTGTGCAAAGTAATGATATGCTGTTGGTTTCACTATTGAGTTATTGGGTGATTGTTTGAGAGAGGTGAAGAGGAGAAATTCTTTCTGCTGGGAGGTGTTGCTGGGTTGGAGCCTTCAATGGTTGTAATACTCTCAGAACCTTTACTTATTCATTAATAAAAGCTATTGAGGTTCTTCTATGTGCTCTTGTTTCAATAATATATTGTGATGATTGCATGTTTGGTTTACACTAATCCATGAACCAGTTATGATTGCATGCCTCTTGTAGTTTCCTTCTTTGTTATTTTTGCAGGATCTCATTGTAGCTGGGCAAGCAAAAGAACAAGGAGCTAGGAGCAAGCGGCCAAGGAGAAGAGTTTGGATTCGACATTAAGCGCAAGGCAACGGTTAGTGCATTTCTCCATTCTCTTTTGCTTTCATAAAGAAGTAAACCTTAAGTAGTTTGTTTTACAGTTGTTGCTAAGGAACTGTCACCCTTAGAGTGGGATAGGGTCATCCGAGTCGGATACTTTTCCCTACAACACTATATACATAAATACACAAGATATTTTTATGTTCCTTTCTGGTTGAGCTATAAGAGTGGATCACAAAGCTAGAAAATAGCCAAGGAAGGTGGAAACTTGACGGTTCTGTTGTTTGGACCTCGGAGCTAGTACAAAGATGGAAGCATCTGATGATAATGTCGATCATTGGATCGATCATGTGATAGGAGGATTTGTAATTGAATTCACGATTGACACCTCAGTCAGCTACAGCGAAGCGGAGTGGCGCTTTCTCAAAGGTCCGCAGGGTAAGTACGTGAAATCTTTGAATACCTGGATTAAAATGTTATTATGCGAAAAACAAGTTATGCAGATACCTGATGTTTGGAGCTACGCGAAGTGGAAAATATTACAAGAATGAAGGAAGAAAGGGTCCTGAATATAGTCCATTGATTTCACCTCTGTGAGGTGATGAAGAGGGAATAGCGCAGGTTTCTCCACGAAGTGTTATTCAGATAATAAGACAAGGGTTCCCATGACTGCCACCCCACCCACACCACCTCCAACTTCACCACCATAACCTGCGACTTCACCTATACCACCTCTGCCTCCACCACAATTCAGTATGGCAAACTCAATGAAGCTGCCTTTGTTTAAAGGTTTGGGAAATGAGGACCCGGACCAGTTCTGGTTCATCGTGAAAACTATATGGGAAGCTCAGCACATTACAAATGATCACATGAAGAAGGCAACTTTGGTTAGCACTCTACAGGATCATGTGCTAACCTGGTATATCAAGTACTCTAATGATAACCCAAATGTTGGAGTGGCAAACATCTAGACTATGTTGAACAAGGAATTTAGTAGGCCTAAATCCAAGGCACAATCAATTGTGGTTTTCAAGGAAATCATGATGCAACTAGGCGAGACCCCTTGGGAACTAGATTAGAGGTTGAAGTGTAAAATCCATGAAGCTAACATGAACTTAACAGATGGATAGCATTGCGAGTGGTTTGTAGCTTCGCTCCTGCCACACCTAAGGGTTGCGCTATCACAACAAAAGATAACAACTCAGGCAGAGGCCTTAGAGATTGCAATGAGACTGCATGAAACACCGATGCAAGATCCAAATCTAGGGGTTCAGCAGATCCATGTGTAGTTGAAAAATATTTTCCTTGAGATGCAAAGTTTGAAGCAGGACATAACAATTCGACCAGAGGTGCGCGAAGAGGTATGGTGCCTGAAATGAAAGGGTCAGGGGCATGACAAAGACCACTGCCCATCTTTCTGAACTACATTATAGGAGGAGGGTCGATGCCTTTGAGGCTGGAAGCTCAGGCAAGACCAAGCACGAGACCTGCATTGTGGTGTGCTATATGTCAGATAGCAGGAAAACATGCCACAGATAACTGTCATTTGCTGCAGAAATTTGTACAGACACCACAACAACTGTTCTGCAACTTCTGTAGGTTGGTAGGACATGATGAGCATAATTGCAAAAGCTATGAATTAATGATGGATAGAACTCCCACCTATAGGGTACAGGCAAAAACACGGCCCCCTGACCAGAGTGCAGGGATGGCGCGGACAGGCTTTTAAGGGTGCGGACGAGGACGAGGCGGAGGAGGACCTGGTAGAGGTCAGGGACAGTTGATCTGCTACAATTGCGGAGGACCAAGACACTATGCCCACGATTGCACTAACCCAACACGTCCATCGTGCAAGTATTTCACTCTGTTTGATCATGAAACGAAAGATCGTCCTATGCTGATAGCAAGGATCCGTGACAAAGGGGCATTACCACTTAAGCTGACTCAAAACCTGCAAATGATGAGGTCTAAACCGCGTGAAGAGGATCCGAACGTAAATATAGTGCTCTAAAGTGGAATCACAACAGGAGATGATAAGGGGAAACAACCCGAGGACAACACATGGGTTCGCAAAGCTCCGACGAAGGAGACTGAGTTCGATTTGGAGTGCGCATGTGAAACATTCATGGAGGCAAAGAAGAGCTTTGCTAAGGCCTCCACCTCAAGGAGCAAGGATAAGCCTGATCAGGAGATGGACCCTTTTATGCTTACAACCTTTTTGGAGACTTGCATGAAGCTACTACGTGATAGCAAGGTTGTGAAGGGGTTACACGAGCTCATAAATAGATGCGATGGAAACACTTCAACTAAGCCATGCGTAGTACGAAAGATTGGTAAGCATAAAACAAGGACGAGCCAAGAGATGAGGCTGACCGTGTGGATAGGAGAGTATGAAATGGATCGGGTTATTTTAGACCTAGGGTTAGATGCGAACGTCCTACCAAAATAGACTTGGGAATGGATGGGGAGACCTGCGTTGCAGTGGTCTCCGATTCAGCTAAGGATGACGAATCAGCAAAAGATCATCCCCATGGGGCAGCTGTAAGGGGTGACTATAGATATTGAAGGTGTGAGTGCATTAGCTGACTTTGAAGTAATAGAAACTGTGGATGATAGAAACCCCTACCCTGCACTCCTTGGAATTGATTGGGTTACTGATATGAACGGGGTAATCAACCTAAAGAAGCGAAAGATGATATTTGAGAAGAAATCGCTCTGCATAATAGTACCCCTAGATCCTGCTGAAGGATCGCGATATACTGAACCAGTCCACGATTATGAGAGTGATGACGATATGGATTGTATCTATGAGATAACAACGCGAGACCAAGATTGGGTGAATCCAACAGCGGTTGGACGAATTGCATGGGATTGTGAGAGTTCTTGCACCTTGGACTCAGATGAAGAATTAGAGTGTTGGCATAATCGGTTACATGAAGTAAATACACTGAGCTACAACATGATGACCCTGTTGTTGCGCTGTGTGTCGTCAGAGGTAAGAAATCTACCCACTTATGATGGCCAGAATGATGTAGATATACTTTTGAATGCATTTGAGAGGGAGGTACCAGAAAAACAGTGCTTCCAGGCATTGGATTGGGCGTTGCATGCTACGCCCGCAAGGTGGTGGGGTACGCACAAGGGTAGTTGTGATGATTGGTGCGAGTGTAGAAGGATGATGAGAACATGCTTTGGGAATCCAAGGGTATGAATGATAGTAGCGTTCACAAGTAGAAGTTTATCCAAGGCAAAGAAGAACTATTCCACCACTGAGCGCGAAGGGTTATCTATGGTATACGCGCTCCAGAAGTTTAGACACTGCTTGCTGGGAGGCCATTTTAGGATGTATACAAATCATTCTGTGTTGAAATACTAGGTCAAAAAGCCTTTGTTGGGGGGAGAATCTGCATATGGTTGTTATTGTTCTAGGAATATGATTTTGAAGTTATTGTGAAACCTGGATGACTAAATGCAGGACCAGACCACCTGTTGCGCATCGAAATAGGGGAAGAGCCCACTAATTTGGAGGAGGGGTTGCCTAACGTGCAACTATTTGCACTACATGTCACGGATGGTCATTTTTAGGATATAATACACTTCCTAACAACAGGAATTTCCCTAGAGGGATATACCATCCAGCAGAAGAAGGAGTTAGTGGTGCGCACAGTAGATTTTTCTGTCAATTTTGGGCATCTGTACAAAATGGGGTCTAATGAGATATTGCGACGATATGTACCTGAGTTTGAAACAAATAGCATCCTCATGGACACTCATAGGGGTGCCACGGGAGGAAACTATGCAGGAAGAGCGACCACGCAGAATATTCTATGCATAGGGTTGTGGTGGCCAACCCTCCATCGGGATTCTGAAGATTACTGCAAAGGACTAGTAGGCCATCATGAAGGGATGAGATGCCTCTGAATCCACAGATGACATTACAACCCTTTAAGAAATGGGCGATATATTTTGTGGGACCCATTCAGCCCCAAGGAAAGATGGGAGCGAGGTACATTATCACCGCGATGGAGTATTTGACTCGTTGGGCAGAGGCACAGCCTGTGAAGGATTATACAGGCACGACTGCTACAAAGTTCCTCTTTGAGTATGTACTAATGTGATTTGGTTGTCTAAAGATTTTAATGAGTGATAGCGATACGCACTTTCTGAATGAAACGATCAACGCATTAATAGAGGAATTTCAAGTATATCACCAGAAGAGCATGCCTTATCACCCACAGGCTAACGAGATGGTGGAAGCATTCAATAAAGTGCTAGAGAACATGCTGACCAAGGTTTTCAACACTCAGCGAAGTGATTGGGACCTACGCATACCCGCAGTACTATGGGCCTATCAAACGACATGCAAGAAATTGACTGGACAAACACCCTTTAGGCTTGTCTATGGTGTTGAAGCAGTGATGCCCATGGAATATATTGTGCCTAGTCTACGATAACGGCACTCATGGGTATGATGGATCGCAGGAGCCCTGGAGGAAAGGCTCACACAACTGGATGATCTTGAGGAAGAGATATTTCTAGCTGGATTTCACCAACAGATCCAAAAGTAGCGAGAAAAAGCATGGCATGATCGACACATTAAGTTGCACACCTTTAAGGTAAATGACCTAGTTTTGTTATATGAAAGCAAGTTTGATAAATTTCCAGGGAAATTTAGAGTGAACTGGTTAGGGCCCTATGTCATTAAGGCGATTACTGACAGAGGAGCAGTACAGCTGGTCAAATTCAATGGAGATCCCTTCCCCGGAAAGGTGAATGGTAGTCACCTAAATCCATAGACTGACGGTCCGACCATGTGACTAAACGAAGGTATCACAGTCTTAGCACTCCAAGTAGCTGAAAGGAGGTGCGGGATTATAAACTATACTGCCCAGGTTTGGGAGCTGCGTGATTGGAGGATTGTGTGAAGCAAGGAAGTGTCACAGGGTTTGCAATAGCGCGAAGGGAGGTGTGCTACCCAGGGAGAAATTGCGCAGGTTGGCCGAAAAGTGACCGTTAAAGTCACTGTTCACAATTTTACAATAGAAATGCGGCCAAATGGAGTGGGCGGTTGGAATTTAAGATGAAATTTATGGCTCAGATCCTTGGAAATATGTCGCCAATCTGACATTAATGAACAAAATTTGAGGGGAACGGTTGGATTTGAATTCAAAATTCCCTATAAATTACAGATGGCTGCCCAATGAAAAACACTTGGCATTTTGAGAATTGAGTTGTTGAGCTCTCAGGCACACATGAACCGAGAATTATTTGAGGCTTTGAAAGTGACTCCAGCGTTTGCAAACTTACCAGAGATGTCATGAGCACTGTTGGAAAGTGTTATGTCGTCACCCACAAAAGCTATAGATACCGAAGTAGAGGAGTCGGTACCAGAAGTTGAGATGGAGACAGAAGTAGTTGCTCCAGAGGTTGCCGAGGTATTAGCCGAAGTTCCTAAATCACTAGGAACGCCGAGACCAAAGTCCACCCCAACGAAGGAAACCATGAAGGATAAGAAGGGCAAGCAGCCTACAATATCGGTGCGTGCATGGCCAAGAATAAATCCATCAAATCTTGCAGCACAGGAGAAGGGCAAAGCCATAAATTTGGAGCCGGAGGAGGAAGAAATCGAAGACATCCCAATGGATGAGGAGGATGTGGGAGTTAAAGTGGAGGAGGTTGAAGCCTAGGGTGCTGACCCTATTACTCGGTTACCTGATTATGTGCCTCCATGCAAGGCTAAGACCAAGGTACTGAAAGACATCGATGAGAGAAAGACCCCCTTGCAAACCCCTCTGCTACCAGATGAGATTGTTTTCGAAGGACCGTGCTTGGCACGAGTGCCGCTACTAAAACTTGAGGATTGGGACTTGGCTGATCATGAGAAGTTCCCACACCTAGTGACTGAGCAGTTGATGTACCGCATCATTGATACAAACACCGGAATGACCACATTGGATCCACGGAGGTGGCTCAGAGGAGTAGACAAGGCAGGGTTTCTCAACCTGCTTTGGGTGTCGCACTACAACTGCACCCCAGTGACATTATTTGTCATTAAGCAGCTACTATGCTTGGTGCATGATGGGTGTCTGTAGCTGGAGGATCCAATACCCATCGCGGACAGGTTGATCCACCAAATCATGCAATTGCCTTACACAGGAGAGAATCTGGCCATGATATTTGGCAGAAAAGGTGGTGAGCAGGCCCTCGTGGAATCCATGAAAGAAAAGTTTAAACTGGTGAAGAAGTCGCGTGGATATGCCATATCCAGCATCTGCGACCCTACTGTAAAGGTAGCTACGTAGATTCTAGTAGGAAAAGTGATGAGGAAGTGTCGCACTAATGAGGTGTCGGTGCCTGTCATCGTGTTATCAGCCTAGTGCGTCGAAGGAGTCCAGTTCAACTGGTGGGACTACCTTCATGGGGACTTCCTAGCGAACTGCCGTGAAGCACAGGAGCTCAGCAAGACCTTCTACTACACGTGGTTCTTGTTGTCAATTGTGTTGATAGCATGGGAGCTACCAGAGGACAGTCAATTCCCTTCAGTCATGCCAGACCTACCAGAAGCAGTGAAGCACACTTTGTGTTGGGAAACCAAGGATGCACAGAGTGTTAAGCATGCTTTGTTGTTGGGTTGTGTTATATTCTTTCCATAACTAGCCCACATAGTTAATCGGGGGGTTAGAGGGGGGGCAAAGCCCCCCTTCATTGCGCCGATTGTGTAGCAGGGGGGATCACAGGGGGTTTGAGGCATACCTATAACCCCACTTTATGGGGTCCAGGGCAGCGGCCCAAAAAATTTTAGTTTTGGACCCTATGTTAGGATGGGAGGACCCACTTATGGTTTTGTGCATGATTTTTGCACATTTTTTTCGAACGCGATGGTTTTCGTCCATGGTATTGGATGCTTCGGCATGTATAAATATGTATTATAACATTGAAAGGAACATAATTAAAAATCAAGCTAGTAGTCCCGGTTTTGGGATCCAGGGGAAGATATCTGTGTATATGTGTTCTATGTGTTATGCTCTCGCATTTCTTATTTTCTGTGTTTTACAATTCTTATGCAAGTAATTTTTGTACGGGGTTAAAACCTACATTTGGTATCAGAGCTATTTTGGCTTCAAGGGGATGCCTTTGTTGTTGAGGGGTTTCACTCAGGCCTGTGGTAGACCCTATTCAGTGAGAGATCTGCGAGATCGATTTTGGTGGTGAAAGAAGATGGCGAGCAGTGGAAAGATAGAGATCGAGAAATTTAATGGTCAGAGTTTTGAGTTGTGGAAACTCAAGATGGGGGATCTATTGATGGATAAAGATCAGTGGATAGTGGTAGATCCGGGTATTAAACCAACGGGAGTGTCCGATGAAGAATGGAAAAAGTTGGATCAGAAGGCAAAGAGCACAATATGATTGTGTGTCTCAGATTCAGTATTGCTGAATGTATCAGGGGAAGCTACAGTGAAGGCTTTGTGGGACAAGTTAGGGATTTTGTACCAATCTAAGTCTCTGGTGAATAAACTATTCCTATGGAAAAAGTTGTATAACTTGAGGATGAAAGATGGAGACTCAGTGACCAAGCATCCGAATGCATTTAATAATATGGTAAGTCAGTTAGCATCTGTTGATATTAAAATTTTAGATGAAGATAAGTGCATCAGTTTGTTGTGTTCTCTACCAGATTTATGGGATAGTCTGGTTATTGTAATAGGTAGTAATGCAATTGCCTTGCAGTTTGATGAAATAGTCTCAGCCTTGCTGATGGAGGAGATGAGATGGAAAAATATGGAGAGCTAGAATGGTGATGCCTTGTCTATACAAGGACGGTCCCAAAACAGAAAAAAAAAATAAGTCATCTAGAGGGAGATCTAAATCTCTAGGAAAACCTGTAAAGGTGGTGTGTTGGAAATGTGGAAAGGAAGGCCACTTCAAAAGGGACTGTAAACCTAAAGCTCTTGTCAAAGGAAAGGGATATGATGAGGCTCCTTTTGCAGAGGCGAAAACCACCTCAGATGAAGGTGGCGACGTGTACTTGGCTTCTTCAAGTACACATGTAGATCATGAGGCATGGTTGATTGACTCAAGTGCATCCTTTCACTTCACTCCCCATAGAGAGTGGTTCTACGAGTATGAGAAATATGATGGTGGTGATGTCTTCTTGGGGGATAACAGGAAGGCTAGAATTGTTGGTCGTGGAAAAGTAAAGTTGAAGTTGCAAGTTTGAAGGGTTAGAACGCTTCCAGGTGTTCTACATAGTCCTGCATTAGCTAGAAATCTGATTTCTGTAAGCAAGCTAGATGATGTAGGTGCAAAAACAGTGTTCAAGAAGGATACCTGCAAGATGGTTCGGGGAGCACTAGTATTGATGCGGGGAGTTTGGATTGGAACTCTGTATAAGCTGCAAGGTAGCACTATTGTTGATGGGTGCAACAGTTCTATGGTTCCTGAAAGTGGAGCAGAAAATCTAGTGGTCTCTGGAGAGAAGACCATGTTGTGGCATCAAAGGCTTGGACATATTGGAGAGAAGGGCCTTCAAATACTTCATGGTAAAGGTATGGTAGAAGGTATGAGTAATAGCTCTCTGGATTTTGATTTCTGTGAAAATTGTGTATATGGGAAGCAGAATCGGGTGAGTTTCCCCTCTAGTAGTAAGAGGGCGAAACAGATATTAGAGCTTGTGCACAGTGATGTGTTTGGACCTTTGAAGGTTCCATCACTAGGTAAGAATGTGTAGTATGTATCATTTATAGATGACTTCTCAAGGAATACATGGATATATTTCCTTAAGAAGAAATCTGAAGTCTTTGACAAGTTTAAAGAATTTAAGGCTCTCGCGGAAAATGAGACAGAGAAGAAGATAAAGGTGCTAAGGACAGATAATGGTGGAGCATTTTGCAGCAAGGAATTTGAAGGATTCTATAAGAAGTGTGGTATAGCACGCCAAAAGACTGCTCCATATACACCTCAACAAAATGGAGTTGCAGAAAGAATGAACAAGACGTTGATGGAAAGGGAAATAAGCATGCTTAGTGGTGCTGGGTTAGGAAAGGAATTATGGGCAGAGGTGGTGGATACTACATGTTACCTGGTCAACAGGTCACCTTCATCAGCATTGGAGGATAAGACTCCACAAGAGGTATGGACAGGTAAGAAGCCCTCTCTTTCATATCTGAGGGTATTTGGATGTGATGCATATGTACATGTTCCAAAGAAGAAATGAACCAAGTTGGATAGTAAATCTGAAAAGTGCATCCTTATTGGGTATAAGGATGGTTTAAAGGGTTATAAGCTTTGGAACCCAGTATCAAGGAAGGTTGTGTACAAAAAAGATGAGGTGTTTAGAGAGGTAAAAGATGTTATTAAACATGAAGTCCAACCAAAGGAACCTGAGAAGATATAGTTTGAGCTAAAGGAGGAAGAATCTCTACAACAGAGGAGGAATCAGAAGATGAAGAGCCACAAACTCCGGGTGTGACAAGATCAGTTCGAGAAAGAAGGCGACTAGAAAGGTATAGTCCATCTTCTTTCTGTTCAAATTTTGATTTGTTTGTTACTGATGATGATCCCAGAACTGTGAAGGAGGTAGTAGATTCAGAGGATGGAAAACTCTAGAAAGAGGCCATGGTTGATGAAATGGCATCTTTACACAAAAATGAGGCTTGGGATCTAGTGGAGTTGCCGATTGGAAGGAAACCCATTGGCAGCAAATGGGTGTTCAAGAAGAAGATAAATGCAAAAGGAAAGGTGGAGAAATACAAAGCTCAGTTGGTAGCAAAAGGTTATTCCCAAGTGCCGGGAATTGATTTTGGTGATATTTTTTCTCCTGTTTCCAAGGTAACTTCTATTAGATTAATTTTATCTGTTGTTGTTGTGTTTGATTTTGAGGTAGTACAAATGGATGTGAAGACAACATTTCTTCACGGGGATCTGGAAGAGGAAATCTACATGAAGCAACCTAAAGGCTTTGCGGTGACGGGTAAGAAAGAACTGGTATGCAAGTTAAAGAAGTCTATGTATGGGTTAAAACAGTCACCAAGGACGTGGTATCAGAAATTTGATACATTTATACGGGGACTTGGCTTCCCCAGAAGCAAAGAAGTTCATTGTGTGTATTTTAAATTAATTAGTGACTGTGTTATTTATCTGGTCTTGTATGTGGATGATATGTTTCTGGTTGGAAATGACAAAGAAATTATCTAGGATTTCAAGACCCAATTGTCCTCCAAATTCGACATGAAAGATCTTGGTGTTGAAAACTATATTTTGGGCATGGAAATTAAAAGAGATCGGGCAAAGAGGAAGCTCTGGTTAAACCAAAGGAAGTATGTGGAGACAATACTGCAGAGGTTTAATATGCAGGATAGTAAACCGGTGAAGGCTCCTATTCCTGTAGGTGTGAGGTTATCTGCTGAACAGTGTCCCAAGACACAAGAAGAGGAAGAGGACATGTCTCATGTTCCATATGCAAGTGCAGTTGGTAGCCTGATGTATGCAATGGTCTATACTAGACCAGACATTGCACATGCAATGGGAGTATTGAGCAGGTTTATGTCAAAACCAGGGAAGGGGAACTGGACAGCAGTGAAGCGGGTTTTCAGGTATTTGCGCGGCACTAGTGATTATGGTTTGTGCTACCAAGGAAGACCAGGATTGGACAGAGTGTTGGATATTCATGGCTTTGTTGATGCAAACCGGCCTGGAGATTTGGATCAAGAAAATCTACAAGTGGGTATGTGTTTAACCTATTTGGAGGTGCAACCAATTGGATGAGTAAGAAACAATTTGTAGTGGCACTATCAACTACAGAGGCAGAATACATGGCAGCCACTCATGCAAGCAAGGAAGCAGTTCGGTTGCAGGGATTTTGTTCAAGTATGGGGTTAGTACAAGGAGCTATAAGGATAGACTGTGACAGCCAAAGTGAAATTTTCTTGGCAAGGAACCCCGCATATCATTCAAAGACAAAGCACATTGATGTTCAGTATCACTTTGTGAGGGATATGATAGAAGACAAAAAGGTGTTGCTGGTAAAGGTGGACACTTTGAAGAATATTGCAGATGCATTGACAAAATCTATGAGCTCTGAGAAGTTCTCTTGGTGTAGAGAGACAATGGGCATTTTAGGGCTGGAAAAATGACTAAGCTCTCTTGTGGCCCCCTGTGGAAAGAAAACAACAAGTGGGAGAATGTTGGGTTGTGTTATATTCTTTCCACGACTAGCCCACGTAGTTAACCGGGGGGTTAGAGGGGGGGCGGATCCCCCCTTCGTCGCACCGATTATGTAGCAGGGGGCAGTCACAGGGGGTTTGAGGTGTACCCGTAACCCCACTTTATGGGATCTAGGGCAGCACCCCAGAAAATTTTTGTTTTGTACCCTATGTTAGGATGGGTGGACCCACCTATGGTTTTGTGCATGATTTCGCACATGTTTTTTGGACGCGATGGTTTTTGGTCCATGGTATTGGATGCTTCAGCATGTATAAATATGTATTACAACATTGAAAGGAACATAATGCAAAATCAAGCTGGTAGTCCCGGTTTTGGGATCCAGGGGAAAATATCTGTGTATATGTGTTTTATGTGTTATGCTCTCGCATTGTTTATTTTCTGTGTTTTAGAATTCTTATGCAGGTAATTTCTGTATGGGGTTAAAACCTACAGATGAACATCCGCATGGCCATCAATCACAAACCACGATTGTCACCTACAGTGTACGCCAACTTGCAGGGCTATGCAGAATTTAAAGCAAACTTTCACCATGTGCCCATCAAGGCGTGGAAGGACCCTGCACAAAAATGGTATGACTTGCCTTATCTTGCAACAAATGACACCATTGATGTAGTACTTGATCAATGGTCGGCAGAGTGGCACACTACAACAGACTTGGTGGTGGGAGGGAGCAAGTCCACTGCACAGAGGAATAAGGAGGAGGCTAAGCTAAATATGACTCAGCTAGCCAAAAAGAGGAAAAAGGAGGCTGCTAACAAGGCCCAAGCAGAGAACGATGCCACACAATAGACAACAAAGCAGACAGGTGGGACAAAGCAAGGCTCTAACAAAGGCATGAGGTCACCTTCACCTAAGACAGAGGAGGAGAAAAACAAATAGACTGAACAACATGGCATGTGTTGGAAAGAATACTAGGGGGGGTGAATCAATATTATCAAGTCAAATATTCCTTTTTCAAATCCAGATGATATACGCTACTTCAGTTAATTAAAACCGCGTATATACGCAACTATGTATAAGGAAACCTGTGTATACAATGCAAACTTATAATTTACTTTATATTTCAGAGGATGATTATTAATTTGTGTATTAGAATCAAATAACCAGTAACCAGAAACAGTAAAATAGAGCAGAGGACAATCACACACAAGAACACAAGATATAAGGTGGAAACCCAATGTGGGTGAAAACCACCTACTGCAATTCGTCTCTATCGTCTTTTAATTAGAAACTTTCTTTTACAATGTACTGGTGCAGTCCTTTACAAATACGCAGGCTGCAACCTGCAGAGAGCTACAACCCTCTCTCATTCTCTAGCTTCTCATGGAAGGGAGCTACAGCCCCCTTAGCTCTTGTACTAGTCAAGATACTAGTACGTAGGTGATGGCCTACTGAAGGCTACAACCTTCTCTTTCTTCCAGGGACCACGTTTCATAAATTTTCAAACTAGATCCATGAACATCAAAAAATTTCTACTTCAACCAATCTCCTTTTCATCGAACAAAAATGGAATCACAATAAACACTTCTCTGATAGCTGTACCCAGAACACAGTGACAGTAACCATATACCAAATTCTGAACCCAGAACACTGCAGCAACAAACAGAGGCAGCTAGATCACAATAAAATACATATACGCTACATAAACAACCTGAAACCTGTGTGCATACGCTCCTGTGTGTGGAGAAACCTGTGTATACGCAGTTTTCCTTTACTTATCCTGCGTGTATACGCACCTTCGCTTCACTAAACCTAAGTACAGATCTATAAAGGATAATTCACTCTTTCAAATAGTCAGATACTAATTAACCCAGAATGTCAGATTTATACATCAAGCGTGCGCCTCACAGAACAGATCAAAATCATACAAAGATTCAAGCCTTAAAGATTATGACCCATCAATAGATCTTATCCTTCTTTATGCGCTTATGTTCGTCCTTCATTCAGATCCAGGTCTGCACCATAACCCCAATCACAAAAGTTTCAGATCTAGCACATGTTAGATATTCAATTGATTCCAAAGATGCTTTGCCAAATGATCTCCTTCCTCTTTTATAGTCTTAGGCCTTTCTCAATACCACGGTCCAAAACCATAATAACACAATACCACAGGCCCAATACTTTGGGATCAACCCTTCTGACGAGATACCATGGTCCAAACCATAGGTTCAAATACCAAGGACTAACTACCATGGACCAAAGGTAAGTTTTCAAACATATACGCACTTTTCTTTGCATGAAAGTGCGTGTATACGCATACGCGCCTTATAAATGTCTAACCCGCGTGTATACGCAACTTTGTCTAGATGAACCTGCATATATGACCTTTTCTTCATTCTGAAAGTCTGAACTGATATCTGTCACCAGATAGAGTTGCCATCAAGGACAACACCTGTGCCATAGCTCCAAACCTGTACCATAATGCCAACAACATGGATCCTCAGGAGACGTCTGCCCACATCAAGCACCCAAGGGAGCAGGAAAAAAGAGGGTCCAAGAAGAAATAAAAGGCTACCAAGACATCATTGGACCCCATCACCCTCACAGAGAGCGATTTGCATGATATTGGTGACACAGTGAGGGATTTCACCGCAAAGGCCCTACAACAGTTTGAGCAGCAGCAGTACATAATCGTGGGGGCTATCCAAACTAGTTTGCAGGAGCTACAGACCCACGCATCACTCGCTGGCATGGTGTCTACCATCCTAGCTATCGGCACTTCAAAAGCCATAGAGACGCTGCATGCGAAGACCTCCAACGCGATAGTGCTACCTAATGGAGCATTAACCACAGAGAATGAAGCTGACAGGCCCACTGTCAATGCCCTAAAGGGACTAAGGTTGAATCTGGTTGCACTCCCGGGTGAAGCGCTCCACCTCTTGCAAGATGGAGTGATTGTAGAGCTGAGGACCCATGACCACTGCACCCTCCAGGTGATCAATGAATAGTGGATAAACAATGAGCAGATGGCACTACAACGAGACTCTTCCATCGCTAATGTAACCGAGGAAACCAATCAGAATGAGCACATTATGCAGGTCATCGAGAAGGCATGCCGGATGGTCCCGGAGTTTGCAATTCCTGAGGAGGAGTCAATCGAGTTACGCATCCGCAAGTTGGCTACAAGGGTACGTGACACTCATACTGAGATGGTGAAGGTTCAGTTGGAGTTGAACCTATAGATCATAGAGTTACAGTTGAAGGCCCAGCCTTCAACTCCGCCAGAAGTAAAGGAGCAGCGGGCGACCATTGTCACAGAAGTAGTAGCAGCAGTGGATAGTGTAGTAGCAGACTACACACAAATTTTTGAGCAATCGTTTGAGGTCCTAACAAGCCTGCAAGAGGACACTAATGTACAATGACTAGAGACAAAAGCGTGCGAGCCTCAACAATGCTATGATGAGGTAAAGGGCACAGCGTGAACCGTCACGTTGACGCAAAGACTAGAAAAGCTGTAGGAGGCCAAGCAACTGAAAGAACAGGTGGATGCTGCGCTGCACAAGGAAGAAGTGTTGAAGGCAAGACTAAAGCCCTGGATGGACAAGGCTTACATGGTAACAGGCTCTACTGAAGGAAATCTTGCAACTCTGCAAGCCACTCAGCAAAAGCTTCAGGCCGACAGTTCAGGAGCAGTGACCAAGCAGATGGTTGAAGACGCAAAGCAGGCAGTGACACAGTGCACGGCTGAGGTTGCGATCATACGAGTTGAGCTGGAAGGGCTTCGTGAAAAGATATCTATGCCTGCCGAGTGACTCAAAGGCGAATCACGGTGTTTGTGTTAGGGGCCTATTGGGAACGGGATCCCCAAGGACATTTTTGGGGCTAAAAACCCATTTTTTGGGTCAAAATTTGTAATAAACTTGTAAAGACTCCACAATTTGTGGTCGCAGAGCACGAAGGTGTCATGAGTCATAAAGGGTTGTCTGCCCTTATTTTTGTAAAGTAAAGTCGGTTGTAAAAGATCTACACATGGTCCACGGACCATGGGATTGTATAAAAAGAGCTAAGTAAGTAAGCTCTAAGTAGTTTGAAGAAGGGTAGATAAGTCTTAGAGAGTCATAGCTCTGAAGTAAGAAGTATAAGTTTCGGGTCGTAGCATAGGTATAGTCTCTACAGCGGATTGCGCAAAGGCCTAGGGTGGAAGTCTACAGTTGAGTGCGCAAACCCCTATAGTTGTGTGCGCAAGGCGAATAGAGTCTATAATCACTTGAAGATATCAATAAAGAGAAGTATTTTGCAAATTCTATGTCTTTGTTCCGATTAATGCATCTTGTCATATTGTGTATGAATTTCATTTATAATGCTTATGTGATGCACGAATGTATGTAATTATGTTGGATAACTGAACACAAATAAGGATATTTGTTTACGCGGTGCTAACTGTGATTATCTAATAAGATAAGTAAGATTCTTAAGATAACTTGACAATCTATGCAATACGTTGCTTTAGTAGCGCAAAAGTATCTGAAACAAAGGTTAGGGCTACATGAAGGTCAGTCGTACCTTTTTGCAGAGGTATCAAAGGGAGGAATAAGGGGCTAGGCTGACAAAGCCCTAGAACTAACGACCTGTATGAAAGCAGGAATAGAAGGAATAAACCAACATCACAACCATCTCATGGTGCAGAAACTTGGTTCCATCATCCCCCCATACTGCTTCGAGTGAGACTTCGATCGCACTTCGCAGGCTGATGCCGAAAGGGCCAGTAGTGTAGGGATTTGTTTGGCTAATTAACATTGAACCTGGGTCAGGCCCCAACAAGCCAATAATCAATACATATAAATACATCATCATATTCAGATCTCTGCTCTCGCTCACTTAATTCCACACTCATTTGATGATGAAACTGTTTCCCTTGAAGCCCTACATGAGAACAAACCAAGTTTGAATTTTTCTTTGACCGATCAAATTCTCAAATTCTATGATCTTCCAGGTAGGTGTGATATGTTTCCATCATTGCAATGGAAATTTAGCGCTTATCCATGTAGCCTAAATATCTTCAAACTCTTGAGAACTTATTTATCATTGGACTTGGCTACAAAAATTCTGATTAGCTACGGAAAAAGTACATTTCAATAGCCATAGTAATATTTCAATCAATTTCACAAAGAAATAACATATTATGAGTTGTGAATGAATGATACCTTATGTTATACTTGAGGATGACCTAGATGACATTATAGCGAGTAAATGTAGCAAAAAAATATATGGAACAAGTGAAAAGAGAGGGAAAAAAGTGTCAAAATGAGGACAATTCAGGGATCCAACATTCCCCCACATTGAAGATGTTTCATATCCTCATGCACAAAATTTCAAAATTGAAGAGATGTTCTATCATTGAATTGCCTTTGATTCTTGGATCAAAACATCCAATTTTGTTGACGTCCTTTTTCTCTATACATTTAGTGACTATCGAGGCTTCCTCATCAAAAGATTTCCTTGTAACCCTTTAACTTTTTGTCTAAGAAGCTTGTTATTTTCCTTAATTTTTTGGTTCTTTTTATACCCGTAGCAAATTCTTAACAACATAGTCTCATTTTGATCTTTCATTATTTCATTTTCATCCTTAATGTGTCTATTCAATAACTCCAATTCATGCACTTCTTGCTTTAAGGCATTAATAGTGTCTTGTTATTTGTGTGAAGTACAAGGATCATTCATAGGAACATCATTATGTAAAAATTGATCCAAATGCTCCAAATGGAAATTGACATCCACCCATGGTATTCATCGACCCATGGTATTTATCCACTCATGGAATATAACCATGGTATTGTAAGTGGCATCTACCCATGGTATTCATCCACCCAAGGTATTTATCCACCCATGGTATTGTAAGTAGAATCCACCCATGGTATTGATTCACCAATGGTATTTACCCATGGTATTGTACGTGATATCCACCCATGGTATTTAGTCACCCATGGAATTTACCTATGGTACTATAACTAAAAAAAGACTAAGTAATAAGTCGCATTTTGTAAAAGGATATATTGTCCACCACAATGTAGCTTTTACAGTTATTCTCTATTTTAATAAAAAAAATCTTGGTGGTTTTTTTAATGTGTCTTCTCCTATTTTCTTCTGGCATTTCAATTTTTCAGATCTTGGGGGCCTCCCCCCCACCACCACCACCACAAGATCCATTTCAATTTTTTTGATCTTGGGGGCCTCCCCAAAAGATCTGAATCAATGGTATTAGATTCAGGTTATGGCTCCATGGGAATGAAGGTTGGACGCATATTTTAGTTTCAAATTTTTGCAGCACTCTTCAACAAACTTCATGCCCATGCTACGACCTCCACGGAGCACTTTCTTGGGCAAAGTGGGAAGATTTGTTTTTCCATTTTTTTGCAGGATTTTTTTGGGTGACAAGTTTGCAGATCATATATGAAACTTTTGGTATTAAATTTATAAAATAAAATAACATATCTTGATTCCCTGCAAAAACAAAAAAACCCAACTTCAAAAAAACAATCGACCAAATTAGAGTCTGGATGAGGGAGATATCGTTGATTTAAAATCAGTTCTGTTGCGGAAATTTTTTTGATGGAAATTCATGGACGAAAAATATCCTATCATTTTTTGCATTTTTTCTACATAATTTTAGAAAAATTATTGCATACATAATCTTCTCCTGAAAAAAACACCCAATTCCAAAAAAAAAATTGGTTGAATCGGAGTTTGGATGAGTTGGATATCGTTGATTTAAAAGCAGTTATTTTTCATAACTTTTGTGACAGAGGGACAGCTGCAGTGTGAATCTAAGTTTTCAAAGTGTTCAGATATGGATTTCAATCACATGGGAAGATGAATAATGGTCATTCTATTTCCAAAAAAAAGGTTATAATAAATATTGTGAATTATATTGACCGATTTATGCCCATTTTAAATTAGTTTTTATATCTGGAGCAACATTTAGAGTGGGTTCCCTTTGGAGACATGCCCTCCCACCCCACTTTAGTAACCACATATTTCATATTCATTAGTTTTAGCATAGCAGCATCTGGCTTGGGTTCTTTGGAGATGTTCCCTCCCACCTTAGGCTTTGTAGGCACATTCTATTTCATCAAAAGTCAGCATCATGGTTATGGGTCAACCACACAAAATCCTTGTCATCGAAGTCCATTTGCTAGGCTGCACATTGTTAGTATCACAATTGGTCACAAGCATTTTATGGTATCCCTATCCTCATATCTTTGTTTTTCATGGTTATAGGTCATCCACAAACCCACACTTCATCGAAGTCCATTTGCTAGGGTCCATGGTATTTAGACCTATGGTTTTGGTCCTCGGTATTGCGTCCGAAGTGTTGAACCCAGGTATTGGGTCCCTAGTCTTGGTTCTCAATGGTTTTGGACCATGGTATTGAGTAAGGCATAAGACTATAAAAGGAGAAGAAGATCATTAGGCAAATGTATTGAGAAAGTCTTGAATATTTGATGAAGTATGAGATCCAGTATGCAGTTTATGGGTTCATGATGCATTGCTTGATCTAAGCTAAGGAGGAATCTCAACGGTTGATGGAGAACAAGATCTAAGGATAGATCGGGATATAATACCTTGGAATGAATCATCTCTATATGGTTTGATCTTGTTTAGTCTAGATCTGTATACTGACGCATGTAATGTTCTGTAAATGTTATGATCTAGGTATAACTCAAGTTTGGAATAGTTGAAAATCATGAATGAATATTTACAGATGTATACGATGGTTGACAATGATAAAAGAGTGTACATACGCATGTTATATACATCTAAGTAGCGTATACCATATGAGCTATGATGTTTGAAGTTATAGGTGTTTTTGGTTGTTGACGAGTTCTGATGACGGTTTACTGGTGTCAGTATTCTGCATATTCAGATTGGTTGATTATGTTTAGCTTTAGTATTGATGGATGAGATCTATAATGGATCAGGATCAGAATGACTTATCTTTATGTGATCTGATGAACTAGATATGGTTGCTAACATACATATTATCTTTGTATAGGTAATGATCTAGGTATCTCTAAAGTCGGGAAGTGGAGCAATGTTATAAGTAAGTAATTAATGACATATACGTTGGTTCGCCTTGGTGAAGTTGCGTATACACGCTGGTTCGGCACTTCCAAGTAGTGTATGCACTCTGATGCATGATTTTTGATGATATAATTGGTTCTGAATATTGTTGCAGAGTTCAGTGTTCTGCTCTATGTTCTAGTGACTGCATTTTGTTGATAGGGTTTCAGTGATTAAGTATTGGGTGATTCAGAGATTGATGATGCTAGTGTTGATTGATTGTGTGCTTCAATGATATTGATGGGTCCAATATGAAAATTAGATGAAAAGTGGCCTTCAGATTATGATGTTGTGGTCCATGATTATCCAGTCTGAAAATTTATGAAATGAGGTACCTGGAGGAAGAAAGAGAAGGTTTTAGCCTTCTGTAGGTCGGCACCTACATACTAGTACATCAGCTAGTACAAGAGCTAAGGGGGTGATAGCTCCCTTCCAGTAGCAGCTGGAAAACGAGTAAAGGTTCAAGCATTTCAGTAGGCTGGCACCTACATACTAGTAAATGGATCGGCTAGTACAAGAGCTAAGGGGGTTGTAGCTCCCTTCCAGGAGAGTCTGGAAAATGAGAGAAGGTTGTAACCTTCTGCAGGTAGAAGCCTGCGTACTAGTATAAGACTGCACCAGTACAAAACCATTGTAAAAGAAGTTTCTTATTAAAAAGAAGATTGAGATGACTTGCAGCAGGTGGTTTTCACCCACATTTGGTTTCCACCTTACATCATGGTGTTCATGTGTGCTTCTTGTGTGTGATGATCTATTCTATTTTACTGCTATTGTTTACTGTTCATATGGTTAATAATGTTCTGATGCACACACTAAGGATCAACTAACTGAATCATAAGTTTATTGGATATATGCTTGTTGCATTACACACAGTTGCGTATACATGCGCTTTGTCTTAACTCAAGTAGCGTATATGAATCTTAATATGGAAATAAAAAAGTTATATTGATTTAATAATACTGATTCACCCCCCTCCCCCTCTCAGTATTATTTCCAACAATTGGTATCAGAGCAGGTCCTTTGGTAGAAGCTTGATCGCTTGAAGGAGATCTGTAGATCAATGGGAAAGAAGCTTAAGAAGAAAGTGCCTAAGAAGAAGAAGACATCTCAGAAGAGTTATGACAGTGGGAGAATTGATTGGGGAATATGTGGAAGAAGCACCTCAGGTTCAGAATCACTTCAGAATGAAGATGAACAAGCAAAAGAACTAGCAGGTATGAATTTGTTATACTCTGGTGATACATTTATCCATCCATTTGAAGATGATGAAAGTGATAGCGAAACAACTGAATTTGCTCTTATGGGTGAGCAAGAAAGATATCAAATAGAGGCAGAAGTTAAAAGGCTTACAAACAAAATTAGAGATCAACAAGATCTATTGAACAAAAGGGAGTCTGCCTTCAAAGAAGAAGCTACCAAACTAAAAGATCAACTAGAGGAAGGAAACAAGGTAAGGAAGTTATTCAAGGACAAGGAAGATCAATGTCAAAAGTTGCAGGATGAAGTAACATCATTAAGAAATGAATTCAATGAAAGGAGCACAAAAATCAAGAAACTTAGAGATAGATCTAGTTACTATGAAAGTCTTGAAGCTACGATCCTCTCGCTAAAAGAAGATCTTGAAGAATCAAATAAGCAGAATAAAGAACTAATCCAAGCTCTTGAAAAACAAGAAAATGAAGTTCTTGAACTAAGACATCAGTTGGAAGAAGGAAGGAAAGCTGAAGAAAACATGAAGAAGCAGTATCATGAAAAGGAGGAGCAACATCAGATTGAGGTAAATATTCTAAAACATAACTTAGAAGAAAAGGATAAGCTCTTATGATTTCAAGATAGTACTAAGATCTTGGATGATATTCTTAGTAGTTGAAGGTCTCCAACTATCAAAACTGGCCTTCGTTTTTATGAATCTATTGAAGATGAATCTAGCTCACAAGGAGAGACAAGGAATTCTAATGCGAAATCTAAAATAATCAACAAGGAGATGAGAGGACAACCCCATCAACAGCCAAGGAAAGAAATTCTTCAAAGAAATTCTTTTACTCCTCTGATGAATAATGTTGAATGTTATGTATGTCATAATCTTGGACATGTTGCAGCCAGATGCAGAAGAAGAATGGTTCAAGACCATCACGTTCCAGGTACTTTAAGGGATATTGCTTTGCTTGAAATATGTTTGGTCATAGAGTTGTTGATTGCTACAGAAGGAATATGAAACATGTGAGATGTTATGCATGTAACAAGCTTGGACATATAGCTAAGGATTGCAGGAACAAAGCAAAGGCACCATACCAAAAGGAGAAAACATCATCACACTTGAAGATATGGATGAAGAAGGAAGTACAGTCAGAAAGATGTGGCACAACACAATATGCAGACATAACAGACTCAGAGGGAGTTGAAAGTGTAAAACTTCAGCGTCCTAAATCTCATACGCAACTTTCATGAAGGGAAGTCACGTATATACACGAGTTAGTTACTACACAGTCGCGTATATGTTAGTTTGAGGAAAAGCAGTAGGGACAGGCTCAGAAAAAGGGTATGATATGATTCAGTCCATTATTTGCTCTGTTTGATAATGGTTACAATCTGTTGATGTTGTGTGGAAATGTCTTGATACTTGTAAGATGTTTAGGAATGATTTGATCTTAACTTGTGGATGATGATACTTCTTGCTGATATATGCATGATTAGATCTGATAGTAAGCAAGATGGCACAGGTTCAGGGGGAGAATATGCTTTTAATAATGCATTGTTGGCATTATGGTTAGTAGTCCTTAGTGATGATGCTTATATGGATAAATGATACATCTTGCTATGATATGGTTATGAGTTGTCCATGACAAAATCTCATATGATTCTTGGGTTTACATAGTTGGTGTTCTGATCAGATTTGTCGATGCATATATGGTGCTTACATGGTGTTCTTCATAAGGATAAGGAGAAGTACAAAGCTTGAATACACTTGATGATGAGTCACTCATATGTTGTTGTCGTCATATGCATAAAGATCATATAATACAATTATGATGCAGGATTCCTATAGCTCTTGGCGCTCATGTGGATGAGAATTTTTGTTGTTGATGATATCAAGAAGTCTTGACAAATGATCTTGAGCTCCAGATACATAGTGTTGGATACATGAATGTTTACTCAAAGTTGCATTGTTGGAGACATGATGATGATAAGTTCTTACCTATATGATGATAGGTTGATACTTACATATGTTGATTTATGCAAATGTTCCCATGTGATGATACTTGGATCATTCAGATCTTGATGCTAATGAGATGGCTATGGTGTTTTTCACATATGATATAATGTGAATGATTCTGTATGTCATATGCAGAATTCTGTTCAAACGGATGAGTTGATGCAGACATACCTTGTTTCTAGTCTAGATGTTGTTGTCAGATGATTATGGAGCAGATCATACATTGTGTATGATAGTTGCTGATGACTATCATGATCTTATTTAGATTTTTGGTCTCTGTTATAAATGTCATGTAAAGGTCATATCGAGACTCATGATGTAATAGTTTGTCTCTATCTATTGTAGTCATTTGATGAATCCCTTTTGGTCATATGGTGTAATTTGTACCCCCACTATGCATGGGAAGGATGATGTAATAGTTCAGTCATGTATAAACATTTAGTATCTGGCATATACCCACTTGGTTGGGTGGATGAGTCAATATTGGTATATCCCCACTAGGTTGGGAGATGGATGTATGTATGAGTCCTTGGTGATAGGAAGGTCATTTATGAAAGAGTCATGTTCTTCTTGTAGAACATCTTTTTGCAGACATTACTTACAGTCAGGGGGAGCATGAACAACACACTTCAGCATAGCAGATACTTCAGCATGTACTGAGAGGGAGCATGGTCATATTAGTACACCTTGGCATATACAAAGGGGGAGCTCATTCAGAGATTTCAGTAGGTACTCAGGGGGAGTATGGACAAGGGAATGTTTATCAAGGAAAGAGAATATCTTGGTCTGCCCTTTGCCCTTGATTTCAAAGTGGGAGAGTGATTTGGTGTTGTTGCCACCAAGTCCAAAGGGGTAGATTTTTGGCATTATGATGCATGTGTTGTACTTGATGGCAACCCACTCGTAGAAGAACAACTCACTTATATATAACTAGATGAATCTACAGAAGAGATATCAAATGTGATAGAATACATGGGATGCAGGACAGCTCAAAGGAATCAGATGACAGTTCTCAGTACGACAAATTAGCTTTTCCATCAAGTCCAAAGGGGGAGATTGTTGGCATTATGATACAAGTGTTGTCCTTGATGGCAACTCACACAGATGACAGATCATAGTGCAGCAGGTCAGTAGCAAAGAGTTGATGATCAGACTACAAAGAATGAAGAAAGAAGAGTATATACGCAGGTTCACTATATACCAAGTCGCGTACATATGCAGGTTATACGCAGGTTCACTATGTACCAAGTCGCGTATATACGTAGGTTTTGCTATATACCAAGTAGGGTATACACGCAGGTTATACACGCAGGTTATACACGCAAGTTCACTATATACAAAGGAGCATATACATGCGAGATTGCTGATCAAAAGTCGCGTATGCATATGCACGCACTTTCATGCACGGAAAAGTGCGTACATGTGGTAAAGCTTATTTTTGTGTCCGTGGTATTTAGACCTATGGTTTTGGTCCTTGGTATTGTGTTCGAAGTGTTGAACCTAGGTATTGGGTCCCTAGTAATTGTTCTCAATGGTTTTGGACCATGGTATTGAGTAAGGCCTAAGACTATAAAAGGAGAAGAAGATCATTAGGAAAATTTATTGAGAAATTCTTGAATATATGATGAAATATGAGATCCAGTATGCAGGTTATGGGTTCATGATGCATTGCTTGATCTAAGCTAAGTAGGAATCTCAACGGTTGATGGAGAACAAGATCTAAGGATAGATCAGGATCTAATGGCTTGGAATGAATCATCTCTATACGGTTTGATCTTGTTTAGTCTAGATCTGTATACTGATGCATGTAATGTTCTATAAATGTTATGATCTGGGTATAACTCAAGTTTGGAATAGCTGCAAATCATGAATGAATATTTACAGATGTATACGCTGGTTGACTATGATAAAAGAGTGTACATACGTAGGTTAGATACATCTAAGTAGTGTATACCATATGAGCTATGATGTTTGAAGTTATAGGTGTTTCTGGTTGTTGACGAGTTCTGATGACAGTTTACTGGTGTCAGTATTCTTCATATTCAGATTGGTTGATTATGTTTAGCTTCAGTATTGATGGATGAGATCTATAATGGATCAGGATCAGAATGAATTATCTTTATGTGATCTAATGAACTAGATCTGGTTGCTAACATACATATTATCTTTGTATATGTAATGATCTGGGTATGTCTAAAGTTAGGAAGTGGAGCGAAGTTATAAGTAAGTAATTAATGACATATACATTGGTTCACCTTGGTGAAGTTGCGTATACACGCTGGCTCGGCACTTCCAAGTAGTGTATGCACTCTTATGCATGATTTTTGATGATATAGTTGGTTCTAAATATTGTTGCAGAGTTCAGTGTTCTACTCTATGTTCTGGTGACTGCATTTTGTTGACAGGGTTTCAGTGATTAAGTATTGGGTGATTCAAAGATTGATGATGCTAGTGTTGATTGATTGTGTGCTTCAATGATATTGATGGGTCCAGTATGAAAATTAGATGAAAAGTGGCCTTCAGATTATGATGTTGTGGTCCATGAGTATCCAGTCTGAAAATTTATGAAACGAGGTACCTGGAGGAAGAAAGAGAAGGTTGTAGCCATCTATAGGTCGGCACCTACGTACTAGTACATCAGCTAGTACAAGAGCTAAGGGGGTGATAGCTCCCTTCCAGTAGCAGCTGGAAAACGAGTAAAGGTTCAAGCATTTCAGTAGGCTGGCACCTACATACTAGTAAATGGATCGGCTAGTACAAGAGCTAAGGGGGTTGTAGCTCCCTTCCAGGAGAGTCTGGAGAATGAGAGAAGGTTGTAGCCTTCTGCAGGTAGAAGCCTGCGTACTAGTATAAGACTGCACCAGTACAAAACCATTGTAAAAGAAGTTTCTTATTAAAAAGAAGATTGAGACAACTTGCAGCAGGTGGTTTTCACCCACATTGGGTTTCCACCTTATATCATGGTGTTCATGTGTGCTTCTTGTGTGTGATGATCTATTCTATTTTACTGCTCCTGTTTACTGTTCATATGGTTAATAATGTTCTGATGCACTCATTAAGGATCAACTAACTGAATCATAAGTTTACTGGATATATGCTTGTTGCATTACACACAGTTGTGTATACACGCGCTTTGCCTTAACTCAAGTAGCGTAAATGAATCTTAATATGGAAATAAAAAAGTTATATTGATTTAATAATACTGATTCACCCCCCCCTCTCAGTATTATTTCCAACAATTGGTATCTGAGCAGGTCCTTTGGTAGAAGCTTGATCGCTTGAAGGAGATCCGTATATCAAAGGGAAAGAAGCTTAAGAAGAAAGCACCTAAGAAGAAGAATACATCTCAGAAGAGCTATGACAGTGGGAGAATTGATTGGGGAATATGTGGAAGAAGCACCTCAAATTCAGAATCACTTCAAAATGAAGATGAACAAGCAAAAGAACTAGCAGGTATGAATTTGTTATACTTTGGTGATACATTTATCCATCCATTTGAAGATGATGAAAGTGATAGTGAAACAATTGAATTTTCTCTTATGGGTGAGCAAGAAAGATATCAAATAGAGGCAGAATTTAAAAGTCTTACAGACGAAATTAGAGATCAACAAGATCTATTGAACAAAAGGGAGTGTGCCTTCAAAGAAGAAGCTACCAAACTAAAAGATCAACTAGAGGAAGGAAACAAGGTAAGGAAGTTATTCAAGGACAAGGAAGATCAATGTCAAAAGTTGAAGGATGAAGTAACATCATTAAGAAATGAAGTCAATAAAAGGAGCACAAAAATCAAGAAACTCATAGATAGATCTAGTTACTATGAAAGTATTGAAGCTACGATCCTCTCGCTAAAAGAATATCTTGAAGAATCAAATAAGCAAAATAAATAACTACTCCAAGCTCTTGAAAAACAAGAAAACAAAGTTCTTGAACTAAGACATCAGTTGGAAGAAGGAAGGAAAGCTGAAGAAAACATGAAGAAGCAGTATCATGAAAAGGAGGAGCAACATCAGATTGAGGTAAATATTCTAAAAGATAACTTAGAAGAAAAGGATAAGCTCTTACGATTTTAAGATAGTCCTAAGATCTTGGATGATATTCTTAGTAGTCAAAGGTCTCCTGCTATCAAAACTGGCCTTGGTTTTTATGAATCTATTGAAGATGAATCTAGTTCACAAGGAGAGGAAAGGAATTCTAATGAGAAATCTAAAATCATCAATAAGGAGATGAGAGGACAACCCCATCAACAGCCAAGGAAAGAAATTCTTCAAAGAAAATATTTTACTCCTCCGATGAATAATGTTGAATGTTATGTATGTCATAATCTTGGACATGTTGCAGCCAGATGCAGAAGAAGAATGGTTCAAGACCATCACACAGAAAGACCATCACGTTCCAGGTACTTTAAGGGATATTGCTTTGCTTGCAATATGTTTGGTCACAGAGTTGTTGATTGCTACAAAAGGAATATGAAACATGTGAGATGTTATGCATGTAACAAGCTTGGACATATAGCTAAGGATTGCAGGAACAAAGTACGGGCACCATACCAAAAGGAGAAAACATCATCACACTTGAAGATATGGAAGAAGAAGGAAGTACAGTCAGAAAGATGTGGCACAACACAATATACAGACATAACAGACTCAGAGGGAGCTGAAAGTGTAAAACTTCAGCATCCTAAATCTCATACGCAAGTTTCATGAAGGGAAGTTGCATATATACGCAAGTTAGTTACTGCACAGTCGCGTATATGTTAGTTTGAGGAAAAGCAGTAGGGACAGGCTCAGAAAAAGGGTCTGATATGATTCAGTCCATTATTTGCTTTGTTTTATAATGGTTACAATTTGTTGATGTTGTCTAGAAATGTCTTGATACTTGTAAGATGTTTAGGAATGATTTGATCTTAACTTGTGGATGATGACACTTCTTGTTGATATATGCATGATCAGATCTGACAGTAAGCAAGATGGAACAGGTTCAGGGGGAGCATATGCTTTTAATAATGCATTGTTGGCATTATGGTTAGTAGTCCTTAGTGATGATGCTTATATGGCTAAATGATACATCTTGCTATGATATGGTTATGAGTTGTCCATGACAAAATCTCATATGATTCTTGGGTTTACATAGTTGGTGTTCCGATTAGATTTGTCGATGCATATATGGTGCTTACATGGTGATCTTCATAAGGATAAGGAGAAGTACAAAGCTTGAATACACTTGATGATGAGTCACTCATATGCTGCTATCGTCATATGCATAAAGATCATATAATACAATTATGATGCAGGATTCCTATAGTTCTTGGCGCTCATGTGGATGAGGATTGTTGTTGTTGATGATATCAAGAAGTCTTGACAAATGATCTTGAGCTCAAGATACATAGTGTTGGATACATGAATGTTTACTCAAAGTTGCATTGTTGGAGACATGATGATGATAAGTTCTTACCTATATGATGATAGGTTGATACTTACATATGTTGATTGATGCAAATGTTCCCATGTGATGATACTTGGATCATGCAGATCTTGATGTTGATGAGATGGCTATGGTGTTTTTCACATATGATATAATGTGAATGATTCTGTATGTCATATGCAAAATTCTGTTCAAAAGGATGAGTTGATGCAGACATACCTTGTTGCTGGTCTAGATGTTGTTGTCAGATGATTATGGAGCAGATCATACATTGTGTATGATAGTTGCTGATGACTATCATGATCTTATTTAGATGTTTGGTCTTTGTTATAAATTTCATGTAAAGTTCATATCAAGACTCATGATGTAATAGTTTGTCTCTATCTATTGTAGTCGTTTTATGAATCCCTTTTGGTCATATGATGTAATTTGTACCCCCACTATGCATGGGAAGGATGATGTAATAGTTCAGTCATGTATAAACATTTGGTATCTGGCATATCCCCACTTGGTTGGGTGGATGAGTCAATATTGGTATATCCCCACTGGGTTGGGAGATGGATGTATGTATGAGTCCTTGGTGATAGGAAGGTCATTTATGAAAGAGTCATGTTCTTCTTGTAGAACATCTTTTTGCATACCTTGCTTACAGTCAGGGGGAGCATGAACAACACACTTCAGTAGAGCAGAGACTTCAGCATGTACTGAGAGGGAGCATGGTCAGATTGGTACACCTTGGCATATACAAAGGGGGAGCTCATTCAGAGATTTCAGCAGGTACTTAGGGGGAGTATGGACAACGAAATGTTTATCAAGGAAAGAGAATATCTTGGTCCGCCCTTTGCCCTTGATGTCAAAGGGGGAGAGTGATTTGGTGTTGTTTCCATCAAGTCCAAAGGGGGAGATTGTTGGCATTATGATGCATGTGTTGTACTTGATGGCAACCTACTCGTAGAAGAACAACTCACTTATATATAACTAGATGAATCTACAGAAGAGATATCAGTTGTGACAGAATACATGGGATGCAAGACAGCTCAAAGGAATCAGATGACAGTTCTCAGTATGACAAGTTAGCTTTTCCATCAAGTCCAAAGGGGGAGATTTTTGGCATTATGATACAAGTGTTGTCCTTGATGGCAACTCACACAGATGACAGATCATAGTGCAGCAGGTTAGTAGCAAAGATTTGATGATCAAAATACAAAGAATGAAGAAAGAAGAGTATATTCGCAGGTTCACTATATACCAAGTCACGTACATATGCAAGTTATACACAGGTTCATTATGTACCAAGTCGCGTATATTCGTAGGTTCGCTATATACCAAGTAGGGTATACACGTAGGTTATACACGCAAGTTCACTATATACAAAGGAGCGTATACACGCGAGATTGCTGATCAAAAGTCGTGTATGCGTATGCACGCACTTTCATGCACGGAAAAGTGCGTACATGTGGGAAAGCTTATTTTTTGGTCCGTGGTATTTAGACCTATGGTTTTGGTCCTTGGTATTGCGTCTGAAGTGTTGAACCCAGGTATTGGGTCCCTAGTATTGGTTCTCAATGGTTTTGGACCATGGTATTGAGTAAGGCCTAAGACTATAAAAGGAGAAGAAGATCATTAGGCAAATGTATTGAAAATGTCTTGAATATCTAATGAAGTATGAGATCCAGTATTGTCAGGCGGAAAGAGTCGATAGTGCGGACACAACCAACCTCCCTAGGAGCCTAAGACTCTCTAGTGACAAACAAGACAAACAAGAGCAATCCTTCTCTAAACATGCATTTACTATATAAGAAATCAAGTGTTTAGATCCTACCTGTAATCCAACGTTGTTGTAGCAGTCCAGCCTCACTGATCTGGATGAGCTCCTCCTTCACTTTGAAACCTACATCCACTAACAATCAAATGATTAAATAGCACTTGATAATCTCATAGAATAAAACATATTTAACACATAGACCAAGGAGTACATGAAACAACTCATAAATAACAAGTTATTGAGAAGAATGGACTCATTTGCATTAATAGGAAACAAAAGGAACAATTACAACCTGAGCCTTGGTGTTGTGCAAGTCCCTCCCAGGGTCCATCAAGAGTTCTCCTTTACTTTGACAAAGCTCACCCACTTCCAAATAGAACAAGCAAAGATGGCAATCTCTCCTCACAAGCTTCTAAATGGGAGTCCTAATTCCAGCAACATCTACCCTTAGAAATGTTTAGCTTCCAACCTCTCCTCCTTCTGGCCCAATGCCTGTATTTATAGTGCTCAAGAGGAAGTTAATCAGGTCCACCATCAATGGGATAATCCCCTCTTTGGATGGGATAGCTCCCTCATTGATGGGATAAGTTCCTCTTTGGTAGGGGTACATGAACCATCTGGAGGCGCTCAATACACGTCGAACAACCTTCTAGAATGCTCTAGAAATGACCACAAGTAACTTTTTAAAGATGAAACTTGCACATTTTGACCTTTACAGGGGGACACACCTGCCCCTTTACATACAGAGCGTACAAGTACGCAGCTTTTGTGATCATTGGGTGCGTACCCGCAGGTAAGGTTGAGAGAACCTGCGTACCCAGAGATAAATACATTTATAGAGACTTTCTCTCTTTTTGGAGTTTGACATGGAGAGCAGAGGCATAAGACTTGCCTAACAGGATAGCATGACTGTTGATAGAGCCATACTAACTGTAAATAGCCATGGTGACATTTTTTAGTGTAACAGATTTCCCCCTAAAGTGCGAAGCCTGTAATAGATTAGGGTTTTGTATTATCTAGGAAGGGTGAAGAGCTTTATCATTTCAAGGATTATCTCGTGGAGAGCCTGGTCAGAACCTGCAATTTTCAACACAAAATACATGTATAAGATTATATCATCACTGAGGTAGGCATTCCCATACTCAGATCAAAACTTTAACTAACAGACTAACTACTCTGATACAGGAATGATCTTGCAGTACATCATAATCATAGACTTTTGTAGACACAGTATGGGCGCAGCCATCTGTTTATGATTAGTCTACTTAGATAATGAATACAAAACTCCTCGCAGCCTGGATGGTGGAAACTAGATCCAGGGTCTTCATTTCTACTTCCCGAATTGGTACAATTATAGCCATGCGAATAAATGAGTTGATGTCGAACATGGTAGAAACCACTTGATTACCAGTTGATGATGTAAACTGTTAACAAGTGTGAGAGAGACCACCAGTAATGTCAATGGTTCTCAAAGTACCCAGTACAATCCATGAGATGTGAATGAATGAGTTGATGTCGAACATTTCACGGAATCCTTTGATCGAAATTCAATGATGTAAACTGACGTCAAAGGTGAGAAACCTGCCATTGATGCATGCAGAATTCAAGGTACTGACGATTTCTAAGTCATCTCTCTAGATAATGTGTTGATGTCGATAGAAAGCGACCCGTTTCAGGCAAGCCCACAACACGAAATCATTTGTTCAAGTTGAAGAAATGTTGTTGTAAGGACTGACTCAGGGATGGTCAAATGGATGACAAGTATTTTGCAGATGAAAGTTTTTCTTGCAGACCTCTTGAACACATAACAACACGACAGATGGCTTGGTGATAAACGACTCAAAGTTAATCCCCAGAACCCGGCTGAAGACTTTCAATGTGGTTTGATCAACTGTGAGGTAAAGGATTTCCCAACCCAGGTGAATGAAAAGTGTCGTGTCCAAGAGTGGTTATAAAGTTTCTTCTGAGACAAAAGATAACAAATAGGCTCATTCTTCTCTCTTTTCCCCCACCATTTCTGGCAAGTACCTCTTTATTTTTAACAAGCTTGAGGAGGATAACATATGCTTGATTATAAGCTCATCCTTCGGATGAGTCCAACCTAGTTTTGATTCGAACCCTAGGAAGGAGTGGTTCGTTCCTGTTTGTAATTGAACAGGTCCTTTACTGTGAAATTTTGAATGAGTCCAGTATAGGAGAAACTCGGCGTTTTTCAATTTTAGAGAGTCTGAAAAACTTAAGAAGACTCCAGGTTGAACTTTTTCGTAAATTTGTGTCCCTCAAGCCCGAAAAAGTATAAAATAATACCTGGGGGAACCGCTTGATCTTGCGACCAAGGAGTACTTTCATAATTAGTGCCACTGACCTGAAAAGTAAAAAGCGATCAAGGACACGTCGTTTTATTTCCAGTATCGAGTTTGAAACGACAAAAACCCGGCAACCTTTTCCTGTTTTTACGGTAAGAAAAGGGCTATAAGGGGACCGTCTTTTAATTCCATTTTAACGAGTGTAAAAGAAACGCTCGGCAATCTTTTCATATTTTAGGAGTCAGAAAAGGGCTTAAAAGATGACTCTGATATTTTGGTTCGTGAAAAATGACAATTTTCCCTCTAAATCCCTCTGTCCTGCACAAAAACGACACATTACTCATACCTGTTTAAGATAGGCAAAAATACATTGAAAAATGTCCTTCCATGGTGAAAAATAAACAAACCTAGCATTCATTCATCCAAAAAACCTATAAAAAGACTTTTTACCATGTCATTTTTACCATTTTACTGTTGAGGTTGAGAAAAGGGCTTTTGGCAAGAAACTTCCCGTGGTCGTTGCAGAGAATCCGACCGTCAGAATCGAACGTCGTCTCTTCCAGGTATTTCACAACATCCTCCTCTTCAATTTCATCCGATTAAAATTTTGTTTTAGGTTTTAGTTTTGGTTTTTGGGGGGTTTTAGGTTTTAAAAACCGCTCTGCGAGGTACGCAGGTGCCCTAAGGGTGACCTGCGTCCCCCGACCTTTTCCTACACAGGAAAAAGGTCGGGGTACGTAGCCCACCTTCAGGCCAGCTATGTACCGGCGCTCTGTGTCCTAAACGCGGGGTGCATACCCCGCGAAGGGCGGAATTTGAAACCCCAAAAATAACCATTTAAATTTTCCCAAATTAATTCTAATCTTTATTTCTTGGTGTGTAGGGCACTCACCATGTTGGATTGGAGAGAAAGAGAGCACGAGGACATTGATTTAGCCGCAATTGGTCACCAACCTTCCATTGATGCCCTAAAAGCATGCGGACTATATAAATACTGGGCCATACCTGGCATGAGGGCTCAGGTGAGATTCTTGGAGTGGCTGGTTGAGAGATGGAACATTCATGAGCAATGCTTTTACATCGGAGGGCACCAGCTCGAGATAGAGCCCTCTGACATATACTTTCTCACTGGCTTGCCAAATAGGGGCGAGCAACTCAATCTAGCCGGGACTAGGCCGGGTGGCCAATCCCTTGCTAGTCTCCGGGCAGACTGGTGCTTACCCAATCAAAACCATGCGAAAGGCATAGAAATCAAATATATCTCTCGGCGTGAACTCATGGTTATAGCTCTCACGGTTACCAGAATTTGCGGTGCAGCCGCTTTACATATTGCCACCGGGTCCCAAATGCGGATGGCGATTGACTGTTTTCGAGGCACCATCTTCAACTGGTGCGATGCTGTGTCGGCCAACATGAAGGGCCAACTGACTCGGACAACTGAAGACCTTTGGATATGGGCCTCTAGTTGTGAGCTTTGCCTTAAAGAGAGTTCCGATGCTGATCCCTCAGCATCTCACTGTTGATATCTTGGGTCCTCGGGAGCCAAAGCTAATACGATGGGTTACGATGATGGCCCGGCATCGTGACGAGGGCGCGGCAGTTGTTCGATTCCCTGCTAGTTATTTTCACTGGTTAGAGGACCAGGTTTTCGCGATCCAGGACTTTCCGTATGCCGGAGTAGATTTTCGAGGTGATCTGGACATGGTTCTTCCACAGGGAGAACAATGGGACGACAGAGGTACTTCATTTTTCACGAGTTTTCAAATTATATATATATATTTTTTTTTTTTTATATATATCGCCTCAAACTGACAGTACAAATTTTCAAAATGCAGATGTAGGTCCACGGCGTCCAGCCAACCTCCGGGCTTTTGAGAGGAGAGCACCAGCTGTACCAGCACCAGCCCCACAGGATGCGGCCGCAGAGACCTTGGCCGAGCTGGAACAGGATCTAGAGCGTCTGACGGCGGATATACCAGAGACCACCATAGATGACATTCCCATTCGACTTCAGCGCTATGTGGTCGCAGTCCCAGGACCTTTTAGGAGGTTCTTGTGCAGGGTAGCGCGGGCAGTGGTCTCGTATAGAGAGCACCACTAGTGATTGGCTAGTCACTTTTGTAGACACATATGACATTTTTGGCTTTTTGTACTTATCATTTTTTCCGATCATAAGGTGTTTTCAACCTATGATCGAAGACGATGTATATTTTTTGACACACTCCTATCTATATATATATCATTATTACTGGCTTATCTTGTTTAACATATGTGATGAAATGTTTTTAAATTTACTTGCATGATTATCGTAAATGTCTGTCCAACATTCGAGAAGCAATTGCATCTGCTAATGTATTTAAAGACCTTGGAATATGCTGATATTCAATGTAATCAAATTCACGTTCCAAGAGACGCACTCTCAAAAAAAACCTTAATAACACAGGATTTCTAATGGCATATACTCTATTAAGCTGTAATACAACAAGTTCAGAATCTAACCTCACTATCAAACGTCGAATTCCAAATGAAATAGATTCAGATAATAATTCAACCACTGCACTGTATTCTGCAATGTTGTTCGTCGTTTGACCGAGGCTTACCCCATGCATAGAAACTAACTCGTCAGAGGGCGAATAGATAACCCAAGCTGCGGAAGAGATATTCCGTGTACTACGACAAGCACCATCAGCAAATCCAATGTATGTTTGGAGAGGCGTCGACATCTGCAATATCAAGAGTAAAACCAAGATAAGCCAGAATAACGACTAAAAACACACTCTCTAAACTAAGCACACTATCTAAACTAACAAACATACTAGCTAGAAAGAAAACCTAACCTAACTAAAAATTCTCCATACCCACCATTTAAGCATAATACCTCTTTAGGTAAAGTCCATTTCTGGGTTTACCCAAAGAGTCCCCATCAAAATCTACCAGCTCATAAGCCCCTTTTGCTAGCTTTCGCTTTACAATGTAGGGTCCATGCCACATAGGAACAAATTTTCCAGCACCTAGCTTATCGTTAGCTTGATCATATAATAGCACTAGGTCTCCCTCCGAAAAACTTCGAGAGGTCACATTTCTATCATACTGAGCTTTCATTCGCTTCGCGTGAGTCTCGATTGCCAATGCAGCGTCACGTCGAGTCTCATCTAATTTAGCTAAGTATAACAAACATTTCTCCTCTTCGGAAGTAGCTGGGAGTAATTCGACAGCCATTTGAAGTGATGGGATTTCGCATTCAATGGGTAACACAGCTTCCAAGCCATAAACTAGCTGGAAAGGAGTGAACCCTGTTGAAGTTTTCACTGAGGTTCGGTATGCCCATAGCGCTGAAAATAACATGTTGTGCCAATTCGACCGATGAATACCAATGGTTCGTCGGATCATGATAACCAGAACTTTGTTGATAGACTCAACCAAACCGTTGGCTTGCGGATAATAAGGAGTAGAGCTATCGTGGCGCAAACCAAGCTGGCTTGTAAGCTCAGTCATCATGATGTTTCGAAAATGGCTCCCATGGTCAGTGATGATTGCTTGTGGGACACCAAACCTAGTTATAATATGATTGAATACGAAAACTGCAGCTGTTTTGCCGCTTGCGTCGAATGTAGGCATCGCCTCGGCCCATTTAGTAAAATAATCAACCGCGAGGATGATATACGCATGCCCCCCGGCCGAGTGAGGGTTACAAGTAATAAAATCGATACCCCATTTGGCGAAGGGACCAACGACAATTATAGGGTGGAGAGGAGCAGGTGGTGCGCGCATCTTGCGATCAAACACTTGACAGTTGTGGCACTTTCGGACTGCAATGATACAATCTTTAAACATGGACGGCCAGAAATAGCCAGCGCGCAACACCTTCTGAGCTGTGGCATACCCAGACATATGACCGCCACATGCTCCAGAGTGACAATCATTCAAAACCCTCTCAGCCTCTTCGTGAGTTAAACAACGTCGAAAAACTAAGTCTGCCCCCCGGCGATAAAGTGTATCTCCAATAATCTTGTATTGCTGGGATTGAAACCAAATTTTTCGACGTTCCGACTTTGAAGCTTCAGGCCGAAAGGTTTGGGTTTGGAGATAGATGATTATATCCCCGTACCACGGATCTAAAGTACTGATAAGAAACAAAGATTCGTCCGCAATGGACTCCTCTGCCACAGTTTCTGTGTCAGCATGCGGGAAATCACACATCAATTCCGCAAAAACTAAGGATTTCTTAGACTTGGACTTTTCAAACTCCAAGTCGAACTCTTGCAGGATAACGATCCATTTAGAGTACTTGCCCCCTAGCAGTTGTTTTGTCAAAATATAAATCATAGGGTTGCAATCCGAAATAACTGTAGTTTTACGGAGAAGAATGTAGTGACGAAAACGCTGGACAACTTGAACGGCTGCCAGGGCCAATTTCTCCACATGCGAATATTTTAGCTCAGTGGGGTTTAATGTCCTACTAAGATAATATATCACATGTTCCGCTCCGAATTCATCTTCTTGAACTAACACCATTCCAATGGTGGAATGCGAAGCTGCGAGGTATAAGAAGTCCTGGTTGTAGTTGGGAGGATGCAACAACGGTGCATGGGTCAACGCGTGTTTAAGTGCATCAAAAGATTGTTGGGAAATCTCATCCCAAAAGAATTGAGCGTTCTGTTTCAACAACCGTGTAAAACCTTTAGTGACCTCGGCGTAATTTGGAATGAATCGGCGTAAAAAGTTCGCTTTCCCTTGCAAACTTTGGAGTTGGCGCAAACTCGAAGGAGGAGGCAATTTGATGATAGCTTCGACCTTCGAGGGATCGACGCGAATGCCGGCTTTTGAAACAACAAATCCCAGCAATCGACCCGTCTCTATACAGAAAACACACTTGTGGGGATTCAACCGAATTCGATAATGCCTACACCTCATAAAGATTGCTCGTAAGTGGAAAGGTGATCAGCTCGATGTAAAGAATGAGCAGGCAAATCATCGAGGTACGGTTGCACAATGTGCTTGATGTCATGAAATGCATAAGACATCGCCCGTTGAAAAGTGGCCCCGGCATTCTTAAGTCCAAAAGGTAATTTGCAATAAGCAAATGTCCCCCATGGACAAATGAATGCCATTTTTGGTTGGTCGGCAGGTAGAATATTGATTTGATTATAGCCCGAAAAACCATCCATGAAGGAAAACATTTCACTTCCGGCACAATCATCAATAATTTGATCGATATAAGGCGTAGGATAGTTGTCTTTTGGACAAGCTCGATTTATATCCCTATAGTCGATACAGATTCTTATTGTTCCTTGTTTCTTGTTGACCGGAACAATATTCGATACCCAATCCGTTAACGGGATTGGATAAATGAAACCTGCTTTCAACAGCTTTTCGACTTCTGCTTTAATCGCAGCCGCTTTCCGAGGGTGAATTTGACGCAACCGTTGCCGGACGGGTTTAGCGTCCGGGTAGGTCTTTATTTCATGAACAACAATGGCAGGATCGATTCCCGGCATTTCCTCGTAAGACCAGGCAAACACATCGCGGAATTCTTGGAATAGGGCCTTGTAAGTTTGGATTTCATCTTCTGTACATGAGGCACCTATATGAATGTTTTCCTCAATTCCGGGCTTCACTGAAATATCAATGGGAATAGTGCGAGAAATATTCCCTAAATTCAACTCTGAATCAGAATGTTTCGTTGGATTCTGAGCGTCTTTGACATATTCAGCGGTAAAGATAGATGAAAAATCATTTTCAAAAACATCATCCTTAGGTAAAAACGAAGATCTGTGATGAAGATCTTCCCATGGTAGATCGTCTACACTTAGGATTTCGCGAAGTTTCTCGTCAGATGACACGACTTCGGGAAACGCTATCCGTTCTAAGGTTGATGTGAAAAGTGATTCTTCACTGACCACATTCATTTGGTCGATCTTGGTTGAACGCGAGTCGGTAAAAGACATGATGGCTTCATAAGCAATTTCATATGGACTCAAAGGCATAGCATCACCGAATGAGTCTATCTCAGATTCAGATGGGACGATCCAAGGATCATCATAAATAATGTTTTCTGATGTAATCATATGAATTGATGCAAATGAAGGGTCTGCGTTGATTGGAGGGAAAGGAAAAGTTCCCAGTAAACCGGAATCTTTAACTAAACCTACGCCAACGTCCCTATAAGGGATTGTCGTCTTACCGACATGCTGGATACTCTCTGAAGAGGCTGGGTCGGATGAAAAGTATGTCAGCTGATCAATCGTCACGATCTTACCGTTATGTGGAAACTTAATTACTCTGAAGACCGATGAAACGACCGCTGTCATAGCATATGACCAACTTCGACCCAAAAGAAGGTTGTAGTCTAGAGGGGCATCAACCACCTCCACATCCAGACTAACGGTTTTACCTTCTACCCCTATAGGCAATTCCTGTAGAATACCAAACGGACGGAACCCACGGCCATCAAAGGCCTTAAGGATGGTCGGGGATTGGTTCAGCGAAGGAGAACCAAGCGATCTCCAACACTGAATCGACATAATACACGTAGAAGCTCCCTCATCAATTACAGTCCGATGAATAGGCCTGTTTTTGACTATCACTGGAATTTGGAAAGCCATTTGATGGGGTAGACGCAGTGTACTATTTTCTAGATCGAAGATTATCAGGTTCGGGTCCTGAACATCAACAGCTCCGATAGCCGACAAAAGTAATTTTCGTTGTGCTGGGCATGATTGCAGCACTTCTAAAGCCGACATTGCTGAGGGTGAAACAGCTAAGTCCTCAACAATGTTGTAATTCTGGGCTGCTCCGCATGTGGATTGAAAGCAGACCTTCGAAGTACACCCTTGGCGGGCGGTTTAATTACTAGGTCCGGGTTAGGTTTTTCGATCTGTAGTGGATCAGAACCAGGAGCTGAGGTTGATGGATTAGAATGAGAAGATTCTGCTTCTTTACCATCAACAGGATTCTTACTACCATAATCTTGTGATCGAGTCGCAATCCTCACATGAGACATCATCAAAATGGGTTCTTCACTGGCAGTCGAGGAAGAACCTATCATCTTACTTTCCTGCTTTGGAAATGGATCTTTTAACACAGCAGGAGTGGGAGAACCTTTGACTATTTTCACAACCTCGGCTCGATGAGGGCAATCTCTCGTAAAATGATCCTCTTCACAAATAAGACAAGGATATCGAGGTTTGCACTTTTCGTCATTGGTTTCCGACTTTTCCGTTTTCTCCTTCGGAGCCTTGTCTGCTTTAGCCTTCTTCTTTCCTTTCTTCTTTCCACCGTTTTTTGATTTGGCCGTAGATGACTCTACAGCGTGAATATCGGCAGAAATTTTAGGAGAAGATGACTCTCCTGTCGGGGAATCAAGTAAAGTGATTATAGGAGTAGTAGAATTCTTGGAAGACTTCTTCTTACTCTTTGTATTCACGATACCAATCATACCATCAGCGGCATGAGATCCCGAAGGAGCAGCAGCGATTTGATTCGATTTTGGAAGATCTGGAATCTTCTCGTGTAACGTACCCGACTGAGTGTAAACTAAGTCAAGGTACTGCGCCTGAGCAATGACTTGCTCCTCAATAACTACTCCGGCCTTAGCTACATCTTCAGTAATCTTTGGTAATAATGATTTAACAAACCATTCAGCTAAGATTTGGTCTGGAATAAAAACTTTCACTAACCTTCTTCGACGTCTCCACTCATGAATGTGATCAGAAATATACATGGACGTCGATTGTTTTAGTGAAGTTAATAACTCCGTGCCATTATCGTATCTGACCGGCAACTGAAAGTGAGTTAAGAACGAGGTAGCTAACTGGCTGAAATTGTAAAAAGAGGCCCGTGGTAACTCAATGTACCACTTGGCCGCGAGACCAATGAGTGTACGCTGGAAAAGACGTAAGCGGATCGAATCATCTGAGATAGAATTTGAAGCACACCAGAGGTGGTAAGTCATCACATGATTGGACGGATCCTCTCCAGACTTACCTTCGAACTTGGGTATATCACTGGGCAACTTATTTGGCATTGGCGGCCAGAACGGAAGATATTGAATTGGATCGTTCGTTAGGCGCGTCAAGTCTGGTAAATCCAAAGTTGTGATAAACGGTAACTGCCGGTTAGGATCTCTAAAACTCTGGGTCACAAGACCAGTCCCAGGAGGAGGATATCCAGGATAACTAGGAACAGGAGTCGCATTAGGGATATTATATCCTCCTGGAAAACCAGGATTAACCGGACCGTACTGGGGTTGTTGAGGTTGTTGATAAGTGTACCCAGGATACGGTTGATACTGGTAAACCGACTATTGGACAGCTTGCCCATGTTGGTACTGTCCCTGGTACGGTTGATGAACAAATTGAGGTTGAGTAGTGACAACCGTACTTATACCAGGTTACCTGTAGGCATCTGGACCGTGGTTTGAATCGTAGATCCAAACAACGGTAAAGATGTCTGAGGAGTGGTTACAGAGACAGTAGAAACCGGAGCTATCGATACTCCAGAAGCAAGTGCGGCAGATGTAGCAGTAGTTGCAGCAGTCGTTTGAGATGGAGTACTAGGTGCTATTGGTGGCTGAGTAACTATCGAAGTTACAGAAGTTTGAACATTTGACTGGACAGGTTGTGGTTGCTGGGGTGGACCAGAAACTACGGGTTGTCCAGCTTGAGGTACCAACTGTATACTTGGCTGCAACACCTGTTGACCCTGTGATGGATCCCACACTAACATTCCGGTGTATTGACCCATAACAGGTTGAGGATACTGAGATCCATAACCGGATTGAGGATAGGATTGATAATTGAAAGGTGCAGTTCCCATACCTTGAACATATGACTGACCTTGAGGTGGTTGATAACCTTGACTCGAGTATTGACCTTGAGGTTGATAACCTTGAGGTAAATACGGATACCGGGGTTGACCTTGACCTTGAGGTTGATACCCTTGAGGTTGATACCCTTGGGGTTGATACCCTTGAGGTTGATACCCTTGAGGTAAATATTGATACTGAGGTTGACCCTGGGGTACATATTGAGGCTGGGGTTGACCTTGAGGCATGTATTGCACCATAGGTACATACTGACCTTGAGGTTTCCCCCCAGACACGATTTGTGTACCTTGAAGTTGCCCCCCAGGCGTTAACTGAGGCTGCCCCCCAGGCGGTAATTGGCCACCTTGAGGTTGGGAAATGGGAACTGAACCTGACATCATGTAAATGTCTCCTACACCCAATGGTATGTTACCATTGTTTCCAGCTAATAACCCATGATCAACGGGTTGAGGAGATGCCCCCGCAAAGGTACCAGAAAGTGATTGATACCCGGTGGGAACAGAAGGACCGCCGTGTAAGAAAGATTCAGGAGTTTGAGTAAACACGGACGACTGACCAGACATATTTACAGGAGTATAAATACCTCTAGGTGGAAAGGGAGTACGAGGTGTAGAAAAACCTACCCCTGAGTTGTCTAAATAATTGGTTAACGAAAGGTACCAAGTAGTACTTCTAGGAGGACTGTAAAAGATAGATTCACGCTCCCTGAGCTCAATAGTAAGTTGATCTTCAAGGTTAGAGACGCCTATTTCTTCCTCTGGAGCAAGTTCTTCGATAGCAATCAGACCAGTAGGAAGATTTTCGGTGATAACTCGTTCTACTCTTGGTGAATCTGGAACACTAGAAGTCGGAGTAACAGGTTTAGATATTTCAGGTTCTTCGCCTGTATCACTAGCAGACGAAAAACTACCAACAAGCTCAGAAACTGTAACAACTTCGGGATTGTAACCTATCTCTAGACCTTGGTAATCTGAATGGACTACCAAGGAAGATTCTCCTTCTTCAGGTGAACCTACTCTACTGCCACTAGGAGGAGTTACAAGGACCTTTAAACCTTCTAGATTACTGGGGTCGTCTCGAGGAGGTTCACCCCTAAGTCTACGGGATCTCCTCAACAATTCGGCCACAGAAACAACTTCAGGAGACTGGCCCCGAAGTCTACGGGACTGTCTCGGTAATTCTGCCACAGTTAAAAACTTTTAACTACTACACATGAAAACAAAGTAAAATCTCAAATCAAACCACCTAAAGTCTCTAAAGAACCAAACAAATTTGAATCACACGCCTAAAGAATCTAGGGCGTCAAACCAAGCACAAACAGTAGCCTTCCAGACCGAAAACGCTAGTTGGAGATGAAACCCAACATCGCCGGATTCAGTACAGAAGTGGCGAGTGGAACAGTTACCCCGGCAACCTGCTTAATGAATAGACCGGCACAAGTTCCTCCACTTTAACCGTCTCGAGTGAAGTGAACCCCCCGGAAAATCCAAGTGAGTCTAGCCGACGTCTGCTCCAGGTATAGTGGGATCTTCCCTCCACCGTCACCTCGGTAGAATCCTAAAGATAATGGTCACTAAGGTTACCAACCGCAACAAATGCACCTGGGGGAACAGTCTACACTCCGACAGCACGCAAGGGCAGAGTATCAAGCTCAATCCCCTTGTCGGTTCCTTGACAATAATCCAAGGTTTACCGACAAGTGACCCCTGGCTCCTCGACAATGGTTAATCCGAGGTTTACCGTTTGTAATATGTGCGTGTCTGGCGTCGTTCCCAACGAGGGAGGATTGATCCCCTCACTGGTTCGGACACGAGCTCGTGCTTCTCCTTTAAGAGGAGCTTTCCCAGAGTACAAATGAGACAATTGGATTTATTCTATCACAAGATAAGCTACTTGTTTGGTTGTGTTGTCTTGGAGAGTTAATTACTCACCTACTCCAAGACACTAGCCTGATCTAAATTGGTGTTTCAGAGCCCTAGTAAATAAAAGTTACTACGTTGATTTTACTTTAAGCGTTAATTTTATGGTTTTTCTTAAAGACAAAAGGTAGCGGAAGTGAAACCAATGGTGTGTAGACTCGACTCAAACCACTACAAAAATGCACCTAAGATGATTTACGCTACTTTTCTCTTTCAATGAAATTCCTAACTAAGAGAGTTGAGAAATGCAAATTTTATAGAAAACAACTTTCTTAGTAAAGACAATCAAAGAAACAATTCTCTTTATCTTTCCAAGCATACAAACATGACCACTCCTTACGTGCACGAAAAACTCTTTTTCTTTCAAAACTCTTCAAAGCTACTTGAAACAAAACTTTTCAAAGGAGATCTTTTTGTATTTTCTCTTATTTAATAAAGCATATAAATCTATTTTAACGAAAATCAATCTCAAAAGGTATAAAATCTATGAAAACTTGACTCACAAGAAAATCAAAAAGAAATTTACTCTAAGCAAACCTAACAAGGCAAAAGCCTACAAGGATGATTCTAGGTTGTTTTACTTGACCACAATCAAGTCAAGGACCAGCTAATGAAGAATAAAAAGACCAGTCAAAACAAACCTCAAATCTTTTTGTTCTTTTTGTAAAATGGAATTCAATACTCAATCAACAAGTACTTCGAAATTTGCCAAAGAGACCACTCAAAGGTAAGTTGCTCTCACAGGTAGACTTTATGACAGGTCTGACTTCTAAGAATGCTGACAAAACCAGAGAGATCTAAGGCTTGACAACTTCTACCGCCAAAGTCACTACAAGACCTACTCAAAAATCAAACCCTAGGGCTTAAACTTCTATGAAATCCACTAAAACACTCAATGCTATCGAAACAAGTTCAGGTGAAGATCTTTGACAAGAGACTAATGGATCTGGGCAGTAAAAACTAAGAAAAAGAAAAATCTAAGAGAAAAAATGAAAAAATGGAGATTTCTTAATTTTTAGCAGGGACGCAGGCAACCTGTTAAGCCAGGTGCGGGCCCGCTCTGTGCACACAGCAACAGTGCGTACAAGTACGCACTGTGCAATACTCAGAGGGTGCGTCCTACTGAAAAAACCAAGAAAAACTAAATTGAATCTAACCCTAAGCTAACCCACCCAAAAACAAAGTCACAGAGCCAAAAACCAGAAAATAAATGACTTTTCTCAGATCAAAGTTGCATACAAAGGAAAAGACTTTCACATCAATGGAGTCCCCAGTGGAGTCGCCAATTTGTCAGGCGGAAAGAGTCGATAGTGCGGACACAACCAACCTCCCTAGGAGCCTAAGACTCTCTAGTGACAAACAAGACAAACAAGAGCAATCCTTCTCTAAACATGCATTTACTATATAAGAAATCAAGTGTTTAGATCCTACCTGTAATCCAACGCTGTTGTAGCAGTCCAGCCTCACTGCTCCGGATGAGCTCCTCCTTCACTTTGAAACCTGCATCCACTAACAATCAAATGATTAAATAGCACTTGATAATCTCATAGAATAAAACATATTTAACACATAGACCAAGGAGTACATGAAACAAATCATAAATAACAAGTTATTGAGAAGAATGGACTCATTTGCATTAATAGGAAACAAAAGGAACAATTACAACCTGAGCCTTGGTGTTGTGCAAGTCCCTCCTAGGGTCCATCAAGAGTTCTCCTTTACTTTGACAAAGCTCACCCACTTCCAAATAGAACAAGCAAAGATGGCAATCTCTCCTCACAAGCTTCTAAATGGGAGTCCTAATTCCAGCAGCATCTACCCTTAGAAATGTTTAGCTTCCAACCTCTCCTCCTTCTGGCCCAATGCCTGTATTTATAGTGCTCAAGAGGAAGTTAATCAGGTCCACCATCAATGGGATAATCCCCTCTTTGGATGGGATAGCTCCCTCATTGATGGGATAAGTTCCTCTTTGGTAGGGGTACATGAACCATCTGGAGGCGCTCAATACACGTCGAACAACCTTCTAGAATGCTCTAGAAATGACCACAAGTAACTTTTTAAAGATGAAACTTGCGCATTTTGACCTTTACAGGGGGACGCACCTGCCCCTTTACATACAGAGCGTACAAGTACGCATCTTTTGTGATCATTGGGTGCGTACCCGCAGGTAAGGTTGAGAGAACCTGCGTACCCAGAGATAAATACATTTATAAAGACTTTCTCTCTTTTTGGAGTTTGACATGGAGAGCAGAGGCATAAGACTTGCCTAAGAGGATAGCATGACTATTGATAGAGCCATACTAACTGTAAATAGCCATGGTGACATTTTTTAGTGTAACAAGTATGCAGGTTATGTGTTCATGATGCATTGCTTGATCTAAGCTAAGGAGGAATCTCGACGGTTAATGGAGAACAAGATCTAAGGATAGATCAGGATCTAATGGCTTGGAATGAATCATCTCTATACAGTTTTATCTTGTTTAGTCTAGATCTGTATACTGACGCATGTAATGTTCTGTAAATGTTATGATCTAGGTATAACTCAAGTTTGGAATAGCTGCAAATCATGAATGAATATTTACAGATGTATACGTTGGTTGACTATGATAAAAGAGCGTGCATACACAGGTTAAATACATCTAAGTAGCATATACCATATGAGCTATGATGTTTGAAGTTACAGGTGTTTCTAGTTGTTGATGAGTTCTGATGACTGTTTACTGGTGTCAGCATTCTGCATATTCAGATTGGTTGATTATGTTTAGCTTCAGTATTGATTGATGAGATCTATAATGGATCGGGATCAGAATGACTTATCTTTATGTGATCTGATGAACTAGATCTGGTTGCTAACATACATATTATTTTTGTATGTGTAATGATCTGGGTATGTCTGAAGTCAGGAAGTGGAGCGAAGTTATAAGTAAGTAATTAATGACATATACTCCAGTTCGCCTTGATGAAGTTGCGTATACACGCTGGTTCGGCACTTCCAAGTAGCGTATGCACTCTAACGCATGATTTCTGATGATACAGTTGGTTCTGAATATTGTTGCAGAGTTCAGTGTTCTTCTCTATGTTCTAGTGACTGCATTTTGTTGACAGGGTTTCAGTGATTAAGTATTGGGTGATTCAGAGATTGATGATGCTAGTGTTGATTGATTGTATGCTTCAATGATATTGATGGGTCCAGTATGAAAATTACATGAAAAGTGGCCTTCAGATTATGATGTTGTGGTCCATGAGTATCCAGTCTGAAAATTTATGAAATAAGGTACCTGGAGGAAGAAAGAGAAGGTTGTAGCCTTTTGTAGGTCGGCACTACATACTAGTACATCAGTTAGTACAAGAGCTAAGGGGGTGATAGCTCCCTTCCAGTAGCAGCTGGAAAACAAGTAAAGGTTGAAGCATTTCAGTAGGTCGGCACCTACGTACTAGTAAATGGATCGACTAGTACAAGAGCTAAGGGGGTTGTAGCTCCCTTCCAGGAGATTCTAGAGAACGAGAGAAGGTTGTTGCCTTCTGCAGGTAGAAGCCTGCATATTGGTATAAGACTGCACCAGTACAGAACCATTGTAAAAGAAGTTTCTTATTAAAAAGAAGATTGAGACGACTTGCAACAGGTGGTTTTCACCCACATTGGGTTTTCACCTTACATCATGGTGTTCATGTGTGATTCTTGTGTGTGATGATCTATTCTATTTTACTGCTCCTGTTTACTTTTCATATGGTTAATAATGTTCTAAGGCACTCATTAAGTATCAACTAACTGAATCATAAGTTTACTGGATATACGCTTGTTTCATTACACACAGTTGCGTATACATGCGCTTTGCCTTAACTGAAGTAGCGTATATGAATCTTAATATGAAAATAAAAAGGTTATATTGATTTAATAATACTGATTCACCCCCCCCCCCCCCCTCAGTATTATTTCCAACAGGTTATGGGTTAACCACACAAAAACCTTATCTTCAGTGGCTCTTCATATTCAACAAAGGATTCTTAAGAGGGAACTTCACACAATGTGGACCATTTCTTCTTAAGGAGGGAGAAATGATTTGAATGGAAATTCACATCCACACATGGTATTCATCGACCCATTCTATTTATCCACTCATCAAATATACCCATGGTATTGTAAGTGGCATCCACCCATGGTATTCATCTACCCAAGGTATTTATCCACCCATGGAATTTACTCATGCTATTTTAAGTGGCATCCACCCATGGTATTGTAAGTGAGATCCACCCATGCTATTTAATTACCCATGGTATCTACCCACCCATGGAATTTACCTATGGTATTTTAACTAGAAAAATACTATAAGTAACAAATTGCATTTTGTAGAAGGACATATTGTCCACCATAATGTAGCTTTTATAGTTATTCTCTATTTTAATAAAAAAAACTTGGTGATTTTTTTTAATGTGTGTTCTCCTATTTTCTTCTAGCATTTCAATTTTCAGATCTTGGGAGATTCCCCCTCCCCAAGATCCATTTCAATTTTTTTTTATCTTAGGGGCCTCCCCCCATGATCCAAATCAAGGATCTTCATAAAACTCAGTTTCAACAGGAGAATTTACCTTTTTATGCGCCCTTTTTCTAGATCTTCCAAGTAATCATAGATATTTTGTTGAGCAATATCAAGCTCAAAAGTCTTTCTTCTTAGACTTGGAGGTTTTGCTATTACTTTTGTCTCATCATTGTCTCCTTCATCAAGATCAACAATTTCTAGGAGCTCTTAAATTTTCTACTCAATTGAATGCTTAGAAATCCTTTTGCTTCTCCTTAGCTTTTTTTCAAGCTCTGCTTATTTTGATATGGTTTTTATTTTATTTTCTTGTGTCTGCACTTTTCCTTGGTTCTACTTTACTGCCTCTTGTTCCTTTGCATCTTGACTCGATTTATTTCTTCTAACATTGTCTTGATTATTTTTCTCTTTTACTTCTTTCAAAAAATGACTCAAGGGAACATCATCTTGTATTTCATCATGTGGAATCTTTTTCTCTACAAGTTGATTATCTGACAAACCCTTGGATTTATTCTTTGTAGTCTCAGGGTTAGGGTTTTGGGAAACCTTACATCGGATTTTTTTGGTCTTTGGCTGCTCTTCTTCTTCTAAAACTTCTATGAAATGATTTCTAACCAAAAAATCCTACCAATTATCACTGATGGTATTCAAGTGTACCTCAACAAGAATTTTTACCAATCCATGGTGATACAAAGCCATGTCAATATTTCTAGAGTCTCTTTTTATATTAAAAGCCATATTTTAAAACTCCACATCAAGTAGTATGGAAGATTTAGTTTCTTCCCTATAATAAATTACATTAACAATCTAGCACAGTAAAAGAGTAGGGTTCCAAATCTACCTTCACAAATAAGAAATTTCTGAAGCACTAATAATAAGTTTCTCTATTTAGATTTAAGTGTTGTGACTGTAATTCCTTTCTTGAAAGCTAAAGTGTCCATACCTGGATTATGAAAGAAGGTCTTCCACTTCTCATCCTTAAGTCTTTGACTCTTAAACTAACTTTCACCATACCTTGGGAGCTTTGTCGCCTCTTCTATGAAGGATTTTGTTCTTTTCAATGTTATATCCCCAATCTCCTCTTCCATTCAATGAAACGTTTTGGCAAATGTTTTGGTGACTTGAGCTTCACAACCATCAAAATTTTCGAATAATTTAAGACATGCAGCCTTCTATAATTGATCTATGACTTATGGGTAGGTGCTATGGAAATCTATTCCACCAATCTCATATTGGACAATAACAACAATTGTGGGAGAGAAGTCATGCCCCCAAGCTTCCTCCTTTGACAAAGATGAAATGGAGAATTGTAGGAATGGAATAGTTTGATGGTGGTAGAGTTGGAGTGAAATAGGTCATAAAAGAAGTGGTCAAATTCCAATGGAATTGTTCCTCTTTTATTAATGATCTCCCACGATTCAATAGATCTGATTTTATAGGACCATTAGAATTCAGGATATTTTAAATGATTTGTATATGTTGGAAGAGTTTTTTGATGTGATGGAATGGGATATGAAAATGAGTTATGGGATAAGGTTATGAGTAAGGTCATAATTTAGGACATCACTTAAAAATATGTCTCATAAAGGTTTGATAAACTCATAGATCTATTAATTTCTTTAATGAAAATTGTCTTAATATCCTATGTGAATATCTTTGATGTACTTACTTTTCCCTTCTTTTTGGGTTCATGATGATTTGTGAATGCTTGCTAGTCAAAAATTCTTGTAGGTTTGTCATTGGTTGTAGAATGTAAAATTAGCTACAGAATGTTGGAGATTTTGCAGCTTCTTTATTGTTTTCTTGAAAGTTGTTCTTGATGATGTTGATGAATGTTGAGAGTTCTCTTTTTCTGAAAGAGAAACAAATTCTTCGAAAATTTATTAGAACTTCAAAGAAGGAAGGGGGAACAAAGGAAAATGGGAAAAAGAAAAGGGAATTTTGAAAATCCAACCTACCAAAAGTCCCTTGGTTTTTAGCAAAGATTTTCTGCATAGGAATGCCAGCAATGTTGGTTTTCATGCTTATGCTTATTATTATTATTATTATTATTCTCTCTTTTTTATCTTTTTTTTTTTTTAGAAAATGAAATTACAATTCCTTTGATGGTAGTGAAGGAGAATACCCTTTCCTTACCAACTCTAGATTAGAATTTTCTTGTAGATGTTTAACAAATTCTTCTCTTGTCAAGGGCTTATGATATAATTTCAGTCTATGCCTATTAACAAGGAAGATGATATTTTCTTCATCAATAGTATTGATTATAACTACCCCATTATCAAAAATAGTTTATATTTCATAGGGACCAAGCCAATGTGTTTGAAATTTTCCTTGAAAATACTTAAACCTAGAATCAAAAAGAAGAGCCCAATCTCCTAGCTTGAATTTCTTGACTTTGATAAATTTGTCATGCCACTTTGTTATTTTTTGTTGGATTATGTTTATTCGTTGTATGGAATCTTGTCGGATTGCATATTTATGTTTTTGAGCTTCATATATATCAAGCCCCAACTTTGTTGTTGTTTTAAAGGTCTCCACTTGGAATTCAATTGGAAGCAATACTTGCTTCCCATAGACAAGCTCATAGGGAGTATGTCCAGTAGTGTTTCTCCATGTGGTGTGGTATGCCCAAAGTTCCTCTAGAAGCCTTCATGCCCAATCTCTTTTCTGCAAATGTATAGTCTTGGTCAGTACAGGTTCAAGTATTTTGTTGGTAGATTCCACTTGCCATTAGCATGTTGATTATATGGAGTGGATTTCTAATGCTTGATTTTGTATTGCTCCATAGTTTTATGCACCAACTTAGATGTGAATTGAGCACCTTGATATGTCACAATTTCCCTTGGGACACTGAAAAGAGTGAAAATATCCTTGAAATTAAATGTAACTACAATATTTTTAGTAGCAAAAGTAAGTGGCTTAGCTTCTACCTATTTTGTAACATAATTTGTACAAACAATAATATACCTCTTTTTTTTGGATGGAGGATTAATTGGACCAACAAAATATAGTGCCCATTTTTTAAAAGTCTCTATGAGTACGTGAGGCTGTAGGGGCATCTCATCTAATTAAATGGGCCTTACCAATCTTTGGCAGCTATCACATCGTTTCGTATATTCTGTGGTATCTCTAAAAAGAGAAAGCCAGTAATATCCCAAAAGAAGTATTGTGTATGTGGTTCTTCTATCAACAAAGTGTCCTCCACATGGTTCATCATGACAAGATTTTAGTATATTTGGTACTTCATCCTCTCAAACACATATTTGGATAATCAGATCAGGTCATGTTCGATACAATTCTCCTTCTATCCAAGAGAAGGGTGCACCATATTGGATGACATTTTGTCTTTCTTTGGTGGAAAATTGTGGAGGATATAATGTGAATTTCGTATTGGGACTGCCATAATGATATACATATCCCAAGATCTATAACTTATAAGTGCATTAGCTATAACTAACTAAGGTCTATTAAGGATTAATGGATTCCTTCCTAAATTATTTTTGGTATTCAGAATCATAAAGTCAACGGGATATTCCCATGACTCTAAAGATATTGACACATCAACTAATATACCATCGGGTTTAATAACGGATCTATCTACCAATTGTAATAACATAAGGGTGTATTGAAGATTAGGGAGCTTCAATTGATCCATACTTTGTTTACTCATTATATTAATGGTTGCTCCTAAATCAACCAGAGTGTTTGGAATTTCGATAGCATTGATGTGATTTTTTATAGAAGAGCTACCTGGATCTAAATATTTTTGCACTATTGGATTCCCCATCATAATATTTGGATTTTTTTCTACCAATTGAATCTTTTTAATTTCTTTTCTTTTTCTTCCTAGTTTCTTAATGCACAACTCCTTTATTATTTTTGCAAAGATGGGTATTTCCTTTATATCTTGAAGTAAAATAATTTTGATGCAAATGTTTTTTCAATTCATCTATCATATTATAGTCAGGTAAAATGATTTTCCTTTCTATTCCCTTATCAATTTGAAGCCTTTCAGGAAAAGGAGGACATTGTAAATAAATATAAGGTTGTTCTACTAGAGTAATTGTAGGATTTTATTTTATTTGGTTTATCACCTAATTGTGTAGGAATATCTTCCTTTGGAGGAGTCTTTTCTTGATCAAGAGATGCCTCTTTTTCAGGAACTTTATCCTCCTTATATTCTTGGATGACAACTGGTGGTGATTTCTTTTGCAAGACTCGACCAGATCTAAGTTGGACATCATTTAGACCTAGAGGAGCTATCATACAAGCTTGAAAATTTTGATCCTCAACATTATAGATGGGTTGTTGAGAGGTTTTATTATTCAGATTTGGGAGTGGTTGAGCAAGTAGTTGATTAGATTTTTGGGGAAATGGAGTGGATGGTAAGGGAAGTGGTTGACTTGAAGTCAATTGGGGTTGGAATTGTGGTTGAGTGGGTCGTGAAGGCTGAGGAGGAAATACTGAGGTTGGTATTGAGGGTATGGTTATTGAAATTGAGGAAACTGATGATTTTCCTACCATAAGAATTCTTCTAACCTTGTGATCAAGATGGGTTTTTGGGTTGAGGTGGCTAGGTTTTCCAAGGCATAAATGTATTCCAATTTCTTTGCGGTTGTGCATATTATTGATATTGTACATTGAGATCTTGTGTCATACATGCTTCTCAAGGTTGCCAAGGTCCCTTGGGAGAAACATGGAAAAGTGATTTATCTTGACTTGTTCCAACTTTTTCTTGAAAAAAAACCTTAAGTATAGGTATTGAAGGACACCCCTTTGTGTGATATATTTCTACACATATAACACATATTTAAACATTGTCAAGAGGACATTCTCGTAAAGCATGATTCTTACTACATCTAGGATAGAAAATATATAATATAGCATTCTTATATTTTTGCTTGTTTTGTATCCTTAAAGTATCTAGTTGTTCACTAATATTTCCAAGGATATTAGTTTTAAAATTTTCAAGCAAATTTCCTAATTCTTCTCTACTTACTATTCTAGATGCAGATTGTCTTACTCTTGACATGACTATATCTCTTGGATTCTTATCATGCTTTTCCTTTCCTCTTATAATGTGTTTTCATAATTCACAAATTTATTGAAATGACAATTGAGAAACATCTCTCTTGCCCATTAAATTGAGAACATCAATCAATTCATCCCTTATGGTTTTTAACAAGAGATTTTTTAATGTGTCTTCATCTAAATTATGCAATTTAGCTCTTTTAACATTGTAGACAAATCTTTCCACCAAATATTCAAGGTTTTCATCCTCTTTCTAAACCATCTTAAAGACTTCATCCTTAAAGTCAAGGTGTATGCAATAATATTTATATTTTTCTAGGAATATTATTTTCATATCATCCCATATTCTAATAGAATGTGTTCCTAAAGCCATGAACCACTTAAGAGCTCCATATTTTAAAGTAGGAGGAAATAATTTCAATTTTTGAGTATCAAGTAGATAATCGTATATTTTTCACAATACCTCAAACTCAAAAATAAATGTTTCTGAACCCTCAGTTCCCAACCCATGGAAATTAGAAAGGATAGATGGTGAGGTATTTTTCATGGTAGCATTAGCATCTGTATCTAAAATAGGGAATCCAAAAGGTTCCTCCACATGAAAATATATATCATCTCCTCTTCCACCTCTACCCAAATATTTGAGTGGCACCCCTAAATAAAACAAGAGTGACTACCGTTGGGCATGCAAGTGTCCCAACTCATGCTAGGAAAAGCATCAAAAGAAAAACACCAATAATCTACTTTTTGGATTCAAACATGATCACCGAAAACAAGCTCCAAATTACCAAGCAAACCATCCCTTAAGTGCACTTCTATTAGAATCCAGGTCCATATGCTATCCAATTTTGAATCCCAATTTGGCTCCAAATTGACGAAAGCCCCTAATTTATTCCCAATATCAACCAAAGCCTCCTTATTCCAAAAACATGGTAGAATACTTGAGGATAACTCACAGTTTAAGCACCATCACCAACTCCCTAAGCGATGTGAAAATTCCAAAACCAGAATCCTATTACAACAACTGGAAATTATTTCTCCTAAATTTTAATTTAATTTAACAATTTATTTATTGTTTGCTACAAAAAATACTAAATAAATCACACTGCAACCTACACAAATAAAATTGCGGAAGAATAAATGCTGGAACAAATTCTAGCACACACAAATAAAACAACATAGTTATTTTTGGAAAAATGTCCCTGGAAATACCGAACTTGGGAAAACTGGTGCAACAATTGAGTGTTTTAATATTAACCAGTAGTGAAATAATCTGATTAAAACTGGATGCAAAAACTGACAATTCTACACAGAAATATTGGCAAGAAAAATCTAGTGAGGAAAATTCCTTAATCCATAGGAAAATCCGGGCTTTGACCTTAGCTCCAGGTGAGCTATCCAAACTGGCTCTGTGTAGCTACTGCGTCACCCTAGCGCAGTCCCTTCTACACTCAGTTCGAACCAACTTCTTCTCAAGCCGTCTGGTCTGCTGCTGTATGGGAAAATGTTTCTCCTGGCCTCTGGAACCTCTGCCTAGCTTCTGGCACTGAAAGTCATCTTTACCTAGCAGAATCGAAATTGCCTCTAGAGGCTATTACATTGCCCCAACATCAGCCTCTTTGTGGCTCCTCTGCCTCTATGCATATGCACCAGGAGATTTGGAAATATTCCTTCGGTTTCACTGTCTCTACTGCTCTCTTACTGCTTCGAACTCACTAGCTCACTCTCTGGCAACTGACTACTGCTACTCTAGAAATCTATCTGCTCAAGTGTCTTCTCCAAGTGCCCATCAAATTTTCTTATAATCCTCTATTGGGAATCCAACAACCAAGATGGAATCTTAATTGATGGATAGGATTAACTTGAAGTCGATTCGCGTGATTTTATAGATCATTCACACCTTGAATTAATTAATTCTGATTAATTAGCCATATTCCCTAAGTTTAGACATAGGAAATATTTAAAAACTGGCTAATAATCTAATTAAGTCATTTCTAGGCAGAATTTCCAGAAACGATTTATGGGTTTTGGAGATCTCTTGCAATCTAGCCTCTCCACAATTTTTCAAGGCTAGAAAACATCCGACGCTACAAAAATTAACACTCACTCTTAGATAGGAATGTGTTCTAGTGCTCTACTACCCATCCTGTAGCATCACCCTGTCTCTGCATCATCTCCTATCACACTACTGATGTCTAGATGCTGCTGCCCACCAACCACTACGAAACTTTGATATGTGTTGCATCTGTGATGCTACTGACCATGCTAAACGAATACCAACATTGCATCTGCACTCCAAACCCATGTCATTTGTTGATGCTATAACTACAATAATTGCAACTAAGAAGCATTTGAAACACTGAATCAATTGTGTTCAGTATGATGCATCTGTCTCCTGAGTCCTGACTGCTACTAGCTACTGCTCTATCTAATGAAGACTTTGTGCTACTGCTGACTCTACTCTGTGCCAACTACACTGCTGCCAACTCTACAGTGCATTCTATAGCATCTATCTACTGCTAGTATTCAACTATCACTCGGCCTCTAATTGTATCTATTACCACTGATCCATCCTGCTACTGAATATTGTGGGCCCCTGTAACAAGGTATTGATCCATGATGTGGACCTCCTCAAGGATCTTTCCCATCTGTATCATTCTGGGGATACAACACCAAATCTCCCCATCTCACTCCTGGAGGTATGTCTGCAAATATGGAGAAGTCTTCCTCCAACCTGGAGGAAAGCCTATCGATCTCTATTGATGCTACCTGCTAATCCCGCTTCTCCTCCTTGTCCTTATTTCTGAGAGGACACTGGGTACTATAGTTATTGAACTCACCATATCAAAAGCACTAGACCTTCGATATGTCCTTATTATTTCTTCTCTACTCCCCCTATCCCTAAACGAGACCCTTCAATTCGAGGGCCACATTCTCCTCCTCCTTCACCTGCTTCAATCCGCTGCTTCCACTGATGGAACTCGTCAATAGAGATCGTATCACCCACATCCTATCCCATCTTGGCAAGGTATCTCTGCACAAAATACTTTGGACGAATACCTTCCATTCCTCGAAGACACTATTTAGTGCCAATCACACTAGCTCTATGGGTTGAGGTGCTTCCCCAACAACTGAAAACTGGTCTCAAACCTCCTGAATCTTGGCGAGGAAAGATTCTATGTATTCCTCCTTCTGCATTCAGATGAGCCTCAAATTCTCCTCTAAGTACATCTTCTGCTGCTTGGAAGTTCCCTGGTTCAATGTGGAAACTATATCCCACATCTCTTTGGCAATATTTTTTCCAGCTATGTGAGAAACAACATGATCTCGGACACCATCGAGGATTAATATCTTCACCCATGCCATCTCCTTTATGTACTCCTTCAACTGGTTTGCATCCTAGGGTACTGCTACCACTGCATCAATATACATCTTCAGGCCAAACTCATCTAGAAGGAAGGACATCCTTGCCTTCCATATGGCATAGTTGGAAGCTCCATCCAACCTGTCTTGATCACGAAGCCCAACAATGGCCATCTCAACAAATGTTGAAGTTATCCTCTTCCCTTCTACTCATCTGCTTCTTAGCTATTCACACTCCCTTCTGGAGTGAGAAACTATGTTCACAATGACTATTGATCTGCAAGGAAAAATGAACCTTTTGAGACTAGAATTTCCCTTAGGAAAATTTTCCCTCAATGTGTGCTCTTGTTCCTTCCACTAACACTGGCTCTGCTCTAGTAAACTACTACAAAATCATTGCATCTAGCTAGAGATATGCTCTGTGAAAATACTAGGGTTCTTCCTCTACCTCTGGAATCACTTGATTTGGAGAGATCGAATTTTTTTGTCCCTCCCAGAAAAATCGAATCTCCTCAAGTAACTCAACCTTCTTGCAAGGTGATTGGGTTGCCTCTAGGAGTTTTGATATGCTATTCACACTGAACAACAAAAATCCTTGTGTCTTCACCTCTGAGCTCTCAGGATGATCAACTGTGCTCTGATACCATGTGAAAATTCGAAAACTGGAACCCTATTGTAGCAACTAGAAATTATTCTCCTAATTGTTAATTTAATTTAGCAATTTATTTACTATTTGCTACAACAAATACTGAATAAATCGCACTGCAACCTACACAAATAAAACCACAAAATGTAAATGCTAGAAGAAATGCTAGCACACACACATAAAATAACACAATTATTTTTGGACAAATGTCCCCGGAAAAACCCAACTTGGGAAAACCGATGCAGTAGATGAGGGTTTTAATATTAAGCAGCAATGAAATAATCTAAGTACAACTGGATGTTGAAACTGGAAATCCTACAGAGAAATACTGGCAAGAAAAATCTACTAAGGAAAATTCCTCACTCCACAGGCAAATCCGAGCTCTTACCTCATATGTAATTGAGTTGCTAAACTCGCTCTGCACAACCAATGCGTCACCCTAACACAGTACCTTTTACACTCAGTTCGAACCAGCTTCTACTCAAGACGTTTGGTCTGTTGCTATCTGGGAAATTTTTTTTCCTAGCCTCCAGAATGTCTATCCAACTTCTGGTAGTGAAACTCGCCTTTCCCCAGTAGAATTGAAACTGGATTTAGTGGCTATTGCGGTGCCCTAACATCAGCCTCTCTGTAGCTCCTCTGCTTCTCTACAAATGCACTCATTGGATATGGAAATATTCCTCCGACTTCATTGTCTCTGCACTTATCTCACTGCTTCGATCTCACTAGCTCTCTCTCTGAAAACTGACTACTGCTACAATGGAAATTGATCTACTGATGAAATCGAATTTCCCAAGTGTATTCTTCATGTGCCCATCAACTTCTTCTTATAATCCTTTGTTGGGACTCCAACGACCAAGATTAAATCTTAATCGATAGCTAGGATTAACTTGAAGTCGATCCGTGTGAGTTTCTAGATCCTTCACACTCTAACTTAATTAATTATGATTAATTAACCATATTCCCTAAGTTTAGACTTAGGAAATATTTTAAAAATGGCTAATAATCTTATTAATTCATTTCTAGGCGGATTTTCCAGAAATGATTTCTGGGTTTTGGAGATCTCCTATATTATAGCGTCTCTAATTTTTTTTCAAGGCTATAATGCATCTGATGCTACAAAAGCTAACAATCGGGTCAAATTCCAATGTCTACTTATGTAAAACCAATCCAACAGGCCCCCAATTTTTTCCCAAGATAGAATTGCAATCACCCTCAAACCTAAAATTAAAGCATGACCACCCTCTTACCAGAGCATGGAAAACTGATGAATACCCTAAAATCAACTTCCACATTTACTCAACCCAAGAGGCTAAGGAGCCCTCTTTTATCGTCTTACTATTGAAATGGCTTACAAATGCTTTCACATGGATTGTGAGAAATTTTGACATTGCTATGTCCTTACCCATGACCATATTCATAGAACATAGGTGCATGAGAACACACTTCTTTCTGATTCTAGGACTGGAACCCCTAGACCACTCTACAAAAATCTTAAACCCTAATGACATAACCTCCTTTCTTTCTACTCTTAGCTGGGAAGTAGAACAAAGGGGAGAATGTGAATCCAAATTCTTGACTTGGGTAGGGGGTGGGGTGGAGAAATCTTTACATGCCATGGTCTCAGGAAAACCACCAACACTGAAGGATTCTAACAACTCCACCAACTATGAAACCAATGCTAAGAAATTGTCATTAGATTCCAATTCACTAGAATGCACCACAAAATCCCAAGGCCCATATGGAAACATACCTTGAAATAAATATGACTGATCCCATAAAGCTTGAAATTTATTAGGACATGACTCGATATCCACCAACTTAGCCTTTGCACCATCCACTACAGGTCTGTCATCCCCTAAATTCAATAGCACATGCAAGGACTAAGGACCATGACAAATAAATTTCAGACTTTCGATCTATAATTTTTTTTGGCGTACCAATAAACTTTACCAAATCCTATATTACCCATGGCCTAGAAAAAAGAAAACAGAGGTGGAGTTCACATTTTGCACTCATTAGAGAAATGATGAGATAAAAAATAGGCATAAAAGAAAAATGTACAACAAAAATAAGTTTTATAAGGACCAATAGGATTCAATATGATGATGTCAACCATGTGGTATGACTCACCATTTTTGGAGTAAAAAGGTAAAAATATAAAAAAAAAATATAAAACTATTTTTTCAACGCATATTTTCAACTTATCTCCCTACGATTTTACTCAAATTTCAAGCGAGAGCACTCCTTGGATGCAGAATTTAATTTTGCATCCAAGGGATACCCATGTCGCATACTTTTAATGGACCATACTACATGAAAAAACATAATTGCAATCACATTTTTTCATGTATTTCAAATTTTTCCTTAGTAGGATCCATCAATAGTATGCAACATGGGTACTCCTTGGATCAAAAATTAAATTCCGCATCCAATTTGTGCTCCCCCTCGAAATTTGAGTAAAATCATAGGGACATAAGTTGAAAATATGAGTTGAAAAAGCAGTTTTTTTTATTTTTTCCCTTCAAAACTCGATGAGGTAATCTAATCTTATTTTATTATTTCCACTATTATTTTATAATATTCCTTAGGAGGCCCATTTAAGACCTCAAAATTTCTCTAATGCCTTTGGCCCCAATGTCATACATGTTGATGCACATCAATAGTTCAAAAAATTCTGCAAGCCATTGCGGGTGTCTTCCCATCCTTAACATCATATTTATCACCTAAATGGTCCATCATGAGCCTTCACGAAATCGAAAAAAAAAAGTGAAAAAATCCCTCCCTTCACCCTGAATCCAAAGGGGAAACTTGACTCCTTTTAAAGAAAATACTACATATCCCCCCACTTGTTTGAGTTTTAAATTCCATAACCTATGTCATGCAAAATATTTTATTTTGATTCTTCCCTCCACTACCCTAAGTCTCTTTATGATCCCCTTGGACCACTATTCTACCCTAAGGCTCTTTATGATCCCCATTGGCCCATTATTCTACCCTAAGGATATTTATAAGCCCCTTGGCCCACTATTCATTGTAATTGAAGTAGGTGTGGACCATTGAATAAGAAGTTTATATCATGCTCGAAGTTGAATTATTATTGTTGGAGTTCACATATTAGCTTTTCTTTATGATCCCCTTTGCCCACTATTCATTGTTATTGAAGTAGGTGTGGACCATTGAATAATAAGTTTCTATTATGCTCGAAGTTGAGTTATTATTGTTGGAGTTCACATATCAAAACAATGAAGGGACATATACTATGTTATCACAATAATGTGCTCCCACATGCTATTTAAACATCCAAATCAAGAAAGAAACTAATAGCACTATCATCGTTAAATGAAATGGCACTAACAATAATATATATACAATATGCTATATCTCCTCACAAAACATGTGGGATGTTGTTTCATCACACAAAAATAAATATAAATATTTTATTTGTAAGGTTTGAAAGCTCCAGACTAAGTTTTATTATCATGTGCTTATCGATCCTTTGATGTGATACTAGTTAATTTGACAAAGCCTCTGGTGAGATTGTAGATATTATTGGAGATTTCAATCTATTTCTTCCCACTGAGATGAGAACCTGTTTATTTAAGAGGAAATGAATAGAATGATGATATATATTAAGCAACTTGATCAAAGGCCTAGTTTGTGGATAAAGATGAGTCATGAGTCAATAACATTGACAACGATTTTCTCCATCATATGCTGTGATCAAATCGATCCTTCCAAATTTCACATGTTTGTAAACATTCCCATAGAAAAGGGAATGTTGAGCGCATATGAACCAATGTTAAGAATCCCAATGAATGGGTACTGGAATGGCATCTAACAACGACGAACACCTTGGTTGGATGGGACTGTGTTAGCCACACAATGCACAATCAATCCTGAAGAGAGTTATGTATACAAATTCGTGGCTGACATTCTTGGCACATATTCATACCATGCAAACCACGGAATGCAATGATTTACGAGTCTATATGGGCTTCTCATAGCCGATGCTGCCAAGGCTTAAGATCAATTTTATTTGCAGTTCTAACACTGCTGGTGCTAAAGAAATATATGGTCACAACAAGTCTCAAATAAAGGGAAGCAAAGATTTTGAGACATGATATCCTGGATGCAATGTTGAATTGCATACAAGAAAGGAATTAACGAAGGTGTCTTATACATTTCCAAGGAATTTTATCCTGAAAAGTTCTATGATGGAGTATCCAAGGCCACCAAGCATACCACAGTCTCTCTGCCATTTGGATGGGTCCCTTGGATTTGTATTGGACAAAAATTTACACTACTCTAATCCAAGTTGATATTCTTTATTGTATTGCACTATTTTATTCTTCTCTCGATTTCCTATGAATGATCAGAAGTGATCCATATTGGATCATTATATTGTTTTTCATCCATCTCAATGCATTCAAAGTGGAAAAAGTGGAGGAATTAGCTCACTGGACCGTTTTTACCAGTAGGACCCAGTTTGGCAAAAACAAGGTTTGGAACCTTCCAGGAGCATTTTGAGGAATCATACGACAGGTTAAAATTTTTCTACTTTAATGAAACACATTTTCATGCTATTCTACACATAGATATATTTCCAATGATGTAACAAGCGCGTCAATCAGAGTCCGTATGCAAAAGTTATGCCACTCAGAAGTAGACCTTCCTATTTTGACACCTATAATTTTGGAGAATGTCGTGTCAGCCCACATTATTCATGGAAAAATGGGATATCCACATGATTTAGATGTAAAATACTATAGAAGCATCTATATTGTAACTATGGTTAAGATTTGATGTAGCCAAAATTAACCACTAGTAGGCTATCGAGCTTTGTTATAACCAGGCCACTAGGAGGAAGAGGCATTCCATTATTTCGAGTGCATTTGTTCCATAGCTGAGCAAAAATAGCCAAGAGGGATAGGAGGTAGAACACACAAAGAATATGTTTGCACTATAGCAGCCCACGAACCACAATCCATACTTCTTTGTACCTGCAACCATATTTCCATACAGAGAAAGAGAGCTAAGCGACCTCACCTTCCAGTTGGGTTTTCTCTTGAATGGGTTTCCCAAAGCATATATTGTGTCTTCTGTGTGTGTGTGAGCTTTTATTTTTCCATTCTCTATTTTCTACATAATTTCCTTTTGCATGCATGCACTAATTACGGGAAATCTATAGATCTAGAAATGTAATAAAATTGTAATAGCGTAGAATCTCAGATTTTTAATATAATATTATCAGATCTGTTGTGACAAATTGTCCAGTGGAATATCCACAAAATTTTATGGATCAAGAAGTGATGAAGTTTATTTTTGAACGCACCATAACTCTCGATAAGAAAATCAACTCGAATGGCTCTTGCAAGTTTTGGTCAATGTCATGAATTGGGGATGATATTGGAATAATTAAATGACAAACAAATTTCATATATTAGTGCATTAATATACGATACAAGTCTTAAGAATTTGGATCAACTAAGCCAGATGCTAATATCTACAATAAATTCGCTGATGGAAAGATAAACTAGACCACAAAAGGATTTTAAGAAGTAATTTATCTCCTATTCAATCAAGATGTTGCAAGCCAACTACAATTTACAATTTCATGTATGTCGATGCCACCACTTGAACTGACGATACAACTTTTTCTGCAAATAGTACGAACTCCAAATATTGTCTTGGAAGTTTGGAAAATCGATCATGGTCATGAAAGAAGGTTTTAGAGGAGGGAAAGGTTCATGAAGTAGTGACTATTGGACATTATCCATTATACATAGTATGGGTTGGTGAAGTTGTCTTGCCTGGAGTTGGCATACAAATAATTTCAAGTTCATTTTGTTATAAGATAAACATGCCATTTAATATATAACTTGTGTAATTATGAAGAAATTAAGTAGAGTTAAAGGAAAATTAAAACAATTTCCAAACTCATGAAACAAATCCAACTGCTCAGTACTTATCCGACAACCAATCAAGGAGGATCTAAAGCACTCATTTGCCTCAGGAGATTTATAAAATCAAGCAACGACTTCAAACAAAACATTGCCCTCCTTTTCATACCCATATGTTTCCCATTTTTTGGTTGAGGGTGTTGTAGCATCCATTGTCCTTTTAATTTTATTTTTTGTTTTATTGCAAAAATGGAAAAAAAAATCAGATATTGTGTTATAGCGGAAATAATAGGAAATGCAGAAATTTGAAAGAAATGACTTATTTTATATTATTAATGGCTTTTGAATGTGAGAAACCCGCAAGAAGATCTGAGCCATCAGATTTGAAGGCAACAGATCTGACGGTAATTGCATGGTTAACAAGCGCGAGGGTTAATTCAAAATCAGATGCGATAAATAATAAAATGGAGTTAAAACCTTAGTTAATCAGGGCCGTCCGCTTGAAGGCAGCAAATTTGACGGATATCGCATCGAAAAGTGAATGAGTTTTATTTTAAATTTCGGACTTGAGAAATCTTTTAACCGCAGTTTATTTTCCTATCAGGTCTGTTAAAATTGGCAACTAGGGCCAAACTCCATGAGGATCACCCTATTCATGGCTGATAATATTTTATTTATATTCCTCTCGTCAAGAGGTGTAGGATTGATCTAAAGATCATCCGATCTCGATAAGTATTTATGGAGATATGAATTTATTTTGATTATGGACAAATTGTCAAAGTCAGCCAACAACTTATGTAGGCTCCGAAGCCCAACAGACACATCTATTCATCACCAATGTTTGCATATAAATACAGGATGTCTCCTCCTCATTTGGACACACTTCTCATCCATCTCTCTCTCTCTTCTGCGCAGAAAAGAGTCTTTCTCTCTCTCCTGCACAAATAGGTCTTTCTCTCACACATGGGAAGGAAGGACGCAGTTTTCTAAGGGTTTACAAACTGCAGATTGGAACTTTGACCAACGTTGACCAACATTATCTCTCTCTTGACTGTGCAGTAGGTGAAGCTGACTCTCCTTGGAAATCCGCAATTTTTGGCACAAGAATGGAGGTTATCTGACCTCCGGTTTGGAAGATATTGACTGCCTTAGTTTACAACTGATGTCGATGATGCTGATGCCGGTGATACCAATGATACCAATGATGCTGATGCCGGTGATGGCGGTGATGCCGATGATGCTAATGGAGGTGATGCTGATGATGTTGATGCCGATGATACTGATGCCGATGATACTGATGCCGATGATGCCGATGATGCTAATGTCGATGATATTGATGCCGATGATGCTGATGCCGATGATGTTGATGCCGATGATGCTGATGTCGCTAATGTCGATGATGCTGATGCCGACGATCTAGGGTTTGTTGATGCTGATATAAATTAGACTTTTGTACTATTTCTCTCTATTGAATTATTGAAGATAAAATAAGATTTGATCAAAGGGTTTCCCCATATTGGGGTTTGTCCCTGGCTAGCCGCCACATCTTGTGCCTCTTGTCTTGGCTTGTTTTCTGTTGATCATTTAATGTTATATATGCACTTTACTTATGTACATGTGATTGCTAATCTGTGGTAATAATAAGAAAGATAAGTAAACTGATTTAAGCATAGAAAATACCATAATTCAACATGGTATCAGAGCTGAGGTGAAGACAAAGCCCAAGCAAGAGCAAGAGCAATCACCGAAGAGAAGGTTGGCAAGACTATCTAAAAAGAACTATGGGGTCCTCAACACTCTTCCCCACCGAAGACAAGCTCCGTGAGAATTCTGACTATCACGGATGGAATATGTCTCTCGATCTGACTTTAGAAGATCAAGAAGCATTGGACCATGTGAGAGGCAATATTGTTGAGCTTCCATCAAATGCATCCGCTACTGCCGGGAACAAATGGAAATCTCGAGAAGTGAAAGCAAAGAAGATCATCCGAGACTCTATCGACAAGCACTTGGTGGCCTATGTTTCTGAGCTGAACATCTCCAAGGAAATCTATGATAGAGTGGTGAGTTTATTTAAGGTTAGTTATGCAAATCAAGTTCCGTTTCTTAGAAATAAGCTAAAGGAAATTAGAAGGGTAAAGATTAAAATATGCAAGAATATTTCTTAAGAATCACCAGGATCAAGAACGATCTCCTATCTATTAGGGAAATAATTCCTGACAGGGCAATGTCACTCACAACTCTTGGAGGACTACCAGCTGAATGGTATATATTCAGGATTACTCTTCTCAACAATAATGTAATTCCCAGATTTGAGGAATTAATGGCAAGATGCACTCAAGAAGAGGCAAGGATGGAAGAACAGGAAATGCCCACACTTAAAGGTCATCCCGCTAACTTTTCTTCTCATGTTAAAAGAAGAAACAATTCCGAGGCTAAATCCAAGGAAACGTTGGAATATGAAATATCCCATGAAAGGTGTAGGCAATGTCTATCTTAAATTAAATCAAGGTAATACAATCCACCTACAGGATGTATTATATGTACCTGATCTCAAAAAGAACCTGGTGTCCATTTCGGCAAAGGAAGACAAAGGCTACAAGGTGGCTTTCATTAATGGCAAGGTATGTGTATGGAAAAACAATATTAAATATACCTTCACTCTTGGGTTTCGAGTTGATTCATTATATCAGGTCGAAGGAAGTCTGCTAGGTGTCATGTCTTGTGACACATCTCTTAAGTCCGAACTATGGCATCAGAGGTTTGCTCACCTTCATTATAAAGCTCTACCTGATGTAAGAAAAATGGTGATCGGGATGCCCGAGTTCAGAATAGAGCAAGAAGGTGTATGTCCTAGATGTGGTGAAGGAAAGCTAAAAAGAGGATCATTCCCCTCAAGCCAAAGCAAGACCTCCGATATATTGCAGTTATTTCACTTAGGCATATCTGGTATGATGCCTGTGAACTCCTTGGGAGGATATTCATATTACCTCACTTTTACAGATGATTATTCTCGCAAGACTTGGATATATTTCTTGAAAAAGAAGGATGAAGACTTCTCCTAGTTTCGACACTTCAAAGCCTTGATCGAGAATCAAACCGAAAATAATATCAAGATCTTAAGGACTGATAATGGAACTGAATATGAATTTAATGAGTTACATGACTTTTGTAAAGAGGCTGGCATTAAAAGGGAGACTACTATACCATACGCTTCTGAATAGAATGGTGTGGCGGAAAGGAAGAACCGTACGATTATGGAAGCTATCTGTTCTATGCTTCATGATCAAAGACTTACGAAGTTTCTATGCGCCGAAGCTACAAACACTGCCGTATATATACAAAACCAATGCCCTCATCAATCATTGGGTTCCTAAACTCTTGAAGAAATGTTCACTGGTAAGAAATCTGATATATCTCATTTTAGAATTTTTGGAAGCCCTGTATATTTTCATGTGTTGAAAGAGAAAAGGAATAAATTGGGTGCATCTGGAAAGAAATGAATCTTCATGGGCTATAGTGAAAATACTAAGGGATATAGAATCTATGTAGCCAATCAAAGGAAAGTCATGATTAGTCATGATGTCACCTTTGACGAAGATATGGCTCTTAGCAAGGTGAGAAATCTTCTTACAATGAGGAGCTCTCAAGAAGCTGACACCAGGGAATTGAAAGAAAAAGAGTATGATGAGATATTTGCACCTGTTTCCAGATATACCACCATCCACTCGATCATAGCCCTTGCGGCTTCACAAGGATGGAAACTACATCGAATGGATGTTAAGACTGCGTTCTTGCATGGTTCGATCAAATAAGAGGTCTACATGGAGCAACCTGAAGGATTTGAGATTTATGATCGAAAATCTCATGTGTGAAGGTTGAAGAAGGCCATCTATGGGCTGAAGCAAGCACCCCGAGCATGGTATGAGAGGATCGATAGTTACTTGATGAAGCTAGAATTCACTAGGAGTGAAGCCGATCCCAACCTTTACTTTAAGGTTGAAGATGAGAAACCTCTCATACTGGTGTTGTATGTTGACGACCTCTTTCTAACAGGTGCATACCCTCTCATTCACAAATGTAAGAGGGAGTTGGCTTCTGAATTTGAAATGAAGGACCTAGGACTGATGCACTATTTCCTAGGACTTGAAGTTTGGCAGAAGCTAGGGGAAATTTTCCTATCTCAAGGAAAGTATGTGGTGATGATATTGGAAAGATTCGGTATGGTGGACTGCAAGCCCGTAACTACCCCGATGGAGCTTGACTTCAAAAAGTTAAGCAGTAGTGCATCTGGACCTGTTTTACGAAATGCCACCGAGTATCGTCAACTCGTTGGAGCATTAATGTTCTTAGTGAACTCTCATCCAGATATATTCTTTGCAGTCAACACGTAGAGTCAACATAAGGTTGAACCTCACCACATACATTGGATTGGTGCCAAGAATCTATTGAGACATCTTCGTGGCACAATTACTTATGGGTTAAGATACACTGCCGAAGATGTGAGACTACTTGGGTATACTGATGCTGATTGGGCAGGTAGCGTGGTGGATCGAAAGAGCAATCAGGTGTTGTTTCTCTTTGGATATGCTTCGATATCCATGATGAGCAGGAAGCAGAAGTCAGTGGCTTTGAGCACCACCGAGGTAGAGTATATTGCTACTAGTATGGCCTCCTGTGAGGCAGTCTGGTTGCGAAATCTTTTTAGTGAGCTAATTGGATTTACATTGGATACCACCGTGATTCTATGTGACAACCAGAGCGAGATCCGTTTATTAGAAAATCATGTATTTCATGATCACTCCAAGCATATCGATATTAGGTACCAATATATTTGAGATATGGTGCAACAAGGAGCAATAAGGCTCCAACATATCGGTACAGATGAACAGGTCGCCGACATTCTGACAAAGCCCCTAGGAAAGGTCAAATTCCTGACTTTTCGAGAATGACTTGGTGTCGTTCAAAGACCCTCTGATGAGGGTCAAGTATGATGTACTAAGCTCTGGGAGCTCCAGGGGGGCGTAGGGTACTTCTTGGAGCAACATATGACCAAAGGGTGACTCACCATCCCCTGTTGGTGCACTTTGTACAGGGTAAAAGGTTCAACCTTCCCCTGTGACACCCCGTGGTGACTATCGCTAGGATTATTCATTCTCGGGTGACTATGGAACAAGATGATTAGTTCTCCTGTGTGCTTGGATGATGTGTTCTCCATGGCATTTGTGGAATAGGATGATTCGTTCTCCTGTAGGCCAGGATGATTAGTTCTCCATGGCATCCACTGGACAGGATGATTCGCTCTCCTGTGGATAGGATGATTCGCTCTCCTGTGGATAGGATGATTCGCTCTCCTATGGACAGGATGATTCACTCTCCTGTGGACAAGATGATTCACTCTCTTATGGGATAGGATGATTCGCTCTCCTGTGGATAGGATGATTAGTTCTCCTGTCGAGGCATCCTACCCATGAAGCCTGGGACTCATGGGAAGTACCTCTCATCTGATCAATGAGCAGGTAAATGAGGATAGGGACCGTAGTAGTACCGATGGATGCATCATTGTATCTACCGTACTACCTATGCTAGGATGACCTTCATTGATCTGGGATCAATGATACTGGTCTGGGACAAGTGAGATTGGTACCCACTATGACATTGACTTCGAGTCAGTAGAGGACTGGTCTGGGACCAATGGTACACACTCTGAGACTAACTTTGGGTCAGTGGAGGATGGTATGATACATCCTAGATCACTTCTTCTTCTTCATAGTTCGAGTAGAGCGGAACAGAGCAGAGCATAGCAAGGTAGAACATAGCATAGCAAGGTATAACAGAGCATAGGAAGGCAGAGCAAAGCATAGCAAGGCAGACCAGAGTAGGGGTCAAGCTGTTTAGGGCAGTGCATTTGATGGATGAATAGTAGCGACGGTCAGACGAATTGCTGATGGAGTTCTCCCTAGTTGAGAGGGAGTGTTAAATTTGGCAACTAGGGCCAAACTCCATGAGGATCACCTTATTCATGGTTGATAATATTTTATCTAGATTCCTCTCATCGAGAGGTGTAGGATTGATCTAAAGATCATCCGATTCCTATAAGTATTTATGGAGATATGAATTTATTTTGATTATGGACAAATTATCAAGCCAACAAATTATGTAGGCTTAGAAGCCCAACAGACACATCTATTCATATTCAACGTTTGCATATAAAGACAGGATGTCTCCTTCTCATTTGGACACACATCTCATCCATATCTCTCTTTCTTCTGCGCAGAAAAGAGTCTTTCTCTCTCTCTCTCTCTCCTACGCAGATAAGTCTCTCTCTCACACATGGGAAGGAAGGATGCAGTTTTCTAAGGGTTTACAAACTGTAGATTGGAAATTTGACCAGTGTTGACCAACATTCTCTCTCTATTGATTGCGTAGTAGTTGAAGCTGACTCTCCTTGGAAATCCGCAATTTTTGGCACAGGAATCGAGGTGATCTGACCTCCGGTTTGGAAGATATTAACTGCCCTAGTTTAGGGCTGATGCCAATGATGTTGATGCTGGTGATGTCGATGATGTTGATGCCGGTGATGCCGACGATGTTGATGTCGGTGATTCCGATGATGCTGATGTCGCTGATGACGATGATGCTAATGCCAGTGATGTCGATGATGCTGATGTCGTTGATACTAATGCCGGTGATGTTGATGATGATGTTGTCGATGATATTGATGCCGTTGATGCCGATGTTAAAGCCACTAATTCTGATGATGTTGATGCCACTGATCTAGGGTTTTCTACTGCTGATATAAATCAGACTTTTTTACTATTTCGCTCTGCTGAATTATTGAAAATAAAAGAAGATTTGATCAAAGGGTTTCCCCATATTGGGGTTTGTCCCTGGATAGCCGCCACATCTTGTGTCTCTTGTCTTGGCTTGTTTTATGTTGATCGTTTAATGTTCTATCTGCACTTCACTTATGTACATGTGATTACTAATCTGTGGATAATAATAAGAAAGATAAGTAAACTGATCTAAGCATAGAACATACCAAAATTCAACAGGGTCCGTGGGGAAGTCAAAGGCTTGTGGAAAAATCGAACGCGATAAGGTTTTGTTCAATGGGTTTAAAGTCTCGTTGAGTTCCGAAGGATTGGACCGTCCATTAAATGGGTGATCGGACGGTGATCACGCTCAAATGTGCACATGGGTTAACGGTTTAGGTGGACCCGATATGTAATGAATTGGGGCTTCATTCCTTTGGTTTCCAGCGATGGTGATTGGTCGTGTTTCCTTGTGTTTTGTCCAATCACAACACTTCTGATATGTAATGAACTGGGGCCCATAACCCACAAGTCCACACATGGAGTTCTTGTAAAGTTGCAGTTTGCTATGTTAAAACAGTCTAACTGTCATCAGGACGTCTACAAGGTTACAACTTGCAGAATAGCACTTAGACCACATACTCAAGCCACAGATTCGAACATCGAACAACCATCACCTTCTAATTTTTTTTACCTCTCGTTATTTTGTTTTCTTGAGGAGAAACTTTTACTTTAGACAGTTAGGAAATAGTTAAGTAGTTTGACAGTTTTGGTGATTACCAACTATCTCATAATGTATAAAAAGAGGAAAATTTACAAAGAAAGGGTTCAAATTTTGAAGAACCTGGAGACTAGGCTACTCTATTTTTGATAAATTGTTGGTTAATGAAAGATTCAGAAGTTTTCCACACATTGTTGGGTATGATTTTGTAACTTCTCTGTTATGTGTCATCATATGTCTTCTTTCCTTTAAGTATAGTAATGAAGTTGTAGGTCTTTGTTTACTTGTGTGAATAAAGTTAAAGTTCCTTAAAAGAGCACTCCTATACTTAAAACCCCTACCTCTGCAATTCTTCTAAGTTACAGATAGTAGTTTCTGTGTAAAACAACATATTGTATTTAACTTCCCTAAGTGTCACAGATAATAGTTTCTGTGTAAAACAACATATTGTCTTTGACTTCTCCAAGAATTCTTCATTCATCATTCATATTCAATAATCAAATGGCATTCTAAGACTTTCATATCACCTAAGTATTGAGGGTTTAAAACCAGGTCTTTCAGGTCCTTCAATTGAGAATACAACATATAACTAAGTGACATAAACAATAAACATTAATGTCTTAAGCACAATTTCTACACAGCCAAGAAATTGGTTTCTTAAGGGACAACATTAATTGGTGTCATTACCGGGGAGAGAAGACAAGAACACTTTTCCTGGGTTTTTAATATTTTCCTCTGGTTGTTCAGTGAGGAGGAAATATTTGGCTGTATTGAACAAAAAATAATAACTCTAGCTCCAAAAAAGCCCCATACAAGGTTAGATACCTCACAGTAGAAAGTTCAAGCCCTTTCAAACCCTGAGAGGCTGATTTCCAAGAGGGTTGGAAGGCCAAAAACTCCAGTTACACCAAGTCCTACACTGTCTGCACTTGGCAATAGTTCAACTCATTTTTCATCCAAACATTCACCTTTATTTGACCAAGAGTCACCTTTTACATCCACTTCATTTCAAGAGCCCAACTGCCAAGAATAGTATTTAAACTCTGTTTCTTTCTCAGTGTTTTCTATCGTTATTCAACCTGAACCTACAACTACATTATCACCTTCTCATACTCCATTTACTCCTCAGTCAGGTTCCACATTTGCTGGTAATCAAGGTTTAGTACATTCAAGAGCAAACATGGCATCACCTGCATTCTTGATGAATAGGTATGCACCTATTCAATTGCCACAACAGTTGAATCAAATTCCACAAGAATACTTGAAGATTCATCCTCATTTCATAGGGGAGGATGAAAAAAAACAGAGAATCATATAGCAGTATTTTGTAATTTTGCAGAAAATCTAAATTTTGAACATCTGGATGTTGTTTTAAGACTTTTTGTGCAATACCTGGATGGATAAGCAAGAAAACAATTTAACCTAATAACTCTATTCCTACATGGGAAGAGATGGAGCGCTTTTTCACCCAGAGATGGGGAGAGAAAAGAGACCATGGTATTCACTCATAGAGTTCAATGCTATTAAGAAGAAACCTGATGAAAGTGTTGTTGAATTCATTAGAAGGTTCAATAAATAGTATAATGGTCTTCCAGTGCAGATTAAGCCCCCTCCTGCTGGTGAAAAAATAACTTTTGCAGGGGATTTTGAGTCATTGAGGGAGAGAATATCTGCAACCCTTGATCAAATATAAATTGATTCCTTATAGATAGAAGTAAATCTGGTGGCTGCAGGTAAAGCACCAAAGACACGGCTTATCCAAGATAAGGGAAAGGCTAAAGTGGAATCCTCTCAAAGTCAAACATTAGAGGATATCAGTAATGTAATTAAATTTTTTTTCAAATACATTGATTAGATTAGAGTTGGAGAGTAAGAATTCTCAGAGGCAAGCACAACAAAACATAAACTTTAATCCTCAGTATAGAAGACAACCTCTGCAAATTTTGCAGAAGGAGAAAAAAGATCAAGATCAGGTTCAAGCACCACTTTACTTAGAGGCAGATCCTGATGAAGTGCTAGAGCATTCCAGGGACCATGATGATCAGATTTCCACATTATATGTAGTAGATGAAGATGAACTAGGCGTTGAGGGAGAAGAATATGAATATGCTGAAACAGATGCCCTTTATAATGAGAGTGAAATTGATGAGTATTGGAAACATTTTTCTAATTTTATGCAGGAAGAATTACATAATAAATATGACTTGAGATCAAGGAAAATATCTAGAAGTCAAGAAAATGAAGGTGAGTAGCAAGTTCCAGCTCCCTTACAAAAGGCGACTCCATAAGAACCACATCTTGAAAGACAATTGAATAAAGGAAAGCAACATCAGAATACAAGTAGCAAGACTCAAATACTTCAAGGTGAGTCTTCTCAAGAAAAAAGTGATAAAATTCCTTTAGAAAAGCTTGTTTCCATTCCACAAGAGGTTTCAGTGATGAAGAGAAGTGAAGATGAAAATGAAAGGAATACTAAACATGTTCATGTGTTTAGTCTTACTAAAGAATTAGAAAAAATCAAAATTCAAGTGCTCATCACAGAGTTGGTCAAAACACCAGTTTATCAGAGAGAGATTGCTGACTTTATCAATCTAATAGAGAATGTGAATGTAAATGACACTATGAATCTGCAAGATGATAAACCAGTAGTGGTTTTTGGTCCACATGTGGAGGAGGTAGATTCTTCAACACCCCCTTTCTACATTTCTTTATTGATTCATGATTTCCTCTTGTATAATTGTATGTTTGATTCAGGAGCTTCACATAACCTTATGCCATTATCAGTGATGAAACAACTAAACCTACAAGTTACTAAACCTTATAGAGACCTGTATTCTTTTGATTCAAATAAAGTCAAGTGTCTGGGGGTGATTAAAGATATGGTGGTGTCACTAGCCTAGATCCCAGCTAGAAGCTTGGTAATGGATGTAGTGGTAGAAGATATCCCTACTAGGTTTGGAATGTTGTTATCTAGGTCATGGGGGGCTAAATTACGTGGTGTTTTGAAACTGGATTTTACTTATGTTGTCAAACCAATTTTTGGTGGAGAAGAAAGGAGGTTGTACAGAGAAACCAAATTTGTAAAAACAATCACAAAAAATGGAGCAAGTAATTCACCTATATATAGCCAAGAGAAAGATGAATTTTCTTGCTTCGTGCTGCATGACAATGTAGAATTGGCTAAAGATAATCAGAGGCAGCTTACTTCAGCAGTGTAAATATAGAGCTGCAAACAGAAGGGGTGCGGAAGTGCTCCTTTGATGGAGCCTATTCTAAAGAAGGAATAGGTGTTGGTTTCCTTCTAATTACACCTGGAGGTAATATATTCCATTTTTATTTTAAATTGGAGTTCGAAGCAACAAATAATGTGGCAGAATATGAATACTTGATCATTGCTCTGCAAACAACAAAACAAATTGGAGTCTAGTCAATTTCTGTTTTTGGAGATTCAGAGCTGATTATAAAGCAAATAAAGAACCACTGCCAAACAAAACACCCTAGGCTTAGGGCATATAGAAATGAAGTGTGGGATTTGGTTGAGAAATTCTTTGAAGCTTTCAACATTCACTTCATTCCAAGAGATGGAAACAGATTAGTAGACTCTTTGGCTGTGGTTGCTAGTACTTTTAGGCCTCCTATTAATCCCAAGCTAAGATATGAGGTTGAAATGAGGCATAGGCCTTCTGTTCCTGATAATATAAAGTACTCGTAGATTTTTGAAGATGATCAGCAGATTAAGGAATTCTTGACTATGATTGAATATTTTTAGGGCACAGAGATTGATCAAGATGAAGATGAAGCGGAAAAAGGAGCAGAAGTAAGTGGTTTGAAAAATTCTATAGTTAATCAAAAAATTATTCAATTGAAAGATAATATTCTGCTAAGGGGGCTTGTCCCTCTTAAAAGACTTTTCAACTCCAATGATGTAGCTATCAGTTCAGAGAGAACTCCATAGGATGAGCAGATTCAAGATCACAATATTGGAACTCAGAAGGAGCCTATGTTAGTCAAATTATTTAATGGAGTTCCACTTAATTACAAGGAGAGATATATTAAGCTTTTCAAGGACTATATTGATGTTTTTTCTTGGTCCTATGAGGATCTCAAAACATATGTTGTAAGTATTATTCAACACAAGATTCCCTTGAAAGAGGGGATTAAACCATTTAAGTAAAAAATTAGACAGATAAAATCTCTGCTTTTACCATTGATTGAGAAAGAAGTCAAAAAGTTGCTTGATGCCAAAATAATAATTCCACTCAGGTACTCTGACTGGGTGGCCAATTTAGTTCTTGTAAGGAAGAAAAATGGAGACATAAGGCTACGTGTGGACTTTAGAAATCTAAATAGGGCTTCCTTAAAAGATAACTATCTGTTACCTAAAATGTATCATGTGTTGCAGAAGGTAACATGATCATTCAGGATGTCAATGCTGGATGGGTTTTCTGGGTATAACCAGGTGGCTGTCGATAAAGAAGATCAGAAGAAGACTGTATTCACAACTCCTTTGGGAACCTTTATGTATGCTCAAATTCCTTTTGGGTTGATGAATGTAGGTGCTACATTTCATAGGGCTATGGAAATTTCTTTTGTGGGTGATAAGTTTGTAGTGATATTCTTGGATGACATCACTGTTTTCTCTAATTCTGATGAGGAGCATTTGGACCATCTTAAAAATACTTTTGAGAAATGTAGAAAATTTGGGCTTTCCTTAAATCCTAAGAAGTCTGTTTTTGATCTAGAAGAGGGAAAAATGTTGGGGCACATTGTTTCTAGAGATGGAGTGAAGATAGATCCAACAAGGGTGCAAGCTGTGCAGAAAATGCCCCTGCCCAGGAGTAAGAAAGACATTCATTTTTTTTGGGAAAGATAAACTTTTTTAGGAGGTTTGTGTCCAATTATGCTAAAATTGTAAAAGAAATTACTAATATGCCGAAGAAGGAGAATGAAGTGCATTGGACCAAGGAAGTCAGAGAGTCATTCTCCAAAATTAAAGAAGCATTACAACCAGTTCCAATTTTAATTAGCCCTGATTATCAAAAGCCTTTTCAAGTTTTTTCATTTGCATCACCTAATTCAATAGCTACTATTTTGTTACAGAAGAATGATGAAGAAAAGGAGCAACCAATTGCTTTCTTTAGAAATATTCTCAGAGATGTTGAATTAAAGTACAATATTCTTGAAAAACAGGTATATGCTTTGGTAAAAGCCCTAAATTCCTTCAGGACTTATGTGCTAAGTCACAGATCATTGCTTATGTGCCAAATGCTGCAATAAAGGATGTCTTAGTCCAGAGTGATGTGGTAGGCAAAAGAGGGAAATGTATAGCCAAGATCCAAGAATATGACTTGGATGTAAATCCCATAAAGTTGGTGAAAAGGCAGGGATTGGAAAATATGTTGATAGAGTCAAATTTTCAGGCATTGGGAATCAACTTGATAACACCTGCAAATGAGGAGATAATTGAAGAAGGTGAAGAAAAATCAAATCCAGGTATGAAGATCAAGTATAAGTTTTTATGTTCAAAATGGTACAAGCACATAGTCCATTATTTGTGTTTTCTCTCTTGTCCTCAATCTTTGGATAGAACAAAATATAGAGCATTAAAGATCAAAGCACAACCATATGTGATTGTTGAGGGCATATTGTATTGGAAGGATCCTATGGGAATTTTATTGTTATGTTTAACAAAGGATGAATTTACAGAGACCATTAAAGATTATCATGAGAAGTTATGTGGTGGAAATTATAGTTGGAAGGCTACTGCACATAAAATCCTCTAGGCAGGGTTTTATTGGCATGCTCTATTTGGTGATACATATAAGTTTGTTAGAAGCTGTCAGAAGTGTCAGTTTTTTGGTGAGAAGAAGAGGCTAGCTCCATTGCCTTTGATCCCAGTCTTCATAGAAGAACGTTTCAGACAATGGGGACTATATTTTGTTGGAGAAATTAACCCATCTTCAAGTGGACAACACCAGTGGGTTCTTACAACTACTGATTATTTCACCAAGTGGGTAGAAGCTATACCTACTAAAAGGGAAAATGACCAGGTGGTGATGAAGTTCTTAGAGGAAAATATTTTCAGCAGATTTGGATGCCCTGTCAAAATCATAACAGACAATGCTCAAGTCTTCAGTTCAAGTAAGTTTGTTGCTTTTTGTCAAAAGTATAATGTTATTTTATCTCATTCAACAACTTATCATCCACAGGGAAATGGATTGGCTGAATCCACTAACAAAACATTGATGAATATCCTTAAGAAAACAATTGCAGAGAATAAGAAAGACTGGGATTCTAAATTAAAGTTTTCTCTATGGGCTGTCAGAGTGACTACAAGAAGGTTTACAGGAAAATCACCTTTTGAATTAGTGTATGGAACTCAAGCTCTATTCCCTAGTCATCTTGTGAAGCCTATGATTGCAATGATTCAGGAGGCAAAATAAGAACCCAATGCTATGATAAGAAGGATGCATAAGGTAGTGGAATTAAGTGAAAGCAGGGATAAGGTAAGAGACAACTTAATTATGTATCAATCAAAGATGGAGGGTATTTTTGACAAAAAGGCCAAAGAAATTGATTTTAAAGTTGGAGACCTGGTATTAAGGTGGGATACTAGAAGAGAAGATAAGAGTAAACATGGGAAGTTTGATCCTCTCGGGTATGGCCCATTCAGAATTTTAGAAGAAAGGACAAATAATACATTCTTCCTGGAGAATCTAGGTGGTGAATCTTTACAGCTGCCTGCCAATGGGCAATACCTCAAACATTACTTTCAGTTCTGAAGCACAAGCATCCTGTCATTGTAGATACCAGAGTGAATTCATTGTACAAATTCCATAGAATTTAAATTGGCTAAGCAATATGTGACTCCATGCTCGAGGTGAAGGCACTGATCTGCGGTTCTTAGTGCTTCTGTGGAAAAATCACTATCCCCAGGTGGAGCCAGATGTTGTAGCATCCATTGTCCTTTTAATTTTATTTTCAGTTTTATTGCAAAAATGGAAAAAAATCAAATATTGTGTTATAGCGGAAATAAGAGGAAATGCAAAAATTTGAAAGAAATGACTTATTTTATATTATTAATGGCTTTTGAATGTGAGAAACCCGCAAGAAGATTTGAGCTGTCAGCTTTGAAGGCAACAAATCTGACGATAATCGCGCAATTAACAAGCGTGAAGGTTAATTCAAAATTGGATGTGATAAATTATAAAATGGAGTTAAAACATTAGTTAATCAAGGTTGTCCACTTGAAGGCAACAGATCCGACGGATATCAAGTTGAAAAGTGAATGGGTTTTATTTTAAATTTCGGACCCGAGAAATCTTTTAACCACAGTTTAGTTTCCTATCGGGTCCGTGGGGAAGTCAAAGGCTTGTGGAAAAAGCAGACGCGATAAGGTTTTTTTCAATAGGTTTAAAGTCTCGTTGAGTTCCGAAGGATTGGACCATCCATTGAATGGGTGATTGGACGGTGATCGCGCTCAAATGTGCACGTGGGTTAATGGCTTAGGTGGACCCGATATGGAATGAACTCGGGCTTAATTCCTTTGGTTTCCGATGATGGTGATTGGTCGTGTTTCCTTGTGTTTTAGCCAATCACAACAATTCTGATATGTAATGAACTGGGGCCCATAACTCACAAATCCACACACGGAGTTCTTGTAAAGTTGCAGTTTGCTGTGTTAAAATAGTCTAACTGTCATCAGGACATCTATAGGGTTACAACTTGCAGAATAACACTCAGACCACATACTCAAGCCACAAATTCGAACAACGAACAACCATCACCTTCTAATTTCTGTTACCTCTCGTTATTTTGTTTTCTTGAGGAGAATGAGGTGTCTTTTACCCTCCATTGTAATATTCTGTAATAACTTTTACTTTAGACAGTTAGGAAATAGTTAAGCAGTTTGACAGTTTTGGTGATTACCAATTGTCTCATAATGTATAAAAAGAGGAAAATTTACAGAGAAAGGGTTCGAATTTTGAAGAACCTGGAGACTAGGCTACTGTATTTTTGATAAACTGTTGGTTAATGAAAGATTCAGAAGTTTTCCACACATTGTTGGGTATGATTTTGTAACTTCTCTGTTATGTGTCATCATATGTCTTCTTTCCTTTAAGTATAGTAATGAAGCTACAGGTCTTTGTTTACTTGTGTGAATAAAGCTAAAGTTACTTAAAAGAGCACTCCTATACTTAAAACCACTACCTCTGCAATTCTTCTAAGTTATAGATAATAGTTTCTGTGTAAAACAACATATTGTCTTCAACTTCCCTAAGTGTCACAGATAATAGTTTCTGTGTAAAACATCATATTGTCTTTGACTTCTCCAAGCACTCTTCATTCAACATTCATATTCAACAATCAAATCGCATTCTGAGACTTTCATATCACCTAAGTATTGAGGGTTTAAAACCAAGTATTTCAGATCCTTCAATTGAGAATACAACATATAACTAAGTGACATAAACAATAAACATTAATGTCTTAAGAAAAAGTTTTACACAGCCAAGAAATTGGTTTCTTAAGGGACAACAGAGGGCATGGCCAATTGTAAGGTTCCTTTCTTTTATTCCCATTTCCTTCTTCATGAAATAGACCTCTACTTGTGTGATGTCATTATCAGTTTGCAGGTTTCCTCTTTCAAGTGTCTCTGGAACGTGATTGCAAAACTCCATTGGTTTATAGGCGGGCAAATGTTAATACATTTCATTACATTTATTTCACTATTTTACCATTAAAGTTGGTATTGACCTCGTGACAATTATGAAAGATATGATCTTCTTGTTCACCGTCGATCAATTTGAAATGATTGTGCATCACCTTCCCATTTTCACGCTTATTCCACCTTTCAGAGATGTACCTAGATGAGAAAATGCAATAATTTTTTTTCCTTGCTAGTCAAATATCCCTTCAATAGTTTCTAGTATTTGAATTTATGTGAATTGTTTACTTGGCTATAATGAGCCTTGATACTTAATTGTTGTATTAATGTTTTAACTAATAAATCTTATTATTTTGTAACTTAATCACATATTCTATTGACTTTGTAGGTTTTAACCCTGTATAGAAATGACTTGCAAATGAATTCTTAAAAAACAAAAAATATACAATGGCGAGAACATAAAACAAATACACAGATATTTTCCCCTGGATCCAAAAACTGGGACTACCATATTGATTTTTCATTATGTTCCTTTTAATGTTACAATACATATATATACATTCTGAAGCATTCATAAACCCTCGATTACAACATAACCGTAGTTCCCTTGATCAAATCTACAAAATATCACGGGCGGAAAACCATCATGCCCAAAACCATGTGAAAAACCCATGCAAAAAACAATAGGTAGGTATCCCCATCTATTATAGGGTGTATATATATATATATATATATATATATATATATATATATATATTATTTATTTATTTATTTTATCTAGGGTGCTAACCCAGACCCCATGTAGGTGGGCTACCTCCCCCCTATAGAATCCCCTTCCGCCCCCCCTTCTGTGCCTAGTACAACAAACAGGGGGGCTTATTGCCCCCCAATGACCCCCCCACACATGTGACTAGTCATGGAAAGATGATAACACACACCCGACAAACTTGTTAAGATTTATTATTTTCTAAAATAAATACAAATACAAAAGTTTAACTATATAATAAAAGGGTTAATTACACAAGTTATACATGCTATATATATTTTAAACCTTATTAAGGCCAGTTTGTTGGACCAACATTATTAATGTTTTTTCACAATATTCAATTGTTTTTTAATGAATATTCATTATAAATTAATGATGTGTATTATGCAAATGATTAAGATTTCAATGTCAAGATAAGAGTGCATCAAACAAAAATTAAAGAAAACAAGAAATTATTAATATGCATATCTTGCCTCCATTTTTTAATAGATATTTCAAGTGTTTCATTATTTTATTTTCAAGTAGGAGGAGGTATGATACATTTAATATTTATTGTATTATATTCATTTTTGTTCTTAACATAAGGTTAGGGTTGTTAGGTCTTTTTTTCTTTTCTTAGTCAGGGTTACTAGCTGCAAGATTCTTCCTAGTCAACTGCAATATATTTGACAAACAAGAGGGTTGAGTTGCACCACTCTAGGTGTGGATTCAACCCCTACTCAAGCGGCTATAAACTATGGGATAAGATTCCTGTTACTTCTTGTCAGTGGTTGAGAAGTTCGAGATGCTGATGTAGTGCCAAAGAGACATTTTTCACAACACACACACAAAGATATATAGAGAGAGAGTTTTATTATTCCATTCAAGATATGAGGAAGATTTGTAATTAATTCAATGGTTAATATGGAGTTGACATATAACATTTAAAATAATAATAATAATAATAATAATAAATTGAACACACACACACACACACACACATTGCGCGAGAGAGAGAGAGAGAGAGAGAGAGAGAGAGATTATATCCTATGAATATATGCTTTGTACTTTTTAATATGAGAGGGATATGTATTTAAAAATAATTCTAACAAAAAAAAACATTTTAATGTGGACAATGTGGGTCTCATAAATAAAATATTTCAATGAATATAATTATATAAAACAAGTGAAAATAAAAGAATTCTTATGGTTAAAATGTTTTATTATTGTGTTTCTTAAGATGAAGGAGATGTGTAATTCCTTCCATGCGCAGCTTGGGGGTGACAAATGGTGTGTGTGTGACTACACACACATAGAACCAACGTAGATCCATGATAAACATAGATCGATCAAGTGCCATGAGGTATCATGTACTTGGGTATCAGGTAGTATAATTAAGGGTATGATGTACCATTCTTAGTTGGTGTTGTGAAATATTAAACTAAGCACTACTATAAAGAAACCCCTTGGTATATCATATAGATGTAGCACTTAATACTATTATATCTTTAAGACCCTAAAAATTATATCCTTCATAGTTAGACAACGAAATTCTACATCTTTGCATCCAAAGGAATTTGGAAATTCTACTAGTGCAATAATATTCAATAGGAAGTAATACTCCTACCAATGTCCTACAAACCATTGTGAGAGACCTATCTCAAAATATTCCATACTCCATTATGATTATTTTTGTCAACCTCTCAAGTAACCCTTTTTATATGGACCTAACATGATAATGATTCGTGGTATATTTGAACATGCTCTTTTTTTGTTTCAAATAACCCCAAACCACACTTTCAAGATCACAATTTGTGGCAACACTTTCCAACAATTGACATGAACAAATTTGATGGGTCCAATCCTTTAGAGTGGGTTACCTAAATGGAACACTATTTCTCTCTCCATGGAATCACTGATGACCTAAAAAAACTAAAATTAAGGGGATTTATAGATGTATTGCAAATGTTGGTAGTGCCTGCAATGGTATAAGAAAGCTTATGGAGGCTACATTAGTTGGGCCTAGTTTGTGTAGGTCATTTATGATAATTTTGAATGTGACACTCACTATCTAGGATGAATAACAAAATTATGCCAACTACGCACAATTATTGACTATATATGAACCTTTGAGCAATTGAAAATCCAGACGAAGGGTCTCTCTAATTCATGTTTTAAAGAATATTTCATTAGAGATATAAAGGAGAAAATTAGAGAATAAGTCATGATGCACACTGAAATACATGGTTGGGAGCTTGTGAAAGATATAAAGAACCTAATATGGTGATCAATGAGTAAACTGAGAGAATTTTGTTCATTCCTTACACCGCCCTTCCTTTGGTGACTAGCCTTAACCCCTTAAACTCACAAATAATGAGAATCCATAATTTATCTTAAGGAGAGATGGTAGAATACCAATAGCTCCAAAATTAGGGGAATTTTGAGGTCTAAAATGGGCCTACTAAGGAAATTATAAAATAATAGTGGAAATAATAAAATAATATTCTAAGTCACAGGACACGTCCTGCAAGGTCTAGTGTCCCGTATTTTACGTGTCAGACACGAAAACGGCCCTAAAACGTGTCGAAAACGTTTTTCATCGTGTCCTGTAAAATGTAAAACGTATTCACTGGTTTTCGTCGTGTCCGGCATCTAGAAAACGTGTATTCCATTGATAGAAAATGTTGGTTGCATAAGCTGCAATTTTTTTTTAAAGGAATAAATAATTTTTGAGTGGGGCAGCTTAATGATCAAGTTTAGGCCCTAGTATTGATATGCTATTCATGGTAATGTTAAATTCTTAAAGTAAAAGTGACATTCTCCTTAATCTTCATTTTCATCCTTTTACTTAAATTTTTAACATTACCATGAAATGACTCAGGATGTTTGAGAGTGGTTCCGGCCTCATTGGATTTCATATGGAGAAAGTAGAATTTTAGATTTCATTCAAAATGCAGCAGACTTATCAATTTTTCAGGATTTCAGGATTGGGAGATTGTAATGTTTCCAGGTGACACCACCTACTCGGGCTACCCCTGCCACCAGTAGAGGACGTGGTCTACCTCCTATAGCTCCTACTTCTAGTTCTTCAGCTTCTAGAGCATAGTAAACTCCATTGCCAACTCCACTAGCACCAGCATCTACATCTAGAGCGAAAGCGAAAGCTGTGGCATTTTCTCACAAGAGGAGCAGAGGAAATCAATAGGATTAGACTTTAGTTATTTTCTTATGTGCTTGTAAGGTGTACATGAACAATGAACATTGAATATTCAAGAATCAAGACCAAGCATATCACATTCTAATTTCTAAATAGTAAATTTTGATTCTATTTATTTTTTTAAGTGAACTATGAACTTTGAGAAGTAATTATATTTTAATTTGATTAGATAAGCTGCACCTTGCAATTTAATATGGATAAAAAACTATATTTCGGTATATATATATATATATATATATATATATATAACGTGTCCCCCGTGTCATGTTTCCAAGTCGCTGCGTTTCGTATTGAATACTCGTATTTACGTGTCCCCCGTGTCTCGTGTCCTCGTGTCATGTGACTTAGATAATATTAGATTACATCATCGAATTTTAGAGGGAAAAAAGAACAAAAAACTATTTTTTAGCTCGTATTTTCAACTTATCTCATTATGGGTTTACTCAAATTTTGAGCATCAACACTCGTTGGATGCAAAATTTGATTCCTCATCCAAGGAGCACCCATGTTGCATACTTTCTATGGACCCTGATACACGAAAAATTAGAAATACATGAAAAAAACATTATTGCAATCATGTTTTTTCATGTATTTCTAATTTTTTGTGTAGTAGGGTCCATCAAAAGTATGCAATATGGGTACTCCTTGGATGAGGAATCAAATTTTTCATTCAACGAGTACTCCCACATGAAATTTGAGGAAATCTTTAAGGAGATCAGTTGAAAATTCGAGTTGAAAAAGTAGTTTTATTATTTTTTAAACTTTTTACTTTTTTACTCCAAAAATGGTCAATCATCCCCCATGGTCGACATCATCATCTTGAATCCTATTTGTTCTTATAAATTTCATTTTGGTTGTACATTTTCTTAGGAGGTCCATTTTAGACCTCAAAATTCCCCTAATGACTTTGCTATATTTGTGATGAATTATTTCAGAGGGCACAAATTTAAAGAAAACAAAATATTTTAAATGGACGTATCCTTAGAGGAACACTCAAAAGACATATTGTTTAAGGGACTCTTGAACTATATTTGGATGATGCCACCGATCTAGTGGATAAATAAAACACTTTGCAACCTCCTTATTCGGAACCCCAAATTTCTATCCATCCCTTATCTGGTTTCTTGATACCACAAACATTGAAGTTGATTGGTTATATCAAGCATCAAAAAATTATTTTATTGATTGATAATGGTAGTACACACAACTTTATTGATAGGAGAATGGCCATGGAAACCCATTGTTATGTCTTATACCTAATTTTCAAATTATGATTTCCAATGTTGGTATGATGAAATGTGGTGTCCTATGTAAAAACACAAAGCTCCAAATGGGTGACTATAATCTAGAAACCCAAATGTTTTCTATTGAACGAATCATTGTGATGTAGTTCTTGGGGGAAAATGGTTACTCACTTTAGGACCTATCACCATGAATTTCAAGGATTTGTATATGAGATTCACTAAGGAAGGGAACAAACATACTATCAAAGGATTACATTGGGTTCCCTTGAAATTATCACCTTTAATTGTATGGAGAAGTTATTAAATAAAGGTGACTTAGGAATTATTGCATGGTTCAATTCCATACAAGTAGTAGACACTAACCTTATGGGATTCACCTTAGTTTCTAGTTGGTCCTCTCTAAACATTAAGAGTTATTTGAAATTCCCTACAGGTTACCACATTTATGAGGATATCTTGACCATGGTATTCCATTAATTCCTAGTAGTCTACCACCCAATGTGTGTCATTATAGGCATCGATTTGCATATAATAATGAAATAAAAAATTTCACTTAGGAAATATTGGAGTTTTGATTCATACATCCAATTTCCAGCCCCTACTCATCAATAAAGATTACCATTTTAAAGAAGGAAGGTAATGTGTGCATTCATCTTTGATTTTAGGGCTCTTAATAACCATCAAAGAAAAATTCCCCATCCTTGTTATTGATTATACCTTGGATGAATTTCATGGAGCCAATTTTTTCACCAAATTTGACCTATTTTCTCAGTACCACCAAATACCGATGAAAGAATAGACAATATGAAGATAACCTTCCACATACATGAGGGTCATTATGAAATTTCAGTATTACTATTTTTCCTTTGCAATGCTACATCCAACTTCTAGAGCCTCATTGGTTTTTTCATTTTTACCCTTTCTACATATTTCTATGCTTGTATTCTTTATTTATAACTTGATCTACAACCAAATTTGGGATTTTTTCATAGAACATGTTGATAGAGCCTTGCATTAGAGAAATTTTGAGGTCAAAATTGGGCCTTAAAACAAAAATGTACAACAAAAATCAACTTTATAATAACCAATAAGATTAAATATGATGATGTCAACCATGGGGGATGATTCCCCATTTTTAGAGTAAAAAGGTAAAAAGATGAAAAAATTAAAAATTAAAAATACTAAATTTTCAACTCGTATTTTCAACTTATCTCCCTACGATTTTACTCAAATTTTGAGTGGGAGAAATCATTGGATAAGAAATTTAATTTTTCCTCCAAGGATTACCTAGATTGCATACTTTCAATGGATCCTACTACGCGAAAAAATGTGAAATACATGAAAAAACGTGATAGACCTCAAAATTTCTCTAATGCAACTCTTGCAGGATCTGAAACTATGCTATGCTCCAAATGTTATTTTCGAGCTTTAGATGTTCAAACATTGGGCCATGTTGTTAGTTAGAGTGGAGTATCAATATATCCAAAGAAAGTTTTGCCTATGCAAAAGTGGTCCTAACCCTAGATATTGAAGAGCTTGCATGGGTTCTTAGGAATAACAAGTTACTATAGGAGGTTTGTAAAAAAAAAACCGAAGGAAAAATTGATATTCCTTTAACATCATTGACTAAAAAAAATGCCTTTGTATGAAATGATGTAACTAATCAAACCTTATCATCTTTAAAGGATTCCATGTGCACTATTTCGATATTACTAAAGCTAGTACCTGAGACTTTTGTCCTAGAATGTGATTCCTTGGATAAATATTAGGTCAACTCTTATCCTTCACCAATTAGAAATTGTGTGACTAAAATTTAGGTAAATTGAAATATGAGAAAGAGATGATGGCCATCCTTCATGCAGTGGATACCTAGAATCCATATCTCATAGGTTGGAATTTCTAGATCAAGTATGACCATAATTGTTTGAAGTAAATGATAAAACACGTGTTTTCATCACTAGAGAAACATAAGTGGGTCACCCTGATGCTAGGGTATAATTATGAGATTATCTATAAGAAGGGCAAATAAAATGTTGTGACTAATGATTTGTCTAGGAAATTTTAGAAGGATGGATCCTTCTTTTCCTTATATTTACCCATTCCAAGTTCGCTCAAGGAAGCCCATAAAGAATCATTGGTAAATAATACTATCATTAAACTCATCTAAAGGCTTAGAAAAGATCCTCACCATCCTAAATGATATACATGGAATAAAAATACAATGTGGTATGAAGAATGCGTTGTTCTAGTAAATGATTCCACCTTAAAAGGAAGGATCTTAGAGGAATTGGATTCATCACCTATGTTAGGCGACTCTAGATTTCATAAAACCTATTAAAGAACAAAGTGGTCATTCTTTTGGGAAGGCATGTAAATAAAATCAAGGATTAATTGGAAACCTATGACACTTTCCAAAGAAACAAGGGTGAGATAGTTAATATGATATATGCAAGCGACCACTATTGATTCAACACATATATGGATTTTATAGTGGGACTCTAAAGAGAGGGAAAAAAATCAATGATCATAGTGGTAGTAAATTTTATTTCCAAATATGCTCATTTTTGTGCCTTATTGCACCCATTTAACCTATTCTTATTCACACAACTCTTCATGGATTATTTATTTAGGTTACATGGCATGCCTAGTTCAATTGTCTTGGATCAAGACCCTACCTTCACCAACAAATTTTAGCAAGAGTTTTTTAAACTTTAGGGTGCCAAAAAAATCATTAGTAGTTGATATCACCTCCAAAGAGATGGTCAAAATGAGGGAGTCAACATGTTCTTAAAAACCTATTTGCGATGCTTTTCTTCAAAAATAACACTTATGAGAACAATGATTCCCCTTGTAGAATGGTGGTCTAATAATTCTTATCATGGAGCTACCAAGATGATCCCATATGAAGATATCTATGGCCATAATTCATTATCACCAACTTCCTATTTACTAGGAATCTACTACGTTCAAGTGGTGGATAACAAAGAGTCACATTAGACGATCTAGATTGGATCATTATATTGTTTTTCATCCATATCAATTCTTTCAAAGTGGAAAACTTGGAGAATTCAACTCACACGAGCATTTTAATTGGAGGGACCAAGTTCAAAAAATTGGGGTCTAAAACCTTATAGGCGCAATTTGAGGGATTAAATGATGTTTTTTTTAGTGTAAAATTTTTCCACATAAGTGCCACATATTTTTTTGCTATTCAATATACAAATAACTTTCCAACAATGAAAGAATCACCTTAATCAGAGTCAGTATGCAAAATTTATGCCACTTTGAAGTTGAATTTCCAGTTTTGACCATCATAATTTGAGAGGATTCCTATGTCAACACCCATTATTCATGGAAAATGTTTTAGAAACATGTAATGATGAATAATACTCTATAATATTTAATATTATAACTCTTGTTAAGAGTTGAGGAAGTCAAACATAACAAAAAGTTGGCTATCAAACTGCATTATAACTAGGCCATTAGGAGGAAAGGGGTTCAATTTGATTGGAGTGAATTTTGTTCCATAGATGAGTAGAGTAGCCAAGAGTGGATGGGGAGAGAGAAAACATATTTGTGCACTATAGAAGCCCATGAGCAACATGCCTCACTTATTTTTAATTGCATTCATTTTCCATTTAGAGAAAGAGAGCAAGAAACCTCACCTTCCAGCTGGGTTTTCTCTCGAAAGGGTTTCCCAGGGTATATCTTGTGTTCTTATGGTTGTGAGTGATTGTATTTTTTCCTATTATTTATTTTTCACATTTTATATATTGTATGCAAGAAACTATAACCTAATGAATCCAAAGGTCTAAGGAAAAACAATCCTCATGGTAAATTTTTTAGATTTTTAAGTATAATTTTATCAGATCTATTGTGGCAAATTTGTTCAATGGAATGTCCATGATAGTTTAAAAACAATATTTATATGAGATTAGGTTTCTTTGGGTATATTATTGGGATTTGCAGGGGATCCATATCAACTAAGCCAAAATTCATAAAACCCCAACCATGGTCGACAAATATGTCAATGACCCTTATTATGATCCCGTAGAAGAGAGGTTTTCATGGCTAGAAGCACAAGGCATAGATATAAACCATAATGTGAGCCTCCAAATGGTGGCCATGAAAAATATGATTAGGATATTTAAATAAGATTAAGGTTCTAATGTGGAGGTAAAATTGAAGGGGAAATTGATAGATTGGGAAGAACTAGAGAGGGAATCTAAGAAAGAAATCGAAAATGACAAAACTAGTTTGAGTGCCATGAACCATTCACAGTCCATATTACAAATGTAAGTGAAGGTCGACATCAATCCATATCAAGGTGATATTGATTATATGAAGCTAAATCATTTATTGTAACAATTATATGTTTATTTTATTTTTCATCATATAGAGGAAGAACAAAAGATTTCATTTGCTTGACTAAAATTAGTGGGTGATGCCTTGTTCTGGTGGGAAAGCCACACAAAGAAATTGAGGCTGGAGAGATATACTTTAGTGACTAAGTGGGAGGATTTCAAAACCCTCATAAAGTCACAAATTTACCCTATCGGGTATGTAGAAGACTATTTTATTTGATGGAATTACTTTACGTAGAGGTAGGGGAAAAGTGTATAAGTGTATACCTCTTAATGTAGAAATATGGACATGATGTTAGGCATCTCCACAAAAAATCTATGCATACTCCTCAAGTATTTGAGGTCTAAAAAACCATATGTGGAGGAAAGTGATGTTATTCAAACCTATATCGGTGGATGAGGCTTGTGTACAACAACAATACCTAGAGACCATATGCCAAAAGAAAGGGAAATCAAGTTTGTCAAAATAGAAAGAGCACCAAGATGCTTTTAAGGAGGGGAAGAAGAAATTGAAAAGGGGAAAATTTAAAAAGACAATAGCCATAACGCACTAGTGAAAATATCCCTACAACTAATACAACCACTCTAACATTCATGGTCATACAAAGGATAAGTGATGAAAGTTGCATCTAGAACCTAACCCGAAGAAAAAAACGATGTAAAGAAGAAGAACCTTATGGCCACTATTTCGAGCAACTAGGTTGAAAGTAGCTCAGGCGTGGATGTGAATATTACCTATAAATTAGTGTAGAAGGAGGTGAATTTGAGTAACCTTCAACAATAGGAAAACAACAAAAGACTATACTTTTCCATATAAAGATACATGTTAAGAAGACAAAGATTATTGCTCTATTCAACTCAGGAACACAAATAAATATCATGGTAGCAGGGCTATTCAAAAAATTGGGATTGGAATTTCATGATCATCCAAGCTGATATCCATTAGGATGGGTAATAATGACATGGAAGTAAAGGTAACCAAATAGTGCAAAATTTGTTTTTTTATTAGTGTTGATTTTATTGTTGAAGTAGAACTAGATGCAGTTACCCTTGATGTATGTGGAGTCGAATTTGGAAATCCCTATATATACATGCAAGATGTTATATTTATGTAGATAAACAACCAATATTGCCTCATCAAGTATGGAAAATACTTCACCATCAATGCACACAAGGGAAAGTCCAAAATTCGCTTGTAAGTGCGAACTAAGTCAAGAAATTGATTAGTTCTAGTAAGAAGTATGTTTTACTCTTTTTAAGAGAAAATCAATCTGTAGAAGAGTCAATGAGGGAAAAATCATCCCTAGAGGCATGTACTAAGAAACAAAGACAAAAATTGGAAGAGTTACTACATGCATATTAGATGTATTCCAAGAGACAAAAGCATTATTATCCAAGACAGAAGTGGAGCTGAAGATCTAGCTATTGTTGGACTACCCATTGTGAAACATTTGGCTCTATAGGCATTCCATTATAAAAGAAATAAAGGTGAAGAAACAATTGCAACAACTACTAGAATAAGGTGTCATTCAACCAAGTACCTCACTATGTGGGTGACCCATCATCATTGTTCCCAAGAAAGACGGGACTTGGTGGATGTCTATTGATTATAGGGCATTGAACAAAATTATGTTTAGGAATAGGTACTTCCTACCCAGGTGCAGGGCGTTGAATAAAATTATGTTGAGGAATTGTACTTGCTACCCAGTTGTTGTCGCTGCTACAACACCCTCCAATTTTTTCCTACGTTCAAATTTTGGAGCCTCCCTTTGATCATGTGAACTATCATTTTGATTTGTTAGTGATCTTGCACTTGTTCTCTAAGTTTTCAAGTTCCTTTTTGATGAAATCCAAAGTGTTGTCTCTTGTTAGGGGAAGTGTCGTCCTTTGCGAAAGGTAGTTCTAGCATATCTTCATAATGCATTCTCTTGCATTAGTGCGTATTATCTATCATAGGGTCATGCATTGGATACATTCCCAGGGGCATTGCACACTTTCTCTTTGCAGTAGACACTTGTTTCGTAAAGGTATATCTTAAATGTCACATTTGGAGACAAGTGTTTTATCATCATTTCAATGAATACATTTTGATTTTAGGTTTTGTTTATCTTCTTTCCATATGATTGATCATATACATGTGTGTTATCATGTTCAAGATTTGTATTTTCTTTTACTCTTACCCTCTTATCTTATGGATCTCACACTTAGCCAATTTTGGATTCTTCTCTGTCCTCGCAATTTGTGCAATCAATGAACAACATTGTGAAGCAGGTAAGTTCCCTCTGCGGACAGAGGCAACCCCTCTAGCCCTAGAGTGGGTCTAATCACAGCAAGAACAATATCAAAGTAAATTCCCTTAGATATTTAATGTCATGAATGCCTACCTTCAAATCCTCATTTGATGAAGTACTCGTTGTGTTACTTGAGCTCTCGTTCTAATCACTTTTGTACTTGAAACAACATAGAGAAAACAACAACAAGCATAATAGAATACAACAAAAATGATCTACTTAAAGGGTCAAGGAACTTCAAGCTATCAATATGCAATTTGAAATAAGATATAGGAAATAAACTGTTGATTTGTATTAATATGAACTGAAGTAAAACTTACAATCATACCTTGATGTTGTAGGTCTCCTTGAAGGGTCCTGTCACCATGTCTCCGCAAGCATTCACTCATGAATTGTCTTCCAAGAGGATGAATAACTCTCTCTCTTACCTAAAAGACAAAATTATGATGCTAGAACACTCATACAATCAGGTCAAATCCACACAAAAATATCCCAGGCTAAGTTACATTAGAAGCTACTTCCAAACTCTACTCAAACTCTCTCCCTCTCTTCACTCCCTCTAGCAGATCTCAGTTATGAAGGAGGTATTTATAGGAGGAGGAGCCTCCATAAAAGATGGGAGAAAGAGCTTATCCCTTTGGGAGGTTGCACAAAGGTTTGAACAACCATCCCATAGGAGAGAGTTGAGCTCATCTGATCCAACAACAAACCCTAGGACCGCCACTCAGAAGCTTCGACAATTTGTTAAAAAAACAAACTCGCCAAAAGTAGCTCATCGCAAGTGAAACATAGGGATAGGGTGACGACATCTCTAGGATTAGTTCAATCTTTGCCATCTTCACGGGTGGAATAACTGATGACCCGCGACAACCCAAAACAGAGGTTAAAATGGGTCTACTCCCAGAGTAATGAATTGAGGTATTCTTCCTGATATGACAAGGAGGACACTGACACATATTTTGCAACATGACACAAAGCATGTCAATAATATGGACCGAAAGTGTCTGTGATCAGGGAATGCGGGGTTAGTGACAAAATATTGTGTAACAGATGTCCCCTAAAGAATGAAGGCTGAGAGAGTGGGAGGGGTGAAATTCTTTACAAATTCATAACTAAAACAAAACACCATCGCGGAGAACCTGCAAATGCAAGTGCAACTGATATATCTAATACATAAGTACATAGTGAAAGGAATTATGTGTGCATAAGTCATGGGCGCAACCATCCAGAAGATAAACATAAATGATCTGTGGTGTGGATGTAGCCATCCAATCAAAAGGACCATATAAAATACTCAGGTATGGTTGCAACCATCCAATCAAAAGAGTCATGTATACAATCATGAACCAATCCGCGCAACCTAGACTTGTGTAATCTGAGCCTAGGGTCTTGAATCCCAACCTGATCAAGGTAAAAATTCTAATTTGCAAATAGATGTGTTGAAGTCGAGCATACTAGAAAATAACTTGATTACCGGTCAATGATGTAAACCGTTAACAAGCGCGAGAGAGACCACCAGTAATGTTAATGGTTCTCAAGGTACTGCTAGTACAATCCACGAAGTGTGAAGAATGATATAAAGTCGAACACCTGTGAAATCACCCGATTGAAGGCCAATAATGAAATCCCATCGTTGAATGCAAAGAAATTTCCATTAAATCATGCAAGCTCCAAGGTACTAGAAAGGAGTCTCTAGATCAACTTCCCGGATAATGAGCTGAAGTCAACAGGAAGCGATCGGTCGAAGGAGGGCCATAATGTTTCCCACATCATCGACATGAGACAAAGGAACAAGATGAATGTGGATGAGACAGAGAATCTGAGGAAGGTGTGTAAGGATACAAACTACAGAAGGATTAAGCTCTTGAACATATCGGTGACACGACTTCGGAGTTTGGCAACATTTTGGTACCAAGGGATCAAAGGTCATGATGATGCAGCAAGGATCAAATGGAATGAGGCAAAATGGATAACCCAAAACCTGGAAGGCCAACAATAAAGTGAGGATATCCCAACCCGACACGAAGCAGAAACAGTGTCGATGTTTAAGAGCGAGAAGCTGCCGTAATAATTAATACAACTGACATAATACTTCCAAATTTTCCTACACCATTTCTGGAAAGTACCCCAATTATTTTTGAAATGCAAGCTTGAAGGGAATAACATATGCTTGTAATACAAGTTTGTCCTTTGGACAAATACGACCTAGTAAATTTTAACGAGCCCTAGGAAGGAGAATCTCGGTTCATCATTTTGACGAATCCGATATCGTTTAATAGTTTAACGAGTCCGACAAAGGTTTAACTCGGTATCTGTTTCATGTTTAGAGAGTTTGAAAAAGACACGTAAAAGAAAACTCCACATGGTCCCTTTTCGTACGTTTGTGTCTCTCGAGCCCGAAAAGGTAGAAAACAATACTTGAGAGAACCACTTGACCATTTCAGCCAAGGAGTACCTTTTTTGTAAATAGTGCCTCCTAGCCCGAAAAAGGGGTAAATTTATACTGGGCGCACGATGTTTCACATCCGTTAACGAGTTCGAAATGACAAGGGCTCGGCCATATTTTTGTTTTTAAAGGGTTAGAAAAGAGTTGAAAGCGGACCCCCCATTTTTATTCTCTTTAACGAGTCAAAAAGGGAAAAATACTTGGAAATATTTTCATATTTTACGAGTCAAAAAAGGGCTTAAAGGTGACTCGTCTGGGAGGAACTAGTGGTATAAAGGGTAGCAACTGGTTCCGGCAATGGTGGAACTGCTCAAAACATGTAATTGTCAAGGGGCTGGCTAATAAAACCTCTCATCACTGCGGTCCCTCAACAAAGGAAAAACAATCAAGTGAAAGCATATGATCGGCCAAATAGATAGCGATGATGGAAGGAGAAAAACCAAGGCTCATCGGATGGAAGAGGTTAATAGAATGGTAATCGTGAGGGTTAAAATGGAGATGGGTTCATTTTTACACAATCTTGAACCATAACAAACTATGCTTGAATTCAGTTTCATGTTTACACAAGCTTGAAATGAAAAACTATTCTGGGATTCAGTTTCATTTTTACATAAGCTTGAAATGAAGAACTATGCTTGAGATTGGTTTACATGCCCCCAACATGATCAAAGGGAGAGTCTCCTGTAACCAGATGGAAGTTGGTGGGCTCCAGTATTGTAGCAATAATGCTACAACTCCTGGAACTCCCTTCTTTAATTTTATCAACCCGGTAGTTCGTAACAAACTTGGAAGTGACGGTGCTGTATGCACAAGTACTAGCTCTTGCCGCAGCTGTCACTTGGTCAGCTGGCACAAGTCCGCTAGGAGCTTAAGCCAACTTCTATGAGCTCTTAGAAGAAGCTTTTTAATTGATGGATGAAAGCTAACTCGAAAGAAGCTAATCTAATTGCGAAAAGAAACTAAAAGCCAAAAAGAAACGCAAACCCTAGCAAACCCTAATTCTACCAGCTAGTCCTACTGATGCAAAGGAGAGAATGCAAACTACGAAAAGAGATGCCATTACTTCTAGGAAGGTAAAATGCATGTGTCTAAGTTATCACCATCTGAAGAAAACGTCTTTTTGTATTTTTGATTAAGTTATTAGAATTATCATGCATGTGCTTTTAACTGGCTTTTCACTGTGCAGAGGTGGATCAAGGAGGAGAAATGCATGGAAGAGGTCAGGAAGGTACAAAGAGGGTCTAAGGGATCCCTAACATTCTTTCCAAGAGTTTCACAAAGTCTGGATGCCATGCAACCGTGTTTATGAACTTCTACAGGAAGTCTGCAGGGGTTTCTACATGATGTTCTGTAATTCTTCTACAGGATGTTTCGAAATGGGATTTTGGAGCATGGATGGAGGGAAAAAGATGGAGGAATGAGTATGGAGGTGAAATAGGGGTGTGAAGAGGTCTAGGACTTGGTGGATGAGGCTAAGGAGCGATTGGATTTGTTCAAGGATGGATGAAGCGATGTTGCACAAGAAGATGAGAATCATGGCAAAGTAAGCGGATGAGGAAAATGTAAGGTAAGGTTTATAAGTGAAGGATGAAGCAGGTAGGTTGGATGGAGTATGGGCAGGTAAGGAAGGATAACAGGTACTCTGCAAGTGGTTTTTCAAACTGAACAAACAAAGACATGCAAGAAAACAAAGATCTAGTTATAAAACCTATGACCTAGTTATTTCACTCTAATCTGACCTAACAACAAAAGGAAATGAACAGAATTTTATTTGCAGTGAAACCATGTGAAACAACTATGAAACTAAGTGATCATAAACCTAAGCATGCATCCAAACTGATATCAAGTTCTACGAACAAGATTCAAACACTAATGATTGCATGGTGAAGCAAAGAAAGTGTTTTTGTTTGGGACAGCATGGTTACTTCAACTCCAGCCCCTGATCCAATAAGGAAGAGGTGAAACCAAAAGCGTTTGCTAACCCTTTTTTGGAGATTTTTCCTATTATTATCCTACCAATATATTCTAAACATAAACAGCTACTTTAACCATCAAAAGAAATCTAAATAACGAAGCAAGATCTAAATCTAAATAGCAGATTTTATTTTAAGAACGCAACAAACACATAAAGATAAACGAAGGAGGTACTGGGCGCTTGAGATGGGCCCAACCCCAAGAGCTACAGCCTCCCAAGAGAGATTTAGAGCTGGTGCAAAGCTGGATTCATCTTTATTGATCAAGAAATGAAGACTTACATCAAAATTGTCCACAAGAAGGACTTGAAAATGAGCTGAAAGCAAAGCTAATCTATTGCATAAAAATCGAACTACAAACTAGCTAACTAATGGCTGCAAAATGACTAACCACTAGATACTATCTACTGGCTAACTAGCTAACATCCACTGGCTAACCCAAATGAGGCCCTAAGCCTTCTTATTTATACAAATTGAGGACCCAACAGTCCTCCTAAACTTTAGGGACTCGGCTGCCCAAAACTTGGAGTTAACAGCAGTCCTACTTGACTTGCTTGGCTGCCCTTGTGCTGATTGATTCGGTGGCCCTTGAACTCCGAGCTGATGGTGGAGAATTCGAGGTAAGGGCCCATAAATGAAGGGGACACCTTCCTACAAATCCTCTCCCTTGTCTTCCCACGAATTTGGCTGCCAAGTGCTCATTAAGACCTTCAATTTTGTCTCCAAATTGACCAAAAAGGCTACACAAAGCACCCATTAGACTTGTTGGCATAATGACTAACCAAATTCACTCTATTAACATAAATATAATCAAAAAAATGCAATAAACTAATGAGAATGGTGGATTAAGTCAAATTAGGAGGTTGAATGAGCCCAAATAATTGTCCATTTTTGGGGCTCATCATCACCCCCTACTGAAAGTGTTGCTCATCCTCTGAGCAACCAATCTCTCTCCTCATCTTTGATGGCCCTGGTGGCTTCTTTGGCTAACATCTCGGCCGATTCCTCCTTTGGCTTCCCTCTTTTCAAACTTCCTGTAGAAACAGTTCGCTGGCTTCCTGTAGAAACAGTCTGCTAACTTCCTGTAGAACCAATTTTCTCTGACTTTGCTTGCTTGGCTGGGGGTGCCTTCTCCTTGAACTGTGCTGCTGCCTGAAAGCTGACGAATCCAACACAAATGGCAAGTCTAATGTATTATAAAAGCACACAAGTACAATGAACTGCCCGAGAATAGATATTGCATGCCAAAGCTGGATGGGAAAAAGTGTTTCCAGACCTTTAACTGAATCCAATGGCATTCTTAATCTTGGATTTGAACTCTGCTAAGAATTGATAACAGAAGCAGAACAGAACATAAGATAGATCAAGGGCAGAGAAAATATGACTTGCTCACATATCACTGCTATGAATCAGCATTTCCCTTCAATCTGAAATTGCTTCAAAACAGGCCAAAAATGAGAATTCCCAAGTTTTGTTTCAAGCTGCTGTATAACCAGGAGTAGAGCAAAACTTCATACCGAATCACACTTTTAAGAATTCTTTCACATGGAATAATCTGGCTATTGCAAAAGACCTTGTGAACCCCTTGGAAAGTATTGAAATAAACAAATCTAACCAGAACAACACCAGAACTTTCCAGTTTGTTTCATGGTAGATTCACTTCATGCAAAATCATTGTTTTTCCATTAGTTAACTTTAATTCAAATTTATGTTCCTAACATGACAATACTTTCCGACTGCGGCAGCTTTCTCTTCTTCATTTGAAGATGTTGAAAAAAGTTTTGCTAAACATTTCATATATTTTTTCTCCAAGATGTTCTGCTAATTTTCTTTTATCTCCATCTTGAGACAAGATAAACAACAGTTTCACAACATAAGCTCGCATTTCAGAGTATGTAGCTTCACAAAAAGGGAAGCAATACTTGAATTGCTCCTCCCTCTCTTAAATTTGTCCTTCCCTCAACAACCACTGGTACACAAAAAATGGCATGGAATGCTCGAACAATGCTTCCATGTATTGAAGGTGGTGTCAAATTTATTAAAGATAATAGCTGGTATATGATCTCATCAGATTCCAATAATGCAGTTGTTGTGTCATTTGTTCTTTGGGGCAATGTTGTAGACATAGCAAGGTTTGCATAGGTATTAGCAGCTTTTTCTCTCAAATCCAATACAGTTGACAGTGGTGTGCATAGAAGGTCCAAGATGGGTCGGACCACCCCATCTTTGATCATTTGTAAAGCATTCTCAGGTAAACTTGAAAGATTCTGAAGTGCCCCAATGGCTGCTAATTTTGACTTCAAATTAGCATTTGAAATCATTTCAAGAAGTGGAAATAAAACTCCCTCTTTGAGCAATGCAGCGTTGTTTTGATCTGTTAAACCTATCTCTGACAACTTACTTGCCATAACAATTTTCATTGTGTCAGACCCTTCTCTCAGGTTCTGTATCAAAGGCTTGAAATAGTTCGCCTGTGCCATTTGCACTACATTATGCTCACTGTATGGGAGATTCTCCAGAACTTTGTTTGCATCCTTAGCAGCTTTGGGATTGTCACTATTTGACATTGTTACAAGGAGGAGGATACAACCTTGTACCTTGCCAATCTGTTCACACACAGCCATATCCTTTGAAAGCTCTAAAAGCAATTCCACGGCTTTCATACCCTCTGCAATATCACGTGCAAGTGAACGAACAATAAAATCAATAGCATGATCCACCTCAGCTATTTTCACCTTTCTTCAAGCTCCAAACTTGATGAAGAAAAACTCAGGCTTCTCTGCTCTGGAAGACTCTGCTGTATTTTCCTGTAAAACGTCTTCCTGTAGAATGCTAGCCGGATGCCATAGGATGTCTCTGCGCCTCTGCACGATCTTGGTATGCGGAAGAATTTTGAACAGGCCAAAAAAAATCAGCGAAGGATGATAGGTTAAGCTGATTGTGGAAGCAGAGGATGTATACTTCAGTTTAACATGATGCAAGTGCAAGTTGACTAACAGTTTATGAATTTCAGCTGAGCGCTCATTAATTTCTGCGTGATTGTTTTGGAGTGAGGTGGCAAAGACGTGTGCTGGCCCATGCAACTGTTGTGCTATCATGAACTGCAGTGGTTAACTGTGTGTTCTCTGCCTGTAATCTCATCCATCAGTTGCACTAGAGTTTAGACTACCCACACTATCCGTGTTTTTTTAAATTTCACGTGCATGACTGACCCATGCATGCTGCGTGACTTTCTCGTGAGTGCTAGAGAACTGGGTGTCTTGCTACATTCATGGCTTAATTTCACCATTCCATTTGTTCATGCAATGCTTAGACTAGATTCATGCAATAGATGAACAAGGTTTAGTCACGTACCTGAAGTCAAACGGCTGCTTGTGAAGCTTTTTGCTGCTGCATGCTCATGTTCTGCTGCTTCATGCTTGGATCCTTTGGTTGCATGAGGGCTTGGATAATGATTTTTGATTGATTTTCCTTGTGCAGGTGTCCTCTGACCAGATCTAAGCTGCATGCATTTGTTTCCACGTTCAAATCTGCACGTTCAAGTTGCTGCTGCTGCAATGTCACAGAACCAGAACTCGTTTTCGCCATTGCTCCAAAACGGTAAACCGGATTGATCTGAAACTTTCTGAGCATGTTTCTATCATCATGATGCATCTCCCATAGAAAAATCGTGATCAATGGATGCACGGATTTCGAGAAAAATGGAAAATGGCTGAAGATTTCAGAGATCGATTTCTCAGAAACTGTGCATCGGAATCGGCTGAAACTGCTTGGGTAGGTTACCATCACTCATATGCACATCCTCATGAAACAGGTTTTGAAACGGATGCACGGTTATGGAGGAAATGCAAAAATCGCTAATGGTGATGGAGGTTGATTTCTTGGAAACCGTGCAACGGAATTGGCTGAAACTGCTCAAGCATGTTGCCATCACCCTTGTACAATTCCCCATAAAACGGTTTGTCAAATGGATGCATGGTTTTCAAGTTATGGCAAAAACAAATTTTGTTCTATGGATTTTTGCCTCAAGCCTTTTTGCAAATGTTTGCATGGAAGGAAAAACTGAGCTTGCGCTGTGATGCAGGTATGGAGATGATGGAGGAGGAGTTGGAAGATTGCATGAGGACTTCTGAACCCTTGAGGAAGCTACAATGTTCGCCAAACCACTTTTTGAAATCCATGTCTAGTTTCCCACAATTTCTACAGGAAGTTCCTGTAGAAGCACAATGAGAAGCACAATGAGGTGAAAAATATGATGGAGAAAGGCAAGGGATGGACACACAATTGCTTGTAGGCCTAATCAACAGATTCCCACCATCAGATTCCATTTTAGACTTGAATTTGGTTCGTCCAAAGGTTCTACATGATGTTTCCTGTAGAAATACAGAGCTTCCTGTAGAAGGCACAAGAAAAATTCCTTTAACCTTGATTTGAGTGCTCCTCCTGTCATGAAACGTCTTTCTTGCAACCTGCAATTAGCCAATGGAATTAGTTTTATTTTTCTTTTTCTTTTTCTCTTTTTTTTTTTTGAAAAACAACTAGGGCGCCTCATGGAGGTTTTCACCCTAATTGCCTGCCTTGGGTGCCTCCCAGGGAGGTTTTCACCCAAAGATCTTATTGCCTTTTTATTTTCTCTTCTTTCCAACCCATTGACCGCCTCATGGAGGTTTTCAATCAATGAGCCAATCTAAGGCGCCTCTGAGGAGGTTTTCAACTTATATTTTTATTTTCTTCTAATTTTCATTTTTTCTCTTTTTTTTTTCTTTTCTTCTACCCTACCCTACTTGAAAAACAAAATCATTTTCAAGTATAAGAATACTTCCAATGGAGCCATGTGCACATTGAGATTAGAGAAGAAATGATGTGAAGGCTCGAAATTCATTCTTGGACAACTATCCGGACTTTAGAGACCAAATGATCTGACTTTGAAGGGATCAAACATAGCTGAGGAAGAGAGTACCGCTGCAACTTAGTCACCTTCTGAAACCATATCTCCATATAGCTCTGATATCCTTGGTTCTTTTGCTGATCTGGATCATGTTTCATGTCACCTTCTAACATGACTTTATCATCTTCCTCTTTTTGCTGATCTTTCTCTTGAATACATGGAAGATTTGATGGTAACCATGAAGGAACTCTCTCGATCTCTGATTCTGATCTCTTCTCTTCATCAAGTGCAGCCCATGGTTCTTTGATCTCCTCTTTGGAATCTTCTTTTTCCTTTGGTCCTTCAATGTTGTCAATATAATCTCTGTTTTGCAACACTCTTCCTGAGCTTTGGTGAACATCATTGAGCTCAAAAGGAGTCATTTGCACATGTTGTGCCTCAGCTTTGCAATTGGGTTGAGCTACTCCATTGTATGGCTTTGGAAATGGTACGGGTAGTTCAGTGGAGGTGTGAAATTGAGATGGAGATGGATGGCATTGTGGTTGGGTAGGAATTTGGGGTTGCCTTGGTGGAGGAGGAGGCGATGGTTGTGGATGAGCAGGTGGTGGAGGAAAATGAGCAGGATGAGAGTTGTACTGGGGCCTCCACTCCTGATAAGGTGCATTCCACTGAGGCTGTGGTTGAGCATAAGAGTGAAATGAATGAGCAACTGGTAGGGCATAATATGGATCTGTGAAGGAACAAGGAGAATATGACCAAGGAGGAGGTGTAAACCAGGAAGGATGAGCAGGGGGACCCCAATAAGGCATGAAAGTGGCTTGGTAGGGGTCATAATAGGTCTCAGGTGTCCCTTGCAGTTCCTGCTGGTAAGATTTAGGTCCAGGCAGCTTCCTTTGGTTCATATGATAGAGTGGTCCAGTGGCTCCTTTGGCTCTCTGATATGCAGCTTTGATTCTGGGTAAGGAAGGGCACTGATCTGTAGGATGGTATTCTTCACAGACAAAACACACTTCTATGGAGTACAATGGACATCTGTTCCTAGGATTCTTTCTAGTGCACCTAGGACAAAAAATGACCAAAGCCCTCTTGGCTTCCTCTTGCTTCTTTTGGATCCACAGGGTATCCAATTGCATGGCAAGAAACTGCCTCATATCACTCTTGAAATCTTCTATCTGATCTTCAAATTCGTCTTTGGACAAGGGACTGCTCCCAACGTTTCTGCTTGTAGCCATTTGCTCCAGAGGAATGGTTTCTTCTTCTTCTCCCCTAGAGGTTCTTAAAATATGTCTTGATGTCCACCCAGGGGTTCTTCAATCATAGCCATCGAAGAAGAGAGAATGTTGGTTGTGTGAAGCAGTGGGGTTGTTGTGCAATCATTTTTCTAACTTACCTCTACTCCTACAATGCATGAAATGAAATATTTTTGGTTGATTTTTGCTTTTTTCTACTTCTACCTGCAAAACTGAAATAGATTGAACTGCAACTAACTATCTTGCTAAAATAAAAATGCAGAATTGAAATGAAAGCAGGAAAGGACTAATCTATTTTGCTCAAATGAAATTGCAGGAATGAAATGCTAGGCTACGCTTGCATAATTGAAATGCTAATCTACGCTTGCAGAAATGAAATTGCAGAATTGAAATGCTAATCTATGAAAGCGAGAAATGCTAATCTATGAAAGCGGGAAATGCTAATCTACTTTTGCATAAACGAAATTGCATAATGGAAACGAAATAAACTACTTAGCAGAAGATCGTAGTGGAAAATAGAAGAAAAGCGACAATCACCAATACTCTGACGCTTCCCCGGCAACGGCGCCAAAAAGATGGTGGGCTCCAGTATTGTAGCAATAATGCTACAACTCCTGGAACTCCCTTCTTTAATTTTATCAACCCGGTAGTTCGTAACAAACTTGGAAGCGACGGTGTTGTATGCACAAGTACTAGCTCTTGCCGCAGCTGTCACTTGATCAGCTGGCACAAGTCCGCTAGGAGCTTAAGCCAACTTCTATGAGCTCTTAGAAGAAGCTTTTTAATTGATGGATGAAAGCTAACTCGAAAGAAGCTAATCTAATTGCGAAAAGAAACTGAAAGCCAAAAAGAAACGCAAACCCTAGCAAACCCTAATTCTACCAGCTAGTCCTACTGATGCAAAGGAGAGAATGCAAACTACGAAAAGAGATGCCATTACTTCTAGGAAGGTAAAATGCATGTGTCTAAGTTATCACCATCTGAAGAAAACGTCTTTTTGTATTTTTGATTAAGTTATTAGAATTATCATGCATGTGCTTTTAACTGGCTTTTCACTATGCAGAGGTGGATCAAGGAGGAGAAATGCATGGAAGAGGTCAGGAAGGTACAGAGAGGGTCTAAGGGATCCCTAACATTCTTTCCGAGAGTTTCACAAAGTTTGGATGCCATGCAACCGTGTTTATGAACTTCTACAGGAAGTCTGAAGGGGTTTCTACAGGATGTTCTGTAATTCTTCTACAGGATGTTTCAAAATGGGATTTTGGAGCATGGATGGAGGGAAAAAGATGGAGGAATGAGTATGGAGGTGAAATAGGGGTGTGAAGAGGTCTAGGACTTGGTTGATGAGGCTAAGGAGCGATTGGATTTGTTCAAGGATGGATGAAGCGATGTTGCACAAGAAGATGAGAATCATGGCAAAGTAAGCGGATGAGGCAAATGTAAGGTAAGGTTTATAAGTGAAGGATGAAGCAGGTAGGTTGGATGGAGTATGGGCAGGTAAGGAAGGATAACAGGTACTCTGCAAGTGGTTTTTCAAACTGAACAAACAAAGACATGCAAGAAAACAAAGATCTAGTTATAAAACCTATGACCTAGTTATTTCACTCTAATCTGACCTAACAGCAAAAGGAAATGAACAGAAGTTTATTTGCACTGAAACCATGTGAAACAACTATGAAACTAAGTGATCATAAACCTAAGCATGCATCCAAACTGATATCAAGTTCTACGAACGAGATTCAAACACTAATGATTGCATGGTGAAGCAAAGAAAGTGTTTTTGTTTGGGACAGCATGGTTACTTCAACTCCATCCCTTGATCCAATAAGGAAGAAGTGAAACCAAAAGTGTTTGCTGACCCTTTTTTGGAGCTTTTTCCTGTTATTATCCTACCAATATATTATAAACATAAACAACTACTTTAACCATCAAAAGAAATCTAAATAACGAAGCAAGATCTAAATCTAAATAGCACATTTTATTTTAAGAACGCAGCAAACACATAAAGATAAACGAAGGAGGTACTGGGCGCTTGAGATGGGCCCAACCCCAAGAGCTACAGCCTCCCAAGAGAGATTTAGAGCTGGTGCACAGCTGGATTCATCTTTATTGATCAAGAAATGAAGAGTTACATCAAAACTGTCCACAAGAAGGACTTGAAAATGAGCTGAAAGCAAAGCTAATCTATTGCATAAAAAACGAACTACAAACTAGGTAACTAATGGCTGCAAAATGACTAACCACTAGCTACTATCTACTGGCTAACTAGCTAACATCCACTGGCTAACCCAAATGAGGCCCTAAGCCTTCTTATTTATACAAATTGAGGACCCAACAGTCCTCCTAAACTTTAGGGACTCGGCTGCCCAAAACTTGGAGTTAACAGCAGTCCTACTTGACTTGCTTGGCTGCCCTTGTGCTGATTGATTCGGTGGCCCTTGAACTCTGAGCTGATGGTGGAGAATTCGAGGTAAGGGCCCATAAATGAAGGGGACACCTTCCTACAAATCCTCTCCCTTGTCTTCCCACGAATTTGGCTGCCAAGTGCTCATTAAGACCTTCAATTTTGTCTCCAAATTGACCAAAAAGGCTACACAAAGCACCCATTAGACTTGTTGGCATAATGACTAACCAAATTCACTCTATTAACATAAATATAATCAAAAACATGCAATAAACTAATGAGAATGGTGGATTAAGTCAAATTAGGAGGTTGAATGAGCCCAAATAATTGTCCATTTTTGGGGCTCATCAGAAGTCGCTACGGTGAATCGGGATGGTTATCCAACATATTTTTGGCTTCGTCCAGATAGGGACAAAGGTGAATGGGGTGTGTTAGGGCCTAAATCTACCTCAGGCTAAGAAAGGAAGGTCTAGGGTAACATCAAACCACGCTTAACCTGGTAGTTATCCCTACCAGGTCGGGAGAGGGCTCTCTCCTTGTAAATCTCAAAGAAAATATGGCAAGTAAGGCTTGAGATGACTGATATGAATACTAATTTTTTTGCTCAGAGGAATTTTGAATTATTTTAAAGTTTGTTTGCGAGATCAGATGAGGAAGGCAGCTTTGGGTCTGGGAAATCAACATAGATTTGCAGAGGTTTCTATGGGGCGAGGTAGGCAAGTGTTTTAGCACTTTGAATTAGGTGTAATGGTGATTATAAAGATGGGTGAGGAGTTGGAGAGGACATGCAAATGTCATTAGTCCTCTTCAAACAATATAAAACATTTAAAACTAAATAAACCCCAAGGTAGAGCACTGAAACATCATTGAATTCCACCCTTTAATCTTGATTCATTTAGTTATGCAGAAAAAGAGAGAGATGATGGTACATATAAACATATGATAAACTAAATAGCACAGGAGAAAATCATACAATTCACCTTGCCACAAGAATCCCACAAAATGCTGCAAAACCCTGGTTTATTTCCTTGCCAAACTGCAAAAGTGATTTACAATAGTGCTTAATGCATCCACAAGAGTCCAACCTTGACAAATGACTGAAAGTAAAAGATATAGGCATCAAACCACCTATGCTAGCCATCAGGGGTCAAATCCATCAGTCAAGGAGTTGTTTCAACAAGATCTAAACTAGGAACTCGAAAATAGGCAGGAACAACTTGCCTCTAAAACTATGGAAACTGATTCATTCATCCTTAAACCAACTCTAAATTGATGTATCTACCTCCTCAAGTCATATTTCATCATATTTACATCATAGTACATCAAATTACATCATATTACATCATGAATTTACCAAAGAGAGAAGAAAAAGTCAAACTGGTGGAAAATTAGGCGAAATTATGAGCAAACAGACAAAACTGGCAAATTTTTCTCCTACGCGTAGCGCCACTGATCCTATGTGTAGCGCTTTTTCCAGCCAATTTTGGAAGGCTTCCCGAAGTCCAAATCAGGTGCAGAATAGCTCATTGGAAAGCTTGGTGAGTCTACTTTCTGGGACAACTTGAATTTTTGGATTTGGAGTCCATTTTCCCCTCCAAAAATGAAATCTCCCAAGACTTCTTCCTGTGTGGCAAAAATGTGGCAGAGAGGGCACTTTTTGGGTGTTTTTGACCCTTTTGGAGGTCTAGAAATTGTCAAAATTTCTCAGCCATTTCTAAGCATGCATAACTTTTCATGTTGATTCCAAAAATTCAAACCTTTTTGCAAATGGATGCCCCCAACAAAAGCAAAAAACCTATTTTTTGCTTCAAAAATTCAAAAATGACAAAAAAAGCTCCAAATTTCTTGAAATTTGGCATGAGTGATCCTTTTTAGGTGCTTTGATGAGCCAATGAGGCGTTAGCCAAGATTTTGAGTTTATCATGCTCTTTCTTTTCTCCTTAAGGCCTTCCATGGAACTGTCACTAAGGGTTTCTTCCTCCATTTCATACTCACTGTCCATCTCCATTGTTTTCCCTTGGTTTTGAAAAATGTGGTTGTATATGGATATTTTATGGATAATAGTGTAGAAATAAGGTGAAGGAATGAAATGGGCAGGGTTTGTGTGAAAATGTATGTTGAACAGAGTTTAGGGATGAGTAGGGTTTTAGGGAGAGTGGGTAGAGTTTGATGATGTGAGTAGGGCTTGTAGGGTTTGGGAAGTAGTGTAGGGTTTGGGAGAGTGGGTAGGTTTTTAGTGATGTGAATAGGGTTTGTAATGAAGTGCGCTTAGTGAAAATGTATAATGTGGGAATTAGGGTTAAGGGGATAGGGTATAAAACCAATAGTGCAATGAAGAAAACTAGGGTTTCACCCTAGAAGCTAGGGTTTCAGTTTGAAGAACACAAAACACCAATCTTAGTAAACAAATCCTAACACACAAGATAGGATTCATGTACTTACTTGTTTAGAGGGAGAAATTGAAGTTTTGAGGCAAAATGGTGAAATTTGCAACAATTTGTAGCCAAACTTCCAGGTGCGTAGTGCACTCACCCAGGTGTGTAGCGCACTTTGTATGCGTAGCGCCATAACAAAACTCAGTGTAAAACCTGTGCCAGGTGCATAGCGTCGGCTCTATGCGTAGCACCAGCTAACAGGTGCATAACACTTTTTGCAGGACATTTTTGGAGGCCTTTCCGGTGTCCAAATTGATCATGTGATAGCTCATTGGAAAGCTTATCGAGTCTACTTTCCAGAACATATTGAATTTTCCAATTTTGAGGTAATTTTGGCTTTCAAAAGTCAAATCTCCCAAGACTGGTAAAAATGTGCAAAATGAAGCTGCCTAAATGCAGAGTGTTGTTATAGTCAACTTTTGAAGGTCTTCCTCAACTCCAAATTGAGCTCATGATAGCTCATTATAAATATCTTTGTGTCTAGTTATCATTTGACTCATCAAGCAAGTCATTTGGCCAACCAAGCTAGGAGAAATATTGATTTTTCCAAGGCCACTCCAGAAGTACATCAATTCTCCTGAGGCAACTGTATTTTTTACATTTCTCTTAAGCCATGACACCTATGTAAAAAATGAAGGATGTTTTTCTTCTTTGGACTATTTTGGATAGAAACCTCTCTCAGTGTTTCCAAATACATTTTTTCTTGCTCAAAAACATCATTTGAGTAAAACACACCCCGATGTGTGGAACAAGGGTTTTGTAGAAATGAAGGGAAATGAAGGGGATAAGGGGCTTCTAAATTCTTGAGAAAATTTTTGGAAGTAGGAAGGGATGTTATGAAATAGGGAAAAGTGGAATTTCAAAAATTGAGTGAGGGGAAGGGGTCCAAAAGGGCAAAACACAGGCCTAGCCTAGAAAATTGTCAAATTGTAGCAAGAAACTAGGGTTTGTGGGAAAATGAGGAATTTGAGGGATCTTAGTGATGGGAAGTGTTTAATAAGTTACATTAAGGATATGGGAAGGTGTATGAGCATCATGATGCAATCTTTGTTGATGATTTGACCATACAAGAGAAATTACCTTCAAAACTCTAGGAGAGGGAAATGAGGCTTGCCCAAGTACAACTGAAGCACGAAAAAGGTGTAAAATGACCTGTTGGAACCTGAAATGATGATGAAAAATCTTTGGATGATGGTACACTCAGCTGAATGGTGACATGGACCAACATTTGGAAAACATTAGAAGGAGTGAACACAAACCCTAGACCTAATACCTAGTGACCAAATTTTACTTGAAAACTCACTAAAATGACAAAATTTGAGTTTGACATCCTAAAACCACTTTGCAAGAGCATATTTGATCACTAGTGGAAGGTTTCAAAGACTAACACTAACAAGGTGATTCTTTTCACATAACCTACAGGGAAACTTAACTTTACCACTAGGTGCATGTCCCCAAGATTCATTACATTCACCTAAGTAGACTACTCGTGGCTATCAGGTGGATGGAATGAAGGTTCGTTTATGATATCAAGTGAAAGACTCTACTGGGATTTTACGAGATCTAATCAAAGACTCAAATTGGAACTTTGCTCCAGGGGACCTTGTTTCATTTTTTAATGAGATTGACACAAGACAAGGAACTTTGCTTAGATTCCTTGTTTCATTTTTTAACGAGCTTGACACAAGACAAGGAACTATGCTAATAGCCTTTGTTTCATGTTTTTAATGAGGTTGACACAAGAAAAGAACTGTACTCATCACCCCTTGTTTCATTTTGTAACGAGGTTGACAGAAGACCAGGAACTATCCTCATGACCCCTTGTTTCATTTTTTAACGAGGTTGACACAAGACAAGGAACTCTCATCATCTCTTGTTTCATTTTTTAATGAGGTTGACACAAGACCAAGAACTATCCTCATCACCCATTGTTTCATTTTTTAACAAGGTTGACACAAGAAAAGAACTGTCGTGATCACCCCTTGTTTCATTTTTAACGAGGTTGACACAAGCCCAAAAACTCTCCTCATCTCTTGTTTCATTTTTTAATGAGGTTGACACAAGACCAAGAACTATCCCCATAACATCTGTTCATGGACCATATGAGAACATGGCTCCCAAGAGATCCTTACTAGATGGAAGAACCACGCTCTGGGAGGAATACATGTCATTTCGTACCATAGACAAATTAGGTTCCAATTATCCCAGTACATAATGTACAATCTCATCTGTGTAATCATCAGCAGATGCGGAGACAGAATGGGTAGCCACATAATTGACCTGTGGCGGGGAAGGTATTGCTTGCAAACAAGAGCTGATAGGGGACGATGGTTGCAAAGGAGATACCTGGTGACCAATGAACGATAGTTGATCAATAGTCACAATTCTTCCTTCATGCGGAAAACAATCGACATGGAAAAGTGAAGAAACAAGAGCTCCCATGACATACACATAGCTGCGTCCAAGGAGGAGATTTAAATCTAACGGACCTTGGACTACCATCACATCTATATAGATGATCTTTCCTCCCAAAGTAATATGGAACTTAGGAAGGATCCATAAGGGTTGACTGGTTCCTTTGTTGAAAGCCAACAAATTTTGAGTGACAGGCACAAGCTATGGGGAACCCAAAGCTTTCCATGTAGTAGTAGACATGATGCTAATAGACGCACCTTCATCTAATATAATTCCAAGTACTACCATATTATAGGCTTGTACTGTGATTTGGAAAGGCACATAAGATGGGAGGCGGAAAGAAGTCAATGGAACCCAATCGTAAGAGACGACATAACTACTTGGTGGGGGTATCAAATGATTGCCCCCATGCTTTGTAGGAATAGAAGAAGGACTCTCCTGAACAACTGGGATGGGAGGGTCACTCTTTGATTCATTAGAATATGAGGAGACAAGAAGAACATGAGCAGTAAGATCAATATGCTTTTTCGGAACAGAGTGAGCAACTGGTGGCAGAGCCAAGTTGACACTCTTTTCAACCAATGTTTAGTTGGGAATAGACACAAAAGAGTCTCACTCAAGAAGAGTAGGATGGGCAAGAGATGAACCCAAGTCAATCTCTTTACCAATTGGGAGAGGGTTAGAAGAAAGCCTCTGATAACCAACAGGGAGTTGGGGTTGAGGAGCTATAAGGTTTTCCAAAACTTTGGAAGCTTTATCCATAAGAGGACAAAGGTGAAGAAGATGCTCTCCTTCACATAGCCTATAGGGGAATCTAATCTTCCCTTTCTTCTTACCATTGCTAGCCAAGAGTGTAGCATTGACATGATCTCCAGAGGTTGATGGGGATGGTCAATCCAAATTTTGAGACCATACCTTTAAGACTCTGGGAATGGCAAGATAGTCTCGGAGGAGATGGTCACCCTTACACATCTTGCAAAGGAATCTGACCTTCCGTGGAGGAACAAAAGGTTTGCCTATAGGAGGTGCATTTGGCATAACAACCGCACGATCACCCTCTTTCTTAGCTGACTTCTTCTTTTTTTTCTTCTTCTTCTTCTTCGTAGCCTCCTGGTTACTAGATTTGAAACTTTCACTAGGTGAAGTAGAAGATGAAGGTGAAGAAATAGGAGAAGAAGGCAAGAGGTCAACCTTAGAATCATTGTGACATGATTCGAATGAAGGAGATGGCGAGGCAGGAGTTGGGACACTCGAGATCACTGAGGTCGAAAATAACCAGACAGGTAAACCAATGGTTAACCCAGGGAGGGACAACGTTGCCATCTAAGGAGAACCAGCATTTCCAAAAGAAGCAAAAGGACTAGGATTCCCTTCCGAGGGGAACCCTTGACGGGTGGACTCCAGAAATGTTTCCATTGGAATCGACTCTAAAGAAGGAAGATAACTTTTACCAGGAATATTTCGTGGGAAGTTAATTTTAGGACACTAAAACAAAACTTTGCCTTTTCATGTTTTAAGAGTCGAGAAAAGGATGAAATGTGACTCTATCACTTCCTATTGGAAATGAGCTCAAAAGGACAAGTGCTCAAATGATATTTTAAGTTTAATGAGTCAAAAAGATCAAATGACTACTCTGGAACTCTAGGCAAAAGGTTTACTAGACAAATCGTAAAACTGCATATACACCTTGGTAGTAAAATGAAAGAGAAATGACCAAGGACTTCCCGTATGATAGCTAATCTCCCCGAATGTTGTTTTCGATGTGTTACAATTCATAAGGTGGCAAACTTGGCTTCCTATGGATAACATGTTTTTAACCTAGTGGGGTCTCCCATCATATACGCGACGGTATAAGGAGCACAAGTCTGTACTAACACTTATCGAATCACAAAAGGAGGAATCACCCAACCTTAGTGAAAACAATAGCCACTAGGTTTAAATATGCCGGAACATGTCTCTAGCCTATACCTCTAGAAAGATGAGCATTAAGTTCCAATATATTTTTAGATTAATTCGATAAATTTTAGCAGTTTATCTTGAATTAGATCTCAGTTTCAAGGCCCTACCGAATGTATCTTCAAAAACTCCTAGAATGCAACTAAATGAGTAAAGAAACCATTTCTTTTCAATGAAGAAATAACTAAATAAAAGTGAGAGGTTCACTTCAAAGCAATCAAAGCAACAAGCAAGCAAATGCAAGAATGGTACTTTTCGTTATTTCATAAGAAAACCAATCAAGAGGAAAGAGAAATGTTTCTATCTTTCACTAACTTGCATGCAGTCTAATTAAGAAAATGAAAAATACATCATTTGCTTTTCAACTTCTAAATGTCAAGAATTTACTAATGCAAAATATTGTTCTCATTTCCTAATGCAAAATGAATGTGATATTTTGTTTTTTTCAAATAGATGACAAGCAACCAAATGAAAAACTCAAAAAAATGCTAGTTTTAAGTCCTTTTCAAATGAAATCATTCAATAAGTAAAGAGAAACATTCCACTCAGAAACTAATCAAAGACTTAAAACAAAGAATATGTTTCTTTTTGCAAAAACTTGAAAGCTTTCTAACTAACCGGGAAGCAATGTGATCTATGCCAAAGTGATGGAAGGAAACCAAATAAACAAGACTTGAAAGTTTTGATAACCAAACGTCACATACCAATCAGGAAGATGAAAGAACAGTCAATAAGGAAAAGCCTCTAACAAAGCAAGGGATCGCTTCAAACACAGCTTAAAGGTCCAAATGAACAAGCAACCCAAGAAAAAGCTAATGCTTGAAGAAACCCTAAAGTGAACAGGTCACATAGTTCAAAAGGAGAAATCTCAAGGGAATGAAACCAAGAGTCAAATATTCTAGAAAACAACAATTTGACACACAATAAATAGGTAGAAGACAAGCTCAGGAGGATAGGACACACTGGCCAATCAACAAACAAAAATTCAAAATGAAAACCTATAGGAATCTTCGCGAGCATCAAACTGACAACCTGCACCGAAAATGATGAGTCACACCCCCTTAACTAGCAACTTGCGATGTCATCGCAGAAGTACACCAGGAAACAATACCAAGTGTAACTCAAATCCTGTCGTGACTGTGAGGCGATTTAATCGTGCCAAATAGTAGAAAGCGCAACTAATTAAATAGAGCAGACGCGACTATCGTCGCGACTGTCATAAAATAAAATGTGACAACCCCAAATCAAAGGAAAATTTTAAAAATTCAGCTGAGGAAAGGCCTATCACTTATGATAGAGGGAAGGCTACCAGGAGTAGTCAAACAACCCACAATATGGATAATTCTTCCCAAAAAGTAAAGGAGACAATAAACAAGCAAAGCAAAATCAAATAAAGAGACAAAAGACACAGATCCCTAGTATGGTCACCAACTTGTGAAGTAGGTAAGTTCCCTCTGTGGACAGAGGCAACTGCTCTAGCCCTAGAGTGGGTCTAATCACAGCAAGAACATTATCAAAGAAAATTGCCTTAGATAGTTAATGTCATGAAGGCCTACCTTCAAATCCTCGTTTGATAAAGTTCTCATTGTGTTGCTCCAGCTTTCGTTCTAATCACTTTTGTACTTGAAACAACATAAAGAGAACAACAACAAACATAATAGAATACAATAAAAACAATCTAATTAAAGGGTCAAGGAACTTCAATCTATCAATATGCAATCTGACATAATATATAGGAAATAAACCATTGATTTGTATTAATATGAACTGAAGTAAAACTTACAACCATGCCTTGACATTGTAGGTCTCCTTGAAGGGTCTTGTCAACATGTCTCCACAAGCATTCACTCATGAATTGTCTCCCAAGAGAATGAATAACTCTCTCTTCTACCTAAAATTCAAAATTATGATGCTAGAACACTCATACAATCAGGCCAAATCCACACAAAACTATCCCAGGCTAAGTTACATTACAAGTTACTTCCAAACTCTACTCAAACTCTCTCCCTCTCTTCACTCTCTCTAGCAGATCTCAACTATGAAGGAGGTATTTATAGGAGGAGGAGCCTCCATAAAAGATGGGAGAGAGAGTTTATCCCTTTGGGAGGTTGCACAAAGGGTGTAATAACCATCCCAAAGGAGAGAGCTAGCTCATCTGATCCAAAAACCAACCCTAGGACCGCCACTCAGAAGCTTTGGCAATTTGTTAAAAACAAACTCGCCAAAAGTATCTCGTCGCGAGTGAAACACAGGGACAAGGCAACGACGTCGCTAGGCTTAGTTCAATCTTGGCCATCTTCGTGGGTGGAATAACTGATGACCCGTGACAACCTAAAATAGAGGTTAAAAAGGGCCTGCTCCAAGAGTAATGAACTGAGGTATTCTTCCTGATATGACAAGGAAGACACTGACACATATTTTGCAACATGACACAAAGCAGATGTCAATAACACAGACCAACAGTGTTCGGGATCAGGGAATGCAGGGTCGGTGACAAAATACTGTGTAACAGATGCCCCCTAAAGCATGAAGGCCGAGAGAGTGGGAGGGGTGAAATGCTTTACGAATCCATAACTGAAACAAAACACCATAGTGGAGAACCTGCAAATGCAAGTACAACTGATATCTCTGATACATAAGTACATAGTGAAGGAATTATGTGTGCATAAGGCATGGGTGCAACCATCCAGAAGATAAACATAAATGATCTGTGGTATGGACGCAACCATCCAATCAAAAGAGTCATGTATACAATTATGAACCAATTCGCACAACATAGACCTGTGTAATCTAAGCCCAGGGTCTTGAATCCCAACACGATCAAGGTACAAATTATAATATGAGAATAGATGTGTTGAAGTAGAGAATACTATAAAATTGTTTGACTACCGGTCAATGATGTAAACCGTTAACAAGCACGAGAGAGACCACCAGTAATGTCAATGGTTCTCAAGGTACTGCTAGTATAATCCATGAAGTGTGAAGAATTATCTAAAGTCGAACACCCATGAAATCACTCGATCGAAGGCCAATAATGAAAGCCTGTCATCAAATGCGAAGAACTTGCCATTAAAGCATGAAAGCTCTAAGGTACCAGAAAGGAATCTCTAGATCAACTTCCCGGATAATGAGCGGAAGTCGAAAGGAAGTGATCAGTCAAAGGAGGGGCATAATGTTTTCCACATCATTGATGCGAGACAAAGGAACAAGATGAATGTGGATGAGATAGAGAATCTGAGGAAGGTGTGTAAGGATACAAACTGCAGAAGGATTAATCTCTTGAACATATTGGTGACACGACTCCGGAGTTTGGCAACATTTTGGTACCAAGGGATCAAAGGTCATGATAATGTAGCAAGGATAAGATGGAATGAGGAAAAATGGATAACCCAAAACCCAGAAGGCCAACGATAAAGTGAGGATATCCCAACCCGACACGAAGCAGAAAGAGTGTTGATGTTCAAGAGCGACAAGCTACCGTAATAATTAATACAACCGACGGAATACTTCCAAATTTTCCCCCACCATTTCTGGTGAGTACCCCAATTATTTTTGAAACACAAGCTTGAAGGGGATAGCATATGCTTGTAATATAATATTGTCCTTCGGACAAATCCAACCTAGTAAATTTTAACGAGCCCTAGGAAGGAGAAGCTCGGTTCGTCATGGTGACGAATCTGATGTCGTTTAATAGTTTAACAAGTCTGACAAAGGTGTAACTCAGTATCTATTTCATGTTTAGTGATTTTGAAAAAGACATGTAAAATAAAACTCCATATGGTCCCTTTTCATATGTTTGTGTCTCTCGAGCTCGAAAAGGTAGAAAACAATATTTGAGAGAACCGCTTGACCATTTCAGCTAAGGAGTACCTTTTTCGTAAATAGTGCTTCCTAGCCCGAAAAAGGGGCAAATTTATATTGGGCACACGACGTTTTTCATCCATTAACGAGTCTAAAACGATAAGGGCTCGACCATCTTTTCATTTTTAAAGGGTCGGAAAAGAGCTAAACACGGACCCCCCATTTTTATTCTCTTTAATGAGTCAAAAAGGGAAAAATACTCGGAAATCTTTTCATCTTTTACGAGTCAGAAAAGGGCTTAAAGGTGACTCGTCCTAGAGGAATGAGTGGTATAAAGGGTAGAAACTGGTTCTGGAAATGGTGGAACTGCTCAAAACATGTAATGGTCAAGAGGTTGGCTAATAAAACCACTCATCGTTGTGGTCCCTCAGGAAAAAAACAACCAAGTGAAAGCATATGATCAGCTAAACAGATAGTGACTATGGAAGGAGAAAAACCAAGGCTCATCGGATGGAAGAGGATGATAGAATGGAAATCACGAGGGTTAAAATGGAGATGGGTTCATTTTTACACGAGCTTGAACCATAACAAACTATGCTTGAATTCAGTTTCATGTTTACGCAAGCTTGAAACGAAAAACTATGCTGGGATTCAATTTCATTTTTACACAAGCTTGAAATGAAGAACTATGCTTGAGATTGGTTACATGCCCCCAACATGATGAAAGGGATAGTCTCCTATAACCATATGGAAGTTGTTGCGGTGAAGCAGGTTGGTTATCCAACACCTTTTTGGCTTCGTTTAGATAGGGACAACGGTGAATGGGGTGATTCCCTTCACATAACCTACAGGGAAACTTAACTTTACCACTAGGTGCATGCCCCCAAAGCTTCATTACATTCACCTGAGTAGACTACTCATGGCTATCAGGTGGATGGAATGAAGGTTCGTTTATGAGATCAAGTGAAAGACTCGAGTGGGATTTTACGAGATCTAATCAAAGACTCGAATTGGAACTTTTCTCCAGGGGACCTTGTTTCATTTTTTAATGAGCTTGACACAAGACAAGGAACTATGCATGAGGTATGCCATAGACAAGTTGGTCATGGAAGAGGTCACATATCACATCTCCACAGGGTTATCTGTAGGGCTGCATAGGAGGAAGAGGGAACCATGTCCTGCTCTTCCTTTGCAGATTAGATTATACGAGATTAAGAGCTTGAAATATGCAGATGCCGAACCTAAGGAGATAGCGATGTTTGAGTTCGGCACCAAATACTTCAATCCATATGATCCCCACGGTATTTGCAAGAAGAATTGTACGAAGGTGTACTAGCCATTGATCCATGGGACATGTCATTGGGTAGAGGAGGACCTTTGGAGGTATTGTTACAACTAATCTAAGCTCAATGAACCAATCAATATAGCCACAACATGGAAATATGCTCTGCATGAAGCAACAACGACAACAACAATAATAAGCAACAAACTGGCGCAGGACAAGGGTAAGAGGAAAATTGTTGAGAACCCAGAGGCTGAGAAAAGCTACAAGTTCAAAGAAAATTCTCTCATTGAGAAATCAACTTTGGTAGCAGACTAAAAGAGGCAATAACGCATAAAGAGAGTAGAGTGAAGGAAGAGAGGAAAAAAAAGGTTGGAGGAAGTAGAAAGGAAGTTGCAGGAAATGGAGAAGAATCTGGAAGATGAACAAGAACTAAGAAGGAGAGAGAGGGAATAGAATTAGAAACAGGAACAAGAAGAAGGGCAAGGAGTGATGACAGAGAAAACTCCGCTCATACAGGTTGAGGTTTCAAAACAACTAGCAAATGAAGAAGAGGTTGAGCAAATGTAGGATCATGATCTTGCTCAGTAGATTGAACAAATGGTTGAAGTAACAGACATGGAGTTGGGACATGAGCCACAAGATCAAGATATGGACCTCATGACGAGAGAACCCGAGGTCGGACCTCAATATCCACCACCTCCAGTATCAGAACTGGTCCTGAGCGAGAAACGAGAGGTTGTTCTCCTTGATGATGATTCAATGATGGATGTGTACAATCTATCATTTGACGAGTTGCAACAAAATATTGTACAGGCATGGAAAAATCATTTCCCAGATGATCACGCATCACTTGTATTTATGAAGAAAAGGGTGATAGTGTCAGATGCCAGAAAGCTTTCGGTCTCCATAACTGATGCCATTATGGCTTATGCAGAAGCCACAAGCTCAAATGTCAAGTTCCTGTTAGCAGAGGATGATCAGATTACAAAGAACTTGCAAGGGACCAAGCAGAAGGCAGAACAATCCATAGGATCTGCAATGGAAAAGATGAGGAAAGTGATACTTGTTGAAGTATCAACTCTTGAGGACACCATGTGGAAACTCTATGCCGGATTTGTCACCATGCATAAGGTGGTTGTCCATCTATATGGATTTCAACAGTGGAGCATAAAGCATTTCCAAACTCTCAAGGACATACATGCTACTATTTCCTATGTGTAGGAATGGACGATGAGGTAAAAGGGAGCCCCATTTTACTCGCATAAGACAATGAAGTTGTAGGTAGAGCTAGACAAAGCACAAATCCGGATGTTGATCAGAACTATGAGAAGCTCGCCCTGTTTTTCACCAACATACATGCTTCATATGCATGGTTTTATAAGAGTATGGAGGTCATGGTAAGAATGCACATGATCCTGTCAATCAGTTCCCTCACCAAATCTAACGAGAAGAACCAAGTCTGGCTAGAGGTCGACAGGTAATTGGAGCAGCTAAGGGGAAAGGCCACCATCGATGACTTTGAGCTAAGCGCAGAAAACATGTAGAAGTAAATTGGTGGTCTTGTCGTAGTCAAGACCATGTCATGCATGCTTTAGGACAAGTTGGACAAGGGTTCCAGTACCATATACCCAGAAGCTATGGATGCAAGACTTCGCTATCAAAAATATGCTATCAAGTAGTTTGGGGACACCATAGCATAGTACTGGGCTTGGTACCAGTACGTCACTAAGAATCATCAAGTGGAGGTTGCCGAGTTGGTCTTTCCCCAAACTTCTGAGTCATAGTGTTTTGTATTGTTAGGTTGTCTCTAGCCTATTTTGTCTCACATGGGTACATGTGGAAAATGTATATTATTTGTAAATATGTTGTAAGTGAAATTCCAAGTGTCATTAGTGGAATGTGAATAGTCACTATGTAATGTAATGAGTTATTTGTAAATAAGTTGAAGATTCATGAGGGTAGTCAAAGAGTCACAAATGGGAATGTCAAGGGTCACCCCACCCTTTATTATAAATAGAACCTCATAACTCATAGAACAGGCTTTTGGGAGCCAAGATTTTTGCTAGGCTTAGGCTTAGAGAAGGTTTGGGAGTATTGTAACGAGCCTCGGCTTCTCCACAACATAGAGCGAGTATACTTCTTTGGAGGACAAAGTGTTCGTGATTGTAATGTTCCATTATTGGGGCTAGTAGCTATTAATGGTTCATGTATGGATGGAACTTTCACTTATAATAATAATAATAACTGAGCCAACACATTTTCATGCATATGTTGTTATTATAGTTGGATTATTGTGGTTTCTTTAGAAATGTATGTTGTTTAACTTACACATTTTATTATGAAATAATTTGTATGCAATTGTATGAATCTGGTTGAAGGCGTGTTATCGGATTAACCTGTCACTTTGGTTTGTGGACTATTCCACTTTCCATCTTGTGATGTCACTCTTCTCATGTGTTCATTTAAGGCTGCGTAATATTATAGGATTCTAAGGGACCTACATCCTTTTCCCATCCATGTGTTAGAACCCCCATGCATATCACTTGACTCTTTGCAAGGTCAGACACTTGCTTTCAAATAAAGTCATCATACTTATCTATGCGCGTTACTGCGGTCAAGGCACTACATTACCACCCACTACTGGGACTCCTACTCCAAACAGTTTGAGGTATAGTTGCGACTTCTTACTGGGGAGATCTCCTTGAATGTTGGTGGGTTGAAAACCGTCAACATTATCAATATACATGATATGTTTGGATTATTTTATATTTTTATGGCACTTTCTTCACTATACTAATTGACAGGTTATATTTTTGTTATAATATCTTCAACTATGATTCACATTGTAGGTTGTCAAGGCATTAATAACAGGGCACTTCCACGAGGAATGAAAAGTTATCCCGAGCAATTAAATAGACTCCCCTAATATGAACACCTATAAATTGTTCATTTTTTTGATACAATGCACATAAAGAAGAATGTAATAGAGACCTTATGTAGAATCTTAGATGGAAGGAGTGATAAAGAAAAAAATGTCAAGATTCGTAATGACAGTAAGGAGGCCAACCATGCATTCAAACTATGACTCATTCAAATAGCGATGGAGATGGCCAAAATATAAGCACACTTCCATGGTTATTGACAGAGAAACAAAGCAAGGATGTTAAAGATGTTATTGAAAAAAATTAAATTTCCAACTGGATTTTCTTCAAACATAAAGAATATCTTAACAAAGAAAGGTGAATTAGGTGGGGTAAAAAGTCATGATTGGCATATGTTCAATAAGGTAATTATTTTGGTGTATATATATTTTATACAATGGTGAAACATATTTCTAATTAGTGTTTTTTTTTCTACTAATTTGGGAAAAAATAATGGTCGATCATTATTTTTGTTACAATATGTTCTACCTTTATCTCTCCTAGAAAAAATTGACAACAATGTCAAACAAGTTATACATGATATTGGGAAATACATGAGGTAAATGGAGATTTGTGTGCAAAGTGGTATTTTTTCAGTAAGTTGTTGTGTCGCATATTTTTGACTGCATGTGTTTTACTTGTCATCATGTATTATATACTTTTTTGTTGAAACATGTGATTTGATTGCTTCATTTGTAAATGGTTGTGATATAAAGAAATCAATAAAGAATATATAAAGTGTCGGAGGAAACAAATTCATCGTCTAATGTGTGAATGCAAAAGTATCTACCTCTAGCATTTTTCAATGCACAAGAACACTACCTCATAAACCAAGTCAAAGAGATTGAAAAGTGTGGACATATACACACAAGATCAATGTGGATGGTTGAGAGGCACTTGAAATCACTAAAGGCTTCGGTCAGACAAAGAGCACATGTTGAGGGTTCTATGGTAGAGGGATATATGGTATATCAAAAAATGGTTTATATTCGTCAATATAGTCATGAAATAGGAAAAAATATTAATGTATTGGATCACATTTGGGATGTCAACTCCATTGAAAAATTTGAATGGGAGCACCTATTGGGGAAAAGGTAGAATGGACAAAGTGATATGTAAGTAGATAGTGAATATTTATAACACATTTGAATTTTTTGTTTTTATGTATATAGTACTTATTTAATTTTTAGTCTTCCTGCATAATCCATTATTATGAAGGTATAACATGGTAACTAATCATATATATGTGAATTTTTTTTATTTTAATACAATCGATTGAGAGTGGGATGCAATACATTTATATATTGTGAACAACCTTGATTGGATTAAGGTATGGATTGAACGATGCAAACAAGCTAATAATGGTAGGTTATCATTGTATGGTCTGCCTACATTGGTAAAAGAATATCAATGTAGTGGAGATACCAATCTTACACAAAGGGAAATTAATTTAGCATATGGTTTAAAATATTATCAGGCAAGCATAGTCACCCATACTACTTAGTTTTTTTACAATTATATTGATGCATATGGAGTGTTTTTTTTCTTAATTTGCAAAATTTTGCAAGTATAAATATGTTTATCAATTGACAATGCATTTTTATTTGTTTGACGTATTTCAGTTGAAACACCACAACAAAATGTGGTGCTATGGCTGAAAATTTCACATCAAAAGGTTGGATGAAAATATGAAAACTTCTGATAGTGGGATAACTACAATGTTTCAAGTTATCAATGTTACATCTAGAGGTGACAAACATCCAAAAGTCTCTAACAATCGATACTATGGATAACTGCATGATATACTTGAGTGTGACTTTGAATCCTTAAAAATAGTTGTGTTCGATTTCGAATGGTTTAGGCTACAAATCCATGAACGTGACTCTAATAGAACTGTTATTGAGCATGATAATAACTTTACCATGGTTGATACAAGGGATCTTAAGCCAGGATCAGAGCCATATGTTCTTCCAAGCCAACATGAATAGGTATTTTACGTAGATGTTCTAAGTAAAGCGGGTTACGGTCATATGTTGCTAGATTTGATCCCAGAGGAAGGATCGTAAATTATAATGTAGTGGAAGAAGATGAAATTGAAGAAGAATATGATGTAGAGGAGTAGGGGGTTCATGTAGTGTAAGAAGAAGACATTGAATAAGTTCAGGTAATATATGTTAATCGAGACAATGTTAATTTGGATGAACTAGATGATATTGACGTTCCAAATGAAGACATAAACGATGATGATGATGCTGATACGACAAATCCTTTGAAAATTAATTTTGAACTAGACGATACATATGATGAGTTGAATGAGGAAGAATATTAATGATATCAAAATTTTGAAAATTACAACATATGTATTTATATGTTTTCAGTTGGCTTGTTATCTTTTGTTTACCTTGAATTTTTATTTTCCTAGTTATGCTACTGTGTTTCTTTCAAATATATTATAGTAGATAGATTGGGTATCAAGGAATTAAGAGTGATGTGGGGGCGGGGGGAGGGGATTGGGTATCAGGGAATTAAGAGTGATGTGGGGGCGAGGACAGACAGGAGGGGAGGCGAGGGTAGGGGAGGCGCAATATGGTTGGCCTTGTTCCGTAGAGAATATATTAGTCTTGAAATGAAGAGAAGTTCATTTACATTTATACCATCATTTCCAATTTTGAATTTGGTTCATTAAGTAGACGTATCGGGAGAGTTAGGCGACAAGTGAAATAGGTGACATGATAGATGGGTAGACGTGTGAAGTAAGGTCAGACCATGACCATGACTGCCCATGAAGTGAGTTCCCATCAGGGCGTCTCATAATGATTTTTATAAAAAAAACATAGTTACCAATCAAACGAGAACTATTACTTCAAAACAGGTACTCGAGCTCAAAAATCCCAAAAAAACATGAAAAAAGACCTTGAAATCGAAAAGTGTTGATGTCGGAATAAAGTTGTTGTTGTTGTTTGTTTGTTTTGTTAGTTTTTTATTTTGTTTTGTTTGTTTTGTTTGTTTGTTTTGTTTTTGTTTATTTGTTTGTTTTTGTTTTTTTTTTGTTTTTGTTTTTTTTTTTGTTTTTGTTGTTGTTGTATTTTTTTTTTTCACAGTGATTTTTCAATATTTTTTAAAAATAATAGTAAAAAAAAATAAAAGCCATTTTGTTTGGTGCAAAAAACACCTTGAAATCGAAAAGTGTTGATGCTAGAACAACGTTTTTTTTTTGTTTTTTTTTTGTTTTTGTTTGTTTGTTTTTGTTTGTTTGTTTTTGTTTGTTTGTTTTTGTTTTGTTTTTGTTTTTTTTTTGGTGCAAAAAACACCTTGAAATCGAAAAGTGTTGATCCCAGAAAAACGCTTTTTTTTTTCTTTTTTTTTTCTTTTTTTTTTTCTCAATTTCAGGGGTACATTTTCAACACTTTTTAGTAATGACGTTATAAACAAAATATCGTGACTCTGAAAAACTTTAAATTTCCAATGATTTTCAATCATGACATTAACGATAAAAAATCACGTCTTTGAAAACCCTTAAAATTCTAACGATTTTAAAGCATGACATTAAATTTAAAATATCACTTCTTTGAAAAACCTTAAAATTCCAACAATATTCAAGTATGGTGCTAAGAAAAAATATTTATAATTGTTTTCAGCCATAACATTAAAGATAAAATATCACGACTTAGAAAAACATTAAAAATCTTGACAAATTTTCAACCATGGAATTAAAACAAAAAATTATGACTACAAAACAATCTTAAATTTTCAAAATATTTTAAGCATGACATTATGGAAAAAATTTATGACTAAAAAAACTTTAAAAATTAACACCTGAATGAAATAATTATTATACCAAGAGTAATTTTTTTTTTTTAATGCTAAATGTATAGCGATTTTGAAATCTTAGCCTAACACAACTTGATACATTGCGAAAAAAATTTAAAAATCAACTATCAAATTGACATGCAGTGTAGGTGAGCTCAACCCATTGTAATGAAAACTTAAAGACCAACCATGAAATTAACACATTGTGGGGCAAACTCGATTCATTATAACGAAAAATTTAAAATCAACTATCAAATTGCACATAATGGGATTGGGTTGCTAGACAAGCATCGACACATACCTTACAAAAAAAAGTTATTATATATATATATATATGAAAACAAAAATTTAGATATTGAAAAAAAAAAAAAACATGGCAAAAAAAATCAAATATAAAAAATATATAGTAATGACATAGTAAAAACTATAAAATGTAAAAAAAAAAATTAATCATATTATGTAAAATAAAACTAAAAAAAAACAAAAAAATTCCCCGGCGACCTCGAGACCCAACTGGCCAGGGATGGCAAGGGCATAATTCATGACAAAATATAAATTAAATTTCATAAAATATAAATAAAAAAAACATAAAAGTGTAAAAAAAAAAAATCAAAATTAACTTGTAAAAAAAACCCCATTTTTTAATTTAAAAAAAAATAATAAAAATAAAAAAAATCATTTAAAAAGATGTTAAATAAATATCAAAAAATTATATATATATATATATATATATATATATATATATATATAGATAGATATATATATATATATATAGATAGATATATATATATATATATATATATATATATATATATATATTTTAAAATGATATTTTTAAACTTAAATTATTAAAAAAAATTAAAATAAAAAGAAAAAAATAAAAACAAACAAAAAGAAACCTAAAATTAAAATCAAAAAAAAAAAAAATTATTTATTTATTTTTAAATAAATAATAAAAAAATAAAAATAAAACAATTAAAAAGACGATTAAAAAAAACAATATAAAAAAAAACAATTAAAAAAATAATAAAAAGAATTAAAAAAGTAAATTAAAAAACTATTAATATCCCTCTACACTAATATACCTATCAACGAGGCTATCAAAGTCATCAAACGCATCAGAGATCCTGATACGACTTATTTAGTTGGTATTTATCTTACTTCTACTTTATTTTCATTCGATAGGGAATTCTATGAGCAAACTTGCGATGTCACCATCGGTTCCCCCCTCTCCCCTGTGGTAGTGAATCTACTTATGGAGGATTTTGAATCAAAGGCCTTAGCTTCTTCTCGTCTTTTGCCTAAGATGTGGAAGAGGTTTGTGGATGACACTTGTGTCATCTGGTCCCATGGTAAAGAAAAGTTGGATTTGTTTTTCTTCCATCTTAACAATCAATCGAGTTCTATAAAGTTCACCATCGAATTTGAATGTAATGGTAGTCTGCCCTTCCTTGACGTCCTCCTCTCAAGGAATGATGACGTCTCTTTATCTCATCAGGTATTTCATAAGAAAACTCATACGGAACAATATATTCATGCTAATTTTCATCATTTCCCAACTCAAAAGCTTGGTGTTCTCAACACCTTAGCGACTAGAGCTTTAAGAGTTTCTAATGAGAACCATCTCTATGAAGAGAAATCACATCTCCTAAGTGTTTTCTTATAATAATGGGTATAGTAGACACTAATGTACTAAGGCTTTCCTCAGAGCGAAAAAGGTCCTAGTGATAAGAAAGATACCAAGGATCGATTTTCTGGTGTTCATCTTCCTTTTATCCAAGGGACCACTGACAAGATTGTGAGGATCCTAGGGAAGCATAATGTGGCTTCAACCTCATCCAGAGCTCCCTTAGATCTATAAAATACCCATTGGACTCCAAGAATATGAAGGGTGTTTACATAATCCCATGTTGTTGTGGGACTCCATACATTGGTGAGACCGGTTGCTCGATTAATCAAAGGATTCGTGAGCATGTTGCTGACATCAAGCATGGCAGGACCCGCTCCTCTGCTTTGGCGGAGCATGTAGATAAATATAAGCATCACATTTGCATTGAAGAGGCCGAAGTCGTTGCTAGGGTTAGTCATTTCCATCATTGTAAATTGAGGGAGACTCTAGAAATTGAAAAAAGACCCAATAATTTGAATAGGGATGATGGTTGGAATATTAGTAGAAGTTGGCTCCCTGTCCTGTCCTCCTAGATTTTATTTTAAGCTTATTTTTGGGATTTGTTTTGTTTGTTTGTTTATCTATGTAGGTATTGGTGCCCTTTTTATAGTATTTGTTGTTGATTTATTCTTCATTAGAATTTATTTTCTTGATCCTTCGTGTTTTTTAAGTATTTTATCATCCTATTTGTTTTTAAATCCTTTTAGTATTTTGGTATTTGTTTAATGGGTCTGAGCCCCATATTTTATTGTTGACCCCATTTTATTTATTGATTACATTTCTTTGGATATATATGTGTGTGTGTGTGTGTGTGTGTGTTTTTATTTATTTATTTATATATTTCTTTTGACCTGTGTATATTTTTGTTTTATTTTATTTATTAATTATTTTTAATTTAGTTTATTTTATTTCCATTAATTATTTATCAAATGATCTTGTCTCAATTAGGGTCTTGACTCGTTTTTATAATTTTTGACTCCCCTCCTTTAAAGTTTGACTTTGATTTTTATTTTTTTTAATAAATTAATTTAAATATTATTTCTCAAAAACTAGTTGTTTAATATAGCGATTACTTATTAATATTTGTTTTTAATAAAGTAATATCACAATTTAAATATTTTTAACAAAATCTTTCGGTAAAAATCACATCTGAGATATTCTCGTCGACGCGTTTCGAACCAGCCAGTGTGGTTCATCTTCAAGACAAGATGCAGAACTAGATTGAGGTAATGAGATAAATAGATGAAGAGAGCAACCAACTAGCCGTTAGTAGGTAACAACTAGTTTGACTAAAGGCAGAAAATAGTTAAGGTCTTGACCCGAAAAAGGGAAGGGAAATGGAGAAAAGAATAAATTTAATTAAATAATATTATAAAAAGTTATAAAAATAATTAATTAAATATTATAGTAATTCCTTATAAGCAAATTAATGAATATTCTCAACAAACAAGTAATTGTTTAATCTTATATAAATATTAAATAATTTTAGGGTCATGAATAAGAAAATATTAACATATATTTTCATATATAATATTCTAAAAAGAATTAATGATTTAATATTATTCCTATAAATATAATAATAGGGACTAAACAAATAATAGAAATATAAACATATAAAGTGTAATATTCTAAAAAGAATTTAATGATTTAATATTATTCCTATAAAAATTAAATAATAGGGACTGAACAAATAATAATATTGTTCAGGGTAATAAAGTTAGAAAGGGTTTTGACTGAAAAAGTTAAGGGAAAATTATTCTAAAACAAGACGTTATATTAAGATGATTTAATTAATTATTGTTAAACTTTTTTAACCCCTAGTAACATTATTAATGAATGTACTTAAAATATTAAGGTCAAATCTTATTCATATCCAAATATAAAAACCAAATATAGAGAGCACTAAACTCACCGCAATGGGGATTAAAAAAAAAAAATATTAGGAATAAATCATAGGAATCTAGCATCTGTTGATACTCCAACCATCATCCCTATTTAAATTAACTGGTCTCTTTTCAATTTCTAAGGCCTCCCTAAATTTATGATGATGAAAATGGTTAATCCTTGCAATGACCTTAGCCTCTTCAATCCAAATGTGATGATTGGTTTTTTCTACATGCTCTGCCAGAGCGGAGGAGCGAGACCTTCCATGTCAAATGTCGGTAGCATGCTCACAAATCCTTTGGTTTATGTACTGACCTGTCTCACCAATATAAGGAGTTCCACAAGAACAAGGAATGATGTAAACACCCTTCCCATCTTTGGGGTTAATCACGTCCTTAACAGAACAAAGAGAGCTCCAGATAGTGCTAAGGGGTCTAAAAGAAGAATGAATCTTATGTTTCCTCAGGATCATAGAGATTTTATCTGTGGTCCCCTGAATAAAAGGGAGATGGACACCAGAAGACCAATCCTTGGGGCCAGTCTTACTCTTAGGAACTTTTTTAGCATTTAGAAAAGCCCTAAGACCTTGAGACTTACTATAACCATTCTTATTAAAAGCTTTAAGGAGGTGGGTTTTCTCACCTTCAAAGTGACTCTTGTCAGAAACTCGTAGCGCCTGAGTGGCTAAGGTGTTGAGAATGCCTAGATTTTGAGCAGGAAAATGATGGGAACTAGCATGGAGATATTGCTCTGTGTGAGTCTTCTTTCGAAAACTTGATTAGAAAAATAATTGTCATCCTTCTTAGAGATAAGAATATCAAAAAAAGGTAGGCTACCATCAACTTCAAATTCCATGGTGAACTTTATGTGACTCAATTGATTATTAAGATGCTGGTAAAATAACTCTAACTTCTCTTTACCATGAGACTAGATGACACAAGTGTCATCCACAAAATTATTAAAATTATTATGGATCACAAAAGTCTTGGTTCACAAATTTAATATTATTTTTCAAAAACAAATAATATTTGGTTTTAATAAATTAATTTAAATATTATTTTTCAAAAACTAGTCGTTACATATTAATATTTTTAATAAATTAATAAACTAATATCATTATTTAAATATTATTTTTCGAAAACTAGTAATATTTGGTTTTAATAAATTAATTTAAATATTGTTTTTCGAAAACTAGCCGTTTAATATAGTTGTTACCTATTACTATTTTTAATAAATTAATGAAATAATATCATTATTTAAATATTTTTTTCAAAAACTAACCGTTTAATATAGCCGTTACTGAATAACATTTGTTTTTAATATATTAATAAATTAATATCATAATTTAAATACTATTGTTCAAATATAGTTGTTACTTGAAATTATGTCCCTACATTTCTCTCTATTTAAGCCTTTGCCATGGTCCACCTCTTCATCTGTTCCTGAAGATGAACCACACCTGTTGGTTCGAAACGTGTCAACCAAAAATTTCTTTTATGTGATTTATACCAAAATACTTTGCTTAATTCATTATGGACCATAGAAGCTTGAATACAAAAAAAAATTAAAAAAAATAAATAAATAAATTTACAAAATGCCATACATAACCCTGCTCCCTCCCATAGAAGCTTGAATACAGAAATTTAAACAAAAAAAAAATTACAAAATGCGATACATAACGCCGCCCCCTCCCCTCCCCCCTCCCCCACCCGGACACCACCCAACCCCCCACCCTCACCCGGCCTGCTCCTTCACCTTCCTCCCTCACCCACCTCCCCTCCCCCACCCGCTCCCCACCACATCACACCCCACCGCACCCCACTCCCGTTCCCCCCCTTACGCCCCTCCCCTCCCCGCCCAGGCCCCTAGCCAGTAGCCCAGAGGCCACATGCCAATTCCCAGAATTGTCCCGCAGATTCTTGGCCGCTAGCTGGCGGCCCGGGAATTGCCTTGTAGCCTCTTGGCCACTGGCTAGGGCCCAGGTGGGTAGGGGAGGGTGGTAAGGGGGGGAGGGAGGAGAGGGGAGTGAGGGAGGCGGGCGGGAAGGACAGGGAAGGGGAGGGCCGAGGGTAGGAGGGGGAGGTTGGTGAGGGAAGGGAGAGGGGACGATTGAGGGTGGGGAAGCGAGGGGAGTGAAGGAAGGGGGGGAACGGATAGGGGTGACGAGGGGTCATAAGGGGGCTGAGGTTGGGTCGGGAGGGGGAGCGCCAAGGGTGGGAGGGGGAGTTTGGTGAGGGAGGGGACATGGGAGGGCCGAGGATGGGGAGGCGAGGGGAGTGAGGGAAGGAGGGGACGGGACAGGGGTGGTGAGGGAAGGGGGGGACGGGGGTGAGGGAAGAGGGGGACGGGGATTTTATTTGAATATGTTTATTTATTTATTTATTAATTGTTATATATATATATATATATATATATATATATATATATATATATATATAACTTTATTTTATTTTTTTAAAATTGTTTTTATTTTTTAATTGTTTTTTTCTTTTAAATTTTATTTTTTAAATTTGTTTAATTGTTTTGATTTTTTTTTTAATGTTATTTCTTTAGTTTTATAATTTTAAATCAAAAAAAATAATTCTTAAATTTTTATTTTATTATTTTTAATTTTGTTCATTTAAATTATTTAATTTAAGTATTTTTTACTTTTGTTTTAATTAATTTTTTATATTATTTTTTTTGGTAATTATTTTAAGTTTTTTTGTTTTGTTTTTTTTTTTTTAAGTTGTTGTTGTAATGAGGTTTTTATTATTATTATTATTTTTTAACTTAAAAAAATATTTTTATATTTTTATTTTTATTTATTTATTTTTTGTGTGGATCAATTTGTTTTTCTTTAAACTATATATATATATATATGTGTGTGTGTGTGTGTGTGTGTATTTTTTTTTTTTAATTCAATTTTTTTAATATATTTTTTTATGTATTTTTTTTTTTTTTTTCAATTAATTTTTTATTTTATATATATATATATATATATAATGAGTTAATTTTGTTTTGTTTGTTTGTTTTTTTTTCACATTTTTATAGGTTTTTTGTTTTTTTCTTCTTCCTTTTTTATATATTTTTTTGTATTTGATTTTTTTTGTCATGTTTTTTTATTTTTTATTTTTATTCTTATGTTTCATTACTAACATGTTTTTTTGTTTTTTGTTTTTGTTTTTTTTTTTTTAATGTTTTATTACTAACATGTTTTTATTATTTTTATTTTTGTCATTATGTTTTAAGTTTTTTTTTATAGGTTTTTTTTTTTGTATTTGATTTTTTTTGTCATGTTATTATTATTATTATTTTTATGTTTTATTACTAACATGAAAATCACCAACATTTAAAAAAATTATCTACACTTAGTTCATTAGAAAATTTTAAGTGTAAAAACTAAGCCCTCTCAACAAAAAGGGTGCTCAAATGCCCATGGGGCATCGTGTGCTGGGAATGCCAAGGTGCCTATGTGATGAGTTGTTAGGTTGGACATACTTGGTAAGTGGTGCCTATACAAAATAAGTACGTTCGTCCCATGACTGCACATGCCCACTCAAAGTGATGAAAAAATGATGACATTTGAGCAAAGCAACCGACAGGAAAAGTCATAGCGTGATGTGAATGGTTGGTGGGTCAACCTGACTTGGCAAGGGGTTCCCATAGAAAAGAAGTAAGGTTGGACCATGACTACCCATGAATAGAGTTCCCACCAAGGGGTCTCATCATTATTTTTAGAAAATTAACTAAATCAATGTTTAGGTGTTAAAATCCAGTTTATAATTTATTGATTATGTAACATGGTACTAACAAATGATAATATTTTGTTTTCATTAATGAGCTAAGGATTTGTGTTGACTAATTTGGACAGCATGGAAAACGCCCACACCTTGGGCAAGCCGACATGAAGGTGGGGCCCCTAGGCTCCCATGGGGCGTCATGTGCTAGGCATGCTAGGGCACCTGTGCAATGAGTTGGTGGGTTGACCGGACTTGGCAACGGGTGCCTGCACAAAATGAGTAAGTTCAGCCCATGAATTCCCATGCCCACTCAAAGTGGCTAAAAAATGATGATATTTGAGTGAAGTAATTGATAGGCAAAGTCATAGCGTGACATGAATGGTTGGTGGGTTGACCCGAATTAGCAAGGGGCACCCACAAAAAAGAGGCAAAATTGGTCCATGACTGCCCATGAACAAGGTTCCCATTATGGGATCTCATAATGAATTTTAGAAAATTGATTAAATTAATGTTTAGGTTTTAAAAGTCAGTTTATAATTGATTGATTATGCAACATGGTACTAACAAATAATAATATTTTGTTTTCATTGATGAGATAATGATTTGTGTTGATTGATTTGCACACAAGGTGAATGCTCGCACCCTAGATGTGCCCGCACAAAAGTGGGGCGCTCGAGTGCCTATGGGGCATCGCTTTCTGGGCATGTGAGGGCATTTTTGCAACGAGTTCGTGGGTCAGCCAAACTTGGAAAGGGGCACCTACAAAAAACAAGTAAAATTGGCCCATGACTGCCCATGCCCAATCAAAGTGGAAAAAAAATGAAGTAGGAACTGAAGTGTGACCGTGGGGGTGTCATGTTCACAACACTAGGCATGCCTGCACAAAGGTAGGGTGCCTCGACTCCCACGTGAAAATAGGACATGAACGATAGGCAACACGATGGAAAAACTGAATGAGTGAAGTGAATTGAGGACATCTTGTGCATGAAAAGGGTGCATGCCCTGGGTGCCCAAAGGTGACTTGCATGACACGGCGACAGGTTAATGAGTTGGGCATGTCGATTGGATAGACAAAAGTTGTGCGATGGGTGAATTGAGTGATACAATGGTTGGGAACATGTGCAAAATAAGCAAGGAAAAGATGTACAAGCGGTCGGGTGAACGGTGACATTTGAGTGAAGTAACCGATGAGAAAAGTCATAGTGTGACATGCATGGATGGTGGGTCAACCCAACTTGGCAAGGGGTACCTACACAAAAGAAGTAAGGCCAACCCTTGACTACCAATGAAAAAATTTACCACAAGGGGGTCTTGTAATGATTTTTAGAAAATTGACTAAAATAATGTTTAGGTGTTAAAATCCAGTTTATAATTGATTGAATATGCAACATGGTACTAACAAATGAAAATATTTTGTTGTCATTGACGAGCTAAAGTTTTTTCGTGAGGGTTGAAAAAGTCTCTTGAGCTAGCCGTGATGTGACTTGAGATGTGATGTCACTATTATTCTCATCACCATCATCATTATCTGAAAGTGTTATCAATTGATTCTATTTTTATTGTTTTGCACTATCTATTATTTTCAAGTTTCAGTGAATCAATTTCAAGATGGCTGCAAAAGTCTCTTGAGCTAGTCATGATGTGACTTGAGAATGGGGCAAAGGTTGATTTTTTTTAATTTGTGCTTGTATGCACTGGAATTTGACATGGTTATGGAAGGTGCATGCATTGAAAATCTGGGAGGGTTTTGAGACACAAATACGACTCACAAAAAGAATTATACAATCAAACGACAAAATTATAACATATATAAATGTCAAGGAGATGAAATTGTTTATTACTATTTACTAGTTGTAGGCTTATAATGTACTTCATAGTCCAGAGGTTGAGAAACTACTTTATACCCTTCCATTTGAGAAAAATTCTTAGCCTTCGTCTTCATCTTTGTAATCATCGTCATCATCAACGTCATCATGATCATCATCATATTTGTCATCTTCATCAACATCATCATCGTCATCATTGTCATCCTTTTCATCCACATCATATTTAACATCATTATCATCATCATTATCATCATCATCATCATCCTCATCATAATCATCATCAACATCATCGTCGTCATCATCATCATCATCGTCGTCGTCGTCATCGTCGTCGTCGTCGTCGTCATCATCATCATCATCACTGTCAACATCATTTATATGAAAAAGAATGGTGCCTCAATGAATTACACAATTTATTATGTCTCTTATGCTCCTACTTCCAATCTTTAAGGATATGAGTCCCCATGAATGTAAAAATTATGGATAGCTAGGAACCAATTATCATTGATGTCAAGATATTGTTACTTATTGTGGGCCTAGCCCTATATACCAATCCACCACTTAACAAATACCGATTAGTTGAAATTATGCTTTAATTAATTGACCCCACATAGAGTGACCTGTGAAAGGGTCCAACGTTGAAATTTTTTCAGTTTGTGCTTGCATGCATTGAAATTTGAAATGGTTATAGTAGATACTTGCTTTCACGCCATGGGAGAGTTTGAAGACTCGTATACAAATCATACAAAGAATTCAATAAAAAAATGGTAAAATTATAACATAAATGTAAGGGAGACGAAATTATCCATCTAAAATATCCTTGTTATTGGGTGCTTACCATGTTAGATATGTTGGTTCAATGAATTAATGATGGTTCTCAGAAGCTATTATTATGATATGTTAAATTTACTTGTGCATTTCTAAGATATTTTTCCATGGTAACAAATCAACTTATAATGGTTGCCTTGTTAATTTATCTCCAAAAGCCTAATATATGTTGAAATAGTGGTGAACTTGCTAGTAAATTGTTGATATCCAAGAATTCTAAATACATATTTTGATTAGTCTACGAGTTCATATTATTACTTGCTTAGTGAATGTATTCTTTCTCCTTGATTTTCTCATCATGAATCACCCTTCACAGTGGACAAGTTGGACTAGACATCACATGTTCCATTCATGTGGCCTAAGAAATCCTCCCATTTGAACGATGGGAACTACGATGCCTTGGAAACAATAGTTTCATTGGTTGTCATAGTCGATGTTACCCAGAAATGAGAACATGGTATTTCATAGAAAAATATTTTGTATACATTTAGAAATCAACTATGACAATGATTAACCATATAAACCCCCTTTTGAACCTAGACTTGTGTGAACAATAACTTCTTTCTCCTCAATCTACCCATTGATAGCCGTCATTGCGTACAAGTTAGACTCAACATCATCATGTTCCATTCTCATGGATTGAGAAATAATCCCCCCATTCAAAAGGAAAGCACCAATATGCCTTGAATGTAATAGTTTCCATGATTGTTAGAGTTGACATTATTTGAAAATGAGAACATGGTTTTTATTGGAAAATTATTTTATATACTGATGCAAGAGCATTTAGACCTAGCCAACAATGTGATGGAGTGGTCACATGTTGTGGCTAATGCAATTTTGGAGGAATACTTGGTTGTTAAATTTGTATTAATTTCAAATAAATGTAAGTAGTTAAGAGTGGCCTAATTCTGAACAGAATTGGGAATAAAAATGGCAAACGATCCTCCCTGTGTGGAGATCAAGCCAATTAGACAGAATGATTAGTTAAGGTAGGATTTGATTTCTTAAAATAAGGTGAATTCCTTCATTTGTGAAAGGAAACTATTAGATAGGACACATATGTAATTTCCTTTTTTTTCTGAGAGGAAGGAATTCGAGAGAGGATTGAAGATGGAACTGTAAGCCTATGGCAAAGGAGAAAACCAGAGGCTCCAATTAAAAGGAATAGGCCAGAGAGAGTCAGAGAGCCTCGAATATGTATTTATGTGTATATATAGAGAGTGAATTCTGAGTGTGGATGGTGCGATTTAACATGCAATGATGATTTCTATTTGAATTAGTGATTCTGTTTAAATGTATGCATCTGTGCGGAATTCGGCGAACACAGAGAGGCAAGAAAGACAGAGGGACTGTGTATTTATGTGTTTTCTAGTCCTGTTGTGCCTAAAACATTTAAATTTTGTTTATACGTGTATTAATCGACCATTGATCACTATAGGATCGATGGCGATCCATTGATCAACCGATTTACTGTTATATGAAGGCATATTTAAAAACTTGAGTGTGTGGAGAAATACGGTTAATGCAAAAAATCATCAAATGTGAATGAAAACAAGCCAAAGGGAGAATCGACGGAGTAATACACAGTAACTGTTGGATCCGTAAGATAAACGGTCCATAACAAAGTGGAGAATCAAACTATTAAATATCGCATTGGCAGATTGTTCCATAAAGGAACAGGCCTTTTAAAGAAATAGCAATAAGTGATATGCGATAAAATCTCAACCATCGGATCAAATTCAAATCGACGATTAAGATCTAATCATCAATCACAATCAGAGGAAGTAGGAGTTGATGGACAGAGGAAAGCGATATGTCGATGGGCCGATTAGTGATGCGTTGATAGCCATCGAATTGGCAAGTGGAATGGACGATGGCGATCAACCGATCGGAGATCAAAGTAGTGGAAAGGAACGAAGCAAGGAGTGGACCCGATAATTTTTAGACTGCGGGTGTATAAATTTTAAAATCTGGTCTTAAGAATTTTGGCTGGGATTTCTGTGTATTCCTGGTATATATATATATGTGTGTGTGTGTGTGTGTGTGTGTGTGTGTGTGTGTGTTTGCGATCATTGCGATAGTGATGTTGCGATAGACCAAAGGGAAGGGGTGATGAATGATGAGCCCCAAAAATGGATAATTATTTGGGCTCATTCAACCTCCTAATTCAACTTAATCCACCATTCCCATTAGTTTATTGCATGTTTTTAATTATATTTATGCTAATAGAGTGAATTGGGTTAGTCATTATACCAACAAGTCTAATGGGTGCTTTGTGTAGCCTTTTTGGTCAATTTGGAGACAAAATTGAAGGTTTTAATGAGCACTTGGCAGCCAAATTCGTGGGAGAACAAGGGAGAGGATTTGTAGGAAGGTTTCCCCTTCATTTATGGGCCCTTACCTCAAATTCTCCACCATCAGCTCGGAGTTCAAGGGCCACCAAATCAATTAACACAAGGGCAGCCAAGCAAGTCAAGTAGGACTGTTGTTAACTACAAGTTTTGGGCAGCCGAGTCCCTAAAGTTTAGGAGGACCGTTGGGGTCCTCAATTTGTATAAATAAGAAGGCTTAGGGCCTCATTTGGGTTAGCTAGTAGTTGGCCAATGGTTAGTCATTTTGTAAGCAGAAGTTAGCTAGTTTGTATTTCGATTTTTAGGCAATAGATTAGCTTTGCTTTCAGCTCATTTTCAAGTTCTCCTTGTGGACAGTTTTGATGTAACTCTTCTTTTCTTGCTCAATAAAGATGAATCCAGCTTTGCACCAGCTCTAAATCTCTCTTAGGAGGCTATAGCTCTTGGGGTTGGGCCCATCTCAAGCGCCCAATACCTCCTTTGTTTACTTTCATGTGTCTTTGTTGCATTCTTAGAATAAAATCTTCTATTTAGATTTAAATGTTGTGTTGTTATTTAAGTTGCTCTTGATGATTAAAAAGGTTCTTCATGTTCAGATTTACTTGATTGGTTAATCACAGGGAATATATTCAGAAAAAGGCTACCAAGTACTTTGAATCTCACCTCCCCCTCAATGGAATCATGAGTTGGGACCAATGTGACTTTGCTGCCAACAAAAACAGTCTTTTGCTTCACCATGCAATTAGTAGTGTTGGATTTTTAGTTGTTGAACTTGATATCAGTTTTGATTGCATGCTTCAGTTTATGATTGCTTAGTTGCATAGTTATTTTAAGTATTTCATTTCGAATAAACTTCTGTTCATTTCCTTTTGCTGTTAGGTCAGATTAGATTGAAGTAATTAGGTCATAGGTTTTATAAGTGTTTGTTTGTTCAGTTTGAAAAACCACTTGCAGAGTACCTATTATCCTTCCTTACCTGGCCATACTCCATCCAACCTACCTGCTTCACCCTTCACTCAGAACCCTTACCTTACATTTGCCTCATTCGCTTACTTTTCCATGATTCTCATCTTCTTGTGCAACATCGTTTCATCCCTCCTTGAACAAATCTCACCATCTACGCCACTCCTCAACTCCATCCTCCAAGTCTTGAACTCCCCTACACCCCTATTTCACCTCCATACTCATTCCTCCACCTTTTTCCCTCCATCCATGCTTCAAAACCCCATTTCTGAACATCCTGTAGAAAAATTACAGAACATCTTGTAGAAATCCTAGAACATCCTGTAGAACCCCTGCAGACTTCCTGTAGAAGCTCATAAACGCGGTTTCTTGGTAGCCAAACTTTGTGAAACTCTCTGGAAGGGTGTTAGGGACTCCTTAGACCCTCTCTGAACCTTCCCAACCTCTTCCAAGCATTTCTCCTCCTTGATCCACCTCTGCACAGTCAAAAATAGTTAAAAGCACATGCATGATAATTCCAACAACTTAATCAAAAATACAAAAAGATGTTTTCTTCAGATAGAGGTAGTCTAGACACGTGTATTTTACCTTCATAGAAGTAATGGCATCTCTTTCAGTAGTTTGCATGCTCTCCTTTGCGTCAGTAGGACTAGCTGGTAGAATTAGGGTTTGCTAGGGTTTGCATTTCTTTTTGGCTTTCAGTTTCTTTTTGCAATTAGATTAGCTTCCTTCGAGTTAGATTTCATCCATCAATTAGAAAGCTTCTTCTAAGAGCTCATAGAAGTTGGCTTAAGCTCCTAGTGGACTTGTGCCAGCTGACCAAGTGACAGCTGCGGCAAGAGCTAGTACTTTTGCATACAGCACTGTCGCTTCCAAGTTTGTTACGAACTACCAGGTTGATAAAATTAAATAAGGGAGTTCCAGGAGTTGTAGCATTATTGCTACAATACTGGGGCTCACCAATGAACGGACCCGATAGAGTTATAAATGCGGGTATAATACATTTGAAGTCCGGCTAAGTGTGACAGTGCAGGATTTTCCGTGTATATCTCGTATTTCTGTGTATTGTATAAAAAAGGGTATGGTCACGGGGATGAATGACAAAGAACGCTTCCGATATATGCATGCGTGTGTATAAAGCCAAATAAGTGGGCATTAAGGGGGAAATTGGTCCTGAATAGGTGCTTGGAGTATGACAGCCATATGGCTGCATCAATTTTGGTATTAGAGCAGGTTAAGGAAGAAACTTCCTGCAAAGAGATGTTTGCTTATGAAGATTTAAGACTACAGAGGTATGGAAACAGTAGCATGTTGAATGAATGAAGTTTGGTACCAGATTACAGTAGTGAGATTGTAGAAGAACTTTTGGGGACATTCTTAGAGATTGTAGTAGAACTAGCAGATGCAAGAGACAGAGGAAATCCATTCAAACACAGGTGACAACATAAGAAAGTGTGAAGACTACAACACAATAGAACAAGAGAAGCTGTGAGAGAAGAACCAGATGTGTTCTTAAAAGAAGAGCAGGAAAAGCACTCAGAAGTGGCAGTGAACCTGAAGAATCCAATAAGAGATTGGATAGAGAGGACAACTGAAGTGTTCTCAAAAGAGAGAGTGAGAAATTACAGAAGCCTAGAGGGAGCAAAGGTGTTGCTCAAGAGAAGGTTCCAGATAGAGGACCATGCCTACCAAAAGACTAAGTGAGGAGAGCTTAGTGAGGTAAGCTCACAGTAAGGAGGACTTGCTATTGTAGAGGCTTGTTGCAGAGGAGCAAGGAGCTCATGGAAAGAGAGGAGAAGAGGATGACTACAGATAGTCATAGCAGAGGTTCAAAAAGAAGCCACAGTAGAAGGAAAGATGCCCAAGAAAATGGCATAAGAATGAGCCAATAAGATTTTGACAGAGAGAGAGTTGAGATAGAGTTCCAGATTGGAATATTGATGGAGATGATGCAGAGAAGTGTTGAAGACCAGAAGCATGGTTGGACCATGAGGAAGAGAGTAAAGTGGCAGAGGCTACAAGAGAAGAGAAATCAACAAGTGAAATTAGAGATAGTAGAAGAGTTGAGGAAGTTTGAGCAGATATTGAGTGCTCAAGAGGAACCAGAGGAACTCAAAAAAGCAGAAGTAGAACTGGAAGTTTCCATTTGTAAACCAGAACAAGGTGAAATGTTGGGTGAAGAGGATAATGAGAGATTAGCTGAATATCTCATGGACTATTGGCATAGTTCAAAAAAATTCGAAGATACGTTGACAACGGAAGAAGATAAGGCAATGAAGCCTTGTGATTTTAATTCTCGTAGTTTGTGTGTGTTTGCAGGATATGCAGAGGATGATGGACAGTCTGGTGAAACTGTGAAAAATAGGAATGAAGCTCTTGAGGTGAAGTATGATGGAGAATTCTTTCTAGAGGAAGAAGGTGCTAATTTATTGCAGCAGAAAGAGTTCATAGATGAATGTCTGTTTGGTGTAAGACAGTCAAATGAAGATGATGTGGACCAGAAGCCAAATGAAAATGCCATAGTGGTAGTGCAAGGAGGTAAACAAATGAATTTTTTTAATGAAACTGATGAAATAACTTTGCAATATGATAGTGCAGAAAGCAGGATAACTCAGGAGTATTTCCAGGAAAAGAATGAAGCTGAGAATGGAAATTGTGATGAACTGCTGGAGAGATTTCACAAGGAAATAGAATTACACAAGGAACCTGAAGGAGAAATGAAGCCTGCAGAACCTGATGGAGAATAAGGTGTGGAAGACAACATTAATAAATATGATGTTGAAATCAGGGAAATTGAGCAGAGATTATTTGAAGGTGAGATGAAAGATCAGGAGCAGGAAGGAAGTTATGTCCTCAGGGACATGAAGGATACAGAAGTATTATTTCAACAAGATGAAGATGGAAAGAACTAGGAATTTGAAAGGGATGATTAGCTACTTGCGAGTGAATTTGAGGAAGGCATTAGATTGTAGAAGTATAGCAACTTGCAGTAGAATGAAGAACCAGAGATTAGTCTGGCAGTACAAAGAAAAACAAGTGAAGACCGAAGACACATATGGATAATGAAGAAAAGAGTCAAGTGGAAGCTATTGCAACAAAGGTGGAATGGCAAGCTGATGAACGAGTTCAAGGAACTTGAACAAATTCATATTGATTTGTTGAAGAAGGAAAGACTCAGGGAAATGGAGTCACAACAAGAAGGATCTACTGAAATCCAAAAGATGTATGATGGAGGATTGGTGCTTGAAGCATCAAAAGAAAATGGAAGGTATTGTATTTTGAAAACTGAAAGTTGTTGTGTGTTTGTAGGTCATATAGACTTGAGGAAAGACAAGCATTTATTGGAAACTATTATATTAACAAGTGGAGAGATGACTACTCATATTCATATGAAAAATAAGGAGGAAAGTTATAGCCAAGTGAAGGAAGATGTCCAGTCAGATGACACCCAAAGGATAAGTCAAAAGTAGGATGGCAAAAGAATTATTGAAATCAAAGAATACACTGAGGGGGAAGAGCAGGTGTTAAACATAGCTGTAGTGAATTATGCAGATATTGGACAACTATTCAAGATTGATATAGAAAACTTTGTAGATATTAAACAGTCATTGAGGATCATTGACCTTGAAGAAAGCCAGAGTAAAGAATGATTAAAGACAAATGATGCAGATAATGAAGATTGTGCAAAACTCTTGGAAGAAATTCCAAATGAAATGGCAGATTGGTGGCATGAGTTAAAGAGGCAAGGAAACCAAGGAATAAGTGATCAGACTGTACAACTATAACTGAATGAGAACAAAGTTGTCATGGATGACAAATATGAGAAAGAAGCTGTCAGAAGTATTGGCATAATGAGGAAGCAAGGTAAAGTAATTATGTTTAATGAATTAATTGACTCTAATGAAGATTTATATGTAGGAAAAAGGCAGTTTGAAGTCAATCTAAACGAAATCTAAAGAATAGATTGAATTAATGAAGGGTGAGATCAGAATGTCTCAGAAAGAAGAAATGGCGTTGAATCTACAGTATGGGAGTGTTGAACTAGAGATGAGTACAAGAAATAATAGTAACATAATTACTATTATACCACAAAAATTTATTGATGAAGAAGAGGCTGGAAGTGACATTTAAGGAGTAGACAAGTATAATGCCATAATCCTTAAGAGTGTAGAAACGAAGTTACTGGAAGAAGAAATATTCCAAGTAGCTAAACAAGCAGGAAGAATTCTGCATTTTCAAGAAATTTGTGGAGTTACAGGTATGCTGGAATTTGAAGTAAGCAATGATGAAGTCATGAATGTGAAACCAGAAGAAGGACCTGGGATTATTGCAGAGAATCAATGGAGAAGGCATTTGTACATTTCAGGAATGTATTTGGAAGGTTCTTGGTGCAGAGATTATGATATTCTTATTCAGGAACACAATCAGATGCAGGAGAATAGCATTCAACATATGAGAAGTGACGTGGACAAAGAACTGGATGAGTTGTGGAAACTCATACAACAACATTTCAATAAAACAAATACAGGACAAAAGAAGAAAGGAAGATTGGCTAGAAGGAATGGTACAGGTGAAGGAAATGGAAATCTGCGAATTAAGATGTGGGAGCATGTCATAAATTGTGATGGTCAGTAGAAAGCAGTAAGATATATGAAAAGGACAATAGTAGACAGTGAGAGCATGGCTAATGGGACATTGCAGCATAAAATATGGAGACTGGGAGAACAAACAACAACAACAACAATAACCAAGGATAGACTACCAAACCAAATATGGGATTGAGGAGGACACAGATCAGAAGTGCATGATCAGGAGATCATGATTAATTTAAACTTTGGGAATCTGATGCAGGAGCATCTAGATCTAGCCAGCAATGTGATGGAGTGGTCTCATGTTGTGGCTAATGCAAGTTTGGAGGAAGACTTGGTTGTTAGATTTATATTAATTTAAAATAAATGTAAGTAGTTAAGAGTGGCCTAATTTTGAACAGAATTGGGAATAAAAATGGCAAATGATCCTCCCTGCGTGGAGATCAAGCCAATTAGTCAGAATGATTAGTTAAGGTAGGATTTGATTTCTTAAAATAAAGTGAATTTCTTCATTTGTGGAAGGAAACTGTTGGATAGGACATATATGTAATTTAATTTCTTTTCTGAGAGGAAAGAATTCGAGAGAGGATTGAAGATGGAACTGTAAGCCTATGATAGAGGAGAAAACCAGAGGCTCCAATTAAAAGGAATAGGCCAGAGAGAGTCGGAGAGCCTCGAATATGTATTTATGTGTATATAGAGAGTGAATTCTGAGTGTGGATGGTGTGATTTAACATGCAATGATGATTTCTATTTGAATTAGTGATTATGTTTAAATGTATGCATTTGTACGGAATTTGGTGAACATAGAGAGGCGAGAAAGACAGAGGGAATATGTATTTATGTGTTTTCCAGTCCTATTGTGCCTAAAACATTTAAATTCTATTTATACATGTATTGATTGACCATCAATCACTGTAGGATCGATGGCGATCCATTGATCAACCAGTCAACTATTATATGAAGGCACATTTAAAAACCTGAGTGTGCGGAGAAATGCGGTTAATGCAAAAAATCATCAAATGTGAATGAAAACAAGCCAAAGGGAGAATCGGCGGAGTAATACACAATAACCGTTGGATCCGTAAGATCAATGGTCCAGATCAAAGCGGAGAGTCTAACTATTAAATATCACATCAGCGGATTGTTCCATAAAGGAACAAGCCTTTTAAAGAAATAGCGATAAGTGATATGCGATAAAATCGCAATCGTCGAATCAAATTCAGATCGACGGTTAAGATCTAATCAGCAATCGCAATCAGAGGAAGCAGGAGCCGGCGAACAAAGGAAAGCGATACATTGATGGGCCGATCAACGATGCGCCGATAGCCATTGGATTGGCAAGTGGAATGGACGGCGGCGATCAATTGATTAGAGATCGAAGATCGGGGAAAGCAGAGATCGGAGCAGTGGAAAGGAACGAAGCGAGGAGTGGACCCGATAATATTTAGATTGTGGGTGTATAAATTTTAAAATCCAGTCTTAAGAATTTTAGCTGGGATTTCTGTGTATTCCCTATATTTATATATCTCGATATATATATGTTTGTGATCATTGCGATATCGATGTCGCGATAGACAAAGGGAAGGGGTGATGAATGGACCCGATAGAGTTATAAATGCAGGTATAATACATTTGAAGCCCGGCTAAGTGTGACAGTGCGGGTTTTTCCGTTTATATCGTGTATTTCTGTGTATTGTATAAAAAAGGGTATGGTCATGGGGATGAATGACAAAGAACACTTCCGATATATGCATGTGTGTGTATAAAGCCTAATAAGTGGGCATTAAGGGGGAAATTGGTCCTGAATAGGTGCTTGGAGTATGACAGCCATATCATTGCATCATATACATTTACAAAAAAATTATGACAATGCTTAACTAATGGATCCTCTTTTAATTTTCCATGAACCCTCCAACATATATCTATTATATTCAAACAAATTATTATCTCGATTCATTGTACTATTCAATTTATAGAGAACTATTCATGTGAATTTAAATTCAACCTGAACAATTGACATATGGTTGGGTGTCATCATATTTATATTCTTAATTTATAATTATATTAATGAATGGATTGTTGTTTTCCATATTGTGTAACCATGTTGAACTAGGAATATTTTGGATATTTAATCACAAGATACCATGGGATTTCATCATAATAGCGTCAATGACACCATTAAATTTCTGTTCACATGTAGCACATGAAATACATGATTAATTTCATGGACAGAAAACCATCATGCCCAAAACATGTGCGAAATCCATGCATAAAACCATAGGTAGGTCCACCCACCTAATATAGGGTCCAATTTTTTTTTCCTGGGGCGCTATCCCAGACCCCATGTAAAGAGGCTACCGCCCCCCTACTACACCCAATACAATGTACAGTGGACCTACCGCCCCCCTGTGACCCCCGCGCATGTGGGGTAGTCATGGAAAGAATATAACACACACCCAACATTCTCCCACTTGTTGTTTTCTTTTCACAGGGGGCCACAAGTGAGCTTAGCCATTGATCTAGCTTTGTAACGCCCATTGTTTCTCTACACCAAGAGAACTTCTCAGTGCTCACAAACTTTTTCAATGAATCTACAGTATTCTTCAAAGTGTCCACCTTTACCAGCAACACCTTTTTGTTCTCAACCATATCCCTCACAAAGTGATACTAAACATCAATGTACTTTGTCTTTGAATGATAAGCAGGGTTCTTTGCCACAAAAATTTCACTTTGGTTGTCACAATATAACCTTATAGCTTGTTGCACTAACCCCATACTTGAACACAATCTCTGCAACCAAACTACTTCCTTGGTTTAATGAGTGGCTACCATGTATTCTGCCTCTATAGTTGAAAGTGCCACTACAGACTGTCTCTTACCCATCTAACTGACTACACCTCCAAATAGGTTAAACACATACCCACTTGTAGATCTTCACTGATCTAGATCTCTAGCCCAATCTGCATCAAAAAATCCACGGATGTCCAAAAATCTGTCCAATCCTAGTCTTCCTTGGTAGCACAAACCATAATCACTAGTGCCATGCCAATACTTGTAAACCCACTCCACTACTGTCCAATGCTCCTTTCCTGGTTTTGACATAAACATGCTCAATACTCCCACTACATGTGCAATGTCTGGTCTAGTACATACCATTGCATACATCGGGCTACCGACTGCACTTGCATATGGAATACGAGACATGTTCTCTTCCACTTCTTGTGTCTTGGGAAAATGTTCAACATATAACTTTACACCTACATGAATTTGAACCTTCATCGTTTTACTATCCTACATGCTAAACCTCTGCAGTATTGTCTCAACATACTTCCTCTAGTTTAACCAGAGCTTCCTCTTTGCCCGATCTCTTTTAATTTCCATGCCCAAAATATAGTTTGCAACACCAAGAATTTTCATGCAGAATTTGGAGGACAATTGGGTCTTCAAATACTGAATAATTTCTTTTTCATTTCCAACTAGCAACATATCATCCACATACAAGACAAGATAAATAGCACGGTCACCAATTAATTTAAAATACACACAATGATATGATTTGCTTTTGGTGAAGCCAAGTCCCTGTATAAATGCATCAAATTTATGATACCAAATCCTTGGTGACTGTATTAACCCATACATAGAAATTTTAACTTGCATACTAGTTCTTTCTTACCCTTCACTGCAAAGCCTTCAGGTTGCTTCATGTAGATCTCTTCTTCTAGATCCCCATGGAGAAATTTTTTCTTCACATCCATCTGTTCTACCTCAAAATCAAAAGCAGTAGCAACAAATATAAGTATTCTAATAGAATCTACCTTAGCAACAGGAGAAAAATTTCACCAAAATCAATTCTCGACACCTGGGAATAACCTTTTTCTACCAAATGAGCTTTGTATTTCTCCACCTTGCCTTATGCATTCATTTTATTCTTAAACACCCATTTGCTGCCAATGGGTTTCCTTCCAACTGTCAACTCCACCAAATTCCAAGCCTTATTTTTGTTCAAAGATGTCGTTTCATGAACCATGGCCTCTTTCTAGAGTTTTCCATCCTCTAAATCTACTGCTTCCCTCACAGTTTTGGGATCATCATCAGTTATAGATAAAGAAAAATTTGAATAGAAAGCAAATGGACTATACCTTTCTGGTTGCCTTCTTTCTCGAATTGATCTTCTCATAGCTGGAGTTTGTGGCTCTTCATATTTTGATTCCTCTTCTGCTGTAGAATCCAATTCTTCCTCCTTTACCTCAAACTACATCTTCTCAGGTTCCTTTGGTAGGACTTCATGTTTAATAACATATTTCACCTCTCTAAACACCGCATCTCAACTATACACAAACTTCCTTGTTTCTGGGTTCCAAATCTTATAACCTTTTAAACCATCCTTATACCCAATAAAGATGCGCCCTTTAGATTTACTATCCAACTTTGTTCTTTTCTCCTTTGGAACATGTACATATGCATCACATCCAAATACCCTCATATGTGAAAGAGAAGGTTTCTTACCAGTCCATACCTCTTGTGGAGTCTTATCCTTCAATGCTGATGAAGGTGATCTATTGACTAGGTAACATGCAGTATCCACCGCCTCTTCCTAGAATTCATGTCCTAACCCGACACCACTGAGCATGATTCTTTCCTTTTCCATCAACGCCCTTTTCATTCTTTCTGCAACTCCATTTTTCTGAGGTGTGTATGGAGTAGTATTCTACCGTGTTATACCACACTTCTTACAGAACTCTTCAAATTGCTTCTTGCAAAAATCTCCACCGTTATAGGTCCTCAACACCTTTATCTTCTTCTTTTTCTGGTTTCCCTCCAGAGCCTTAAATTTATTAAACCTATCAGAAACTTTAGATTTATTCCTGAGGAAATATATCCATGTACTCCTTGAGAAGACATTTATAAATGATACATAGTACACAGACTTACCCAATGATGGAACTGACACAGGTCCAAACACATCACTATGCACAAGCTCTAATATTTGTTTCACCCTCTTAACACTAGAGGGGAAAGTCACCTGATTCTACTTCCCATATACACAATTTTTACATTAATCAAAATCTATAGATAAATTAGACATACTTTCTACCATACCATTACAATGAAGTATTCAAAAGCCCTTCTCTCCAATATGTCCAAGCCTTTGATGCCATAGCATGGTCTTTTCTCCAGAGACCACTAGATTTTCTGCTACACTTCTAGGAACCACAGAACTGTTGCACACATCAATAAAAATGCTACCCTAAAGCTTGTACAAAGTTCTAATCTGAACTCCCCACATCAATATCAGTGCTTCCTGAACCATCTTATAGATATATTTCTCAAACACTGTTTTTACACCTGCATCATCCAACTTGCTTACATAAATAAGATTTCTGGCCAATGTAGGAATATGCAGAACACCTGGAAGTGTTATAATCCTTCCACCTTGCAACTTCAACTTGACTTTTCCACGACTGATGATTCTAGCCTTCCTGTCATCCCCTAAGAAGAAATCACCACCATCATATTTCTCATACTCGCAGAACCACTCCCTATGGGGAGTGAAGTGAAAGGATGCACCTAAGTCAATCAACCATGCCTCATGGTCTATATGTGTACTTGAAGAAGAAGCCAGGTACACATCCCCACCTTCATATGAGGTGGTTTTTGCCTCTGCAGAAGGAGCATCATCAGATCCCTTTCCTTTCTCAGGAGTTTTATATTTGTAGTCCCTTTTGAAGTTCCCTTCCTTTCCACATTTCTAGCACACATTTACAGGTTTTCCTATAGATTTAGATCTCCCACTCGAGGACTTATTTTTGTTTCTGTTTTGGGACCATCCTCATACAGGCAAGGCATCACCATTCTGGCCTTCCATATTTTTGCGTCTGATCTCCTCCAACAACAAGGATGAGACTATTTCATCAAATTGCAAGGCAATTGCATTGCTACCTATTGCAACAATTAGAATATCCCACAAATCTAGTATAGAACACAACAAACTGATGCACTTATATTAATCTAAAATTTTAATATCAACAGATAATAATTGGCTTACCATAGTATTAAAGGCATTCATATGCTTTCTCACCGAGTATCCATCTTCCATCCTCACGTTATACAACTTTTTTCGTAGGAACAATTTATTCACCAGAGACTTAGATTGGTACAAAGTCCCTAACTTGTCCCATAAAGCCTTCACCGAAGCTTCCCCTCATACATTCAACAATATTGAATCTGAGACACACAATTGTATTGTGCTCTTTGTCTTCTGATCCAACTTCGTCTAGTCCTCAGCTAAAAATTTTGTTGGTTTAGTACCCGGATCTACCGTGATCCACTGATATTTATCGACTAGAAGATACTCCATCTTGAGTTTCCACAACTCAAAACTCTGACCATTAAATTTCTCGATCTCTATCTTTCCATTGCTTGCCATCTTCTTTCACCATTAGAGTCTATCCTGTAGATCTCCCACTGAACAAGGTGTACCACAGGCCCGAGAAAAACCCCTTAGCAACAAAGACATCCCCTTGAAGCCAAAACAAGTTTGATACCAAATGTAGGGTTAACCCCGTATAGAAATTACCTACATACAAAAAAAAATAAACAATGGTGAGAGCATAAAACATAAAACAAATATACACAAAGATTTTCCCCTAGATCCTAAAACTAGGACTACGGGTTGACTTTTCATTATATTCCTTTCAATGTTACAATACATATATATACATGCTGAAGCATCCATAAAACACAATCCATAAACCCTAGATTAGAACATAACCATAATTCCCTTGACCGGATCTACAAATTACCATGGAAAGAAAACCATAATGCCCAAAACCATGTGTGAAATCCATGCACAAAACCAAAGGTAGGTCTACCCACCTAATATAGGGTCCAATTTTTTTTCCCCGGGGTGCTGCCCTAGACCCCGTGCAGGGGGGCTATTGCCCCCCTTCATACCCCCCGAAAGTAATAAAAAGGTGGGTAAAAATAGCAACCAAAATCTCCCCCAACTAACCTTTCTACGTGTCCTCATGCGACTCATCTCCTATGCAGATATGTGTTAAATCCACTATGGTCAGCATGGAAATGTGCAAGGTCATACTTCACAAACCATTTATGTTCCAAGAACCTTGTATCCATCTGTGTGAAGGACTTCCATCCACCAATCCTTCTATACCACGTAAGCTGGTGTGTACTCTTTAGCTGGAAACCAAGTAATGGGAAAATTAAATCTCAAACCTATCCATCGGGTCCCACAGGTTTGAATGCATGTGATATATCATGGTACTTTGTCTGAAGCCTAAAAAATATTAGGGGCCACAAAAGGTTCGTGTATTCTTACTGCAATTGAAGACAACACCCATCGTTTCTGACAGTCACCCTAGGCCTCCTCCTGACAAGTAAAAAATTTCTTTGTACAAATGTCAGCACACCACTTCTTCATGGCCAGCATCTAACCCTTCCTTCCTTCTATCCCCAAGAAGGTACGATGTTTGTTAAAAACATTCATAGCCTAAAAATGCTCTACCCGAACCACAAGTGGTCTATTTTCTTGGTTCTCTTCGAACGTGTCGAAGGATTTCTTCCACTTAAACTAGTTAAGTGTGAAGGAGGTGAAATCTCTCAACTAAACATCCCCCACATATGGTACTAGATTGAAAATTTGATCAGTCCCCAACAAATAATCATGCATGTAGAGTTCACACATCAAGTGCTGGTTCAAAATATTGTGTCCCTTCAGGATCCACAGAAACTGTATCAGATCTTCGATTTCGTGACTTATCTCCTGATGGATGCTCTTCAAACAGAAGAACTGTTTATGGAGGAATAGAGCATAAATATGAATAGGAGGTTGACACACCATTTATTTTTGTGCGAGGGTGAAAATTTCATCTTTTTCAGCCTTCAGTAGCTGCACCCATTCTTCCAGTTCCTCAATTCTTTTCTTCTTATTTTCCTGTCGCTACTTGGCTTTATTGTTAAAATTGGAAACTAGGGCAAAACTTCATCTGGGTCATCTTATTCATGGCTAATAATATTTTTATTAGATTCCTCTCATCGAGAGGTGTAGGATTGATATAAATATCATCCAATTTCGATAAGTATTCATGGAGATATGAGTTTATTTTGATTATGGAATTATTATCAAGTCGACCTACAACTCATGTAGGCTCAGAAGCCCAACAGTCGCATCTATTCACCCACCAACGTTGTGTATAAATATAAGAGGAATTTTCCTCATTTAGACTCACTCATCTCATCACATCTCTCTCTCTCTACTGCGCAGATATGAGTCTCTTCTCTACTGCGCTGAAATGGGTCTCTCTCTCTCACACATGTGAAGCCGGAAATTGCTGAAACTGAAGCTGCAACTGCAGAAGTAAAGATTGACTTGTGTGGCCTAAAATATCTCCTCTTTGGAACTACATTGTAGGTTCATCTGAACCTCCTTTGAAATCCGCAACTTTTGGTGGTGGAATGAAGTCAATCCGACGAACGGTTTGCAAGATATCGACTGCCCTAGTTTGAAGCCGGAAACTGCTGAAACTGAAACTGCAACTGTAGAAGTAAAGATTGATTTGCGTGGCCTAGAAGATCTCCTCATCTGAACTGCGTTGTAGGTTCATCTGAGCCTCCTTTGAAAGCCGCAACTTTTGGTGGTGGAATGAAGTCAATCCGACGAACGGTTTGCAAGATATCGACTGCCCTAGTTTGAAGCCGGAAACTGCTGAAACTGAAGCTGCAACTGCAGAAGTAAAGATTGACTTGCGTGGCCTAGAAGATCTCCTCATCTTAACTGCACTGTAGGTTCATCTGAACCTCCTCTGGAAGCCAAAACTTTTGTTGGTGGAATGAAGTCAATCCGACTGTCGATTTGTGAGATATGGTCTGCCCTAGTTTGATAATGAAGCCGCTAATGTTGATGCTACTGATCTAGGGTTTTCTACTGCTGATATGAATCAGATTTATTGTACTATTTCTCTCTGCTGAATTATTGAAGATAAAAGAAGATTTGATCAAAGGGTTTCCCCACACATTGTGGGGTTTGTCCTTGGCTAGCCACCACATCTTGTGTCTCTTGTCTTGGCTTGTTTTCTGTCGATCGTTTAATGTTCTATCTGCACTTTACTTTATGTACATGTGATTGCTAATCGGTGGAATATAATAAGAAAAAGAAGTAAACTGTTATAAGAATAGAACATACCATAACTTAACATTTATCCATCTGAGTCACGTAATTGATCACTACTCTTGTAGCTTGTTCTCGAATCCCTCACATTCCTTCCTGGTGGGCTTCTAAAGGGATAGACCCCCATTGAAGATGAGATGCAGTAGCCTGCCATTTCTAGATTTCAGCAGTGAACAAGAATTCCCGTGACTCAAACAGATGCGACAATGGTTCGGTATGTACTACTGTTGAAGTGGTTTTGGCTCCAGGATTTGCAACAACCCAACGACATTCTTCTTGTTCTTCTTCACCCGTCTTCGTAAGCGTAACACCTACTTCCTTAAATTAATAATCTCCAATTTTAATTGCATATTTTCTTTGAATTGTGACTGGTACCTTTCTTGGATAGGGGCCCTTCTTTTTGTGCATTGTTCAATAAATTCTTGCTTGATAACGACCTCCTCCACTAGTCTCGTGGTCAGTGTTGGATTTGGTAGGTTGATGTTAGGAAACTCATCCACTAATTCTTGCTTCACCCTTATTTCCTCTCTCTTCTCCTCAACTTAGGGGGCGGCCCCAACATTTTCCTCCGCAGGTCTTGAAACCTCTACATTTTCCCTGAATGACTCTGGAGCCACTGCAGGCCCTTGCAGAGCAGCATTTTCGACACCTTTTTCATGTGGCTACTCTGGCTTCTCTATTGTCCAATTATCCTCCTCCATCTGCTCAAAAATTAGTTTTGGCCCTTGCGGGTTGATACCAACAACAACATTTCCTTCCAACGACTCTGTGCGAACAACACCAGCCACAATTTTTTCAAATTACCCCTCGGTCAACACTGGTTCTTATGTAATAGTGTTGACCACCATTCCTTCAATTTGTCCAATTTGTCCACCAGTCGACATTGGTTCTTGTGTGACAGTGTCAAAAATGGTGCCCCTAACTGTCCCTACAAATTTCAATATCGGGGGAGTGATATTTTCTTTCAACGAGTGTCTAGGGGTGCGAAACTTCCTTGCCCCTATTGGCTGGGAGGGAAAAAATGGAGAATGAGGTATATCCTCCTTGATTTCCATCCTTTCTGCACTTGTTGCTTTAATTCCTTCTCCTTCCCCTGGCTTTTCTTCACTTTCCTTCTCTTTTTCTTGTGGCTCCTTCTTTTCCGTTCGGGCCACTTGCTTGGAATTTGACACTGGTTCTTGTGTAACAATGTTGATCACGACTTCCACTTCTTCCACTAGTTTCTCCATCACTTTAGTAGGTGATGTTGGTTCTTGTGTAACAACACCACTTGAAATTTATTCTACTACTGGTAATTCTTCCATCAACTTAGTGGTCGATGTTGGTTCTTGTGTAACAACATCGGATGCAATTCCTTCCACTTTCATTACTGTTGTTTCAAGGTTGATAGTCAACACTGGTTCCTATGTAGCAGCGCCATCTGCACCCCCTTATACCTCCATTTATTCTTCTTCCAAGTTAGCAGTCGATGCTGGTTCTTGTGTAACAACGTCATCTGTGACCCCTTTCTTAATTAGCGGTTTTTCTACATCCTGCTCCGTCGCTAATGCTTCCACTTGTTCAGAAACCAACTTCGTTTCTTGTGTAACAACGTAATATGCAGCTTCTTCTTCAACCACTAATCCCTCTTCCTCTCTTGCTGGTATCATGACCGCAAGTTCTTCTTCTGCGAACTCAATGAACTGTGGTCAAGCCACATAAGTTTGTGACATGGCATGCACCAGCAACATCCTGACAAGCCCGTAGTTTGTGAGGACTGCTAATGGTTTCCATGACTGACGAGAAGACCGTGCCATCAATTGTAGATTATTCCATAAGAAATGTGGCATATCTAGAGAATGCACATGATGGAACTGAAGACATGCAAGAAGTTTGAAATGGTATTTGAACAGGGTAGCAAGCCGCCCTTCACAAGTGATGTATTGCACCACGAAATATGCGACCTTGACCCATGGATGTCTAAAGGACTTCCGATCGTATCCCCTTCCCTTTTGAACCACGGTCTCCCCCTCCTGCAAGAATAATTCCGGAAATTATGGTAGAGGATATTTCCAGGCAAACCATTTCTGCCCACCTTGTGGAAATCTACTAGTAGTCGAAATAACTTCCTCTGTTAAAGGAATGTCTAGCCCATGAACTCTGGAATAATTCCCGTCCAAGTTAAATGCAAATTCGACTTTAATGACTTCATCGAATCCCTGCAAGTTATGAAAATAGGTATACCACCCTACATTCTGAAAAAACTCCCATACATCCTGATGGCATCAGACCTAAGCTGTGTCTTCATATTCATGCCTAACAACTTGCCCGCCCATTCTACAAATTTCTCTGTAGCAAGACTCAGAGAAGCAACAAAACCGTTGAGGAGAGTGTTAGCTGGTAAAGTTACCATGATAGGGATTGCAGTTACAAGGAATGCAGTGAAAGGGAAATCTGGATGACGATTATGGAAAAATCTGTGGTAGATTATGGTAAATAATGGCAATTATTACAATGCGTTGGAAAGGACCATAATTCAATTCAATCGTACATAGTTCAAGTTCCAATGTGTATAGATAATTGCGCAAGGTATGGTGGAGATAGAAATGTTAATGTGGAGTGTACGAGTTAGCGCGAGGTTCAACAACAATGATGATGAATCATTATTTCTATTAAATACGACACGTTTAAAATTAATATGGTACCTCCCCCCAACTAAGGGATGACCATCTGCGGTCATGTTTAGTCATGTCATAGGTGAAATGTCAATCAAATCCACGAAGTTAGTTGGGGACGTACCTGGTGACTTACCTTGATGGAGTAACAACACCAGTGTACTTAGACAAAATCATGACGAATAGAGTAACAAAATCGAAGGAGTAACAACACCAATGGTGCAATAACACCAACAAAGTACATGCAAGAAAAATAATAATAGAGTAGTAACATCATTTTATTATATATATATATCTATATATATATATATATATATATATATATATATATATATATATATATATATATGTATGTATGTATGTATGTATGTATTTACTCAAGAGGTGCAGAGGAAGAATTCTCTACACTAACAATTTCAAAACCAGAATTATCAGATAGATGTTTAATAAAAGAGTCTTTGGAAATTGGACGGGGATACAATCTGAGGCAATGTCCATTTACAATCAGGGAAGTATGTGCCTCATCGATTGTTACGAGTCTAATAGTACTGTTATCAAACACCATGTCAACTTCATATGGTCCCATCCATTTAGAGCATAGTTTTCCTTTAAAATCTTTGAAGCGAGAGTCATAGAGCAACGCCCAATCTCCTCTTTGAAACACCTTTTTCTTGATAAATTTATCATGCCATTTAGTTCGCTACTGTTAAATTGCAATAGTGTTCTGGACAACTACCAACCGGATTTCATCCAAATCATTTAACTGTTCCAGTCAATATTTATAGGCTTCTAAAAGATCCAAAACTACTTCAAGGGATGCCCTGAGCATATTAATTTTGAATTCCACTGGAAACAAAGGGGATTTCCTATAGACAAGTTCATATGGTGAAAATCGTGTTGTGTTCTGCCATGTTGTTCTATATGCCCAAAGTGCCTCAGGAAACTTTTTAGCCTAGTTTGAGCGATGGTTTGCTGCAGTCTTCATAAGGATATTCTCCAACATTTTATTTGTACTCCCAACTTGACCATTTGCTTAAGGATGATATGGAGATGTCACCCTGTGCTTGATTCCATACTTCTTCATAAGTCCTGCTATCAAATGTGATGTGAGTTGCGACCCTCCATCTGAAACTATCTCTGTAGGAGCTCCATATTGAGTGAAAATTTATTCTAATAAGAAATCTTAGACAACCCATTATGTTGCTTTCATAACAGCCTTGGGCTCTACCCACTTTGTCACATAATCTGTGCAGACCAGAATGTGGAATTTTTTATGTGAGGATGGATTGAATGGCCCAACAAAATTGATAGCCCATTTCTCAAAGGGATTAAGAACTAGTTGAGGTTGTAATGACATCTCATTCGACCAACCAAGCTGTCCCATCCACTGGTAGCTATCACACCCTTAGACATATTTCCTTGCATCACGAAAAATAGAGGGCTAATAGTACCACATCTATAACACCTTATGACTTGTCCTTTTGTCTACAAAATTCCCTCCACAGGGGCCATCATGAGCAACTTTTATGACATCGTAGATATCATCTTCGCCTATGCAGTGATGATAGATTTGTTGATCAAGTCCTATATAAAAGAGGCATCCCTCTATACATGAATAGCAGGCACTATGATGGATAATCCTTCGCTGCTCTCTGTATCTTATGCGTTGAGGTACTTTTCCTGTAGAAATATAATTATCAATATATTCATAAATATGTTCATCTGGAAAAATACCCTCTACAGGTGCACCTTCATCACTAGTATCTAGCCTAGACAGGAAATCTGCAACTACATTATCTTTCCCTGGCTTATCTATAATGAAAATATTAACTCTTGAATTAATAATAACCATCTCGTAATACGACTAGGAGTTATCGATTTATTCATAATATACATGATGGTCGTATGATCAATATGCATGAAAGTGGGATACCTTGTAATGTAATGTCGAAACTTATTAATAACTTAAATAACAACCAAAAACTCTTTTTCAGTTACTGTATAGTTCAATTCAGTAGGAGTCAAATTCTTGTTGACGTAATAAATCACATACGATTTCTTGTCCTCCTGTTGTCCCAAGACTACCCCTACTATTGTGTGAGAAGCATCTGTAGAGATATGAAATGGGAGCTTCCAGTTAAGACCATGTAATATCAGAGCTTTGCAAACTAGTTCTTTGATTTTCACAAAGGTTGTTTCACATTCATCTGTCCAAACAAATTCTGCATCCTTAGGTAACAATTGAAAAAGTGGAAATGCTATCTTAGAATTTTTTATTTAAAACATCTATAATAGCTAGCATAACTGATGAAACTACGTACTTGTGTCAGTGTCTTAGGTGTAGGAAAATTTAATATTACCTCTACCTTGGCAGGATCAACCCGAATTCCTGCAACTGAAAGAAGATGTCCCAACACTATTCCTTCCTTCATCATCATATGGAATTTTATTGTACTAAGAGAAACATGTGTTTTCTTACATCTTTTAAGTAATTTCTCTAAGTTTTCTAGACCTTCTTCAAAGGAATCCCCATATGGGGTGAAGTCATCCATGTAGATTTCAACACTATCATTGACTAGATTAGAAAAAAGTCCCTAGTGTTGCCCGTTGGAAGGTAACAGGCACATTAAAAAGACCAAATGGGAGGACTCGGTATGCAAAGGTTCCCCAAGGGCATGTGAAGGTAGTTTTATCTTGATCCTCAGGGGCTATTTGGATATGGTTGTACCCACTAAATCCGTCCAGAAAGGAGAAGAACTTCTTCCTGGCTAATGTATCAAGGACCTGGTCAATAAAAGGTAAGGGAAAATGATCCTTCTGAGTTGCTTTATTTAATTCCTTATAATCAACACAAATCCACCACTTTCCATTCTTTTTCAGAACAATGACTAGTGGGGATACCCATTGACTGTCCGAGATTGGGTAAATAAATCCCACATCCAATAGTTTCTATAATTCATCTTTGACAATGTTCTTTAAAGTAGGATTCATTCTTCTCCATGGTTTCCTAACAGGTCGACATTCTTTTTTAATGTATATGTGATGAGTACATAAATCAGCAGGGATCCTTTCATGTCTGCATATTCCCAAGCGAAGGATTCTTTCTATTTTGGAAGGACTTCTAGTAACCGTTTAGACTAGGAAGGTGAAAGGTCAGGATTAATGTTCAGTGTCTTCCCTGGTTCAATTTCTACAGGAATACTGTTACGAGGTACAATTATAGGAACGTTTTCAACTTCAGTCTCTGGTTCAATAGCTTCCTGAACATTGCAACTCATAACAGATTCTAATCAAGTTGAATCAGAAATGGAATTGGGACTGCTGATAAAAGCACTAATGGCATCATCTTCCATTTCATCCTTAAAATAGAGGGCTTCACCAATAGTAAGTATTGGTCTAATTTCTTCATTTTCAGGGTCGAGCCCTTTCGCAGGTAGAGGTTTTCATGTTAAGGTAAATCCTAATTTATCTTATGAACTCGGTTCTGCAGGGGGATACAGAATAAGATTCTTAGTAACTTCCCCGTTGGATATTACCATATTTCCTGGCTGACACCCAATGTAAGTGTCTATAGTCACAAGCCAAGTTCTTCTTAAAATCAAAGGATGCCCACCCGTTGGGGATTGGGTACGTAATACTAAACGATCAACAAGGTACTACCATGAGTCTTTTGAAATCATTATATCTTACAACTTCCCTACCAGTCTTATAGTAGAGTGATTTGCCAATTCTAGGACGGTGGGAGTTGGTTTAAGGTTTCACAGACCCAAGGTAATCACAGTTGTAGAAGTTATAACATTAATTGTTGCCCCCAATTCTACCAACGCATTTTCGATATCAACCCATTAATCTATACCATAATAATCAGGTTCCCTAGATCTCCGTACCTAACAGGTACAGACTTCCCCAACATTATATCTGATAATTTTCCCATAACATGAATAATAAGTGGATCCTTTGGTTTTCTTCCAGGTTTATTAGAGTAATATTATTTGATTGTTTTGGCATAAATTGGTACATCCTTGTTGGGAATGGGTCCCCTGGGGTCAATTTTGTTGTTAAAAACCCAAGTTTTGGGGAAAAAGGCTTGAATTTTTTATAAAGAAATGTAAAGTTTCTGCATTTTTTGGTTGCGGAGTGTGAAGGTATCAAGAGTCAGAAAGGGTTTTTTCCCTTAGTCTAGATAGGTTGTGTCAGCTTGATGAAATCTGCCCTTGGTCCGCGGGCCATGGGATTGTATAAAAAGGAGGTCTTAGAAGGGTTTTTAGTAAGTTCGGTGAAGTTAAGTTGAGTCATTGATGAATCTGTAAAGGGGATAAGAGCGAGAGTCTTAATGTAGGAAGAAGGATTTGCAGTTGAGTGCATAGAGGCCTAGGATAGAAATCTGCAACTGAGTGTGCGGACCCTTACAGCTATGTGCGCAGGGTAGTCAGAGTCTGTACTGAACATCTTGATCATCAATAAAGAACAGTATTCTAAAATTGTTGTGTATTTTACTTCTGTCAATTGCATGCGATTATGTTATGTTAAGCACTCAGTTTATGTTTTATTGCTAAATTAATGTGTGAATCTATATGTTTTCCTTTGTTATATGAACGCAAGTAGAGATATATGTTTATGCAAAGATAATCTAAATTACATGATATAATTGAAGAACACTTAAGATAATTTGGAGAACTATACAACAAAGTAATTACAGAGGCGCGTAAGCGCTGAGATCACTTGTTAGGGTTACGCAAAGGACGATTGCATACCCTCACGGAGGTTCTGAAAACTAATAGAGAAGTACATTGATAAGCCCTAAAGGCTTATCGATTTGTACGAATGCAGGGTTAAGGTATAAAACTGACATCACAACCATCTCAGGGTGTGGAAACTTGGTTCCTGCATTCCCTCATATTTCTTTGGGTGAGACTTCAGTCCGCGCTCCACAAATTGATGCCGAAAGGGCCAATAGTGTAGGGATTTGCTTGGCTGACTAAATGCTAAACCTGGGCTAGGGCCCATCAAGCCAACAAATGGTTCTGTTACCAAGACTGTGATTTTCATAACGAGATGTGTGATGTCGCATCACTGGAATGGAACTAAGAAGGAGACTGAAGACTGGTTGGATAGAAATATCCACGAATTCGCAGCGCAAGAGAATAGGAATCTACAATTGACAAAGGAATAGTGGTTGGATAGATATTTGTACACAGAAATTCATGAAATCTTCTTTTGTTCTTTCCCGGTTGAATTATACGAGTGGATCGCGAAGTTGGCAGACAGTTAGGGAAGGTGGAGGCTTGACGGTCCAATTGTCTAGACCCCGGAGTTAGTAAGGAAATTGGAAGCCTCTGAAGATAAGATCGCGCACACTGTCGATCATTGGCTCGACCGTATCATAGGAGGGTTTGTGACAGAGTTCGTAGTTGATACTTCGGTCAGCTACAATGAAGTAGAGCATCACTTCTTCAAGGGGCTGCGAGGTAAGTATTTGAAATCACTAAATACTTGGATTAAGATGCTCTTGTGTGAAAAGAGGGTCATGCAGTTACCTTGATGTTTGGAGCTACGTGAAGTGGAAGGTCTTTTAGGGACGGAGGAAGAAAAGGTCCTAAGTATAGCCCGTTGATTGAGCCTCCTTTGAGTGATGATGAAGGAGTAGCACAGGCTTCTCTACTGAGCGCTATTCAGTTGATAAGACAAGGGTTCTCACGAATACCTACACCACCTCCATCCTCATCCCATCCATCCACACCGCCTCCATCCTCACCTCCACCACTTACCCCATCACCCACACCACCGCCACCTCCACCACTGTTCAACATGGCAAACTCTGTAAAGCTACCTATATTCAAGGGCATAGGAAATGAAGATTCGGACCAGTTTTGGTTCGTTATGAAGGTTGTATGGGAAACTCAAGGTATCGCAGACGATTAAATGAAGAAAGAAACATTGGTTAGTGCTTTTCAGGACTGTGCACTAATGTGGTACATTAATTACAACACTGATAACCCGATGTCCGCATCGGCAGATATACAGACTACGCTAAATAGGGATTTAGTAGACCTAAGTCTCAAGCACAATCCATTGTGGGATTCAAGGAGATCATGATGAAGCCTTGGGAGACACCCTGGGATTTGGATCAAAGATTGAAGTGTACGATCCGTGAAGCCAACATGAACTTAACTGATGGGCAGCACCGCGAATGGTTTGTGGCCTCGCTCCTGCCCCACCTAAGGGTTGCATTATCACAATAGAAGATTGAGACCCAAGCAGAAGCTCTGGAAATCGCGATGAGATTGCATGAGACACCAATGTAGGATGTTAATCTAGGGGTTCAACAGATTCATGTGTAGTTGCAGAACCTTTGCCTCAAAATGCAAAGTCTAAAGAAAGACAAAACAACTCGGCCAGAGGTGCGCTAAGAATTCTGGTGCTTGAAATACAAAGGTCAGGGGAATGAAAAGGATCACTATCCAGTATTTTCAATCTATGTTGTAGCAGGGGACCAATGCCTCTAAGGCGAGAGGCTACAGTAGGTCCAAGTATAGGGCCCACGCTATGGTGTGTTATATGCTAGGTAGTTGGGAAACATGCGACCAACAATTGCCATTGGCTACAGAAATTTGTACAGACACCACAACAACTCTTCTGCATTTTATATTAATTAGTAGGTCTGATGAGTGCAATTGTCGTAGTTACGAATTAATGACGGTCAGGAAACCTGCATACAGGGTGTAGGCAGAAACGCAGCCTCTGGACCAAGGAACTAGGGGAGTGCAAGGTGAGTATCAGGGGTGCGATCGAGGCCGAGGTGGAGGGGTCCTGGTAGAGGCCGAGGGCATCTTATTTTTTACAATTGTGGAGGACAAGGACACTACGCGAGAGATTTTATGAATCCAACGCGACTGTCATATTGCTATTGTACTTAGTTTCACCATGCGACTAAGGATTGCCCTATATTATTGGCTAAGATTCGCAAGAAGGGGACACAACCTCTGCAACCGACTCAAAACCTACATATGATGAGGGATCAGACCCATGAGGAAGACCCTACGATAAAAATTATGCTACGAAGTGGAACAACCACTGGTGAGTATAAGGGGAAGCAACCTACAGAGGGTGAGTGGGTCTGTAAAGCACTGGAAAAGGAGACCGAGTTTGATCTAGAATGCGCAAAAGAAACATTTATGGAAGAAAAGAAAAGTTTTGTTGAGGCCTCTACCTCAGGAAGTTAGGAGAAATCGGTTGAAGAAATGGACCCATCCATGATTACCACGTTCTTGGAGACCTTCATGAAACTACTCTGTGATAGTAAGGCTGTGAAGGGACAGTAGGAACTGATCAATCAGTGTGCTCGCAATGACAATGCTACTGGCGAACCATGCATAGTCAGAAATCTTGGTAATCATAAGGCAAGGACTAAATGTGAGATGAGACTCAGTGCGCAGATAGGGGAATACGAAATGGACCAAGTTATCTTGGATCTAGGGTCCGATGTGAATGTTTGACCAAAACAAACATGGGAAGAATGGGGAGACCTACACTCCAGTGGTCTTCGATCCAGTTAAGGATGGTGAATCAATAGAAAATCATCCCAATGGGGAGGCTACAGGGGGTAACAGTTGACAACGAAGCCACGAGCGCACTAGTGGATTTTGAAGTAATAGAGATTGTGGATGATAGAAATCCCTACCCCACACTCCTTGGGATTGATTGGGCCACTAACATGAAAGGGGTAATCAACCTGAAGAAGTGAAGATGATATTTGAAAATAAATCACTCCATGTAGTGGTGCCATTGGATCCTGTAGAAGGATTGTGCTATGCAGAACCAGTTCGCGATTATGAAAGTGACGACGATTTGGACCAGATTTACAAGATAATGGCGCGAGACCAGGATTGGGTGAATCCGACAACAGATGGATGTATTTCATGGGACTGTGAGAGCTCCTGCACATTAGATTCGGACAAAGAACTAGAGCACTGGTAGAACTGGCTACATGAATTATCTACGCTGCGCTGTAATATGATGACCAAGTTGTTGTGTTGCGTATCATCGGAGGTAAGAAATCCGCCTCACTATGATGGACTAATTGATGTTTATCGCTTTTTGGATGCATTCAAAATGGAAATTCCCGAGAAGCATCACTTCCAGGCATTGTATTGGGTGTTGCACTCTACACCTGCAAGATGGTGGGGTACAAACAAGCACAGTTTCGAGGATCAGTGCGAATATAGAAGGATGACGAGGATACACTTTGGCCACCTGAAGGTATGACTAATAGAAAAGTATGACAGGAGGAATGATTCACACAATCATTTGGCCAAATGGACTGAAGCATATGGAGTGAAGCCTCAACTGGAGTGGGTCCATCTATTTTTTCATACCTTGGAGGTTATACCAATGAATTGGTACTTGGAGACAGAACTCCGTCATGGCACTGAAGAATGGGATGTTTTACGCCAAGGATTTCTGATGACGTTTAGTTTTGAGGATGGATTTGAGTCCATTGATGAAGCGTTGCAGGAGGTTAAGACAACCATCTTTAGGATACCGCATAATTCTCTAGACCTGATTCAACCTAATTGGACTGCCTAGCTGAGCCACACATTGGAGTGTTACAATGTAACAATGGAATAAGAAGACGAAGACTCGAGAAAGATTAATATCCCGGAGACTTAAGGTCACCGTAGAGTTGAAGGACCACAACTAGAGAACCTAGACCTAACTGATTCACCCAAGACCAGGCAGGTGAACATTGGCACGGAGGAAGAACTGAAGCTTGCAAAGATTGGGGACTATTGGGACGATGCGACAGTAGATAAGGCCACTGAACTGCTCCACGAATATCAGAACTTATTCTCCGCAAATTTTTCTGATTTGAAAGGGATAATAGGAGACCTGGGTGTCATGAAGATCACCCTAAATCCAGATGCAAAACCTGTGAAACAAAGATCGTACCACCTCAACACGAAGTATAAGGAAAGGTTCTGCATTGAGTTAGATAAGATTCTCATGGCAGGTATTATTGAACCAATGGAAGAATTTGATTGGGTAAGCCTAATAGTGGTTCGGGAAAATAAGTAGATGGAAGAAATAAGGATATGCGTAGACCTCAGGAAGTTGAACGATGTCTGTGTGCATGATCCCTTCCCAACCCCGTTCACTGATGAGGTCTTGGATAATGTTGGCGGCCAAGAACTGTATTCGCTCACTGATGGGTTCTCTAGGTACCATCAGATCAAGAATGCGTCGGGGAATAGAAGTAAGACAACCTTTGCGACTGAATGGGGATGCTTCCAGTATATAGTGATGCATTTTGGACTGAAGAACACGCCGACGATATTTTCGCGCGTAGTCATCGCGACGTTCAAGGATTTTATTTATAAATTTATGTAAGTATACTTCGATGATTGGACAATGTTTGGACTAGTGAAGTGCCATTTGGCAAGTTTGCACTTGATGCTAAATACATGCCGGAGATACTATATCGTGCTCAATCTAAAGAAATTTTTTTTTTGCGTCCCTTTTGGGATCTTTCTAGGCCATGTGGTATGCAGACAAGGCTTGATGGCAGACCCAGCTAAGATCGCAATCATAATGAACTTGGAGGCACCAAGGAGCGTCAAACAGCTGTGCGCAACACTGGGGCATACAAGATACTATAGGAAATTCATCAAGAGATATACCCAGATTACCGCCCCGAAGGAAAAATTGTTAAAAAAGGATGTTACGTTCTGTTGGAATGAAGAATGCCATAAGAGCTTGGATGTGCTGAAGGAGAAGATGGTCACCGCGCCAATCCTAGTCTTCTTGGATTGGAAGAAGGAATTTCATGTGCATGTGGATGCAGCTAGGAGAAGTACTGACACAGACCGGTGAAGGGGACTTGGATCATCCTATAGCATTTGCAAGTAAGAAGCTATCAAAAGCGGAGAAAAATTATTCCACAACAGAGTGCGAAGGCTTAGATATGGTGTATGCACTCCAGAAGTTTAGACACTATTTGTTGGGTGGACACTTTAATATGTATACAGACCATTCCGCATTGAAATACCCGGTCAACAAGCCTGTGTTGGGGGGAAAGATATGTAGGTGGTTGTTGTTCCAATAGTATAATTTTGAAGCTATTGTGAAATTAGGACGTTTGAATGTTGGACCGGATCAAATGTCGTGCATCGAAATGAGAGAGGAACCTATTAATTTGGAGGAAGGGGTACCTGATGTGCAACTCTTTGTAGTACACATCGCAAACAATCACTTTGAAGATATTATAAACTTCCTAATGACAGGCACGACTCCGAAAGGATATACAAGCCAAAAAAAGAAGGAACTGGTGGTGTGCTCGGTAGACTTTTCTGTCATTGCAGGGCACTTGTACAAAATAGGGTCAGATGAAATATTGCGACGATATGTGCTAGAGTTTGAACAAAAAAAATCCTCACTGAGGCTCATGATGAAGTTGTGAGAGATCATTACATAAGAAAAGAAACAATGCAGAAGATCCTACGCGTTGGGTTATGGTGGCCAACCTTGCATAAGGATTCAAAAGAATATTATAGGGCATGCAATGCATGCCAAAGGATGGGCAGGAATTCACGCAGGGAAGAGCTACCGCTAAATCCGTAGGTATCCCTACAACCCTTCGAAAAGTGGGTGATTGACTTTGCAGGGCCAATTAAACTTCCAGGAAAGAAGACGAGTGCATGGTACATCATCACCATGAATGAATATTTAACCAGATGGGCAGAAGCGCAGCCTGTGAAAGATTGTATTAGAGTGACAACTGCAAAATTTATCTTTGAGTACGTACTAACAAGGTTTGGTTGTCCAAAAATTCTAATGAGTGATCGCGGTACACACTTTATCAATGAGATGATCAACACGATGACGGAGGAGTTTCAGGGGTACCATCAGAAGACCACGCCCTATCATCCGCAGGCTAATGGGATGGTGGAAGCGTTTAATAAAATATTGGAGAGTGCACTCACGAAGGTTTTCAATGCTCAAAGAAATGATTAGGATGTGCATGTACCTGCGATGTTATGGGCTTATAGAACGAATTTCAAGAAGTTGACTAGACAAACACCGTTCAAACTGGTTTATGGCATGGAAGTTGTGATGCCGATGGAGTACATTGTACCTAGTTTTTATATAGTGGCATTCATAGGAATGGTGGATCACGGAGCCCCAGAGTAGAGGCTCGCGCAGCTAATAGAGCTTGAAGAAGATCAATTTCTACCTGGATTCCATCAACAGGTTCAAAAGGAGTGCGAAAAGGCTTGGCATATTCGACACATCAAATTGCGCACCTTCAAGGTAAATGATCTGGTTTTGTTATATGACAACAAGTTTGATAAATTTCCAGAGAAATTTAGGATGCATTGGTTGGGGCCTAATCTCATCAAGGAGATTATCGATGGTGGAGCAGTGCAGTTGGTCAAATTTAATGGAGAATCATTCCCAGGATGGTTGAATGGAAGCCAATTGAAGCCATACACTGAGGATCCAACTAGATGACTACATGATGGAAGCACAATATTAGTGCTCCAGGCATCTGAAAGGAGGTGCGGGACTATAAGATACATTGCCTAGGTTGGGGAGCTGCATGATTGGAGAATTGCGCAGAATGAAGGAATGGCATAGTATCAGCAGACACGTGTAGGGAGCTACACTATCCAAGGAGGGACCATGCAGGTAGCTAGAAATTGATCGTTACGGTCATTGTTCATGACATGATAATCAGAAAATGGCCAAATGGAGTGGGGGGGAATTTAAGTCAAGATTTAAGGACAAGATCTTTGAAAATCTTCCGCCAATCCAGCATTTATGAACGAGTTATGGGGGGAATGGTCGAATTTGAATTTGAAAATGCCTATAAATTACAGGTGGAAACCTAGCGAAAAGCACTTGGCATTGTGAGAATTGATGTATTAAGCTCTCAGGCACGTACGAACCCTGAACTTGTTGAAGCCCTGATAGAAAATTTTTTCTTTGAGAAGTTTCCCACAGAGACACAGGTGTTGTTATCTAGCGTAATTTCAGCACCCGCAGAAACCCTGAGTGTAGGAGAAGCAATAACAGCTGAAGGAACTGGCCTAGAGTTCGTAATGGCAGATGAGGGAGCTTCCCTAGAGGTTGGAAGTGTAGAAGTATAGGAAAAAGTGCCTAAATCCACTAGGACATCTAGGCCGAGGCCTACGGCGACCCAGGAGGGTCCAAAATCAAAGAAGGATAAGAAGAAAACGCAACAGCCGATGCATGCATCACCCAGAAAGCACCCACAAAGAAGAAATCCCACTGTGCAGGAAAAGGGTAAGGTGATTGACCTAGAGCCTGAGGTCGAGGTTGAAGAACGCCATGTGGGCACGGACAATATTGATATGGAGGAGGTGGAGGACATTGATGTGGAGGGGTCTGACCCCATTTCTAAACTACCCGAGTACATTCCTTCACGCAAAGGCAAGGCAAAGGTTCTGAAGGATATTGATGAAAGTAAGGTCACACTGCACACACCCTTACTTCCGGACCAAATTATCTTTGAAGGACCACGCCTGGGGCACATCCCCCTATTAAAATTGGAGGACTAGGATTTGGCTGATGTAGAATGCTTTCCCCATTTGGCGACAGATGAGATCATGCATCACGTCTTCCACAAAGACTCTGGTGTGACCATGCTGGAGCCAAGGAAGTGGGTAAAAGGGGTGGATAAGGTAGGTATGCTAAATATGTTGTGGATACCACATTATAATTGCACACCCATAAACATGGTTGTGATCAAGCAGCTACTGTGCTTAGTGCACGATGGGTGTCTATGGCTAGAAGAGCCAATGCCCATCACTGACATGCTGATCCATAGGATCACTTGGATGCCGTACTTGAGAGAAAATATGGCCATGGTGTTTGGCAAAAAGATAGGCGAGCACAACCTCGTTGAAGCAATGAAGGACAAATTCAAACTTGCCAAGAAGCCATGCGGTTGTGCCATCATAGGTATAGCTGATCCCACAGTCAAAGTCGCAATGCAAATCTTTGCAAGAAAGATTATGCGAAAGTGTCGCGCAGATGAAGTGTTGGCACTAGTAGTAGCCTTAGCGGCCCAGTGCGGGGAGGGCATACATTTTAACTAGGCGTGCTACCTCCGCGGAGAGTTCCTTGCAAACTGTAGAGAGGCGCAGGATCACAACAAAACATTATGTTATGCCTGGCTACTACTGTCCATAGTGTTGGTCACGTGGGAGTTACTAGAGGATAGCTAGTTTCCTCCGGTTGCGCCCAACCTACCAGAGGCAGCCAAGTTCGCTTCGATATGGACTACGAAGGACCCTCAAAGGGTCAAGGACAACAAGATATTTTGGATCTTGATGGAGATAAGCATCCATATGGAAATCAACTACAAACTGCGGTTGTTACCAACACTGTACAAAAAGTTGCAGGAGTATGTGGAATTCAAGGCCGACTTCCACCAGGTCTCAATACGTGTGTGTAAGGAACCTGAGCATAAATGGTATGAATTGCCATACCTGATCATAGATGACACAATTACAGTGGTCCTCGACCACTGGCCGACAGATTGGCGCATTGCCTTAGACTTAACAGTTGGGTCTAGCAAGACTACAGCGCAGCGGAAAAAGGAGGAGGTCAAGCTGAAGGTGGAGCAGTTGGACGAAAAAAGAAAAAAGGCGGCTGATGACAAGGCCAAGGCAGAGCGTGCCACCACGAAACAGACGGGAGGACAGGCAGAAGAAGAGGAGTGCGATTCTGACAAAAGTCAGAGGTTGCCTTCTCCGGAGACAGAGGAGGAGGAACAACAATTAGACCAGGGAGGAGCGGACCTAGAGACCACTCCATTCTGTGTTAAGTGCAACAGAGATCCACAAAAGATATGGCCGTGCAAGAAGTCTAAGGCCAACAAGACTTCTCTCAATCCAATCACCTTAACAGGAGGTGATTTAAATGATACCGATGATACGGTAAGAGATACCACTGCAGAATTGCTACAACAGTTCAAGTTACAATAGAGGCAGACCTTGGGGGCCATTCAGATGGGTCTGCGTGAGCTGTAGAACTAGGCGTCGTAGGTCCATACCAGCGTGGGATAATGCAGTGCGGTGTCAACTAGTTTGGCACTCGACACATTGAAGGCAGTAGGGATGGTGTGCACCCTGGATCCTCAGGAAATACTGCTGCCAGAGGGAGCGCAAACTATAGATATTGATGCTGACAGACCCACTGGTAGCACCCTTAAAGGAATTGGGCTCAATTTGGCCACGCTTCCTAGTGAGGCGCTTCACAATTTGTAGGATGGCGTGATCACGGAACTTCGGGCCCGCAAAAATTGCAGGTTACAAGTAATCAATGAGAAGAAAGTCAAAAACTCTCATACGACAGTACAAAGAGACTTTGTTGTCAACCTCGTCAAAGCCATCACAGAAAAAATGAGCAAGTGGCCAAGTTGGTGGATGAGGCATGCAGGTATGTCCCAAAGCTGGCCTTTTCGGATGATGTAGATGTGTGGATTCGGAAGCTTGCTGCTGGAGTGCAGGATGCCAGAACAGAGTTTGGCAAAGGTTCAGTTTGACCTGAACCTAAATATTGTAGAACTGCAGTTGAAGGCCCAGCCTTCAACTTTGCCAGAAGTTAGAGAGTAGCATGAGACAACTGTGAAGGACGTCGTGTCAGTAGTAAACAACACCGTAATGGAGTGTACTGCGCTCTTCGAGCAGGCGCTCGAAGTGGTCACCAAATTGCAAGAAGATCCCACCTTGAAAAGGTTTAAAACAGAGGCATGGGAGCTGTAGCAATGATATGATGAAGTCAAAGCGATGACATGCACCGTCACCCTTACACAGAGGCTAGCCAAACTACAGGAGGCAAAGGTACTAAAGGAGCAAGTGGATGCATTGCAGTGCAAAGAGAGCGTGCTCAAGGCCAGAATTGGGCCTTGGCTTGATGAAGCCTACACGCTCACCGCCACCATCGAAGGAAAGCTGGCTGGTTTGTAGGCAGCTCAGCAGAAGATACAGTTAGAAAGTATAGGGCTAGTGACGGAGTAGCTGGTTAAGGAGAAGACACAGGCAGCAACACAATTTTCTGCCAAAGTTGCAGTAGTTCAAGTAGAGCTGGGAGGTCTTCACGACAAGATCTTCGCACCGGCCGAGTGACTCGAGGGTGAGTCACCATGTTTGTGTTGGGGGCCTGTTGGGAACAGGTCCCCTGGGGTCAATTTTGGGGTTAAAAACCCAAGTTTTGGCGAAGAAGGCTTGAATTTTGTATAAAGAAATGTAAAGTCTCTGCATTTTGTGGCCACAGAGTGCGAAGGTATCAAGATTCAAAAAGGGTTTCTGCCCTTAGTTTAGATAGGTTATGTCAGCTTAATGAGATCCGCCCTTGGTCTGCGGGCCATGGGATTGTATAAAAAGGAGGTCTTAGAGGAGTTTTTAGTAAGTTCAATAAATTTAAGTTGAGTCATTGATGAGTCTGTAAAGGGGATAAGAGTGAGAGTCTTAGCATAGGAAGAAGGCTCTGCAGCTAAGTGCGCAGAGGCCTAGGGTAGAAGTTTGTAGCTGAGTGCGCGAACCCCTGCAACTATGTGCACAGGGTAGTCAGAGTCAGTACTGAACATCTAGATCATTAATAAAGAAGAGTATTATGAAATTGTTATGTATTTTAATTCTGTCAATTGCATGCGATTATGTTATGTTAAGCATTGGGTTTATGTTTTATTGCTAAATTGATGTGCGCATCTATATTCTTTTGTTATATGAATGCAAGTATAGATATATGTTTATGCAAAGATAATCTAAATTGTATGATAAAATTGGTGAACACTTAAGATAATTCAGAGAACTCTACAAAAAAGTAATTACAGAGGTGCGTAAGTGCTGAGATTGCTTGTCAGGGTTATGCGAAGGATGATTGCATACCTTCGTGGAGGTTCTGAAAACTAATAGAAAAGTACATTGATAAGCCCTAAAGGCTTATTGATCTAGGCGAAGGCAGGGTTAAGGTATAAAACCGACATCAAAACCATCTCAGGGTATGGAAACTTGGTTCCTGCATCCCCCCATACTGCTTCGGGTGAAACTTCAGTCCGCGCTCCACGGATTGATGCTGAAAGGGCTAGTAGTGTAGGGATTTGTTTGGATGACTAAACGCTAAACCTGGGTCAAGGCCCATCAAGCCAACAATCCTTCATAGCCTAAAGTAAGAGGATTTTGACAAATAAATTTTGTAATTCCCCTAAAAAATCAAATTCAGAAGGAGGACTCTATTTTCTCAATGATAATCTCTGAGGATAAGGTGGACTAGTTTGACATCCTCTAGTAACAATTGTTTGAGAAGGGGGTTGTTGTTCCATAGGAATTTGTGTTGAATCATCCCTAGTTGTTCCAATAGAATTCCTAGGTTCTAGTTCTGAGACTTCATCATCAATATGTTCAACAATTATTGGTGAAGTCTGAGTATTTACCACCCAACTGGACCAAATATTTAATTCATTACATTCTGCGGTGGCAATACTGTATGCAGGAAGGTTGAGTGTCTCAACCTATTGAGCCCCCCTATTGTTTGGATTTGGGTTGGATTGAATAGGAAGTTGTGGATGAAGAGGAGGATTACTAGTGGAGGCATTAGAGGGTAGTTGTAACTACTATTGTGGCATAGGCTGGGAGAATTATCCTGAAGGAGGAGGAGGTCCACGCCAATTCTGGGACCATGAAGGAGTTGGACCAGATTGAGGGAACCATGGTTTCTAGGGCATTGGATATTGATAGGATTGTGGCCATGAAGGTGAAAAAGGTACAGATTGAGGCCCAAAATTCAAATTATTAAAATACTGAGAAGGGTCTTGAGGCATAACTTGATTCATGTTCTGTGGCTGTGGTTGCCATGGTTTCCTTGATCCCATGAAGTACGATTGATCTACTTCTTCATTTCCCCCCTGGAAAACTGCCTTCAGCCCAAAAAGAGATGGACAGGTGTTAGTGGAATGGCTCTGTTCACATGTTACACAGGTCTCAAAAGTATTCAATGGACATTCCTTCAGAGGGTGCTTATTTTTGTGTTAAGGGAAGAAAATAGACATGGTCTTCTCTGCTTCCATATGCTTCCGTTTTGCTTGTAAAACATCCAGATGTGAGGATACTTTGCTCAAGATATCAGTCCTGAAGTTTTCCAACAAATTTCTAATTTCCACTTTTGTAACTCCATCGCTGGTTGTCTTGAGGGTTCAGATCCCTTGTCTCTGCCTCACAACTCCACATGAACAGTTAATGCACAATTCACAGATTGTGTCAAAATATTCATTTCATATATCTCCCTTTCCTACTACGTTCAAAAATTCCAAAGATTCATCCCTTAGTGCCCGTAGAAAAATTATTTTCAAGATGTCCTTATCCAGATCACTATGGCCTGATCTCTACAAATTGCGTTGGAAACATTCCACAAAGTCCTCCATGTTCTCATCCTCTTTCTGCATAATCTTAAAGATTTATTCCTTAACATCTCAGGATTTGCAGTAGCCTTGATACTTTTCGAGGAAAACCATCTTCATATTGTCCCATGTAGTAATATATTTCCCTCCTAAACCCATGAACCATCTCAAATCTATCCCCTTGAAAGTGGCAGGGAATATCTTCAATTTCTGTACATCGGAAATATAGTCATACCCTCGATAGGCAACGTCGAATTCAAATAGGAATGTGTCTAGATATTTAGAAGAAATAACATGAAAGTTAGGTAATGCTATTAGAGGAATAGGCTTCATAGGTGTATCACCCCTGATATCACCAATTTAGAACTCAATCGAAGAAGTTGCAGGAGCCATGAATATCTTCCAATATTCACTTGGAATCTCAACAAGTTCTGGTTGTTCTATAATACATGGTTGAGCCTGTTTAACAACACTCCCTCGATCAAATGGTGCAGTGAATTCCCTCAAGTATTCTTCTTCTTCTGAACTCACAGTGTTTAGTTCTCCCGATCCCCTGCTTACTACTTATTCTTCCCTAAATTATGCTTATATTATTGAGGGAGGTTTTGGTTGTGAAGCTAACTGCCCTGCAAATCTCGTATGAGATTTCACCCTAACAACAGCTTGTAATGATGCTCCTGATTCAGCTCTTGAAATTATTTCTTCGATATAGGTATTTCTACCTAGATCTTTCCTTCCTCTTTTTTGGGGGTCTTCCTTTGCCACTTTTGTTTGTATCTCTATTCACGCAATCATAAAATAAAAGGAAAACATTTAAATAAATTGAAAGCTTAGGACTTGGATCAGGGTGAAAACTTCCCTCCCTAGGATGAGAGAGTAGCCCCTAAAAAGAAAGCAAAAGAAGGAGAGCAAACCAACCAAAAAATTCTAAGCTCAGGACCTGAAACAGGGTGAAAAAACTTCCCTTCCCAGGACAAGAGAATGGTTCTTATGAAAGAAACAAACAACCTAGAGAAAGGTGAAAAACCTTCCCTTCCTTGGACGAGAGAATGGCCTTATGGTCAATACTGGTCGTACTTTCGCGCCTTCTATAGCCTCCCCGACAACGGCGCCAAAATGTTTGTGTTTAGATATGAATCATGCAATTCACCCAATTCCACATTAATTTTCAACCTTGGGCTCAACTGATTATTTCTAGGCTATCATGTAAGGTATATGTAGTCCACAAGTTCCCTACCCACCATTGAACATTCAATCATAACATAACAATGTGTAACAACAATTTCTAACTCTAACGACAAATAAGAGTAATAACAAGTTAAGACTCACAAAAACACACTGAAATCATTATGCAGAAAAGAGATAACACACCAAAAAATAAACCTACACACACATCTTATCCAACAATGCCTAGTGAGGAGAGTGGGCCCAACTCCCTGATTAGGGCTATGGCAAGATTGAGATCTATAAAATACTCAAAGGATCAACAATTGTATCAATAAAAATATCATTACAGAGGTCTACTGTTACAACTCAAAAATATCATTTATCTCTTAGCGGTGGCTTTCCTAGCCACATAATCATTACTTATACATTTCATAAATCATCTGACAGTGCATAAAATTATGGAAGTTGTGTGCCTAAAAATACATAGCGTTTTTCTTGAGATACAACATAATTCAATGATAACACTTGTGTTAGTCGAGAGGTTGGTCCACCGTTGCAGCTGATATCTAAAGATAGCCCTACCAGCTCAATAGTCATCATATGTTGAATCATGCCTTTGATCAGCATTCCTCCAAATTTGCATGAAAAATTAAGTTAGCAAGTCTCTTTAGGCTGTAATCCCCTATGACTATGCTTCAATGCTTAACAATTCACAAATACATGACAATAGGTGTACCTTCGCTGTTTAGAATACACATCAACCAACAAGGGCATGAAATGAGTATAGGAAAGGGATAAAAAGGTGAGTAAAAAGTGGGAAAAATTAGCAACCAACATTGAAAATTTTATTACTATACCCTTAGATTAGGGTTTTCAAAACAAAGACCCTTGACTATTATTTCCAAAGCTACACTCAACACAAAGTTAAAAAAAAATCTGATTACTGCAAATTCAAAATAAATGTATCCTTTCAATGTTGCCATAGGTCGACTCATTATTGCTTGGAATATGTATTTATATGTCCCCAAAACTCATCACTACTATGTACATACTCTTTGTATCCTTATGCCACTATTCAGGATTGCAAGCAAGTTGATAAGCCTTCTCTTATATGCATATAAAAGCTTATGCATCTCCTCTGGTTGTACAAGGGACTGTATGAGATTATAAGCCTAATGTGGCTCCATTCTAGGTATCCCTCATGCACAAAAACGTAATAGGAGTCTCAAATCCTCTTATTTGGTGATTGAGGCTTGAATTGAGTCTTTTGAAATGTGTTTATGCTCAGAAAAAGAGGAGAACCAGGCTCCTTCTTTTCTGCACGATAATTATGCTCGAACCTCATGCACATGTATAGAGAAGACCTTTATATATCTTGGGTGGATGTAGGGTATGCATTTAACTTGGTAGTGAGACTATGCTTTAAAACTTTGGTACTTTTGTATTATACTCAAAATATCCATTCAACAAATTGGATCTTGGAACTAATATGTGCAAAGGTGTAGAAATGATATCAGTGCCTCTTCCAATGAGGAATTTATGCACAGGACTATACCACAGAATTGTGAACCTTTGATAGAGGAATTTAGTCCTTTCTAGGGCTATAAATATGTCACTTAATACCACAGAAACTTCATATATTTAACAAGGGTCTAGAGTTATCATGGTTGACAAATAGATAGGCCTTGAATTCCTTGCAAAACTCTAACAGATTTATTGATCTATAGTGACTGGAATATACATACCAGAGATGCGAAGATGCTAAGATATTTCAAAGGTTTTATAGACCTTGTGATGCCACTTTTGACCTTCACTCCTATACCAGTGAGTGTGACCTCCTTAAGGCTACTTGAGAAGCCTTTTTTATTTAAAAAAGTGATCCTTATACTCTCACTCTACTATAGTAGGCCTGCAGCCTTGATATAGTGATTAAGGGCTAATGGAGGTGCCAAAAGTATTTGATCTATTTTCTAGAAGGGTCAGACTTGAGAGGACTATTAAATTAGCCCTTAGATCCTTTTTTATAGGGCTTAAATTGTTGGAAATATTTTGGGGGGGTGAATCAATATTTCTTTTTATGTTGTTCTTTTTATCACCAAAACATATCTATATATATATATATATATATATATATATATATATATATATATATATATATATATATATATATATATATATATATATATATATATATATATATATATAGAAGGAACACATAAATAGATAGCTGAAATAGAATCTTTTATTAACACAAACAGTGCAATGAAATAAATACAATATATAGCTGGTTACAATCAGTTGCCAAGCACCAACTTGGACTTTTGTGAGGCTCCAACCTCCAAAGCACCAACTCTGTTCTTCCAAGGCAATAGTTTTATACTTAGGAGCATCAACTCCCAAGGATTCCAGTCCTTTCATTTCTAAGGCTCCAACCTCATGGGGTCCAACCCAAACCTGGTATAAACTATTTTGTTGTAGTTCTCTACTCCCAAACCTACTGAGCTTCTGCTTCACTCCTGTTCTCCTTCTTCTCGTGCCTCTCCTACCTTTGCTACCTCTACCTGAACTTCGGCTTCCTCTCACACTGATTATCTGCACCCACTTCCTTGTTTTTTCTTGTTTTTGTATTCCTAATGCCTCTGACTTTTCATTTTTGCTTCCCACTGGATTTTCAGCTTCTTCAATTCTTGCTTCAGCTTCCTCTACGTTGGCTTGTCCTTTGGCTTCCTTCTTCTTCATTGCTTTGGCTTTTTGGTTTCCTCTGAACTGGCTTACCCTTCAGCTTCCTGTCTTTTCAGTCGTTATGGCTTCCTTTGCCTCTTCCTGCTCACTGCTATGTGTTCAAACTGTAACAGAGCCCCTTTTTCTTTTAATGATAATAGGCATATACAGGAATTTATTGTTTAACGGAGAGACTGTACCAATCAGGACGGACCCACATGCCACGTCCTAATCGCAATCGCAATCAGCTTTCGTTCAGACCTCCTGAACTATCAGAACTTTTATCATAAGCCTTTTGGCCTAAAAATCCACACTCAATACAATTATTCTTATACCACAAGTGGTATTTCGGAAGGGCCTTAAGTGGGAATTGGTATTCAACAGATGGCTTCCGATTCCACTCGGCAGGCGACATGTAGCAGTGGGAAGGAAGAGGATATCGCTTTTTCGGGTGGGTATTCCTCGAGCTATATGTCCACTCGAAATATATGTAGACTGTTGGATCTACAAAGGGATGATCAACGGTGGAGAGTTGGATGCTCGGGTAATGTGGGCCTGCCTTTTTTATGGTCGCAAATGTAATACATGGGAACATATGAAAAAAATGACCAAAACGCTAAATGGGCGGACTTCAAATTTATTTTTCCCACATTTATAACTTTATTGGGTCCACTGTGTATATCACAATCGACACTTTCAGGGGTGCAAGGCCTTAATCACTTGCGATGTGCGGATGCGACATATACATTAAGCCAAACTATAATGTTGCTTCGGGTCCGCAACATATCGCTTCGAGGCTTTTCCTTTTTCTTTCCATTTTTACACCAAAACTCGTTAATACACACAAAAACCTTTACACGTGAAACTCAAACTTTATACAGTTGGGTTTATAACACCCGTCGGGTCCAGCTGTGTAATTGAGCCCCGCTCCTTTGCATCGCGGCGATGCGATATTGCGATTGTTGATCATCGTAGTCGCATGTCGCATGGCCCCGAGGGTCTTTCCCTTGCCTCGTGGCATCGCCGACACCGATCCACCGATAGTGTATTGTCCGCCGATAATGTATTTGCTTATTTATATATATTCTCCACTCCCGATAGTGTATTCCGTTATAACTATGTTTTCCGCCTCCCGATAGTGTATTTGCATATATATAAGTTTTTCTACCTCTGATAGTGTATATAGCCTATATATATGCTATATTGCTCCCAATAGCTCCCGATAGTGTATTCTTTGGCATTCATTGCTTCGATAGCTCTGTTTGCTTCCTCCGATGGCTTTGTCTACTCTTTACTCCTCTGATGGCTCTGTCTACTCCTCTTGGCTCCTCTGATAGCTCTGTTTTCTCCTCTGATGGCTATGTTTTCTCCTCTTGGCTCCTCGAATATTGCCATATAGACATCAATGACAATATATGTCAACATAAATTTCCTCTAATTGATCCCGCTTTTGCACTGTGTAATGTGATTTTGTCACTGTTATTAGGGCTAGAAAATGTGCCTAGAAATTCATTTTAGTTGCCTCCACAAATTCATATTAGGGTTTTTGCTTTTAGTGAGAAGAGAAGAAGCCAAACTAACCTTCTTTCTACCCTCTGTTTAAAGCCCTAGGTCTGAAACCATGTTAAGAAATTAGGGTATTTATTTTATTTTATTTCTCTTTAATCCTTGGCATTTTCTTGTGGTTTATATTAGGACATTATCATCGTTATTTATTTCTGTTCATAATCAAGATAAATTCCAATAAGAATATCACAATGCAAACACAAGAAAACCATATGTAAGCTACTATCTAGGGCCAAAACCTCTCCTATAGAGGATAACCCACAAAAATATCTTCTTATAGAATTTTAATGAATGCTTCCAAGACCTTGACCTTGATCCAAGACCAAAATCCCAAGTGATGAGCCAGCCAAACCCAAATAGATCATTGCAAAACTATATTGAGGAAACCCTAGGTTTTCCTCCAAAACTTGCACATGTGAAGTAATAGAAACATAAATTCACTTCCTTTCCTCCATCACTACCTTCCATAGAAAAGTGATTCCTTTCTTGCTAATTTGTTGGATCAGATCTCCTCTCGTTTTCATATGGATCAAATTAATATCACTTTGTTTGTGTCACTCAAATGAGGAGGGTAAGTTCCTTTTATACGCTTCTTTAGAGGTGAATTAGGATTGTCTAGGTCGACATGAAGAGGGATGATAGACCCATCACTTGGAGGCTTCTAGACATGACATTTTACATTAAATATTTTTCCTTCTTGTTACATGGGCCCTCCAAGGGATAGTACATCATGACCTTGATTCTTGACCTGACAAAAAAACCCCTAGAGAACTCAATGTGTGCTTTGAACTAAGACCACAACATGATGGGAAAGAAACCCATTTCAATATTTCTTTTTTCTTTTCTTTTCTTTTGACAAGTACGTCAATAATTACAGAAATTGATGGCTCAAGTACAATTTATGAAGACCGAAACCAGTTACATTTCAATAGGAGGAATGTGCCAAGTTTTTGTTTTTCTGATATGTTTAAATGTTGAAGGTTATGAAGTGTTTTGAAATTTTATAAACACTTCAACCTATATCTTTTCGATGTGAGGTTCAATGGGTTTGATTCCATTACCAAACATTAATAAATTTTCTTTTTAAACAACTATGGATAGTTTTGTTTTAATAGTAAAAAGAGGGGTTTGTAATCATACTATTCAATCTTGTCCAGTTGCTTATGTTTCTCAATGATGTCCTCTTCCATGTCTATTGCTTGGTCGTGTACAAAAGAACCAACTAAAGTCGGGGAAATTTTGGCTTCATATTTGGAGATAACATGTTGGCTTACGGGGGCCTGACCCAAGTTCAGAGTTATTTAGACAAACAAATCCCTACACTACTAGCCCTTTCAGCATAAGCCCGTGGAGCACGGACTGAAGTCTCACCTGAAGTAGTATGTGGGGATGCTGGAACCAAGTTTCCACACCCTTGAGATGGATGTGATGTCAGTTTAGTCCAGCTAAACCTGCCTTCGCGCACTGTTCTACCCTTCAATACCTTCGCGATTTGTTATAATCGACTTTCGCACAGCCCTAACCAAGGGTTGAAGTCCTTTCACGTTGCTAAGGCAACGAACTACGATATCTCCTAAACTACACCAAGTATCTTACTTATCTTATTAATAGGTCTTGATTATCTTTGCGTAAACAGATATTCTATCTTGTGTTCACTTAGCCAATACAGTTATACACATTCGCGCATCATATAAGCATTAAAAGTGAAATTCATACCCAATATAACAGATGCATAAAATAGGAAATAAAGACACAAAATTGATAGAAACTTCTCTTTATTAATACTCCACTGTTTACAGACTCGACTCATCCTGCGCACTCAGCTGCAAGGGTCTACGCACTCAGCTGCGCACTACTAGGCCTTTGCGCACTCAGCTGCAAAGCGTCTTCCTACGCTACGACCCAAAACTAGACTTTACACTTTAGAACTATCTTGCATAAATCATTCTTCCTTAGAAATTATGTTATTGATGCCCTTAACCACTTAGAGCTTCGCTCTATTTATAAAATCCCATGGTCCATGGACCATGGGTAGATCTTCTACGGCCAACATTACATTATCAAAATAAGGGCAGACAACCCTATGACTCTTTAACAACTATGCGCTCCACGCCCATAAAATGCAGAGTATTTACATTGGAATTACAAAATTGACCAAAATCTGGGCTCTAAGCCCCAAAAATTCCCTTGGGGGATCCCGCACCCAACAGGACCCCAACACAAACATCGTGACTCGCCCTTGAGTCACTCTATAGGTATGGATATCTTTGCGCGAAGACCTCCCAACTCTGATTGGATCACTGCAAGTTCGACAACGCACTAAGCGGCTGCCTGCTGAACTTCCTCTACACGTTGTTCGGTGACCGCTATCATCGAATTGTTGCCTTGAATCCTCTCCTGAGTTTGTTGTAGCTGTGTGAGCTTTACTTCAATGCAGGCTATAATGGTATATGCCTCATCAATCCACGATTGTAGGCGTGCTTTCAAAACTGCTTCCTTATGCCGAGCAACATCCACCTGCTCCTTGAGCGGCTTTGCCTACTGCATCCTTGCGAGCCTCTGTGTAAGGGAAACCGTTTACGTGGTCCCTTTTACCTCATTGTATGTCTATTGTATCTCGCGCGCCTCTGTCTCCAGGCACTCTATGTTCGGGTCCTCTTGCAAGGTGGTGAGGACCTTGAACGATTGCTCGAATAGCTTCGTGTAGTCTATCACTGCACTGTTAACCGCCGCCATTGGTGTTGTGATCGTGGTGGTGCGATATTCCTTAACCTCTGGGAGAGTTGAAGGTTGTGCCTTCAATTGCAGTTCTGCTATCTGAAGGTTCAGCTCTAGCTGATCCCTGGCCATTTATGCTTTGGTGTAGCATACCCCTACTACTAACTTTCGGATGCGCGTCTCTACTGGTTCCTCTACTTGGATGGCCAAATTCGGGACCATCTGATAGGCTTCCTCCACCACCTACACTATTTATCTGTTCTATTCCACTGCCTTGTTGCGATGCAGGCTCAACTGCTCAATGTTGATGCGCTTCTTTCTCATTACCTGTAGCGCGCGACTCTCCCTGGTGCGTAGTTCTGCAATGACTCCATCTTGCAAAATATAGAGCATCTCTCGAGGGAGCACATCCATGTTTAACTGATTCCTTTCAAGTTATTGACCATAGGCCTGTCAACCTCATCTTCTGTAACGAGTGCTCCATATGGTAGCACTATTGTATTAGTCATTTGGGTGTGCAACATTTCCTCAACCGTGGATGTGCCGACTACAAGGCTGGTTGACACTGTGCTAGCCTGCGTAGTGCGCACCTGCAACTCCTATATTTGTGTCCGGAGAGCCCCCAATACCATCTGGTGTTGCTCCTTAAACTGCTGAAGGGTCTCTGCAGTGAAATTCCGCACCGTTTCACCGATATCATGTAGATCCCCCTCAGTGAGGGTGATTGGGTTGAACGAAGTTTTTGAGGCCTTTGTCTTCTTTCACGGTCGTACCTTCTTTCTTGGGCACAAACATTTTAGTTGGGTGGACGTTGTCTATATGTCCACGCTACCTTGTTCTATGTTTGTTTTTGGCTCGGGTGAAGGCAACTTCTGTTCTTCACGCTCTTCTTCTACTGTCTTCTACTGTTCCTCGGCCAACTTCGTAGCGTCGCACACTGCCTGGGCCTTAGCCGTTGCTTCTTAATTCCTGCATTTTTCCGCCAGCTGCGCCATCCACAGTTTCATTTCTTCCTTCTTCCATTGCATGGTGGACTTCTCTACTTCCATTATGGAGCCAACTGGAGAGCGCCACTCCGGCAGCCAAGACTCAAGGACCATGAAAATTACATCGTCGATTGCTAAGGAAGGTAGCTCATGCCATGTCTTCATAGGGTCCTTCCACGCCCTGATGAAGACATGGTGGAAGTTTGCTTTGAACTCCGTGAAGCTCTGCAAATTGTTGTAGATCGTGGGCAATAACTGTGGCTTGCGATTAATCCCCATTCTGATGTTCATCTCCATGAGCACCCAAAAGATCTTTCTCTCCCTTATCCTCTATGCATCCTTGGTTTCCCATAGTGAAGCGTACTTCACTGCCTCTGGAAGGTCCTACGCGATCGACAGGAACTGGCTATCTTCAGGCAAGTACCATGCCACCAGTACTATTGACAACAAGAGTTATGCATAATGGAATGTTTTACCCGGCTCTTGTGCCTCGCGGCAGTTCTCAAGGAACTCTCCGCATAGATAACTTGCCCAGTTTAACTAGACCCCTTCTGCGCATTGCACTGCTAGTGCAACCACCGATGCAGGCACCTCATCTACATGACACTTCCACATCACCTTCCCTGCCAATATCTGTGTCACGACCTTGACTATAGGGTTTTTGATGCTGGAGATGGCGTACCCTCTCTTCTTCTTCTCTAAATTAAATTTCTTTTTCGTGGCCTCCGCGATGGCCAAATTGTCACTCTTTCCTTCTGAAATTTTTGTTGGGTCATCCCTTGCATAAGGGAGCCATGTAATCCTATGAATCAGATGGTCTATGATGGAGATGGGCTCCTCCAGTCACAAGCACCCATCATGCACCAAGAAGAGAAACTAACTGATGACGAAAGTGGTCACTGGGGCGTGATGGTAATGTGACACCCAAAGCAGGTTTAGCAACCCTGCTTTCTCAACACCTCTAAGCCATTTGTGTGGCTCCAACTCTATTATTCTAGTTGACACGTCTTTCTTCTAGCACATTAGCCACGCCGTCGCTAAATGCGGGAACTTCTCGTGGTCCGTGAGGTCCCAATATTAAAATTTTAATATGGGAACCCGTCCCAAGTGCGCTCCTTCAAACACAATATCGTCAGGGAGAAGTGGAGTTTGTAGAGAGCTCTTTCTCTCATCTATATCCTTAGGCACCTTGGATTTACCCTTCCGTGGAGGAACATATGCAGGAAACCTGGTGAGAGGGTCTTCACCCTGGGTTTCGACTTCCATCTCTACATCATCCTCCTCCGCCAAGATCTCTTCAAACTCTTCCTCTTCATTGGCCTCCAAATTAATGGCCTTCCCCTTTTCCTCCATTGTGAGCTTGGTCCTCAGTGGATTTCTAGGTGAGACATGCACTGATGTCATGGCCTGCTTATCCTTCTTAGGTCTCGGTGTGCGCGGTGATTTAGGGATCTCAGCGACCATCCCGACACTCTCTGGGGCCTCCATTCACGTAATTACCCGCGCAACTTCCTCGGCGGTCATTGCTCCGGTATCCATGACTTCTTTGGGTGCTACCATAGTGCGATTCCATAGTTCTCTCAACGTCTCTAGTAATTGCTCAAGTAATGAATTTTCCTTCAGAATATTGAACAAGTCTCGGTTCATGACTATCTAAGCATGCAACAACTCATTTCTCAAATTTCCAAATGTTGTTTGCTAGAAAGACCTTTGTAATTTATAGCACCTTTTGAATTGAATTTGATCGTTCCCTCCACATTCGGTCCATTAATGCTAGATTGGCGGAATATTTTCAAGAATCCAGTGCATAAAGTTCGCCTTAAATGCCTGATGCCCACTCCATTTGGCCTCAAACCAAGCATCACATCGTGAATAGTGACTGTAACAGCCACTTTTTGGCAAACCTGCACGCTGTCGTGGACCTTGTGACACTTCGCTACTACACGTAGTCCTGACATCACACAGTTCCCGGGCAGAGTATTTTATAGTCCCGGGCCTCCTTTCAACTACCTAGAGTGCTAAGACTGTGCTTCAGTCAGCTAGTCAGGCATTCGGGCCACCTGTGTATGGCTTCAAACGACTTCCATTCACTTTTCCTGGGAAGGGCTCTCCATTTAACTTTACCAACTATACCACGCCACCATCTGTAATCTCCTTAATAACATATGGCCCTAACCAATGCATTCTGAATTTCCTTGGGAATTTATCAAACTTACTATCATACAACAACACCAAATCATTCACCTTAAAGGTGCGTAGCTTAATATGTCGATCGTGCCAAGCCTTTTCGTGCTGCTTTTGGACCTGTTGGTGAAATCCAGCCAAAAATCATTCTTCTTCGAGCTCTTCTAGCTGCATGAGCCTCTCCTCCAGGGTTCCACGATCCATCATGCCTGTGAGCGCTGCTATGCACAGACTAGGCACAATATATTCCATAGGCATTATGACTTCCACTCCATAGAAAATCCTAAAAGGTGTTTGTCCCGTTAGTTTCTTGCATGTCGTTCGATAAATCCATAACATTGCAGGTATGCGTAGATCCCAATCACTTCGCTGTGCGTTGCATACCTTTTTGAATGCTTCTATGCGTAGAATCTTCTGCATGGTTTCTCTTCCTGCATAATGTCTTCCCAACATTAAGAGCCATCTACAAGGTCGCCCACCCAACACATGCTTATTGGCCATGTATTTTAGCATGGAGTACATGTGCATCTGCGCAGGTTGGGGCTTCTCTCCATAGGCCTACGTCCACTTGGATAGATGCAGACGCGGATCATCCTACCCATCATACTTATCTGTCAGTCGTACCTTAGGCTTCCCAAATCATACTCGCATCATTATCCTACAATCGCACCAATCATCAAAGCTTCCTTTGTGAGACCCCACCATCTCGCAGGTGTAGCGCGCAGTACCCAGTCCAAGGCCTGGAAGCGTTTCTTTTCCATCATCTCCCTTTCAAAGGCATCTAAAAAAGTATCTACCTCATTTAGACCATCATAAGTAGGAATATCTCTTACTTTTGTCAACACGCAGCGCAACGACCTTGTCATCATATTGTTGTTCAGCGTAGTTACTTCATGTAACCAATTCTACCATCATTCTACTTCTTCGTTGAAATCCAAAGTGCAGGAACTTTCGCGCTCCCATGTAATCTGTCCATCTGTGGTGGGATTCACCCAATCTTGGTCTCACGTTGTTATCTTGTAGATGCAATCCAGATCATCATCACTTTCATAGTTGCGGACCATCTTCGTATAGCGTGATCCTTTAGCAGGGTCTAGGGGTACTATTACGCGCAATGACTTCTTTTCAAAGATCATTTTTCGCTTCTTTAGATTAATTACCCGATTCATGTGAGTGGCCCAGTCAATTCTTAGGAGTGCGGGGTAGGGATTGCTGTCATCAACAATCTCTATTACTTTGAAATCTGCCAGCGCGCTCGCTCCCTCAATATCCATAGTTATTCCCTGCAATTGCCCCATAGGTATTATTTTCTGCTGATTCGCCATTCTCAGCTGAATCAGAGACCACTGCAGTGCAGGTCTTGCCATTCACTCCCATGTATGCTTCGGTAGAACATTCGCATATGATCCCAAATCCATAATGACTAGATCCATCTCATATTCTCTGATCTGCATGGTAAGTCTCATTTCCGTCCCATTCTTGTTTTATGTTTTCTGATCTTCTGGACTACGCACGGTTCTCCTAGTGCAGTCCTAGCGCATCTGTTGATGAGTTCCTATAACCCTTTCATAGCCTTACTATCGCACAGTAACTTCATACATGTTTCAAGGAAATTTGTCAGCATGGATGGGTCCATTTCCAGCTCCGGTTTATCTTTGCTTCCTGAAGTGGAGGCATTAGCGAAGCTCTTCTTAGCTTCCATGAAGGTTTCTCGAGTGCACTCCAAATCAAAATATGCTTTATTCGCTGGAGATTTACGAACCCAAGTACTATCTTCTAGTTGTTTTCCTTTGTTATCTTCTGTCACAATTCCACTTCGGAGCACAATGTTTACATTCAGGTCTTCCTCGCGCAGCTCATACCTCATCATCTGCAAGTTTTGAGTCGTGGGAGGCGGTAGCACTCCTTTATCACGTATCCTAGCTATCAGCGTAGGACAATATCTTGTCTCATGATCAAACAACATGCAATACTTGCACGATAGGCGCGTTGGATTGGTGCAATTGTAGGCATAGTGTCCTGACCCTCCGCAATTGTAGCAAATCAATTGTTTGCGACCTCTGCCAGTTCCTCCTCCACCTTGGCCTTATCCACGGGCCTGAAATCTTGTTCGTAAGATTCCTGCATTTTGGTTAAGGGGGTGTGTTTTGGCCTGAACCCTGTAGGTGGGGGTTCTATCCATCATCAACTCATAACTTCTGCAGGTATGCTTGTCATGTCCCATCGACTTGCAAAAGTTGCAGAACAACTGTTGTAAATTTTTTGTAAACTTCTATAACAAGTGACAGTTGTCAGTGGCATGTTTTCCAACTATTTGACAGATCATGCACCACAAAGCAGGAGCCGCACTAGGTCCTGCTTGATTTTTCGGCCTTAACAACATCGGTCCTCCTCCTGTGAGGTAATTTGTCAAAACTGGGCAGTGGTATTTTTCATGACCTTGGCTCTTTCATTTTACGCACCACACTTCTTCATGCACTTCTGGTCGAACCATCCTGTCCTGTTTGAGACTCTACATCTTAAGGCACAGATTCTTCAACTGCGCATGGATCTGTTGAACTCCCAGATTAGGATCTTGCATCAAGGTCTCATGTAGCCTCATAGTGATCTCTAAGGCATTTGATTGAGTTGTTATCTTCTACTACGATAACGCACTCCTTAAATGTGGTAGTATCAAAGCTACAAACCACTCGTGATGCTATCCATCTGCCAGATTCATATTTACTTCGCAAATCATACATTTTAGCCTCTCATCTAGTTCCCAAGGAGTCTCCCCTGGTAGCATCGTGATCTCTTTAAATCCAATGATCGACTGTGCTTCAGATTTAGGCCTGTTAAATTGTCTATTTAGCACTACTTGAATATTCACGACTCTCGCATTTAGATTATCGTTGGAGTACTTAATATACCAGGTCAGTGCGCGATCTTACAGGGTGCTAACCAGTGTCGAATTCTTTATATGGTCATCTGTAACACCTTGCGCTTCCCATACAGCCCTTACAATGAACTAGAATTGGTCCAAATCCTCATTTCCCAAACCTTTGAACATAGGAAACTTCACTGTGCTTGCCATATTAAACTGCGGTGGTGGTGGAGTTGGTACGGGTGAAGATGGAGGTGATGGAGGTGAAGCCAGTATGTGGGTGGAGGTGGTATTCGCAGAATTCTTTGTCTTATCAGATGAATAACACTTCGCAGAGAGACCTTCACGAGCCCTTCCTCGTCTCCTCGCGAAGGTGAAATCAAGGGGATATTTTTTGGACCCTTATTTCCTTAGTCCTTGTAAACCTTTTTGCTTTGCGTAGCCTCGAAAATCAAGGTAATTGCATAACCCACTTTTTGCACAACAACATTTTAATCCAAGTATTCAAAGACTTTACGTACTTACCTCACGGTCCTTTGAGAAAGTGTCGCTCTGCCTCGCTGTAGCTGACTGAGGTGTCAACTGCGAACTCAGTAACGAATCTCCTATAGTACCATTGAGCCAATGATTGACGGCACATGCGATCTTATCCTCCGATGCTTCCAACCTTCGCACTAGCTCTGGGGTCCACACAATAGGACCGTCAAGTTTCCACCTTCCTTGTCTACCTGCTAGCTTTGCGATCCAGTCATATAGCTTAGTAGGGAAGGACGCGAAAAATATTTCATGGATCTCTGTATACAAGTAGCTATCTAGCCACTCTTCTTTTGATAGCCGTGAGTCTCTGTTCTCTTGCGCTGCGAACTTGTGAATTCTTCTATCCAACCAGCCTTCAATTTCTTTCTTAGTTGGATTCCAATGATACGACATCACACATCTCTCATGCAGATTCTGGTCTTGACAATGGAACCATTTTTTGGCTTATGAGGGCCTGGCCCAGGTTCAGAGTTATTTAGCCAAAAAAATCACTACACTACTCGCCCTTTTGGCATCAACCCATGGAGCGTGGACTGAAATATCACCCGAAGCAGTATGGGGGGATGATGGAACCAAGTTTCCACAGCCTTGAGATGGATGTGATGTTGGTTTAGTCCAAGTAAAGCTACATTCGTGTAGGTTGCTTCACACACTATTCTACCCTTCAGTACCTTCACGATTTGTTATAATCGACTTTCACGCGGCCCTAACCAGGGGCTGAAGTCCTTTCACGCTACTAAGGCAGCAAACTACGATATCTCCTAAACCATGCCAAGTATCTTACTTATATTATTAACAAGTCTTGATTATCTTCGCGTAAACATATATTATATCTTGTGTTCACTTAGCCAATACAGTTATACACATTCACGCATCATATAAGCATTAAAAGTGAAATTCATACCCAATATAACAGATGCATAAAATAGGAAATAAAGACACAAAATTGATAGAAACTTCTCTTTATTAATACATCCATTGTATACAGACTTGACTCGCCCTACGCACTCAGCTGTAGGAGTTCGCGCACTCAGCTGCGGACAACTAGACCTATACGCACTCAGCTGTAGAGCCTCTTCCTACACTTCGACCCAAAACTAGACTTTACACTTCAAAACTATCTTGCATACATCATTCTTCCTTAGACATTCTGTTATTGATGCCCTTGACTACTTAGAGCTTCGCTCTATTTATATAATCCCATGGTCCACGGACCATGGGTAGATCTTCTACAGCCGACAGTACATTATCAAAATAAGGGCGGACAACCCTATGAATCTTTACCAACTACATGCTCCACGCCCACAAAATGCAGATTCTTTACATTGGAACTACAAAATTGACAAAAATCTAGGCTCTAAGCCCCAAAACTTCCCTTGGGGGATCCCGCACCTAACATAACACTAAGCCAAATCTAAATTTCTCTCTCTTGTTTAATGGGTTTCCATTTCATGTTTAAGTTGGTTGGTACACTTGGGTGGGAAACGTATAATATTCCTAGAAATATGCCCTAAGCATATTTTCAGCCCATGTATCTCCCTTAATTATTATCCTTAAATGATAGTTCCATGTAGGTTTGGTGATTAGCCAATTGAGGGAATGCATTTTTTTAGACTAAATTTTGTATGGTAACGAGGGGGATAAATTCATGTGCATGCTTCTTTACTAGGCATTCTTCATTTATTATAAATAGATGTTTAGTTTTTAGGTTTCAGTGTTGCTCACAAGGTCTATTGCAAGGAATGTAGGAGGAATGGGGACAAGTTCTTATTTTGCCTACATGTTTAAATTTTTAAGGTTATGAAGTGCGTTGAAAGTTTATAAACATTGCAACCTCTATCTTCTCGATGTGTAATATCCCCAATTCCATGAGCATGGGAGTCACTAAGGAATTTTTCCCAATTTTAGTAATATTAATTAAAAGGGGGAAAATATTATTGGAGAAAGGTGGCTAGTATTATTTTATTATAGAATAATGACAAATTATTATTTTATTAAATGGTGGAAAAAGTAACTTAGTGGAAAATGGCCCCCACCAGCAAAATAATATTAAAAGAGGAGTTTAGAGGCATGACAAGAAATTATAAGAGGATGGACTCATTTTGTGGATTATCTTTTGACTATGAAATTTCACCTTTCATCTTCTCTTGGGGTTGTTTATCACAAGAAGGAAAGTGTAGTAGATTTGACTTGCAAATATATTAAAATGAAAAATATTCCCAAGAAGTATCAAGATTGATCCAAGAATATAAAATGAAATGCTTCTTTATTAATATCAAAATCCCTGAGGTAGGGAAACACCATACAATCACTCTTTAAGGAAGGAGAACACTCCACAAACCATATGCTTGTAAATACAATAATACTTGACATCCATCAATGGAGAGTCTCTATCCTTTATATAGGCTTCATACATACAATACCATGGGTAATTAACATCGGTCTCTAATACCATACATCCATTGCAATGGGATTATCACCTTATTCCCTAACTACTTGTGATCCCTTACATAATGTGGGTTAAACACTTTATTTATTAAGTCTGGCCCATCACATTATTACATTATTCCCTTGGGTACCTCCCTTTGTACCCCATAATATCTTCCCTAGATATACTACATTTTACCCCCCTTAAACATGTTTTGTCCCTGAAACATGAGAATAACACAAATAATAAGATCTACTCAAAAGGGTAGTCTAGTGGTACCATGCACATGCATCTAGCCATCCTAGAGAAAGGTGAACACTCGATTTAGCTGGTGCCTCGATCGATTAAGATGGAAGTTGTTTTTGGTGGTTCCTTTGTGTTGATGTGTTGTGGGTGGCTCGTCACACCTCTTTGTGTGTTGTCCAGGGGTTGTTGTCCTTGTTGCTAATTATTTCCCCCTTGCTAGTTGTTGTTTTGATGGGTGGTGCAGGTGGTGGTATGCTTGTAAATAGAATAATACTTAACATCCCCCAATGGAGAGTCTCTAACCTCTATATAGGCTTCAAACATACAATACTATGGGTAATTACCATGGGTCTCTAATACCATACATCCATTACAATGGGCTTATCACCTTATTCCCTAAATACTTGTGGTCCTTTACATAATGTGGGTTTACCACTTTATTTATTAAATTTGGCCCATCACATTATTAAATTATTCCCTTGGGTACCTCCCTCTGCACCCCATAATACCCCCCCTAGATATACTACAATAAATATATGATGTATCCTCCACTCATGACTATGATTATATATGCATAGATATATTATATATTAATGAAGTGAGAAGCTTATTTCCAACCTCATATAGATGGGAATTAGAAGTGAGTCAAGAAAGTGATGGTTAAAAATGAAAAAATATTGCAAGGTGCCTGTGGTAGTGTTGGATCCCCAAATTGTCCTCATTTTGACATATTTTTCCCTTTCCTTTCACTTGTTCCATATATGTTTTTGCTACATTTACGAGCTATAAGGTCATCCATGTCACCCCCAAGTATATTATAAGGTATCTTTCATCCATAACTTGTAATGTATTATTTCTTTGTGAAATTGATTGAAATATTTCTATGGCTAGATAAATGTACTTTTTCTATAGCTAGTCAAAATTTCTGCAACGAAGTCCAAGGTTGAATAGGTTCTCAAGAGTTTGAAGACAGATAGGATACATGGATAAGTGCCAAATGTCTAGTGTAAGGATGGAAACCTATCACGCCTACTTGGAAGATAATATAATTCGAGAATTTTATTCGTCAGATAAAAAGTCAAACCTGGTCTAGTATTCTCACGCAAGCCTTCAAGGGAAAAAATTTTATCATCAAACGAGCAAGGAATCAAACGACTAAGAGTCGAGTTATGAATATGATTATGTGTTGATATATGTTGATCAAGAACCTTCATGACATGCTCTCCTCATAACAAATCATGAAGAATAGTATTTCTGTTTTAATTAGGAAACTTAAGTGTCAAATGAAAAACTTGCTTCTTGACATTACTTTTTTAAAAACTATTGGCTAAAGAATAGTACAAATTGCTTCAATTTGAATCAAAGACAATCAATTTTTTACCTCTGTAATTATTGTTACTTTCTAAGACTTTATTCTAGTGAATGCAATTACTCTATTCTTGTATGAATGCATTGGTGATCTGATTTATTGATTTGAGTTTTCACACTTCACACTCACTCGCAGGGTCCCTTGACAAGTTGTGAGATAATATAATATTGTTTGATTTCATTCTTTTGGTAGTTATTTTGATCTGTATTTCAATTGCTTAGATGCCTTTTATTCTGGTTGATGCTTTGTTTTATGCATAGTTTACTCATTATCATTCTGATTGCAGTAGGTTGAGTGCTCAACTTTAAAGAAAAAAACAAAAAAACATTTCTTTCATTGTTTGCATATTTAGATTACTCAATTAGTCTCATATTTAGTGTAATGTTTGGATTGGTTCTCATTAAAGTTGCGCACACTAGTAATATGTAAAGGCTTTCAATTTGGATCACTACTTTTCAATTCAATCAACGTCTTTCAAGTTAGTTTGAGTATTGCCTCATAGTTATATCTCCTTATGTGTTGTTAGAATATAATTGATTTCAAAGCACTTAAAGTAGTTTTATTTCAAGTAAAACATAATAGATTTATTTCAAGTTGAATAGTATTGACTTTCAATTTCGTTCAATAGAATAACTTTCCATTCATATCACTAGCATAAAGTTTTAATTTTGCTCAATAAAATAGCTTTTCAATTCTTGCTTTTAGAATAATTTGCTTTGATTACTCACATTCTAGCATATTTTGTTTCCAAGTCTTATATAAAGAACATGTGTGAGGAATTGGTCTTGAATAGATTAGATTTACAATTTTCATTTAGATTTGATCTTTTTATTAAAAACAAAACCCTATATTGTGCACATACACTTCATAAGTACACAAACCTTGGTTGATAATTTAATGAATTAATTTAGTTAACAATTGAATTACCCAACATTTTTTGTGTTGTTTCCTGGGAAGTGTATATAGGAATTGTTTTTTTTATATATAAACTTGAATATCATAATATATGCATTCATTCTTTATATGCATAGTTAAAATCATATTAAAATAATTTAGAATGAATGTATATAGAACGAGGTTCTAGAGGTAGATTTGTAAGTAGAGGAAGAGGACATAGTTCAATACCAACTCATCAACCACCCCCACTAGACCACGTAGTGCCAAACCATCCACCGAGACTCGTATTCCATCCATAGCATGTAGACATAGACTAATTGAAGTGCATAGATATGAAATTCAACCTAGGGATTCACAGAAATAATCTGCAAAATCTATAGTTGAAGAATCCACATCCCCTATTGAAGGAGTCATATTTATTTCCTCAATAAGAGAACAACTCATAGGACAAGAGTTAGACCTACCTAGTGAGGAAGAAGAAGAAGTATAAGAGGTAAATTTCTTTGAAATACAATTGATAGAGGAACTAGATGAAGAAGAAATAAAAAACCTATCATTGAACCTTATATTAGTTCGGAAGAATCTACAATGGCACAAGAAGGAGAATGAGAAGTACACAATGAAGAGGAGAGACCACAGATTGGTGGAGGAAGAGGTAGAGGAGGTAATAAAGAAAAGTAAGTGCATGTTCATCTAATGATGGTTCATTGTTGGTGGAGGAAACATTTGGTACAACCATGCCTTCAATTAGGGCTCTTGTTGCATCGGAAGTGTTTAAGGCCAATTTGGAATAGTTCATTCCCATCAGCTCTTCCATTATGGTTTCTCATTTTCCCCTCCCTCTTTTTCCCTTGTTCTTGATTATGTGTTTCCCATTTTATCTTCCATTGCTTCCCTCTATTTTTTTAGGCTTTGGATTCATTTCTCGCCCATGTGGTTCCTTCTCTACCTTCCCCCATTATTCATGTGCCAAGCAGTGTTGTGGATTTGGGCCAAGCTTCTAGGAAGGATGTCGGTTCTAAACTTCCCCTATTTTTTCCCTCATCCCTTCCCACTCCCAAGAAAGGCTATGTTATGCATCCTTAGGGTAAGCTTCAAAATGTTTCCATTCCAGTAGTGGGTTGTAACTAGAGCCTATATAGCCCAATCCCATCAGTTGTAAGTATTTTTTTCCCGAGGCACAGGAAAAGGTAGTTCTTGAGATTCAAAATGATAAAGAAATTTCCATATCACGGGCCCTTGAAGTAGGGAAATCAAAAAGAAATATTCCACCATTATTGTTCTTTGTTTTAATGCATGTTAGGTTGGGTCACCCATAAAAAGCTAGCCCTCAAGCGACTTGTTCTAAGCAATAAGGTACATAATTTTGATTTAGGAAACCATGTGTGAAGGAGAAAAAGCCAAGGGTTTTTTGGAGCTGTAGCTCAATAATTGGTCCTTTAGCTCTAATAACAAGTTGGATTCCCACTTCCAAAGCTCTTTTCTCTTCTTCTTTTTAGTCTTTTATTTGGTTAATTATGAAGTTAATGATTTGGGTATTCCATTTTCTATTTTTAATACATATGGCCTTTATGCTTAAAAAGTCCCCTTTTGGGGAGGCTTGGCTTCTACAAGTTCTTTGGATGATCCTTACATTTTGGTGGGAGAGGATTTTAACTTTACTCTTTCCCTTAAAGAGGTTTAGGTAAATAGTCTTAAAAGGGATCAACAAAGTGGTTTTTTCTCTACCTTTTTGGAAAAGCACCATCTAGTAAATCTAGAGCATATCAAATTGATTCCCACTTGGAGGAATGGTCGCTCCATGAAGGATGAAGTTTCAAAAAGTCTGGATCATGTTTTGGTTTCAAAGGATCGGTTAAGTTGTAACTTTATATTAAATTCATGTCTCTATTGGTGGCCTTTTCGATCATAGGCCTATTATTTTCAATTTATCTACTAGCAGTGGCTCCCATGTTGCATCGTTTAAATTCAACCATGCTTGGCTTGAAGAAGAGGATTAAAGATCCCTTGTCTACAATTTTTGGACCCGTTTGTCCCCCTCCTCGCATGATACATGTATGATCCAATTTGTTTTGAATTGAGCCAACATTAAGTGGGCTTCCAAGTCTTGGTCTAAATCTTTTTTAGCAAAGGCGCGAGCTCAGTTAAAAGAAACTGAGGAAAAAATCAAAGCTTTGTCTAGGGAGTTGGACATGGAATCTTGAGATTGGCTCGTATAATTGAGTTAAAGGATTTGGAGAAGGTTAGTCATTCTTTATTGGAAATGGGAGAATAAATATTGAGATTAAAGAGAAAAGTTGTTTGGCTCAAGTCAAGTGATAATAATACAAATTTTTCCACATTTTACAAATTCCAAAAAAATAAGTGTAAATACAATTTGGGATATTAAGTCTAAAGAGGGAAATTTGGTGAGCTCTTTCACATATAAGGTTGAGGAGGGGACTGGTTTTTTTCATTCTCTCTATAAATATCCTGGTGGATTCCCTATTCAGGAAATTATGCAAGTTCCCTCTAAACTTTCCTTATGTTCCCTCCAAGTCTTTTGCAGGGTTCTCGAGGTATCCAACAGGGGTGTCCATTATCTTTTTTTATGTTTCTAATAGTGGCTAAAGCACTTAGCAAGCTTATCTCTAAAACCAAATCTCAAGGTTTGATCAGATATCTTCAGGTCTTGGATAGTGTCTTTGTCTCCAACCTCCTTTTTGTTGATGACCCCTTATGTTGTGTTTAGAGATCTTTAAGGGAGTTATTAGATTTTAAACGGTCTATTGATCTTTTTTCCAAAGCTGCAACTATGGACTTTGTTAAACCGTGTTTGATTCCCAAACTACCTTCTAAAGCTGTCAGGAATCAGTGTGGTTTTTTATTTCCCATCCCTCTAGAGAGAATATTCAAATGCCTCAAATATCTAGGTTTCTTCTTGAATCCCAATAGATATAGGTTGTCTGCTTGATTATGGCTTGTAGAGAATGTGGAAGCTCGGGTCTCTATGTGGGCTTTTTGATTCTTGTATTGTGGTGGGATATTAGTCTTGTTGAAGTCACTTCTTGAAAGTATTTTTATGTTTTGTACATTCATTGTTGTTCTCCCTAAAGGAATTTTAGCCAAGATTGGCAAAGTTAGTTTCCAATTCCTTCGGTCATGTGAGTGGAAATGGAGGGGCATCTCGTTGGTGAAATGGTTTGAGGTGTATTTTCCTAAGGATTATGGTGGTTGGGGGCTAAAGAACATTTATTTTTTTCTCAGGCCCTAGTAGGAAAGAGTTTGTGGCTTTCTTTCAGTAATTCCCTTTAGGGAAGAGTTATGCAGTCAAAATATTTTCATGAAAAGTCTTTAGCAAATTGGTTTTGCATGCCTCATAAACCTACCATGGGTTTTTCATTTGGAAGGCCTTGGTAGCAACTTTCCCTTTGGTTGGTGGTTGGGTTCTTTGAAGGGTTTGAGATGGAAGAAGCATGCATAATGGTGAGGACACTTGGTTTGGTGTTGGAGATGGTTTTCACTTCTCAACCTCTCTCTGCCAGGTGGTACGATTGGCAAATATTTTTCCTTTACGTTATGCAAAAGCTCAAATGCCTCAACCAAGTGGTAGGTAGGGGTGGAAGTTTGATGTCTCTAATTGGTTTGGTTGGGGAAGAATTTGATGAATGGGATCATTTTATGATACTTTTAGTGTCCAATTTCATTATTCTGTATGAGGAGGATGCAAACACATTGTGTTGGTCTAAGAATCCCCTTTTAGGTTAGTTCACAAAAAAGTTGGGGTATAAGGTTTGGTTCAAGAGAATTTTGAAGGAGTGGTGGTGGAGCCTTATTTGGAAAATCAACACTCCTTTGAATGCTAGAATTAATTTGTGTCTATCCCTTAATAACAAATTCTTAACCTATGAAGTTGGGTTGAAAAGAGGCTATATCAATCCCAAAAAATGTGCCTTATGCAAAATGTAGGAGGAACCCTCTTGTCATCTATTCATCAAGTGTGAATACATTTTGCACGTTCTAAAGATTGTCCTAAAAGATTTAAACTTGAAGTCCAGTTGGTCTTGTTCTAGTTTGGAAGAATGTTTCAAACTTTATTTGCATGAAATAATTTTCAAGGTTACCGGTTACCTTGTTAGCAATTTGTAGTTGACCCCAGAAGTCACTGCTAGTAAAATTCTTTCACTCAATAATTCAAGTCAAATTTGAAGGTTAAAGGACAAGGAAACCAGTAATGTTGCAGTTGTATTCTGAGATTCCTTGGGGCCTTGCCAATGGTGTCTGGCAAGGCCATCCTTCTATCTGTGGTGTAAGAACCATTCTCATTAGATGTTTATAAAATATGTGCGAGGGAGGGGATCAAATAATAGAGAAAATGTTATTTCCCTTCGACTCCTCTAGCCATTCAAAAAAGAAGTCTAAATGTTGCAAATCATGGCTACTTCTAAACTATTGATTAATTGGACTCTTCAAAAAACTTCAATGATGGATGTCAGACTTGATCTCCTTGTATATATCAAACAAAGCTTGTTTTCTTTTGAATAGGACTCCTTTAATCATATCCTTCAGGGGTTGAATGTGAAAGCTAATGAACTCTTGAAAGAAGCTCTCTCTTCGTCAATGAGAGTTATGGACCTTTATGAATTCATTGATGGGGAGGAAGTAGAGTCCATGGAGTTCCTTCTCCAAGCTCAATGGATTTGTCGACTATCAATTGTTGCTTTAAGAACATGACATACAACAATTTTCACTTAGTGTAATACATGAGGTTTTATTTTTTGTATCCGAAATTTGGAAGAATAGGTAGGTTGACCTTAGTTTTCGTAAGTTATGAGTCTCATTTCTTGAGACAAAAACATATATATATTGAATATTCAGATTTTTTTCTTTTGGAAATGTATGTGTGTGTGTGTGAGAGGGAGGGAGAGAGAGAGAGATCAATAAATTTTACTTATTTGTGCATAGTGAAATATTTTTTTTACTGCCCGTTGAAATTTTGTGTTATCAATATTTTTTTAAATGTCACATCAACTTCATACTAAGAATTAAATAAATTACACATCTATCTCAGAATGAAAAGTGGATATATATATATATATATATATATATATAGGGGCTAATGTTCACATGTGGGCTAATTTTCCTTGATTTTTCCACAAAAATGATTTGCAAATTTTTATTTTTTCTAAAAAAGATTTACCCAAATTTTATAGTTGTCAGTCCAAGAGGTAACTCCTCAAATGAATTGTGATTTTGCATTGTATGATCATAGATATATACATGGAGGGAGAGACTATTGGGCTTCATCTCCCACTGTCTCTTCATATTCCAATTCTCCTTATTTTCTATTTACTCTATTTTACATATATTCACTCAATCTCAATGATTAGGTGTCAACATTCCCCCCCTTAATTTGAAGGGATGTTGGTGAGTCCAAGCATTGTTCTTCATCTTTCAAACTTTTCTCTTCCAAGCGCTTTGGTGAAGATGTCTGCAATCTGCTCAGTTGTGGAACAATGGCGTAGATGGATTGTCTTGACTTCAACATGATGTTGAATCAAATGGTATTTTGTATTTATGTGATTCATTTGATCATGGAACTTTGGGTTCTTGGCCAACTTTATTGTAGAAGTGTTGTCAATAATGAATGGAGTTGAATGCACTTGTTTCACCTGCAAATATTCCAGAATTTTCCTGAGCCACACAATTTCCTTTGTTGCTTCCGCTGTTGCCACATATTCTGCGTCTGTTGTGGAATCTGCTGGAACTGATTGTGGAATCTGTTGGAACTGATTGTGGAATCTATTGGAACTGATTATTTCTATGACCTCCAGGAGACATCCCCTGATCCAAGACTCATAGCATAACCTAAAGTAGATACCCAAGTTTCTTTATCTCCATCGAATTCTAAATCAGAGTATCCAATCAAGCTGAAGTCACCCACCTGTGTATACTTAAGCCCAAAGTCTTGAGTTCCCTTCAAAAATTTTAGAACTCTTTTCATAGCAGATGAATGTCCCTCACAAGGCTTTTGCGTAAACCTGGAGAGGATTCCAACAATAAATGAAATGTTTATTCTGGTAGTAGTCAAGTAGTTGAGACTTCCTGCAAGCTATCTATATTTTGTTGCATCCTCAAATTATTTTCCTTCAGTGGAAGTGAGCTTTAAGTTTTGTTCCATTGGAGTAGACAAAGGATTACACTCAGCCATGCCAAACTTGTTCAACAGATCTCCAATGTACTTCTTCTGAGAGAGGAATATAAACTTTGGATGTTGAGTTACTTCAATACCAAGATAGTAGTGAACATAACCCAAGTCTTTCATTTCAAAACCTTTCCTCAATTCCTTCTTTATGGATGCAATATAGCTCTCATTATTCCCTGTCATCAAAAGATCATCTACATACACCACAAGATATACAATTGTTTTGCCAACTTTCTTGACAAACAAAGTTGCATCATCAAGATCATAATATTTGAAGTTGAGTTTCAGAAGATGCTTAGTTAACTTCTCATACCAGGCTCACGGTGCTTGTTTGAGGCCATACATGGATTTTACAAGCTTAAATTTTTTATGTTCCTGACCCTTCACAAAAAATCCTTCTGACTAGGACATAAAAACATTTTCTTTCATATCTACATTCAAGAAAGCAGTTTGTACATCCATTTGATGGACTTTCCAACCATTCTGATCTGCCAAGGCAAAGAGTGTTCAGATGGTATCCCATTTTGCTGTGGGGGAAAAGTCTCCTCATATTTGATCCCTTCCTCCTATGCAAAATCTTTTTCCACAAGCCTAGCTTTGTGCTTGTTGAGTGAGCCATCAACTTTATACTTGTACTTGTAGAGCCACTTGCAGTCTATAGGTTTGGTTCCCAATGGAGGATCAACCAGCTTCCAAGTGCCATTCTTTATCAAGGCATCGTACTCTTTTTGCATCGCTTCTTTCCATTCATCATGAGAAGTGGCTTCTTTGAGGGAAGTTGGTTTAAAATCTGAAAACAAATTTAGTTCACAATCATAAGAAACATCCATATCAACATGTGAATCATAATCGTCTACATCACCTCCATTTTTCCTAAATTAATTTCTTGTTCTTGTCTTTCCAACCTCATCAGGATGAACACTTTCAAGTGTCTTTGCCAGCCATTTTGGAGGACCTTTCTGAGATGGCCCATGTTTCTCAATTGACTAGGTTGGGGTTGAATCAAGATTGAGTCTCCCAATTTTGTCAATCACATCACTCAAAGTGTCATCAGTGGTTGGAGCTTCATGTGGGGGAGAGAGTGCTTCAGATGAAGATTCCACAGATTGATCTAGTATAGAAATCACCCCTTCAATATATGGAATCTCATTATCAAATTCTTGAAATGACTTGGCATGTCTGAATCTATCCAAGAGATCAAGTTGCCACTCAATAACATTGTCAGCCTTAGAAGATTCAAGAAATATCACATCTCTAGATACTACAAACTTCTTATTAACTTCGTCATAGAGAGAGTATGCTTTAGAGGTATTTGAATACCCCAATAAGATACACTTACGACTCCTTGCACCAAGTTTGTTTCTTTGTTCCTTAGGTATCAAGGCATAACAGGTGGAACCAAAGACCCTGAGATGCTTTACCGAAGGAATGTGGCCATACCACATTTCATAAGGAGTCTTGTTTCTAATAGCATTAGATGGACACCTACTATTTATATACACAGCACCTAAATTGCATCAGCCCAAAACATCAATTTTACATTCTTGAAAAACATCATGGAACGTACCATAATTAAGATTGTCATGTTCATTCTTTCAACTACTCCATTCTATTGGGGATTATAAGGCACAATTGTTTGATGTTTGATCCCATGCTAGCGAAAATAGTTTCCAAATTCATTTGAATTGTATTATTTTTCATTATCAGTGTGAATAGAGCCAATATGAGATTGTGCATCATTTTCAATTCATGCATGAAAGTTCTTGAATGTTTGAAAAGCATCATATTTGTTCTTTAAGAAATAAACCCAACACATTTTGGTGTAGTCGTCAATAAATGTCAACATATATTTATTTCTATTTGCAGAAGGAAGAAGCATTGCACCACATAAGTCTGAATGAAAAAGTTCAAGTTTTCTATGTGCTCTGAAATGTGAATCATGAAAATATTGTTTGTTGTGCTTTCCTAAGATACAAGCATCACAATGCTTAAGTTTCTCAGGAATTGTAGGCAAACCAGTAACACCAAATTTCTTCAACATACGAAGGTTGTCATGATTCAAGTGTCCAAATCTAGCATGCCATAAATGACTTGATGGAAATGTACCTTCATCATAATGAGAATTGTATGAGAAGTTTTGTGCACAAGCAAAGGTACCTTGCAGCTTCATAAGTCTTTCTTCTTCTATCCCTGTCATGACAAGTGAGCGATCTGATGCTTTTCTAACCTCAACCTTGCCATCAAACATATGAATGGAGTGTCCTTGCTGGCGGATGTGGACCAAAGACAACAAGTTTCTCCTTAGCTCCGGGATATATAGAACATCATGCAGAAGAAAGTCTAGAAGACCAGGCAGTTTGACATTAATGGTGTCAAGCCCTGATTGTTTGAATTTTGACTTGTCTACAAAGTATATTGCTCCATCAACATTGTCAGTTATTTCTTCAAAAAAAATTCTTCTAAAGTCATGTGTCAAGTTGCCCCTGAATCAAGCCACCAATCATTTTTCCAAGAAGCAAGTGAAGCAATAAATAATTCTTTAGTTACTCCAATATTGCAATGTGCCACAACATAATGAAAGGATTCGGATGCTTTACCTTTCCCTTTGTCATTGGTTTTACCTTTGACTTCATTTTTTTCATGCTCAATTATGTCCCAAGGCAACTTACATGTGAATGCATCATGTCCATCTCTATTGCAACGTATGCAATGAAGATCAAACTTTTCCCCTTGGAACTATCTGTCACCCACTGCCTCTAAAATTCCTTCTTCCTCTTCCTCTTCAGCCACCTCTTTCTCTAAAAGAATCTTGTGCGGGATTCTTCTCTCTATGCGCAAGACAAATAGCTTCTTCAGAAGACTAAGGAGTTTTCTTCTTCCCAAAAGCCTTCTCTCTCTCTACAAACTTCTTCTCAATGGAATCAAAGGTAATCTCCTTGAGGTTTCCACTTGCTTGTATTGACTCAAGATAACTTGAATAAGTGGGATATAGTGCCTTGATATAAGATATGAGAGGAATGTCTATTTGAACACCAATGGTTTTTATATCATGCATAATGGATCTGACTTTTGATGCTAAAGTAAGAGGGTCGTCATTTTTCAATTCAAGACTGAACAATTTAATCATCAAGTGGACAACTTCAAGTTCAGAGTGTGAGTCATACATTTCCTTCAACTTCTGTAAGGCTTCAAAATAATTTGAGAACGATGAAATATGGTGACTCACCTCTTCATTTATAGTTGTTGCAATCAAGGCATACGCCTTGTTGTTCTTATTTTCCCAAATGGCAATATCCTTATTTGAGGTGGGCTTTGCAGGTTCATTATCTCCTCCTACACAAACTCCTTTCCATAACTCGTTGAAAATGAGAATGTGTTTTATCTTCCCTGACCATTCAAGATAGTTCTCTTTTCCCAAGAGAACTATTCCAACAATAGATATCAATGAATGCATTTTAGAATCAGTGTGTACTATGTAAAAAAATGTACTTTTGCTAGCAAAAAATGCACTTCTTGTGGTAATTTTGTAAAAAATTACAATTCTGATATATATATACAACAAAGGTATTATTTGGGGGAGGGAGTATATGAGGGAGGGTTATATGGGGAAGGGTTATATGAGGGGATGTAACGTATGAGGGGAGCAGAGTTATAAGTGGGAAGTATTATTTGACCGAGTGGTCGTATGGTGGTATTTGACCAAAGTATGGTGGTATGGGGCCAGGCCAGCGTTCAATGTAATATCATATGACAATGTTCATATAATATGACAGTGTGGTATGGGGAGGCGGTATGGGGAGGCCAGTGTGTTATGGGGAGGTCAACGTTATATATTATGATTATAGGCATTATGTATTATAACCGGTATGGCGAGAGTATAACCGGTATTGCGGGAGTCGTGTGGTATAATCGAGAGTATATACCAGACGGAGGAGGGTCAACGTATGACCAATGGTTGCATTGTTTAACACAACGGAGGGGAGGTGGTATTAATTGTGTAGGAGGAGGTAAGTCGGGAGTATATATCATTCAACGAAGCCACGCCAACTAGGAGTGAGGGCTCATCCTCCAGGGCAACACAACAAAGATGTAATATCTGCAACAGCGGAGTTGACAGCTTATGGGAGGAGGCGATATGTAAATATATGCAACAGTAGAGTCAATAGTGTATGGGAGGCTTTGGATATAAAAAAACAACATCAGATTTTGATACACCTTATATAAAACGTTGTTTAGAACGCAAACCATACAACACAGTGATGTCGACACCCCAACATATTCATAACACAAACACAATTATTAAATATTGTTATACATTTCGTGCGGGAGAGTTTTAATGCACCTTCGTTTGACTCTCACCACACCACAACTCCTCGAGGAAGCAAACCTCTGACACCCTCATGCGTTCAACATCTCCAAGTGTTGGCTTAGTGGGTCTTAACCCAGGTTCAAAGTTATTTTTCCAAACAAATCCCTACACTACTGGCCCTTTCAGCATCAATCCACGGAGCGCGAACTAAAGTCTCACCCGAAGTAGTATGGGGGGATGCTGGAACCAAGTTTCCGCACCCAGAGATTAGAGTAATGTCGTTTTATGGCCTAACCCTACCTTTGCGTAGATCGATAAACCTTTTAGGGCTTATCAATATACTTCCCTTAATCAACCTGTAGACCCTTGTGACGTCTACGACCGTCTTTCGCAGACCCTAAACAGGTGAATCAACCACTTACGCGCCTCTGTAATTGTTCATATCTTTGTATTCACCCAGATCGTCTTAAGTGTCTGATAACATTAATATGCATTAAGATATTCTTCACGTAAACAGATATTATTACTTGCATTCTTATAACAATGTAAAACATGTAGAATCGCACATCAATACAGTATTAAATCATAAACCCATTATTCATCATAATATAAACGCATTCATTCATAACAAAAGTAAATGGACAAAACACGGATATTTCCAAAATAATCTCTTTATTGATACTTCAGTTCTGCTTACAGACTCGAGACTACCCTGCGCACTCAGCTACTGAAATCCGCGCACTCAGTTGAAGACTCTACTCTAGGCCTCTGCGCACTCATCTACAGAGCCTCTCTCCTACTCTAAGACTCTTCACTCTTTACTTCTACTAACCCATTACATTCGTCTTCATCAATATCAAGAATTTCACTGCCTTAGACTCTCTAAGACTCCTTTTTATACAATCCCATGGTCCGCGGACCATGGGTAGATCTACTAAAGCCGACACAACTTAAATAAAAGAAGGGAAATCCCTTTATGAAACTTTACTATCTACGCGCTCCGCAACCACAGCTTGTGGAGACTTTACACTTTACATAGCAAAAATTGGGCTTTCTGCCCCAAAACTTGGGCTTTTGCCCCAAAATTGACCCGAGGGGACTCTGTCCCAACAGGCCCCCAACACAAATATCGTGACTCGCCCTCGAGTCACTCTGCTAGCATGGAGATCTTACTGCGGATGCCTCCCAACTCATCTTGCACCACTTCTATCTCGGCAGCGCTCTGCGTGGCTGCTCTGTTATTGGTCTTGGGTTGTCTTCTTGGATCTTCTGTTGCGTTCTCTGTAGGCTGGCCAACTTCTCGCCAATGGTGGCGGAGATATCATAGGCCTCATCCAATCAGATTCCTCTACCTGTTCAATAATACCTATTGCAAGCATTTTATCCAACTCTAAGCAGGCCTTTTCTTTATACTTTGGATTAAAGCGATATGGCCTCTGCTTAACAGGCTTCGCATCCGGTTTCAACGTTATTTTCGTTACTCCCAAATCGCCTATGATACATTTTAAGTCTGAGAACTTTGTAGGGAACAAATCTTGATATTCGCGGAGCAACTCAGTGACCTTGTCCATAGTAGCATCACCCCAGTAGCCCCCTATCTTCGCAAATTTCAGCTTCGCCTCTGTGCCAATGTTCACTTGTCTAGCCTTCAGTGGTGCAATGATATCTGGATTCTTTAGTCGTGGTCCCTCCACTTCGCGGTGACCTTCTTCCTCTGGAATATTAATGTTCCTTGGATCCTCGTCTTCTTCTTCAACAGTCACATTATAGCACTCCAGCGCATGGCGCAGCTAGGTGGTCCAATATGGTTGAATCAAATCCAAGTGATCCTATGGTATTTTTAAGATCGTTGCATTGACCTCTTGCAATGCTTAATCAATGCATTCGAATCCATCCTCAAAGCTGAATGTCATTAAGAATCTCTGTCTCAAAATATCCCATTCGTAAGTGTCGTGGCGGAGCTCTTTTTCCAAGTATCAATTCATTCGTATTACGTCCAAAGTATGACAGAACAATTGCACCCACTCAAGTTGTGGCTCCGTTCCATAAACCTCAGTCCATTTTGCCAAATGATCATGTGGATCATTCCTCCCATCATATTTCTCTGTTAATCAAACTTTTGGGCGACCAAACCGCAATCTCATCATTTTTCTGTACACGCACCAGTCATCAAAACTATCTTTATGTGTACCCCAGCATCTTGTGGGCATAGCGCACAGCGCCAAGTCCAAGCCTTGGAAGCGATGCTTCTCCAACACTTCCCTTTCAAATGCATCCAAAAATTTATCAACATGAGTTAAACCATCATAATAAGGCAAACTTCTTACCTCCAATGATACACAGCACAGCGATTTAGTCATCATATTACAGCGCATCGTAGACACTTCGTGCAATCAATTATGTCATTGTTCCAATTCTTCATCTGAATCTGATGTGCAGGAGCTTTGGCGATCCCATGCAATACATCCATCAGCGGTCGAATTCACCCAATCTTGATCTCGCACCATTATCCTATAAATTTTGTCTAAATCACCATCACTTTCATAATCGTGAACCAGTTCAGTATAGCATGGTCCTTTTGCAGAGTCCAAACGTACTACTACGCGGAGCGATTTTCTTTCAAATGACATCGTCCACTTCTTCAAATTGATCACCCCATTCATGTCAATAGCCCAATTGATCCCAAGGAGCGCAGTGTAGGGATTGTTGTCATCCACAATCTCTATAACTTCGAAATCGGCCAACGCGTTCGCGCCTTCAATATCTACTGTTATTCCCCTACAATCTTCCCATGGAGATGATCTTCTATTGATTTGCCATCCTCAATTGAATCGGAGACCACTGCAGCATAGGTCTCCCCATTCTCTCCCACGTCTATTTAGGCAAAACATTCGCATCTGACCCTAAATCCATAATAACTTGGTCCATCTCATATTCTCCTCTCTGCGCAGTGAGCCTCATCTCATGCCCTATTCTTGCCTTATGCTTACCAATTTTCCTAACCATGCACAGTCCCTCAGGAGCAATTCTTTTCCAACACACTTATTTATCAACTCCTGTAATCCCTTGACGGCCTTTCTATCACGCAATAGCTTCATACAAGTCTCTAGGAAGGTAGTAAGCATAGAGGGTTCCATTTCTTCGGATAGCTTATCTTGACTTCCTGAAGTAGAAGCCTTAGCGAAGCTTTTCTTTGCTTCCATGAAGGTTTCTTTCACGCGCTTTAAATCAAACTCAACCTCATTTTCTAGAGCCTTGCAGACACATTCGCTCTCTTCAGGTTGCTTTCCCTTATCCTCACCAGTCGTCATTCCACTTCGCAGAATAATATTCACATTAGAATCCTCTTCGTGGGGTTCGGCCCTCATCATCTGTAGGTTCTAGGTAGGTTGTTGAGGTTGTGCCCACTTTTCCCACATCTTAGTTATTAACACAGGGAAGTGTTATATCGTGTGATCGAACTAAGTACAGTGTTTACACGACAAGCGTGTCGGGTTCGTACACTCTCACGCGTAGTGTCCTGGTACTCCGCAATTGTAACAAATAACTTCTCCCCAACCTCTACCAGGTCCTCCTCCACCTCGGCCTCGTTCACGTCCCTAATATCCTCCTCGCTCTCCCCCAGCACCTTGATCCGGAGGCCGAGTTTATGCCTGCACTCGATATGCAATCGTTCTATCCATCATTAGCTCATAACTACGGCAATTACGCTCATCATGACCCACCAATTTACAGAAGTTGCAGAAGAGTTGTTGCAGTGTCTGTACAAATTTCTACAACAAGTGACAATTGTCTGTCACAAGTTTTCCAACTACCTGACAGATAGCGCACCACAGCGCGGGTCTTGTACTTGGCCCCGCTTGAGCTTCTAGCCTCAGAGGCATCAGCCCTCCTCCTGCAACATAATTTGCGAAGACTGGGCAGTGATCTTTGTCATGCCCCTAACTCTTGCATTTCAGACAGCAAACTTCTCCGCGCACCTCTGGCCGAGCCGCTCGATCATTCTTCAGACTTTGAAACTCTATGTAAAGATTCTGCAACTCCGCGTGAATCTGTTGAACTCCCAAAGTAGCATCTTTAATCGGTGTCTCATGCAATCTCATCGCAATTTCCAGGGCTTCCCCCTGGGTCCCAATCTTTTGTTGTGATAACACAACCCTTAGATGAGACAAGAGCGAACCTACAAACCATTCACAATGTTGCCCATCCGTAAGATTCATATTAGCTTCGCGGATCTGGCATTTCAACCTCTTATCCAACTCCCATGGTGTTTCACCAAGCCTCATCATAATTTCCTTAAATCCAACGATCGATTGCGCTTCAGACTTGGGCCTACTGAATTCCTTATTTAGCGCAATCTGAATGTTTGCCAACGCAGCCATCAGGTTATCGTTGCAGTACTTAATGTACCATGTTAGCGGTAACCAATGTTGTTTTCTTCATCTAATCATCTGTAATATTTTGAGCTTGCCACATAGCCTTCGCAACGAACCAAAACTAGTCTGGGTCCTCATTTCCCAAGCCCTTGAAAACAAGCAACTTCACTGTATTCGCCATATTGAACGGTGGTGGAGGTGGTGGCGGTGTGGGCGAAGGTGTATGTGGCAGAGGTGAAGATGGAGGTGGTGTGGGTGGATGGGGTATTTGCGGGTACCCTTTCCTTATTAACTAGACAACGCTATACATTGAAGCCTGTGCTGCTCCTTTGTCGTCAGTCAGAGAAAGCTCAATTAGCAAGCTATATTCTGGGCTGTCCTTCCTCTATCCCTGAAGATCTTTCCACTTCGCGTAGCCCCAACATCAAGGTAATTGCATAACCTGTTTTTCACACAAGATCGTCTTAATCCAAGTATTCAAAGATCTTAAATACTTACCTCGCGGTTCTTTGAAGAAGCGTCACTCTGCTTCGTTGTAGCTGACCAAGGTATCGACTGTGAATTTTGTCACAAATCCTCCTAAGATGCGATCAAGTCAGTTATCGACAGCGTGTGTGATCTTATCTTCAGAGGTTTCCAATCTTCGCACTAAATCCGAGGTCCACACTATTAGGTTGTCAAGCCTCCACCTTCCTTGGTTGTCTGCCAATTTAACGATCCACTTGTATAGTTCGATCGGGAAGCAACAGAAGAAAATTTTGTGTATCTCTGTGTATAGATACCTATCCAACTACTGTTCTTTCGTTAATCGCAGATTTCTATTTTCTTGCGTCGTGAATTCATGGATCTTTCTATCCAACCAATCCTCAATTTCTTTTTTAGTTGGATTCCAGTGATGCGACATCACACATCTCTTTATGCAGATCAAAGTCCCGGCAACAGAACCATTTGTTGGCTTAGTGGGTCTTGACCCAGGTTCAAAGTTATTTTTGCCAAACAAATCCCTACACTACTGGCCCTTTCAGCATCAATCCGCGGAGCACGGACTGAAGTCTCACCCGAAGAAATATGGGGGCAAATCAATAAGCCTTTTAGGGCTTATTGATATACTTCCCTTAATCAACCTGTAGAACCTCGCAAATGTCTACGACTGTCTTTCGCAGACCCTAAACAAGTGAATCAACCACTTACGTGCCTCTATAATTGTTCCTATCTTTGTATTTACCCAGATCGGTTTAAGTGTCTGATAACTTTAATATGCATTAAGATATTCTTCGCGTAAACAGATGGTATTACTTGCATTCTTATAACAATGTAAAACATGCAGAATCGCGCATCAATAGAGTGTTAAATCATAACCCCATTATTCATCATAACATAAATGCATTCATTCATAACAGAAGTAAATAGACAAAACATGGATATTTCCAAAATAATCTCTTTATTAATACTTCAGTTCTGCTTACAAACTCTAGACTACCCTGCGCACTCAGCTGTGGACTCTACTCTAGGCCTCTGCGCACTCCGCTGCAGAGTCTCTCTCCTACTCTAAGACTCTTCGCTCTTTACTTCTACTGACCCATTACATTCGTCTTCATCAATACCATGAACTTCACTGCCTTAGTCTCTCTAAGACTCTCTTTTTTATATAATCCCATGGTCCATAGATCTACTAAACTCGACACAACTTACGTAAAAGAAGGGAAAAACCATTTATAACACTTTACTATCTACGCACTCTGCGACCACAACTTGCGGAGACTTTACACTTTATATAGCAAATCTTGGGCTTTATGCCCCAATATTGACCCTAGGGGACCTTGTCCCAACACCAGGCAACAAACTCTAAATGGGAGCAAAAAACTCTCAGAAACGTGAGTTATAAGTCAAAAAATAGACTTGTGCTCTAATACCATGTCAAACCATGAGGTAACTCCTCAAATGAATTGTGATTTTGCATTAAGGTTGATCATAGATATATATATACATGGTGGGAGAAACTATTGGGCTTCATCTCCTAGCGTCTCTTCATATTTCAATTCTCCTTATTTTCTATTTACACTATTTTACATATATTCACCCAGTCCCAACGATTAGGTGTCAACGATAGTATAAAACTATTTTACTTCAAAGATCGCCAAAATTTTATAGAGACAATATATATAATCACTAGATACTTTCAAAATTGTTACAAAGAATCACCAAATATTTTATATTGTTGCATATTAGGAACTAATAAGATTCGCCAAAGTTTATCTTAATATAAAATTATGTTACTTCACCTTAAAAAAAAATCAAACCACAATATTTTGATATAAAACCATGTTAACACTGTAGGAATTTACAAGATAAGTTCCTCAGACAGAACACCAAAGGACACCGCTCACACACAAATCACAGATCAATACCACAGTATTTTGACGTGGTTAAAACCCTCAAAGAGGGAAACAGTCCACGGCCTGAGCCAACGCGGCCACTTCAGGCAATTTATTAATAAAAGAATGAAATTTTACATAAGTTTCTCTCATGAACAATTAACCTACAAATGACCCTCCATGCTCTTTAAATAGAGATCATGGACCAATCGGGTGTTAAGCCACGGATCAAGTGTCGGTAATATCGAGGAGAGAATGAACTGTCGGATCACTACATATCGTGACCGTCGGATTGTAAGTTACAAAATGTACATAGTAAAGAAACACACTTTACCTAACTCTATATTAGACCTATACTTAACTATTTCCTATGTGTCGGAATATCTTAACATCCCCCCTTAAGAACAACTTGGGATAGGATTGAAGGATTTACAAATATGACACAATAGGAGAAGGAAGGAGGCACTAGACCCTATCCCCCCTTAGTGACAACTTCCTAAACTCCAACCGTAAATCGAAGTTTAGTGAACTTCGCCTCTGTGAGAGCCTTTGTAAAGATGTCTACAACTTGATCATCTGTTGAACAATATTGCACTTCAAGAACATGGTCGTGGATGAGCTTTCTGATGAAGTGCATGTGTAGTTCAATGTGTTTGTTGCGCTGATGTTGGACTGGATCTTTGCATAGTTGAATGGCACTTTGATTATCACACCAAAGTGTAGACGGATGTTGCTGCTGAAAGCCAAACTCTGACAAGGTCTGACGAAGCCACAAGGCTTCCTTACTAGCTTCTACGGCACCACGATACTCTGCTTCTGCTGAAGAAAGAGAAATGGCACCTTGTTTCTTACAAGCCCATGTAATAGGTCCTGAACCAAGAGTGAACACATAACCTGCAGTAGACTTCCGATCATCAGGGTCACCAACCCAATCGAAATCAGTGAAACCAACCAATAGAGGAGCTGCTTCGGCACTGTAATGAATCCCAAACTGAACTGTACCTCGAATAATATGAAGTATTCTTTTAGCTGCTTTCCAATGACTTTCATGTGGGTTTTGCATAAACCGAGCAACAAGGCCAACAACAAAGGAAAGGTCAGGACAAGTATGGGTTAGATACAAAAGTTTTCCTACAAGTTGACGGTATAAGGTAGCATCAACTTCAGGAGAAGTACAAGTCACTGAAAGTTTGACTCCAAACTGAAAGGGAGAAGGGGCTGGCTTACAGTCTTCCATGTGAAAATGGCGTAGAATATCACAAGCATACTTGGACTGGGAAAGGGAAATACCTTCCTTGGATTGCAAGACTTGAAGACCAAGAAAATAATGTAAGTGTCCTAAGTCTATCATTTCAAACTTCCTTTTAAGGTTAGACTTCACATGGTTTATAAGGTTGGGATCACTGCCAGTCAGGATAAGATCATCAACATAAAAAACAAGAATGATAAGAGACTTGCCCACTTTCTTGGTGTAGATAGTACTGTCAGAATGACACTTAGAAAAGCCATTTTCTAAAAGAAAGTTATCCATTTTGGCATACCAAGCTCGAGGAGCTTGCTTGAGACCATAAAGGGATTTCTTAAGCCGACATACAAGGCTGGAGTCGGTTTGTATAAAACCAATAGGTTGTTCCATATAGATTTCTTCATGCAAGTCCCCATGCAAGAAGGCAGATTTAACATCCATCTGATGGACTTTCCATTTGAAAGAGGCAGCAAGGGAAAGAACAAGGCGGATAGAGTTCATTTTGGCAACAAGGGAGAAGGTTTGAGTGTAGTCAATGCCTTCAACTGTGAAAAAGCCTTAGCAACAAGACGAGATTTATGTTTATCAACTTTCCCATCTGGTCCATACTTGGTTCTGTAAACCCATTTGCATCTAACAAGTTTTTGTCCCTTTGGTAGAGGAACAAGATCCCATGTATCATTTGCCAATAATGAATGATATTCTTCATTCATAGCTGCTTCCCAATCTGGATGGCCTGAAGCGTCTGCAAAGGTGTCAAGATCATAATTCACTGAAGCTTGAGCCAGTAAAGAAGAGGCTCTATCAAACTGAGAACGTGTACGTCGCTGATCTGTAGGATCACCGGCAAGGTCACCTGCTGCATCCCGAGTATCATGGACCCATTTTGGAAGCTAAGGAGCTGAAGGAGGATCCTGAGAAGGTGGGGGAGGATTTTCATCCTCGCTTTCATCATCTGAAGAAGAAATATTTTCAAAAGTAGAAGAGATAGGGAGAGGTGGCACATCCGCCGAACTAGGCTCGTAGGCCGATATATTTTCAGCAAACTTTACATCTCTTCTAATGATAACGTTTTTGGACTTAAGTGGAATAAGTTTATATCCTTTGACATTTTCAGAATATCCAACAAAAATACATTTTTCACTCTTAGGTTCTAAAGCTTTATGTTTCTCATCTGAAATATGGGCCCATGCTTCACTTCCAAAAACACAAAAGTGACTTACATCTGGTTTAATTGAGCTCCATGCTTCTTCTGGAGTGATATTCTTTAAAACTTTAGTAGGAGTGCGATTTATTATGTAATTTGCACAGTTAATTGCTTCTGTCCAATAATTAAGACTAAGTCCTTTAGATTGAAGCATACAATTAGCCATTTCCTTTAAGGTGTGATTCTTCCTTTCAGCTACACCATTTTGTTGTGGAGTATATGGAACAGTATGTTGCATTTGAATTCCATTCTCAGTGCAAAAGTTGATGAATTTGTTGTTAACATATTCTTCGCCATTATCAGATCTTAGCTTAAGAATTTGATGTCCAGATTGTTTTTCAACAAAGGCCTTAAAGGCCAAGAACATGTTAAATACTTCACTCTTGAGTTTTAAGAAGTATACCCAAGTCCGTCTGGAGAAATCATCAATGAAAGTTAAGAAATACTTGTAGCCAGAGAATGAAACAACTGGAAGTGGACCACATAAATCACTATGCACAAGCTGTAAAGGGGCTGAGGCATGCCAAGAGGCACGTTTTTCAAAACTGTCCCGACGATGTTTTCCGAGTACACATCCGGAACAAACACCATCTCTGCAAGATACCATTGGAAGACCTATCACCATATTTTATTTACATAGATTCTGAAGAGAGCGATAATTTAAGTGACCAAATCGCTCATGCCAAAGTTTGCTCACTTCATCATTATGAGCAACAAATACCGAGGGAAGATTTGATGACCCAAAGTTGTTTAACTTATACAACCTTGTAGAATCATCAGCAATGTCAGTAGCTAAAATCTGTCTAGGATCTCTTAGGTCCTTAATTACAACATCGTGAGGTGAAAATTCAACGATTTTACCTTCACCTGAATGAGTTATCTGATATACAGATAGAAGGTTGCAGAATAAGGTTGGAACACATAATACATCATTAAATTGACCATTGTCTATATGAACAGTTCCAGTCCCTACAACACTAAGAGATCTATCATCACCAACATATATATTTTTGGTGTTACAATAATTGAAGGAAGAAAACATGGCTTTGTTTTTGGCCATGTGATAAAAAGCTCCAGAATCAATGAGCCACTCATGAGAATGAGAAGAATAATACATTTAGTGCATAGCCAGACCGAGATGCTTGACAACCACATGCAGAAAGTGTTATCCCTAAAGTTGAAGTTGAAGTTGAAGAGTGCTCCAAATGGATGTTATGCTTCTTCATTGCTGCTTCCAAGGCTTCCATCTTCTTAAAACATTTGGATTTTAAGTGGCCATCTCGATTACAAAAGTTGCAATGTCTATCAATCTTCTTCCCTTTGTTTTTATTTGTCTTATCATTTTGTTGAAATGATTTTTCATTTTGAGGCTGAAATTGTTTAGGACCCTTGTTTGGTTTAAGACCATTCCTTTTAGGATACAACTTCTTAGGATTCTTTGAATTTGGTTGTTGCTGGGCGGCTAACGCTTTCTTAGAAGAGTTTCCAAGATTAAGAAGACCAAGGTGTAAGAGTTTTTCTTGTTCTCTTATTAAAAAATCACAAAATGAATCAAAGGAAGGGGACTTTAGGCTTGTCCTTGAGAAATGAAGGCTTCTTTTATAGAATGGAAGGTGGAAACAAACATAGAATAGGTTGGTCCCAACTTAGTAAGAATGGAATAGATAAGGCTACTATCTTCTTTTTTAACCTTAACACCTTCCAAGAGAAGTCTAAAGGTCTTGAATTTGGACAAAAAATCTTCAATGCAAGAAAAATTATTGGGATCCAATGTAAGCAACTCATTTTCGAGTTGATAGGTTTTAAGTTCATTTTTAATTCCAAAAACTTTAGTGATATGTTTCATTGCTTCCTCAAGAGTATCAAGTTCTGCAATATGGAATCTAAGATCTGGAGAAATAGACATCCCTATCAACCCACATGCTTGATCTTGCCTATTTTCCCATTTAGCTGTCTTATCTTCATCTTTCGATTTGGTTTCTTGCCCTGAGGCTATTCTGTAGAGACCTTTACTTCTAAGTAAATCCACAATGTAGGACCACCATTGGAAGTAGTTGTTGCTGTCAAGAATAACTTGGCATGGACTTTCCATTTTAATAGAAACTGAAGCTATAGATGTTGAAACTAAGTGTTCCAATGGAAAGATCTCGAAAAATTAGGCTAGTTAAAAAAAAACGGCTCTGAAAATGGCTTCTGGATGAAGAAGTAATGGCTTTTTGAAGAAAAGTTGATGAAGATGTCGACGAAGTGCGGGAATGAAAAATCCACCCCCCACAAAAAGGAGACTTGAACTTAAGACCTTTAATCTCATAAATTAGCTTTGGACCAAGTGAGCTAAACTAAAAATTTGAGAGAGAGAGGGGGGTGTGTTTTTTTAGTCACTGAAGCTTTGGGTTGCGTGCTTGCTTGAGAAAGCTCTTTTTCCCTACAAAACAAAAAAAAAACACAAAACCCAAACACGGACATACAAACACAAACAAGTCTTACAGCTTGAGGTTAGCTTTACCCGGAAACTAAATATTTTCCTCAATGTTTCTGATTTTCCGAGATCACACTAAGGTGCAGCGGAAAAGAGCATACGCATGAAAAAAATCCTTCCTCTGTGTTTCTGATTTGCCCAAATCACACAGAGTCGCAGGGCAAAGAGTATACGCAAAAATGAAAGGTATAGATCCGATAATAATAAAAAACTAAATAAACCGAAATAATAAACAGAGAGAAAATAACTAGAAACTGCAAATAAACATTGTATACCTCCAGATCTTAAAAATGACGTAGCTAGGGCTACCAGAAACCTTTTCGTGTGAAACGAAAGGGGTTCCTCACTGACATAGATGCTCCTAACACAACAGAGCAGTGCTCTCGACCCGAAAGCAGTCAGAAACAGTAGATCCGATAGTCGGATGCAGTTCTACCGGCTTCATATTTGGATCACCAACGGACGCGGCCCTCAAATAGCTCTGATACCATGTAGGAATTTACAGGGTAAGTTCCTCAGACAGAACACCAAAGGACACCGCTCACACACAGATCACGGTTCAATACACCAGTGTTTTGACGTGGTTAAAACCCTCAAAGAGGGAAACAGTCCACGGCCTGAGCCAACGCGGCAACTTCAGGGAATTTATTAATAAAAGAATGAAATTTTACATAAGCTTCTTTCATGAACAGTTAACCTACAAATGACCCTCCATGCTCTTTAAATAGAGATCATGGACCAATCGGGTGTTAAGCCACGGATCAAGTGTAGGTAATATCGATGAAAGAATGAATCGTCGGATCACTATATATCGTGACCGTCGGATTGTAAGTTACAAAATGTATATAGTAAAGAAACACACTTTACCTAACTCTATACTAGACCAAGTTATACTTAACTATTTCCTATGTGTCGGAATATCCTAACAAACACATGAAGTAAACCTCCATTCTGTACAATAATTTTTGTTTTTAAATGTTCCATGTCAATTCCATATTTGAGTAGTGAACAAATTACACATCTCTCAAACTAAAAATATATAAAACAATTATAACTGAAATTAGAAATTTCTAACTTTCAATTACTTAAATCTCTTAAGTTGATGTTAAATTAAAGTGAAAATTAAAATGTTTTATTAATGATCCACATTAAAATATAATTTTTTTTATTATTACCAATTTTTATTTTGTTAATATTAGCATTATTTTACTAATTTTACATGTAATATTATGAGAGATCTCTCCATACTTTTAAATCTCAAGTTAATATTAAATTAAAATGGAAATTAAAATGTTTTATTAATGATCCACATTAAAATATATATTTTTTTTTATTATTATCAATTTTTAATTTATTAATATAAGCATTATTTTACTAATTTTGGATGTAATATTATGAGAGATCTCTATTGTTTATTATTTCCTAAATTCAGTCAATTGCAGCTTCCGCATATTAAACTATAAAATACCTCTCATCACAAAAACAAATAACAAAAAAACAAAATCTGGTAAAAAAATCTCACCCAGCCATATAATTTGGCTTATAATTTACAATATTAAGAACTTCATAATCTGAATACTTAACCTACTCTACTATAAAATTAAATCAAAAACTTAAAAATTGGTTTATAGTCAACGAATTTACAATATTATGATACTCATAGGACTTTTCAACATTGCTATAAAATTAAATCAAAAAATATAAATATAAACATATAAATATTGGTTTATAGTCGATCTGTAAGCAATGATTCCAGGATCAAAACTAAAATATTTAAATTTTGTCAATCATATTTAACCAATTTTCCTCCCTTTCAAAAACCATATAAATTAGAATGTTGGCACTTGCTTACTCGAGGATACTAAACATCCATCATCACATTACTTTAGTCGTATACCACATTTTATGTCTGGGATGCTATTTATGTGCCATAGTGAAAAGAGATTTGAGATTGGATGATAAGTCTGAAATACACTGAACATTGGCAAACCACACACATTTAGGTTGTGATGTTTTACTATAATTTAATATAGACAACATCTTTGTTTATAGAACACTTGGGTCGCAATTGTGCTCACTACACAGCAAAATTCCAGCTAGGTTACCAGAAGAAATTTAACACCCTGTATCACTGCATGAACCACTTTCTAAGAATTAAAAACACGGCAGAATTAAATACTCAGGGCATCAATGATAGCAATAACCCTAGATCAATGATGCCCCACTACAAAGAAGCAAATTTCCAACTAGGTTACCAGGAGAAGTTTAACCCTATATCACTGCCTGAACCACTTTCTTCAATTGTACGAAGAATTAAACACTCAGGGCATCAATGATAGCACTAATACTATATGACTGCGTAAACCACTTTCTTCCGTTGCAGGAAGAATTAAACACTCGGGAAATAATGATGGTAACTCGCGCTAGTGGTCAATGGTGGAGGCCAACACGTATTAACTATTTATTTCTGGGTAGAAGTAACAACGAAGATATGGCCCTAACAGAGATAAGGTATCATAGAAAAAGGGTTTAGTCCTTGGTCATATGACTTTCCCTCATATTGTGGGACTACATGAACAAAATGATTTTATTGCAAAATCCATTTAGGTAGGTGATTTACAGTTTGACTGCATGTTAACCCATATGCATATATATTAATTATGCGTGTGGCTCAGGTGAGTTGAAAACTGGTCCCATAAAAACATAAAAAAAAAAAATATATAAAAAAAAAAAAACTAGCTAGGAAGGTATTCTCTACAGACATAAAACTAGCTAGAAAAGTATTGTTCTCTACAGGCATCTTCCAGGATGCAGAAGTCATCCAAATAGATTTAGCGGTGCAAACTATGACCATTAAGATTCCCAGCGTTGGGTATCCAGTTGATGCTTAGTTCGGAAGAATGTTAGACCGTTGGAGTTAATCAAGTCTCAAGAAATCATTCCTAGCATAGTAATATCTAGGACAACAGTTTATGTAGATGAAATCCTGAGCGACCTTCCCCACCTAGACATAAGAAATATGCAAATTATGAAACTAAAATTCAAATAAATAAACTGGAGGGTGTTGGTCGAATAGGAGAAATAATAGGAAAGAATTACACACATTCAGTTATATATGGACCAAGAAAACAACATAACTAACTGGAAACCAAACACACAAATAGACACAGGATTTACGTGGTAAAACGTCGACAAAGTGTCAAGGAAACATCCACGGGGCAAAGGATTGGAATCTATTAATTCAAAAATGATTCTCCACGATTACATTTCTCGGGCATTCACCAGTTTTATACCAGCGACTTCCGTCACATAACTAACATTTCGGTATAGAACTGACTAGTTACATTTTACCCAAAATTACATAATTCGTTGTCAAACTAACAAACTCCACCTTGACAACAATTTTCCTAATCCCTTGCCCATGCCCATTCATCATTTTTTCTGCAAGCCAAGAGAAGTTAAACACCACCGCAACGTCTCTACTGTAACTGGCTTTGTGAATATGTCTGCACAATTCTCTCGTGTATGGACCTTTTGAAGAGCTACTTTTCCGCCATCGATCACATGTCTCAGAAAATGATACCTTACATCAATGTGCTTGGTTCTGCGGTGATACGCAGGATTTGTAGCCAAGTGAATAGCACTTTGACTGTCACAAAGTACATTCATTTTCTCCTGCGTCCTTCCAATCTCATCAAGCAGACCCTTTAGCCAGATTGCTTCTTCACTCGCATCTGAAGCAGCTATATATTCAACTTCGGTAGTGGACAACGCAACTGTTTCTTGAAGCTTTGACATCCAACTAATTGCTCCACCTGCAAGAGTAAAGACATAACCTGTAGTAGATCTTCTATTGTCCAAATGACCTGCATAGTCAACATCTACATATCCGCAGACTAATCCTTCACTACCATTAAAGACGATGCAATGGTCACTTGTGCCTCTTAGATATCGAAGCACCCATTTCATTGCTCGCCAATGTTCTTTACCTGGATTTGCCATGAACCTGCTGACAACTCCAACTGCATGTGAAATGTCAGGTCTTGTAGATACCATCGCATACATTAAGTTGCCTACAGCGTTTGCATATGGTACATGAGACATATACTGCTTTTCTTCATCAGCTCTAGGACTCAAAACCAAAGAAAGCTTAAAATGGGAAGCTAGTGCAACATTAACAGGTTTCACATTGTTCATAGAGAACTTTTCAAGTACTTTCTCCACATACTTCTGTTGTGATAACCAAAGCTTACCATTTTTCCTATCTCTGTGTATCTCCATGCCCAAGATATGTTTTGCCGCTCCAAGATCCTTCATATCAAACGTCCTAGAGAGTTAAGCCTTTAACCTATTGATCTCTTCCATGCTTTTGCTTGCAATAAGCATATCATCAACATACAAAGCTAAGATAATAAATGTCATTGAAACTTTTGAAGTATACATAATGATCATACTCACTTCTTATAAAGTTTTGGCTCACCATGAAGGAATCAAACTTCTTGTACCATTGTCTGGGAGACTGCCTCAGACCATACAATGATTTCTTGAGCTTACAACCTTGTACAAAACCTTCTGGTTGTTCCATATATATCTCTTCATTCAAATCACCATGTAGAAAAGTTGTTTTAACATCTAACTGTTCTAACTCAAGATTAAGTAACGCAGTTAATGCCAACACAGTACGAATAGAAACAAGTTTTACAACTGGAGAAAAAAATCTCATGAACTTCTATACCTTCAACCTGAGAATACCCTTTTGCTACCAGTGTCGCCTTATACCTTACGATACTTCCATCAACTTTCCGTTTCAGCTTGAAGACCCATTTGCATCCAACAACACTTCTCCCTTCGGGAAGCTCTACAAGATCCCAGGTATTGCTCCTAGCAAAGGAGTCCATTTCTTCTTCCATAGCCGTTTTCCATTTTTCGCTATCTGTATCATCTATTGCTTCCTGATAACAAGAAGGTTCCGCATCTTCAGTAATCAAAGCAAATGATGAAGCAGAATCTTCATACCTTTTGGGAGTTTTCCTTTCCTTTGTAGACCTTCTTAGAGCGACTGGTTGTTGAACTGGTTCAGAAGCTTCAATGGCTTCCTTTGTGTCTTCAACACCTTTTTCTCCAGAAGTCTCTCCTTCCTTTCCACTGTCACCGAAAGGTCTAGCCTCCAATTGAACTCGTTGATTTGGCGATACCTATTCCTGTTCAATTCTTTCAACATTTGATTTTAAAAGAGAGGATTCATCAAATGTTACATCTCTACTAATGACTATCTTCCGCAATGTAGGATCCCACAACCTATATCCTTTCACTGCATAGTCATACCCAACAAAGACATAACATTTCGACTTTGGATCTAATTTTGAACGCTGATTTTTCGGAATAAGAGAATAAGCATCACAGCCAAATATCCTCAAATGTGAATAGTCACAAGACTGACCTGTCCAAACTTCTTCAGGAATTTTACAATCAATTGCTATTGAAGGTGATCTGTTAACTAAATAACAAGCAGTAAATACTGCTTATGCCCACAACTCCTTTTGCAAGTTAGCATTGCTAATCATGCTTCTGGCTCTTTCCATAAGAGTCTGATTCATACGCTCAGCAACACCATTTTGCTGAGGAGTATAAACAACAGTTTTGTGTCTAATAATTCCCTCATCCTTACAGTATTGTTCAAATTCAACTGAAGTGAACTCACCACCATTGTCAGTTCTTAAACATTTAATAGATTTGTCTGTTCTTTTCTCTACCATTACTTTAAATTGTTTAAAGACATTTAATACATCAGCTTTCCTTTTTAGCATATAGACCCAAACTTTACGGGAGTAATCATCAATAAATGTTAAAAAATACAGTGCACCTCCATATGACACAATAGGGGATGGTCCCCACAGATCAGAATGAATATAGTCTAAAACATCTTTACTATTATGATTTCCAACTTTAAATCTCTGTTTACACTGTTTTCCATACACACAATGTTTACAGAAATCTAACTTCAAGGATTTCAGATCGGGAAGAGATTTACGTTTCATCAGTATCTGAAGACCTTTCTCGCTCATATGACCCAATCGTTGATGCCATAGACGAGTACCTGCTTCTTCCTTTTCTGATGCAACCACTGCTTCACTGACCTGAGTACTTCCTTTTAACCTGTAAAGATTTCCGACCTTTTCTGCCTTCATAACCACAAGGGCTCTTTTAAAGATTTTCAAGACGCCATCCTAACCTGTAAACTTATAACCATCTGAATCCAACACTCCCAAAGAAATCAAATTTTTATTCAAATCAGGTAAATGTCTAACACTAGTTAATGTTCTAACTGTGTTATCATACATCTTAATCTTGATATCTCCCATCCCAACAGGTACATGTCTAACACTAGTTAATGTTCTAACTGTGTTATCATACATCTTAACCCTGATATCTCCCATCCCAACAGTCTGACATGACACATTGTTACCCATAAACACAGAACTACCGTTTACATTTTTATACGAAGTAAACCAATTTCTATGTGGGCACATGTGATGTGAAGCACCAGAGTCTAACAGCCAGCTATCTAAACCCTGAGAGACATTACATTCAGGTGAAGTTTCATCTATCATACATAATTCTTCAGCAGATAAAACTTTGTCTATCATACCTGAATCGACCTGATTCGCTTCCTTCTTCTGGTTTTCGAATTCCTTTCGTTTCCAACAGTCTTTCTTCAAGTGTCCAATTTTATTGCAGTTCCAACATTTTGCCTTACACTTCTTTCCCTTCGATTTCAATCTGGAAGACCCCCTTGGTTTTTCTCCTCTTTCCTTTGAGCGTCCTCTAGCTACACTGGCTTCTGATGCAACTGTGTCAGTACTGGATTTCCTTCGTACTTCTTCAGACAGGAGAGCTCCCACGACTGATTCAAACTTCAAAGAATCAGCAGTGCTCAAGCTGATTGAAGTTACGAAGTGATCCCATGATTCAGGGAGAGAACACAGCAAGGTTATGGCTTTATCTTCTTCCTGTATTTTAACTTCCATATCTGTTAATTGACATATAAGTGTATTAAAAACATTCAAATGTTCTGCAACATTTGAACCTTCTTTCATTCGAAGACTGTATAACTGTCTTTTCAGATAAATTATGTTGGTTAATGACTTTGTCATATAGAGTTTTTCAAGTTTTTCCCACAATCCTGAAGTTGTAGTCTCTTCAACAATATTGAAGAGAACTTCATCCGCTAGGCATAACTGGATGGTACTGAGAGCTCGGGCATCCAAGTCCTCCCAGTCTGAAGTAGTCATGGTTGCAGGTTTCTTAGTTGCCCCATCCAATGCCTTGTGCAACCCTTGTTGCACAAGCAGATCCCTAACCTTCAGTTTCCAAAGAGCAAAATTGCTCTTTCCAATGAATTTCTCCACCTCGAATTTCGCATTTGACATCTTGGCCATTTTCCCTCCTTCCTAGGGTTTCAGTCTTTCTAGGGTTTATATATATATATAATTTTTGTTTGTCTTTCTCAAAGAAAACTTTTAAAAAATAAATAATTCCCCAATTCAACAGATTTTTAATTTCAAATCCTTTGTTTCCTTTCACCAATTTAATGGAAGAAACCCTTTGTTTTTCTTCAATTTGAATGAAATCTTTCCTTCAATTTACTCACATCCACCCTTTATTTTCAGAATCTAAAAAACCTTTATTTTCACAACTTTCTAAGACAAAATTTCTTTCAAAAAATACCCGGATCCACCTTTGCCGTACAGGTTCTGGCAGCATGCAGGGCAGAGGGTCTTCCTCTTCGCTGGACAGCAGCGCTAGCCTCTTCCATGCAGGTCTGGCAGCTAATTTTCCTTGCACACAAACACGCAGAACAGAGGGTCTTCCTCTTCACTGGACAACAACTCTGGCCTCAGCAATATGCAGAACAGAGGGTCTTCTTCTTCACGCAGATCAGCAACATGCAGAACAAAGGGTCTTCCTCTTCACTCTGCAGGTCTGACAGCTACAACAGCAGAGGGTTTGGCAGCACACTGGTCTGGCAGCGTCCTCTCACGCAGGTTCCACGTAGTTTTGTAAAAAAAACTTCACGCAGGCTCTATATTCCAAAAAACTGGCCTCACGCAGGCTCTATATTCCAAAAAACTGGCCTCACGCAGGCAGATTCTGGTTCGAATTCTTCCCTTGCAATCTTCACGCAAGCATTACGACGGTTCTGGAACAGGCCTTCTTGCTCCACACAGGTTCTAGACATATAGACAGGACCAGCAACGAGAAGCAACGGTGGTCCACACAGAGAGCACTCAAAACAGGGTTTGGCCTCCCTCAACTCAACGGCTTTGGCTTCCTTGATGGCAACGCAAAGAGCACTCCTCCTTGTACACCGTTCCACGCAGATACCACCCTCCTCTTGACAGTTCTGGACAGAGTGATAACACACAGCGGTCATCCACTGAAACAAATGACCTAGCCAGCCTTCCTATGCAGCGTCTCCTCAACTTAACTCACGCTCTGATACCACTTGTTGGTCGAATAGGAGAAATAATAGGAAATAATTACACACATTCAGTTATATATTGACCAAGAAAACAACATAACTAACTGGAAACCAAACACACAAATAGACACACAAGATTTACGTGGTAAAACCTCGACAGGGTGTCAAGGAAACATCCACGGGGCAAGGGATTGGAATCTATTAATTCAACAATGATTCTCCACGATTACATTTCTCGGGCATTCACCAGTTTTATAGCAGCCACCTCCGTTACATAACTAACATTTCGGTATAGAACTGACTAGTTACATTTTACCCAAAATTACATAATTCGTTGTCAAACTAACAAAGGGAGCATGCCTTGTTACTCTGGCACTTTAAGCTAGCCTCCCAGCGTTGGATAGTTGTTTTTTCCATCTTCCAATGCTAGAAACAGAAATTCATGATACAGAAAAGCCAAATAAATACAAATATCCCATGAGAAACGTATTTGCGCTAATGTTTAAACAAACCATTTTCAGCTAAGGATTGGATAGATCTTTAGATTGCACAAAAGGTTTCTTCTCCCCAAACATCTACGGATATCAAATGTCCTGAACTAATTCTTATCCCATCATCTTTATCACCAATATGTTCAAGTGCGAAGATTAGTGGTATTCAACAAAATATTCCCCGCAAAACAAGTTTCATCAGGGTTCTATGAAATCTTAAAGTCCCTTAGAATCTGTTTTATAAAGCTGAAGACCCTTTCAAGTTTGTGAGACTAAGTCAAAATTAGCCGTTAGTCAAGATAGCCGTTAGAGACTCTGCTCAGACTATTTAACATGCAAAGCTGGATCTGTTTCTTCAACTTGTTCTGACGATGAACCACACTGGTTGGTTTGAAACGCGTCGACAAAGGTCTTTCTTCATGTGATTTACGCCGAAGTTCTTCTTACAACCGGTATTTCCTTGTAAAAACAAGATCTACAATATAGTAAACGTAAGATTCAACTCCAAAGTCATTAGATTAAGGTGGTCCATAAAAACGACAAAAATCAATATCTACGACAACCTCCAAAAACTGGTATGCAGCATCATCTTTAGATGTTTTCTGACATGCCATTAAAATCTTGACATGAATCAATGTTTCAGTTTATCAAAAGATGAACACCAAAATTTTATATAAAAAGAGCTTATTCATGAGCCTGTTGGGGACCCAAAATTTATAACATTGACTCACGCAACTTGAAATGCTACAAAGCTGCACACACTCTAACTGTCTATGAAATGATGCTAGTGAAATTCTACTGAGAATTTAGTGACGAATAAGGTATATTTGGATGGCACAACAAAGCTCAAAGTCCAAGAGCATGCAACATAATGGCATTTTGGGCATGCACACGATTTTCTGCCTGAGGGAAAACAACCGAATTGGGAGCCTCTATAACACCATCAGTGACTTCAACCCCTCTTTCAGCAGGAAGGCAGTGCATGAATAATGCTTTAGGACTTGCCAATGCCATCAGAGATTCATTAACCTGCAGGATAAAATGTTGGTATTAAGTTAAAGCTTCCCTGTCTGAACCACAATAGTATGAAAGTAGTTTTCTATTGCCACAAGATTCAAATGATGCTGAAGAAGAAACACACAATATGATTTGAACATAATATTCATTGTTCCTCTCATGCTTCTCTAACCACAAGATTCAGCTGATGCTACAACATGCTTCTAACATAATATCCAATCTTCCCTCTCATACCTGGAAACCTTTAAAGCGCTCCATACGATAAGAAGCTTGGTCCTTCTGGCCCATACTCGCCCATACATCTGTATATACAATATTTGCCCCCATTACAGCCTCTGCAGGATCATTTGTTATTTCAATTTTACTGATCCCTGCATTCATTGCCTTCTCCACAGTTGCACGATCAGGTTCAAACCCCTTAGGGCAAGCACAAACAAAGTGAAAAGGAACCACAGCAGCCAGTAAAAGCCAAGAGTGTACAATGTTATTTCCATCTCCAACATAAACAACCTGAAAAGTACCAACAGATAAAGCTGATGCACCATGAAATGAGCTACTAGATCTTAGATTTACCAGAAAGCCCTTTCAGAGTGCAATAGTCTTCAGAGAATTACCGGATGTACAACAATATTCAAAGACTTGTCCAGTTAAATTTTGTTAACCATCATCGAACAGAGAAATCAGGATAGCTATCTACCATGACAATGCCTAACCGTATAACATTTCACAAACCATGAGAAGCTCTCACTAATTATTTTGCAATTAAAAACTAAAATATATTATTTAAAACATCGTACAAAGCCAACAGGGTTCACTAACGGTTGATAGATTGTTAATCCATCCACAAGGATTCCATTCTTAGTGTGGTCTGCCCCAACCGAATAGTGTATTAGAACAGGATGAGACCAGTCCAAGTCTGGGGCAAATTGGGAGGAATAGATGCAAGTATCTAACCAAAGGAAGTCCACGTTATGCAGTAGTGCCCCTCAGGGTGTGTTTCTGGAAGCACTTCCAACAAAAGAAGAACATTGTACAAAAAGAGGGATGAAGAAAATTACCTTGACTCCTTCCAGTCCAAATAAAACATTACACAAAAAAAGAGCTGAAGAAAATTACCTTGACCCCTTCCAGTCCACCAAGATGTTCAATAATGGTAAGGGCATCAGCCATGATTTGACAAGGATGGTTATAATCAGACAAGCCATTGATGATAGGTACACTGCTGTACTTCGCTAAATCAAGAATATCCTGTACAATGAAAAGTAATCACATCTTGCATCACAACTGAAGGCAAAATGCAATCATCCTAAAGCCATCATTCTTTCATTTATTGTGATTAGAGGAAATTTCAAGTCTAAAGCAAAAAATAAAAAATATAGAACTGTAAAAGCACTCACCATCATACCTGATGAGCAAAAACACGGGCCATAATGAGGTCATTATACGTTGACAGCACACGAGCAACATCACGGGTCTCTTCTCGTTTTCCCATCTGGATATCATTTGGGCCCAAGTATATGGCATGTCCACCCAAAAGAAAAAAGCCTGTTTCAAACGAGACTCGCGTTCTCATTGATGGTTTAGCAAAAATCATGGCCATTGTCTTCCCCTTGAAAGGCTGGAAAGACCTATCCCCAGATTTAATCAATGATTTCACTTCAGCTGCCCTTTGAAGAATATGCAGTATAGTATCCTTGTCAAAATCATCGATGTGCAAAAAACCTTTAAGGCTGGGATTGCCTGTAGACATTAAAGAAACATGAAGGCGAAATGATTAAATAAGCCTCAATCTTATTTTGGACCAAGTTCATGAGCTAATAGCTTTACATAATCTGACCCTCTACATGCTGACCAATTCTGCTAGACTTAGCATAACCATTTTAAAAATAGCGCTAGAGTTTTGCTTTACAACTTTGCAAACTTACCCTACATCTAGCATATATTAAAAATCCATAAATGTTTATATACTGGTTGACATGAGAGCATCTAACATGTCTTTGTGTTGAATATAAAATTTCAAAAATTTAGATGAGTATATTTTTGCACACAATATTGATGAAATAACACAAACTGCTATTAGTCAGAAAAGATTCTATAAATGCAAACTCATTTAAAACACATACATGGCACTTAGTAAGGACTTGATTAGATGAAACGAATTCCAGTATGTGCGTATTGTGAAGGATTGAGACAATTTAACTTTAAGTATCCTCATGGTGTATGCCTTTTCTTTCATCTACTGCAGCTTTGAAATTTGACATGTTACCAGAGTAATTGTGAGCCTGTGAGCTAATCGTCTATCCCTGTTCAAGAGAGAGTAGTCCTTAAGCATTCATCCACATAATGGAGAAAAGTTGCAAACTAGGCTGAGTAGAGTTGAACCATAGAATTGGATGAACTCTTGCCTTATAGAGTTTTAACTTTTACATTTCAAGGAGGGGTAAGCTTCAAAACCAGGTGAAGACCAGTTGGAAAGCACCATCAACAGCTAAAAGTTAGTCACATTTACCTATTTACTACAAATATATCTCATCGGGAAGGAGGGAGAAGTTCAGTTAAAACACCTAGAAGAGATGGCAAGAACTATTTGACGTGCTAGACAGCCAAACTCTCATAACCCAGTTGCAAGAAGTTAAAGAATTATATCGCTTAAAAACTCAAGTTAGAAACCAAATTCTGGTGAGAAACCTTTGGGTAATTTCACATGGAAAGGAATTGAGACCAACTAATATGGATAAACAAGAAGTCTATCATGACAGAGATAGGAAAGCCCTTGCAATCATTGATATACAGTCTCAGATGACAGGGTGCATCTCAAGAAGCTTGATATTCACTGAAAAGCATCTAAGAAACCAGGGTTCCCTATTTGAAAATACTACTGTGTTGATTGAGGACAGAAAAACATAGCATTTGCACAGCCAAAGATTATCTCACCAGACTCAAAAATATGATACATCAACTTATAGTTGCACGAGAAAAGATAGAGAACAAGAATCTAGTTATGACCTTCATATGCCTTGCTCATTTCAAGTGTTTGTAACAAGTCTCAGCTTATCAACTAGGGGTATACTCTTTGACATTTGATGTGCTAGCCTCTAGGAAAACTGCTCATGCAGGAGGAGCAAAGGAATAAGCTCTACCATGAAGAACACAGTTTGGACATGCCTTTGCAGTAGTGCATAAAAGCTGAGGAAAGAAAAGTCTTGTCCAACAAAGAGGCAAGAGCTAAAGCCAAAGAAAATGCAACTTTAAGCATGAAGATTAAAATCTTTAAGCCATGTAACAAAGGTAAGTGCTATTATTGTGGAAAACTTGGTCATTAGGAGAAGGATTGCCGGTAAAATAAAGCATGATTTCTCTCATTCAAAGCCTAAAAAAGGCATATTGATAGTGAGGACAGAGAGAAATCGTAGATGTTTTAAAATTTAATATTTATCATTTCACTAGTGGCAAAAAAAATATCTGAAGAGGCATAGTATATAAATTCAAGTGCACCACAAGACACATAACCCAAAATGGAAGAGTCACTTCATGGAAAAATGATAAAAGTGAAGGACAGATTTTGCTTTAGGAGACAATAAGAGTACCACATGGTCAACAGCCAAGGAACAAACCTAATGAAAATGCCTAGTAGAGTTCTCAAAAAACTGCTTATGTGTTACATGTACCAAGCCTTAAGAAGGCATTGTTCTCAGTGATTCAAATTACAAAGCAACATTTGAAGATTGAATTTGGTAAAGGCAAGTGTCTCTTAAAGGACAAGAGGAACTACTACAGAGGTTGTAAGAGGTCTGGAATAAGGTGGCCTCTACAGATTTATTTCTATAACAATAGGACAACAACCATCAACGGTAAGAGCAACTCAAAAATCAACTTCATCACCAAAGGTATGGACATATAGTTACCAAATTATAACACTTTCAAAAATATTTTTTTTTAGACAAAGTTCGGTTGCTATGTATTAAACTGAAAAAAAGAAGGCAGTTTGCCATACATAAGATGCTTCCTGAGCATTCTGAATCCAAGGAATTACAAAAAATTTACTTTCCTTGATTCTTACTTTTGTTTTACTGCCCCTAAGACTGCTTGTACTACTGTAGATTCTTACAAACTGCAAGCCCCAAAATTTACATCTACAACCCATGACTAATCTATGTCTATATGACTTATCTTCCTTGCAGTAGATCCTTCTGGGTCCATGTCTGGTTCGTTCGGCTTTGCACTAGAAGAGGATGATGCATCTTTGAATTTTTTATCCATCATAAACTTGAGGATGGATATCTTTTCTTCAGCATGGGCGCATCTGTTACTCAAATTGTTAAACTGTTCATGCAGGGAGTGAACTCTATGCAAGAAGAGATTCATCTCAGCCCTGTATTTCTCATGGAGAATTCTACATTGTTCTTCAAGCCTAGTTTCCAAACTGCGCACCTGATCCTCCAGAGCTTGCTGTTGTGCACGCACCTCATCGAATTCTGCTTGTAAGTCCCTGCAATGAAAACACTGTTCTGGACGCTCCATTGGGTCTGGAAAATGGTTGTAGGCGCTAATCAGTTTCTTACCTCGGTGCCTCTGAGGACTTTCCTTACTACTGGTGAGAGCCTCCTTTCGCGCAGTGGCAGCACCGCTCTTGGAAACGCAGAAGCCGCTTGAGGGTATAATCTCGTGCTTGAAGAGGTTATCGTAGACTGCTTGGAGAGGAGCAGCGGCTATTCTGCTCTTGAGACTGTGAATACAAGTTTCTCCTGTGGGGAGAAGAGTCTGGACACCGGGGGCATATAAAGACTTTTTCAGAATGCTGTGATGGGAGGAAGATCTGCGCTTCCCAATGTTCCACCGCATCTTCCAACGCATATCTTGGCCAGGATCTGGGATCTGATGGTTAGGACGATTTCCTTCTGCGTGATGTCTGATTCCCATGCTCCAAGTAGATTTCCTAATCTGGATTCTGATGCAATTCCTTTCTACCTTACCTACGCTGTCCCCTGCGCTGTTGATTTGCCTGCAGTCATGGATTCTGTTGGTTACTGTTCCCCTGACGTTGACTGGCTGCGGAGTTCTCATGGTAACGGTTGGTAGGATGAGACGTTATTACAGCTGAGGATGCCTTTGGAACGTTCACAGGCCTTGTTGGCGTACTTGTCAGCATCTTTATTTAGTCCACGTAATATATGGTAATATCGGACCTCCTCCAGTAAGTCGTGAAGGATCTGGTTCCTACAGTTGATTTGCTGCAGTAGGGTGTTTGGCGTGCTCTGCCTTTGCACCATGAGTTTGATGATGATTGCTGAATCCCCGAAGACAATCACCTTCTTAATTCCTATCTTGATCAGCTGGGTGAGTCCTTGGTACAAAGCCAATCCCTCTGCCCTGTTATTGGATAGTTCTCCCAGCCCCCATTCAAAATGAAGAATAGTCTCGCCATTGGCGTTGCATATAAGACCCCCTGCACCTGCTAGGCCGGGATTTGATTTTGAGGCGCCGTCAAAGAACATGTAGAACCTATTGCAATTGCTCAGCCAGAGTGCGAATTCCTCTTCCTTGAGCCTCAATTTCCAAACGCTGCTTGTCTCCTTCGAATGTAGATTTCCTTGCCTTGGTGCCTGGATGCTGGTGTTGTTTCCTTGTACACAGTTGATCAAATTTCTTTCTTCAACACTGTAATTGGTGGCCTCGATCTTGCCTTGAGTGTGAACTATAATTGCTTCCACCGCTAAATTCTTAGCTTTGTGACACATGACTCTAGCATTGCATCCTTTGTCTTGAAATACCTTTCTGTTTCTTGCCAGCCAGATGCGCCAAACAAGGGTTAAAGGTATAGTATTCCATATCCTTTGCGTTAATTTGCTCTTCTTTTCTTTCCATGGACAATTTTTCCTCCAATTGTAGACAATTTCTGCAATGGTTGCCTTTGGTTCCCATGTGACTTCCCCGATTGAGGCCATCTGTCTCCAGCAATCATCTGCTACCTGGCAGTCTATGAATAGGTGTTGTATTGTTTCTTCAGCTTGACAGCAGTTTGGGCACCTGGACGGACCCATAATGCCCCTTTTATTTAAGTTTTCTGCTGTTAGAATCTTCCCTTTCAGGAGAAGCCAGAAAAAGAATTTGACTTTAGGGGGTGCTTCAGCTTTCCAAACCAATTTCCATTGACTCCATATGGCCTGTGGGAAGGTGCTGTTGCAAAGATGTTGATACCCTGCCTTGGCTGTGTATTGAGTTCCCGTGGGGTCCCAGCGATAGCCATCTTGCCTGCCTCTTTGGATCGGAGCTTTACTTTGCAGAAGGTTCTTTAAAGCTACGAAGCTTGTTTCTAGCTCTCTAGGGTAATCCGGAAGTTTCCAGCCTGCCCAAGCTTGAGAATGATTCCCCCATTGCGTTATTTGAGCTAAGCACCATATACCTCTGTCATTAAGCCAACTAATGGCAGGAGTTGCTTCTATGGTGGATCCCATAGGTTGCTGTCCTAATATTCTGTCAGTGGAAAAATTAATGCTGCTCCCCCCTCCTGGGACCTTTGATATGTTTTGGGACATAAATGGTATGACTTTCTTGCAGAGCTTCCAGATTTTTGTGCTGTCTCTATTGGGAATATTGGTGTCCAAGAGTTGATGCCTTGTGCTGTTCAGATACTTGGCCTCTAGGACTGTTTTCCACCATGTTGTGGCCCCTGAGATCAGTCTCCAAATTATTTTAGCTCCAAGAGCTAGGTTCAGCAGTTTTGGAGATCTTATTCCAAGCCCTCCTTTCTCATGAGGCTGAATGACATTCTTCCAGCTAACCAGATTGAACTTTTTTCTTTCCGTTTTTCCTCCTTGCCAGAGAAAGTGTCTAAGAGCTCTTTCCATTTTTTGATGGAAGGCCATTGGAGCTTGGTACAAAGAAAAACGATAAATGGGCAGAGAGGACAGACCAGATTTTAGAAGTACAAGGCGTCCTGCTGGATTCAGCCACATAGATCCCCATTGTTGGATTTTTCTCTTTATTTTGTCAAGGATTTCATTCCATGTATCGGCTTTCATAGGTCCCATACTTACCGGCATCCCTAGGTATGTGAAGTGGCTCCAGTTTAGCTTGTATGAGACTCCTAGAGTGTTTGCAATGTTGTGGATGGTTTGAGTTGTTGCGTTCCATCCATAGATGCAACTTTTTACCTGATTAACTTTCCCTCCTGAATAATCCATGAATTGATCTAGAATCTTTTTGAAGCGCCTTGCTATGGTTATGGACGCTCCTCCCATCAAGAGGGTATCATCTGCAAATTGGGAATGATTGATGTTCTTTGTACCTTGCTCAAATTGGATGCCCGTGATTAGGCCAATTCTTCGGTTGTAATCCAAGGCTTTGCTAAGAGACTCAGCCATAAGAATAAATAAGTAGGGGGACAGGGGACAGCCTTGTCGTAGGCCTCGAGAGGATTGGAAAGCAACACAAGGTCTACCATTGATCAGAGGGGAGATCCAAGGATTCGAGATGCAGGCTTTGATCATATTAATGAAGGAGAAGTTGAATCCCATTTTATGAAGCACTGCAAACAGAAAGGAATGTCTAACCCTATCAAAGGCATTGGCAAGATCTAGCTTTAGGACAAATCCTTTCTCCTTTCGGCTTATGCTTGAATGTATGGCCTCTTGGACGAGAAGGATGGAATCAGAGATATGTCTATTGGGCAGAAAGCCTCCTTGGTTTTCTGAGATCAAAGAGGAGAGAAGAGGCTTGAGTCTTGCTGACAAAATTTTTGTAATTATTTTGTATGCTGAATTGCATAAGGATATGGGTCGAAATCTTGAGAAGGTGGAGGGTCTGTTTTCTTTTGGGATTAAGGCTAGATGGGTTGAGTTGGTGTATCCCCCCAGTTTGCCTTTCCGAAGAGCCCAACGTATCATCTTTAGAAGGTCTTTTTTGATCAGCTGCCAGTACTCTCTGTAAAAACTAATTGGAAACCCATCAGGTCCTGGAGCTTTGTCTGGGTGAAGACTCCAGATTGCTTTTTGAACTTCTTCTTCTTCTACATCTTGAGTGAGCTTGTTGTTCGTTTCTTGAGTGACTTCTGTAGCCATGTATTGAAGTATACTTGAGTAGTCCTCCTCACTTTTGTCCTCTGTAAGGAGATTTTTGAAATGGTTGGTGGCTGCTTCTTTTATAGAGTCCTGGGTGTCGTAGCTGTTTCCTTCACTATCTCTAATTGTACTCACAGTGTTCCTGGTCTTTCTAATTGTAGCCTGCTTATGGAAATAAGATGTATTTTTATCTCCCTCGTGCAGCCATAACTGTCTTGACTTTAGTCTCCATTTGATCTCTTCGTCCCTTATTGTTTGTCTCAGCTGGGAGTACAGTCTTATCTCAGTTTCTTTGGCTTGCTGGGAGAGACCAACAACTTCGATGTTTTGCTGCACTTCCTCAAGATTTTTCTTGATGTCCTTTTTAATCAACTCGGGCTCCTGGTAGTTAGTCTTTGCCCAGGCTTTAAGAGCCTGTCTAGTTTGCTTCAATTTTGTTTCCCAGATATATGTCGGGGAGCCTTCCACATGCTGGGTCCAAGCCTGCCCCACCACGTCTCTAGCTGCAGGGATTCGATTCCAGAGGGAGCAATATTTGAAAGGAAGAGGTCCAAGCTGGCAATGACTGTGCAAAGTGAGCGTTATTGGATAATGATCCGAGGCGGAGTTGTTGAGGATGTTTGACTGGCCGGTAGAGAAGGAGGACAGATATGCGATATTGATGAGGAACCGGTCAAGCCTCTCCATGATATTGCCTGCTCCTAGTCGCCTATTGCTCCAGGTGTACCTGCGGTTCTTGGGTTTTATATCAACCAAGTCTTGCTCCTGCATAATGTGCTCAAGTCGGTTTCTGAATGGGTCTGGGCTGAAGTTTCCCCCTCTTTTCTCATTGGCATGCAAAACCAGATTTAAATCCCCTGCAAGAATGAGATTGTTGTCTTGGTCTTCTGCTATATTTGTTTCCAAAGTGTTCCAGCACACTTCTTTTTCCCTGTAATGATTCGGTGAATAGACATTGTATATTTTTACAGTTGTCCCGTTTTCCTTGCTTTCTAGTTTAACACTGATCCAGTTCTGATGTATTTTGGCAAAGTTGCAGCTCCATTTACTGTTGTCCCACATTGTTAGGATGCCACCCGAGGCTCCTCTTGCTTCACTGGCACAACCGCTGTAATGCTTTTGCTAATTGATGATGTTGTTGGTTTCGGATTGATCTTGCTTTGTCTCTTGAATGAGGATAATTTCAGGTTCTTCACTTTGGATTAACTCCTTAAGGGCTGCTATCTTGGAGGGGTGCCCTAATCCCCTACTGTTCCAGGATAGCATTTTTATCATGATTTACCGGTAGCATGGAGAGGTGCTCGCCTCTCTTTGCCTTTGTTATTGTTTTCTTTATCCGAATGTCCAACAATGAAGGATTCTATAGGCGTCTGAGATCCCATGGCAATATCTTTCTGTGCACTTTCTTCTCTATGCTGTTTAGCCGATTTTCTGCCTGGCCTGTGTTTTTTGGGTATATCGTTGGGTGCTCCATGATCCTTCGATGAACTTCTGGTAATCCTTGCGGAGGGTCGCGAGGGTGAGGAGGGATGATGAGGAAGGGGCTGCTGAGAGGACGAAGAAGGGTGCTGATGAGATGAATGAGGATGGATGGGTTGATGGAGAGAAGGCTCAGGGGCTTCAGATTCCAAAGGTTTCAGAGGAGGAGATGTTTTTTTTCTTTTAACAGTTTCCCATTGCCCTTCTTGCTCTTCTGATTCTACATTAATAATTTTAGGGCATCTATTTGCAAAATGGCCATATTCGTGACATACCTTGCATTTGAAGGGTATCTGTTCGTAGTCCAGCTGCTGAATATGGCACCACTCGTCTACTTTCAGTTTGATTGCTTCCGGTAGTCCACGTCCCAGATCAACTTCAACACAAATCCGCGCACAGGCCTGCATGTTGTCCTTGGGTTCACTGCGATCTATGTATTTTCCGACCGCGTTTCCTATTGCTTTGACCGAATCATCACCCCAGCAGTGAAGAGGGAGATGGGGCAGCCTGACCCAGACTGGAACTGCGCTTGGAATGTCTAGCTCTGGATCGAAATCCGGGGTCCATTTGTTGAGGTAGAGACCCCTGGAATCCATGAAGTAAGGCCCGTTTCTGAAGATTAGGTCCTTGTCTTCCTTGGTTTCGAAGTGAAAGGTAAAATATCCTCTGCCACAGAATCTGATGGATATTTTCCCTTGAGTCTTGTCTGCCCAGTTTCGTTCAACCCATCTTTGTATTGTTTTGGGCGAGGGCCATAGTCCTGTAAATTGCCCTATTAAGCCTTTCTCTGCTAAGGAGATGGCTGCCATGCGAGGGATAGTCGGAGGCAGATGAACTTCCTGTAAAACATCTAGTTTCTTCACAAACTTGGTTGTTGTTGGCCTTGGTCTTTGCTGTGGTAGAGATTTAACCAGTTTGGAGAAAGCTTGTTGCAGTTCCGGATCCCCACCAGGCGGATCCGGAGGATCCATGAGGCTGATCGATCAAGCAGCAGCAGAGGGTTCGATGGCAGCTCAGGCGCGCGCGCGCACAGCAGCAGCAGCGGGTTTCTCCCATTGTTTTTTGAACAACTTTTACAGCCATATCTTCTGAGCACTTTCAAAAATATTAGTAGCTAATCTGGTTCATGATTTGGCTCCAATTCAGAAGGAGATGTTTGCAAAGCTTGCATTTTAGGCAAGCAGCACAGAGACAAATTTGATAACTAAGGTGTATGAAGAGCTAGCATGTAATTAGAATTTTTAAAACTGTTACGTTTGTGACCCCATAAGAATTATATCATTGACAGGTTCAATCTACTTAAGAATTTTTGACTTCTCAAAGCAAAATGGAAGTATTTTCTCACAACTATGATATTTTTAAACATTCAAGGGGTCCAGATCCATGGTTAAGATGCAAAGTGAGATAAAGATAAAGAATCCTAGGAGCAACAATGGAAGATTGTAAGATAAGATAATTTTATTAATGTCCACACATGATCAAATAATAAGTAAATGGGAGTAGAGAATACAATCAATGGGTATTAAGCAATGGAGTTCCTAGAACACTCCTTGAGCTAAAATGTTATAAAAATACAAGGGATATGAATAACAATAAAAAACGAAAAGAGCCAGAGCTAAGAAAACACTAAGAGGCATCAGGACTAGCTCAACATCGCCATCATAAATAGAAATAAAAGTAGAGAGGAGGGAGAAAAGACATCCATATCTGTAATGGCCTGTGATAATAATAATAAATATATAAAATAATATCAATATATAAGTAAATAAAAAATAAATAAGAAAGAAATGATTATAATATTAAATAAATAATCAATAATGAAGAAAATATAATAATAGTAAATAATAATCTGGAATTTTAAATAAATATATATAAATAAACAATAAAAATAGTAAAAATAAGTAACAAAAAGTATAAAATGAATAAAATAAAAAAGATCTAAATTAAGAGAAATATTGAATTAAGTAAAACTTAAAACAAATAAATAAAAGTTGCATGTTGACACTTGGATTGTGTGCATGTGGATACCTTTCCAATTCCCTTCGATTTTTGGAACCACTGATTCTACGTAATGGACGAAGAGGGGAATGAGATGATCATTCTTCTGGAGAAGAGTGTTGAGAGACAAAGGAAACATTGGCAATAGTACATTGATTGAGGGCTTGGGGGTGGTTAGTTGTAGAAAGCTTATGTGCAGCTGCCCCTATAGTTGGGTGGAGAGTCGTCCCCAAAACTTTGTTGGGGTTAACGAGATTCAAATAGCGTTCAACTTCAAAATCACAAATAAAAAATATCATCGCTATAGGTTAGTCATCTTTGCTCATGTTTTTTCAAAAATTCTATGCTAATTAGTTGAATACTTTTTATGTTGATTATTAATCTCATGATTGATATAATTAGTGGTATACTTTAATTTTGGGATTGTTACACATGGTATCAGAACGAGTTTCAACTCTGTGACCTCTAGGTAAAAGTTTCAAAAATTAGATTTATTAGTAAAAACTTCACTCTAATAAAATTTAGATTAGTCCAAATTTGAGGTTGTGAAAACTATTATATTACCTTTTATATAAATATAAGGGCTTATAGATTTTATATATTTACAACGACGTGTATTTTCAAAAGATAATAGAGTGTAAAATTTTATATTTTTAGATAAGAGTTAATATATTGTTTTTATATTTTTAAATATAAAAAAAAGTTGGTTGTCCACGTGGTTTTGGATAGACGGTAATCAAGTGCTTTGTTAAAGCACTCCTTGATGTGAAGTCATTGGTTCAATTACCTGCCCCAAGCAAAGTGATATTTGACATGTTGAAAATGTAATCCTACCAAACTTACAAATATATATATATATAGAATTGGTTATTATAATATATATACATTGAAATGAAGGCACTTATAGGTCACAAATATAGGTTAAATATAGTATAAAAGTGATTAAATTTAATTTATTCCTTTTTTTAAAATAAAAAATTATTTTATATTAATAAATATTACATATATTTTTTGATTGATAAAATGGTTGATGACCCCGAATCCCTGTAAACTATTCTCCTTGAAATCGCTCGAGGGAAAAATTAAAACAACCAAACTACCCAGATAACCGAAGAGGAAGGCTAGAGGAAGCGAGGACTATGAAGCGAGCTTTAGAAGAGCTAACGACGAGTTTAATTCGGGTTGAGATGTATGATTTCATGGTTATTGGATTCTAATTTATTGAGAATTGGACTTGAGTTATTTATATAGATATATGATTTCATGGTTATTGGATTCTAATTTATTGAGAATTGGACTTGGACTTATTTATATATAAGTGAAAGTGTTTTGATATTAAATTATTATTTTGTTAATTAAAAGAAAGTGATATGAGTTATATTTTAATATTATTTTAATATATTAATTTTATTTTTTATTTTTCATTTCCATTTTTTTCCCATCAAGTTAGAAGTATAAGTTGAAATATAGACCTGACCTTATTTTCTAGGTATATCTGCTAACATAGAATTAATTGGCTAAGCTTTGTGGTTTGTACACACGACGTGCATTCTTGGGTTTTTCTTGGTTAATTTTTTTTTAATTAGCTAAAGCTTTGTGGTTTGTACACAGGACGTGCATTCTTGGGTTTTTCTTGGTTAATTTTTTTTGGGTTGCTTTTCATGTGATTATGTTTTGGATTCACATTTTAAATATAACATTGAAGTTTATTTTATTTTCTGAATCACAGATTAAATTTTTTTGATATAATAGTTCAAATTTGTTTATTTATTTTCTAATGTATTGGGAATCATAGATTACAATTTTTTTTAAATATAATAGTTCAAATTTGTTTATTTTATTTGAATCATAGATTACAATTTTTTTTAAATATTATAGTTCAAATTTGTTTATTTTATTTTCTAATGTATTGGGAATCAAAGATTACAATTTTTTTTAAATATAATAGTTCAAATTTGTTAATAGTTCAAATTTGTTTATTTTATTTTCTAATATATTGGGAATCATAGATTACAAAATTTTTTTCAATATAATAGTTCAAATTTGTTTAATGTGACATTATATATATATATAATGAAGTTATCATTTTATTGAAGATGAAAAATATTGAAATAAGAAAGGAAAAGGAAGTGAAATATTCATGTAAGGGTTTTTATATGCTTAGTGTATTTAATGTATATTTTATATAAAATATGGATGGAGAGTTATTACATTAGGAGTTTAGTTTGAATTTAGTTTACTAAAAAAGTTTGATCATAAAATTTGGTATAGAAAGGAATGAAACTCATAAATTAAATAGTTTGTGATATGATATGAGTTGGATTGTGGTTTTAAAGTAATGCTTTAAATGGAGGATTAATTTATGCAAAATTATTTATTGATTTGGTTGGAGGGGTGTGAAGTTAATGGTAGTGAATTGGAATTTTAATATTAAATTTTGATGGCAAGTTTAAGGATTGTGTTACTAGTAAGAAATAATATTTACTAGATTTTTACTAGTATCCTCTAAAAATGTATTTCCCTTGTGAAATAATCGGATATGACATGAATGTGACCTATAGATGTATATGAATAATTGAGAAGAATGGGGTGCATGAAACCATTGCGAAAAATTAAGATATATTGATGTAATAGGAGAATATTACTAGGGTGTTAAAAGTGAATGGGTAAGAATGCTAGTATATGTAACGAAAGGTTAAGTCTTAATTTAATTAATGCGGGTGGCAATAAGGTAAGCTTTGGAGCCAAGTAGTTGTATGACCTGTACGATCCATTATAATGTAAAAACGGGTAATTGGACATAGTTTTGATGACTGGTTAATCATGTCATGCATATGTGCTACTTAATTATTTATTTTGTTATGATAATGATCTCGTATGTTCATCATGACTATGATCTGCATAATTTGGCATAAGGATTATGATGTTATGATATAAAGTTATATTGACATGTGGTTAGTTTATTATGTAATGTCGTGATATATCTTCGATGTTGATATATGACGGTATGTTATGATGTGAAGCATGAGGTAATTGCATGCAGCGTTTATAACATGCATGAGCATACAGTTCATAACTATTCAGAATGTTGTGATAACAATGATGTTACGTTCTCATGATGACAGCAAGAGTTGGCATGTGGATTATTTTATATGATAGTATGATGTTATAACTCCTGCATTGGATGTATGTTGAGATGTGATGATTGATAAAAAATCCACAAATGGACCAAGAGGGTCAGTTATTTGACAATCTCATGGGAGCCCATACCTGCGAGGGAGAATATGAAACACCATATGCATTGGGGACATACTCAATGAACACTACATATGTCAATGGTTCCTTTGTCTTGTATAGTTCTTGATGGATAGCTTTTGAGGGGCTATGGGACCATCTTGAGGAGGCCAAATGCCTAATATTGGATTGGGATGCCGAAATCTAGTGGGTGTGTAAGGACTTCGATGCTTGGAGTTGTACACCTTAGTGAGTGTGGAGGGAGTGGGCCAACCTTTCGAGATGCCTAGAGTACCACTGCATGGAGTAGTAAGTCGGGTGTCTGCCTTGGGGCAGATGAGGTCTGAGCGTTGGGGTCAGTTTTGGGCTATGGTACAGACTGATGAGACTTTATGTCTGGTTCCAAAAGTTGGTAAAAAGGACAGAGATTCCTTAGGATTTCCCTAGTGGTGTGAAAACTTTCGATGCCTACTGGTTATACTAGTGCAGTAGAGAGTGTAAGAGCAAATGTGAAGTAATAAATAACTAAATAAAATAAAATAAAAAGTTAAATGATTCAACATAACTTTGGGACAAAGTTCCTTAAAAAGGGAAATATGTAATGCCCCGTAATAATAATAATAAATAAATAAATCAAATAATATTAATATATATGTAAATAAATAATAAATAAGAAAGAAAATATAATAATATTAAATAAATAATGAAGAAAATATAATAATAGTAAACAAATAAAATAGTAAATAATAGATTGAAATTTTAAATAAATATATATGTATATAAGTAAACTATAAAAATAGTAAAAATAATTAAAGTTAACAAAAAGTAAAAAGGAATAAAATAAGAAAGAGTTAAATTAAGAGAAATATTGAATTAAGTAAAACTTAAAACAAATAAATAAAAGTTGCATGTTGACACATGGATTGTGTGCATGTGGATCCCTTTCTAATTCCCTTCTATTTTTCAAACAATTGGTTATATTTAATAGACAAGAAGGGAATGAGATGATCATTCTTCTAGAGAAGAGTGTTGAGAGGCAAAGAAACATTGGCAATAGTACATTGATTGAGGACTCGGGGGTGACCAACTGTAGAAAGCTTATGTGCAACTGAGCCTATGTTGGGTGGAGAGTCATCCCCAAAATTTTGTTGCGGTTAGCAAGATTCAAATAATGTTCAACTCCAAAATCACAAGTAAGGAATATCGTCGCTACAAGTAAGTCATCTTTGCTCATGTTTTTTCAAAAGTTCTATGTTAATTAGTTGAATACTTTGTGTTGATTATTAATCACGAGAGTGATATAATTAATTGTATATTTTAATTTTGGGGTTGTTACAATATCACAATTATGAAGTAGTCGATGTAAAGCGTCATCTCGCTCAAAGAATGCCCAGGGTTAAGGTGACCTTGTATAATCCTAGGAGCAGTGCGCAAATAAGAAATTTCTCTCTTAACATCAGAAGGTGATGAGTAGAATCTCATACTGAAGCTCTCGTTGCTTAAATTGAGTTGGCAGGCCATGCTCCATTAAAAGCAGATCCAACTCTAAGTTCTCATGGACGTAACATGTCTGCCAACAAATTGAGGAAAATTCATTGTCCAACAAACCCACCACCATCCAACTCACTAGTATGGAAATTGTCCTGTAGATTGAATTCGACATCATATCAAGTTGTTCAAGACATCCTACAAAGACGATCATATATCCCAAATTCCCAAGACAAGTGGATCAAATCTACAAGATAAAATTTGCATACATCTTGTTGAAGTTTTTGTAGCTTCAAAAGGTCTTCTATGTCTTCTACGTAGGCTTGGCGTCTTAGCAAGTAGAAGATATTTGATTGCCTCTTTAGGTGCTTGCTTGGTGGGGTAAGTGATTTATGATTTCTTTCCTAAATTTAACTTAGGAAAATGTTATGTAAAAAAATCAATAACTTTGTAATTATAGGCTAATTAGGCAAAAGGGCACGATCAAAGATCATGCCCTTTCACCAAGAGGCACCCGAGGAGGGTATATAAGCCAGGGGCTTTCCCATGTAACATCATCATTCAAGTTACTAATAAAAAATATATGTTTTCTGTCAATTAATGGGTTGTTTGCTCTAGAAAAGTACAATAATTAATTTAATTAATTAGTGTGCACTATTAGGCCAAAGTTCTGAAGGATAAATAATAAAATTATTGAAGTGACTTAGATATAATCTTAAATGTTGATCTCAAGTGAGGCTCAGTATTTAATCTCGACTATTGATCACTTAGGAGATTAGGGTTAGGGATTTTGGCTTAATGAAATTATAAAATAAGCCTAAGGGAAAGGTGAAGACACACACACAAGTGGAGGAAGCGATTTTCTCTAGAGCAAAAGGCTTATAGCTAGACTGAAGAGAAATGAGAAGTGCAGTCGGGAATTCCAGAAGAATTTGTTGAAATATGTAACTAGGTTCGGTCTTCATAATGTCTTATGTACTCTTGATTTTTGTATTTGATGTAAAAGAGAGGAAAATTATTATTCTTATTATTATTTTATAGCATGGGTTTCATGCTCAAGGTCATTTTATTTATAGGTCAAGCACCCATTGTGTGCTTCTACGACTTTGTTATAGAGTCAAAGTCAAAAATAGTCATTGTAATATGTAATAGACCCTATTGGGCATCTTGTATCAAGTCAAAGAATTTATTGTGAGTCAAAAGTGTCAAAAGTCTCCAAGGCCAAGTCGGCCTACAGAGAAGAAGTCGCCTGCTAAAGGATGATTCGTGCACCTTCGAAGCCTATATATAAGTGCATTCGACCTCATTTGAAGAACACATCCAACACATTCGATCAAGCAAGAGAAGAAGTTCGATCTAAAAGGAAAAGAAGTCTAAAGGGCAAGCGAAGGTCAAGAAAGAGAAGCCGAAGTTTTTGAGGACTATTTTTGGCTAAGTTGTCAGAAACGTCATCCCTAACCCCCGAAAAAGTAGATCCCCATTTCAAATCTAGAAACCCGTATGATTCGCCATGGAAACAAAGAGGATCCATATTTGTCTCGTTTCAGAATTTTCGAAACGCAAATTTTTTTGAGTCGAATCCATGACGTTTTTCGTTTTTTGGAAACGTACTGGAAATTTCGGATCCGTACCACGATTTCCGAATATGTATCACAGAAATCGTGATACGGATCCAAAAATCATGGTACAGATCACAATTTTCCAGAAACGCATCTCGCTTTGGGATCTTTCTAGCTGGAAACGGGATGTAATCTAAAGATGTCGGGAAAGGGCTCTCTATTGAAGGAAAAGACTTGCAACAAAAAACCTAAAGGCTTTCGCTTAAGTTATAAGTTATAACCCGTGGGTCGTGACTTTAAACTTTAAAGTTTACGGTGTTCACCATTCAACTCCGTTGTCATCGTGTAAAACGTGAGCCTGGAGCAATGGAGCAGTTTCAACTTTCAAGGTTTGTAACTTTGTTGTATAGTCGAGAACCTGTAAAACGTGAGCCTGGATAAGTTTCAAAGTTTGTTGGTTTTGGACAGTCGAGAGTTGAGTGAGAGCGTCAATTTGGAAGTCTCGACATCCGACACACTACACAGTCTGGAGTCTGGACAGCCGACAGGGTTAGTGTAAATTGTATTTAATATTTACAAACATTTTAACTTTACTTGCCCTCTGGCTATCGGAAATCCACTTCATGGTGCTCATAAAGAATGCTTAAGCCTTAATGATTCAACGCACATTAACAGTTAACAATTAACTTGCTTGACTGTCTTAAGACTTACATGTAGACTTGAAGTTGTTTGTAACTTTATGAACTTGGGCAAGATTTCTGATTAATTCCCTTTCTTTTTTAGAGCGATGTCATAAGTCCAGTGAAGAATGTTTGTGCCATGTGGTAAAAATAACATTGTTGTGGGTGCAAGCTAATCATTTAAGACATATCATAAAGTGAGAGCTATGCAAGCCTTAAGGCACTTTTGCAGCACACTGCCAATTTGAACAACAATGGTTAGAGAACGAATTTTGCTTATGCATAATGAAGCCCTGTATAGTATATACACAACTATTCTAGTACAAAAAAATGATAGTAGTGAAAGTCATCACGACATTCATTTATATAAAATAGAAACTTATAGTCATCACAGCAACAGAGGCAATGCCTCTTCACAATCTAGTCAAAATATGCATTGTTCCTTGCATCATCCCATACAGAATTCAAAATCTTAAGAGTTTGTCAAACTTCCATACCACTAATCCTAGATCATTCAGTGCTAACTTGTTGCCTACAATCTAAGTTCTTTTATTACGCCAGCTCTAAAGTTTACAACAACAAGATTCAAAATCCATTCAATTTTACAAACCAGTACCTCATACAAAGTGAATCTGCAAATATAAATCAAAATATTGAATAATGTATGATGGATGAATGATGCTTATAATAACCCTCCCGATGGTGTATATTATAAACTATAAAAATTAAATATACCTTGACTGGTGTAGAAATATATATTGACCGTTCATGAGGTGAAGGGATGTGTGCATTGTGACCCTTCATGTTTCGTTAGCACACAAATCCACAGGGTATTTTGCAAAGATTTTCTTTGTTGAAACTTGAGACTCAAGAGGCTTTTCTTTGTTGAGATTGCATTGTGACCCATCAATTTTATTTTGCAGATTAATTTACATCATCATCATGACAACTTCAAGTTCAGCCATTCGTGAGGCAGAGGAAGTGGAACATGAAATTGAATTTGTCTCTAAAGTTGATCCAAAGTCACCACTTTGGAAAGATGTAACTATTGTTGGGAAGATCCAAGGAGGGTGATAATTGACATTGGTTTGCAATGAGTGTAAAAAGGAGTATAAGGGATCATACACTCGGGTTAAAGCACATTTACTTAGGTTAAAAGGCAATGGGATTCAAATATGCAATGGCCCACCTAAAGAGAATGGGACAGATGGAAATGGTTTAAGCAAGGCAAAACTTGCAAAATATCAAAAAGAACAAGACGAGGCAAATGATAAAGCAAATGAGGCAAATCCTACCTCTCAATTAAAACACCCAACAAGGTTGGGAGCATCTTCATCAAAGCCTCCACTTCATTCTCATGGAATTGTTGGTTCAAAGTGGTCTAATTTGGGACCGCTTGAAAGGAGTTTTAATAATGATGCTCGAGAGACGGCAATTGCAGCTATAGGTCAATGCATTTATGCAAATGGCCTTCCCTTTAACCTTGTGTGATCTCCTTACTAGGCAAAGATGATAAAAGTAGTGAATGAAGCCCCAAAAGGGTTCAAGAGCCCTGGATATGAGAAGGTACGCACCACAATGTTGAGTGCTGAAAAGTTAGATTTGGAGGCTAAATTAAGCCCCATTCTTAATTCATGGCGCATTTCAAGGGTGTCCATCATTTTTGATGGATGGAAAGATCAAAGGAATAGGCCTTTGATCAATGTGATTGCTCAGAGCCCAAAGGGGGCAATGTTTTTGAACGCAATGAATTGTGAGGGCCAAATGAAATATTTTCAATTCGTTGTTGACATCTTGATTGAAGCAATTGAATTGGTGTGGCCAGAAAATGTTGTCCAGGTAATAACTGACAATGCAACAGTGTCTAGAGCAACAGGCCTAATTATTGAAGGCAAATATCAGCACATTTTTGGACCCCCTGTGTTGTCCCAAGGCATCTATAGGGAATTTGTGAAGTTGAAGCTCCTTAAGGTACGTCAACTTTAACATTTATTTCATAAATTCTAATTTCTGACTCTAAATTCAAATATGTAAAATGGATTCTCAAATGTCATGATTCGTGAATCATAATAATTATTCAATCAAATTATGATTTTTAATTTGTTGAAATTTGAAACATTGCAATTTGGCACATGCACGCTGTCGAGACTCGTTTTTCATCTCATATCATCGTCTTAACAAGGCTCATGTGAGTGAAAGATGCATTACAATCAATGATATGCAGTTCTCTTTGGAATCAATGGAGGCAATCCCAATCTGATAGAGCACAAGCAATGAAAAGGTTGATTGTTGATGATGAATGGTGGGATAGGGTGGAGTACCTCTTGGCATTTACTAAGCCAATTGTGGATTTGCTATGTATGTTTGACACAGATATGCCTAATTTGGGAGAGGTGTATGAGGGCATTGATTCCACAATAGAGAAGATAAGGGTGGTTATAAATGCCAAGGAGAATGACCCATATGAATTCTTTTAGAGAGAAGTAAAAGATATATTGACCAAAAGGTGGAACAAGATGACCACCCCATTGCACCTTCTGGCCTATGCAGCGAATCCAAAATATTATGCTGCAGAGTTGCTAAGTGATCATGAAAGAACGGCACCAAGCAAAGGCCCAGAAGTCTCACAAGGATTTAAAAAGGCTTTTAGAAAGCTTTTTGTTGATCCTGAAATTGGGCTTCAAATTCATGCAGAGTTTTCTCATTTTGTGGGATCAGAGGGTTGGAGTTCTGATATTGATTGTATGTAGGAAAAGAGTCCAATTGAATGGTGGAACTACTAAAAGGTGGGGAACTTCCACATATCCAAAAATTGGCCATTAGGATCTTGTCACAGCTTTGCTAGTTCCTCTTCAGCAGAAAAGCACTGGAGTACACATGGTTTTATCCATTCGATGAAGCGAAACAGATTGGGCTCTACGAAGGTTGAGGAACTAGTGTATGTTCATTCAAACCTACGCCTCCTGTCACACAAGAGAGACGAATACAAATTTGGGGCGCCAAATTATGGATGTGGAACTAGAGTTACCTGACTCGGATATGATGTTGAATGCCAAGTCTCATATGACTTTGTTTGATGCAGAGTCAACAATAGGTGGATCTTCAAGTGGAAAAGGCATTAATGTTCCCACTTCTAGAGAAGATGTGGAACTTCTTAGTGACAAGAATGAAGACATATTTGATGATTTGTAAATGTAATTTATCACGGTGTTTTAGCTTTTAAACTTTTGAACAACCATATGTCATATGAATATGAATAATTATAGTAGATTGTCAATCATAGTTCATTTTGTACTTTGTACTATGTAGTGTGCATTATTAATTTTGGTGATGATGTTGTAACTTGTCATGTTGACGATTGAAATTTGAAACAGAAACTTGTCAAGTTGATGATATGTTGAATCATGAATGTTATAATTATAATAATCATTAATGATGATGATAATGGTTATCATTTTATGCTAAATTGATGATGATGATAGATGATAATTGATTATGTATTTTTAGATCTAATCTAGATTCTAAAACTAAAAGATGAATGGCAATATGAAATTCTTATTTTGCTATGTGTGTGTGTGTGTGTGTGTGTCGTTTCCTGCCATATCATATCCAGAATTTTTGAAATTTGTCGTATCTGTTTCAATGCAACTTAGGTTTTGGGCTACATCCTCTCACACATGCAAAGGAATTAGGGCATCATTTTGTTGTAGCAAAGGCCAGAATTGCAGTCATCATAATAGGTCGAAGTTTGGTGACAAAAGATCAAGTTTGCAAGCTACATCACCTAGAAGAAGAAGCAAGCTAAAATGAGCAAGAAGGAAACCTTGTTTTTGACCTACATCTCCCACATGTGCGAAATTGCAAAAATTGCAAGAGGGCCAAAAAAGTGTGACTTTAAGCAGAAACAGAAAGTCTAACGAGAAGGTCGAGATATGAAAAATTGGGTTCATTTGACTTGGGTTGGCTTTGTGAAAGATAAGCTGATCAAAGGAGAAGTTGACTTGGTCTTGGCGGGGTCTTGGTGTAGAGTCTAAAGGTCTTGGAATTCGTCATTTGAAGATTCTATAAGAAGAGAAGAATTCTTGTGGGTTTTCCTCTCTAGGATAGATTTTGGCCTTGGCTAGAAGTCTATATCTTGTCTCCTCTTGTTTTATTGATCTTCATAGTTTGGTAGTTGTTTAATGATAAGAACATTATAATAATCAAGAGAAAAAGAAGCTAAATACAAGTACATCAAGTTTAAGTAAAAGAACATCACAAGAAATTATCAGTATAGAGAAATCACCCTAATCTAGTTTCCATAGATTTCTCAACATGGTATCAGAGCTAAGGTGACAAGAAGAGGCAGCTTGAAGATCATTCAATTGAAGAAGAATACATAAGGGTCGAGCATAAGAAGAGCATCAAGGAAATCGAATGATCAAGGAGAACTAAGAGCATCAAGAATATCTAAAGACCCTATCATTTTGAAGGAAGAACTCTTGGAATAAGAAGAAGACCTCAATGACCCTACCTCCATTCAAGGAAAGGACTCTACATATTTGAAGTATTTTGGGAAGCCTACACATCCTACATCATCATCCAAAGGAATCAAGAAGAACACTTCATCATCGTCAAGGAAATCAAAGTGATCTCCCTCTCATTGAAGAAAGGATCAGAGCTCAAACATCTCTTCTTATATTGAAGAAGCATTATCATTCTTGAAGAAGCAAAATCATCATCAAGGAAGCATCTAGTGGAAGACACCATCAAGGAGGTATCTTCATTTAACAAGTACTTTATAATTTGTCTCAATCTACAAAGCAAATTTCTTCTTTCTGCAAGAAGAACAATAAACTTGTTGGGACATCGAACTACCTTGCATGGAAGAAGAGAATAGATTTGATCCTCAAAGAAAATGAAGTTATTGAATATGTCAAGGGCCAAATCTCCAAACCTCCACAAGAACAATCTCAAGCATTATCAAAGTTATGAAAGGAGAAATAAGGGCTCAAAGAATCCTCATTGAATCAATCAAAGATTCTCTCATCCCCTATGTAGCAAAGTTGAAGACATCGAAAGAAATATATGATAAGTTGGTGGAATTGTTCTCTGTAAATACAACAAGAGAAATAATATCTTTAAGAACCGAACTATACAAGATGAAAGTGTCAAGAGAAGAAGGGGTAGCTTCATATCTCATGAAGGTATCTCAAATAAGAGATCAACTACAAGAGCTAGGAGAAACAATGTTGGATCCAGAGATGACCACTCTTGTACTCAATGCATTACCAGATGAATGGGGCAACTTTGTATCAAGCATATATGGAAAGAAGGAAGCCACTCCATTCAGTGATATGTGGTCATTATGTAACATTGAAGAAATCAGATTAAAGGCAAAGAATGACGTTGAATCAAATGAGCAAACACAAGCATATGCAGCAATGACAAAGAAGAAAGGGAAGTTTGGAAAGTTTGAGCCTCGAAAGAAAATTCAAAAGAAAATTGACATGTCTAAGATTCAGTGCTATGAATGTAACAAATATGGGCATTTCAAGAGGAATTGTCCTCAACTCAAGAAGGGCGACAAGAAAAGAAAAGAAAGAAGTGAAGCCCATGTGACCGAAGAAGTAGAAGAACCGTAAGAAAAGCAGCCAAAGAAGGAAGAAGTGAAAGACCTCTACTATTAAAGGTCTCTCACACATTTAGTTTATTTTCAGTATATAATTAGCAAGTCATGGTAGGAAGCATTGTGATGGCACCATTCTAGAAGCATAAAGGAATAGCCAAAGTAGTAGTCTATATGGTTGAAGCAAGTCATCTAGCAAGAAAGAAAGATAAGAGTTTGTCACACATCATCATTAGAAAGAAGCATTTGCAAAATAAGGATAGCCAAGATCCTCCTTTGGAATCTTTGTTAAAAGGTTCACCTCTACTTAGAAGAAGCAAGTGTCACATAGATAGTATACATTCCACCTAGTGTTGAATCCAGAGTTTAGAAGGATGAAGGTAATGGTGACAAAGAAGTGCAACATGACAATTCTATCTACAAGCAAGGAAAGGGTAGTTGTTGAAGAAAGCCTAGGATGATCACATGAAGGAAGAGATTATGAGGTGGTTGGCAACCATTGTTCCTCTAATGAAGTAACTATGTATTGAGATCCTGAGGAAGCAGTATGTGATGAAGCTAGATGAAGAGTTCGTAAGGATGTACCTATAGCCACTTGAGATAAGATGTGTAATCAATATCCGATAACAACTAGAAGGATTCGCTATGACATCTCCATGGAGAAGGTATGAAGACCCTGATAAGTATAATGAAGAAGGAGAACCTTGATAGCCAAGATCCTCCTTTGGAATCTTTGTTAAAAGGTTCACCTCTACTTAGAAGAAGCAAGTGTCACATAGATAGTATACATTCCACCTAGTGTTGAATCCAAAGTTTAGAAGGATGAAGTAATGGTGACAAAGAAGTGCAACATGACAATTCTATCTACAAGCAAGGAAAGGGAAGTTGTTGAAGAAAGCCTAGGATGATCACATGAAGGAAGAGATTATGAGGTGGTTGGCAACCATTGTTCCTCTGATGAAGGAACTATGTATTGAGATCCTGAGGAAGCAGTATGTGATGAAGCTAGAAGAAGAGTTCGTAAGGATGTACCTATAGCCACTTGAGATAAGATGTGTAATCAATATCCGATAACAATTAGAAGGATTCGATATGACATCTCCATGGAGAAGGTATGAAGACCCTGATAAGTATAATGAAGAAGGAGAACCTTGATAGTAAATGTCTTGGAGATGGACCAATGTTATCCCCAGTGAATAATGCTAAAAGCTCCTTCCATCTGTAACAATCATTGAAACGAAACAAGATCACCATTCTTGTAAACTCTTGATCTACTAATAATCATCAAACCACTCCAAACACTAGCATCTATTGCAACAAATCAGCCACCTATCAGGCATCGCATTGCCATACCAGCAATCGATGTAGTAGACCCTCCACCTGTCATGGGTTAAAATACACTAGCATCTACCAGGGAAAATCAACCACTTATTACAATTCCTCGAGCATCACGCCCATTTAAAATAAATCCATGCCATCCATAAATGAAGTAGAGAACACTTGTATACATTGGAACAAATCAGTTACCTATCGCATGTCATCCTAGGCATCACAAACACTAAAAATAAATCCATACCAGTCATCAAATAAAGTAGAACTATCACCTATCACTAGCATCCACTGGAGCAAATCATCCACCTATCACAAGTAATCTCGGGCATCATACCCGGTGAAAATAAATCAATACCAGCCAACAATCAAGTAAATGTACTACCCATCATAGGGGAAAACATATTCTCATAACAAGAGCAACTAGGGTTTCAACCCATCAAACCCTTCATGGGTGCAAGTGCTCATCTCGAGCACACTAGGGTTTCACCACCCTACAACCACTCCCAAGTTCAACAAATAAAATATCTTACCTTCAAAATAAGCAAGAATGCAATCTCAATCCAATCAGCTATGATACCATCTAGAAATTTCAAGAATCATGCAATATATACAAAATCAGCACCTCCATCTTAGGCTTCTTTGATCTAATCCCTGCAAACTTTTTACCATAGGGCTAATCTGAAATATTGAATTAAAGTAGTAAAAGGTCACTTTTGTTCAATCCAATTTTGCCCAACATCCCAAGGGAATAAATACCATACTTCAATACAACAATGTTACAGCCCTTAGGACAAACGTTTCAAGCCATATAATAGATCTAATTTCTATTATTACAACAACAACTCTTCTCCTCTATTTTCAAAATAGGTGTTAAATCACTTCACCAATTCAACAGTGTGTTAACGGTTGCAATCTGCTCAATCATGAAAATCAAATCTTACGAGTACACAAAAGTAGAGAACTGAAAACTTATATATATATATATATATATATATATATATGAAGTACAAATATATACCATGGCCTTATCAAAAAGTTGGCACAGGTCAAGCTCTCTAAACCCTAGCTAGGGAAGTCATAAGAAAACCCTAGCCACCAACTCCTAGATAGGAATCACTCCCAACCAAAGTTGTTCACTCCACCAAAGATCCTCAATATGCTAGCATCAACATTGACAAGTCTTCCTTGGCATATGCACCAAGATTATATCGCACAAGATCACCACACTAGTGTTCTTGTCTTCCTTAGCATTTACAAAACCTATCCATCTTGCATCACAAAAGTACATGGCAAGAAAACTCTAGTGTGAGCCTCCAAATATGATGTCCATCCCAGGGTTTGAGTCCTCAAGCACTAGGTCCTCAACTTTTACATCAATGGAATCATGAAAACCTCCATAGAACATCAAGAATAGAACAACCAAGTCTTCTTCTAAGCAAGGCATCGCACCAAGCTCAAGACTCTTCAACCTAGGCTCTTCATGACCTTGTCCTAACCTCCATTCATCCCACAAGGAGGATATAAGATCATACAAGGTGTCTCTTCATGTCTTCTACTAGGGTCTAAACCCTCACACTACAATAAGAGCTACAAAAATCATCATTATCTCCAACATCATATTCTTCTCTATGATTTACTTGCATAGCACAAACCCTAACATCTCACAAGAGAAAACACTAGTATCACTCAAGAGAAATCACTCCAAGAACATCCAAGACATCTCTCTCTCTCGTCTTCTTCTAATGTTTCACCATGAACCGTAGCATCTTGCTCCCTAAAAGACATCTCTAAGACAATCCCAAAGAAATAGAATACAAATGATGATATGATATGGCAAGAGCTCTCTCCTCCCTTTATATATACAATAGGTGATGGAGGCTAACATAAAATATAAGTAGCCAATAAGGCAACCCCACATGGAGCACTTTATAATACAAGGATATACATGTCTCGAATTAGGGTTTATCCAACCCCCAATGTGAAGCACCCTCTAAGCATGCTCCTGCTTGGACTCAATGCTCCTCCTTGAAGATGGCACACTCTCCAATAGATTGTTAGTGCAATGTGCCCTCTTCCATGATGGTCCATCATCCAAGTGTCATCATCAGTGTTTCAGGAATCGTCCCCCCAAGGATCCAAAGGCAAATTTGCATCCCGTACGGATCCGCCACCGATCCTTCGGCGGAACCGCGGATCGGAAAATCGGATCCGCAGTTCCTCCTTTTTTTGGCAGTTCTTGCAAAATTGAATTCGTGGGGGCCTGATTCGCGGCTCCTACTACCCGATCGACGGTTCCTATTTCCCGATCCGCGATCCGAAAGATTGGGTGCGGATTTGTGGAGGTTCGAGCGTGTATCCACCGCGGATCATGAGCGGATCCGAGAGAAGGTGGACGGTTTCGCTGGGCTTTTTTTTGTTTTTGGAAATTTCGAATTGTTCTGTGAGGAACTACACTTTCTGAATACTCCCAAGGTGCCCCTTGATGCTCCCTAGACGCTTCCTAGATGCTCCTTAATGGTAATGTTAAATTTTTAAAGTGAAAGTGGCATTCTCCTTTATCTTTCATTTCCATCCTTTTACTTAAATTTTTAACATTACCATGAAATGACTCAGGATGTTTGAGAGTGGTTCCAAGCTCATCAGACTTCATATGGAGAAAATAGAATTTCATATCCCATTCAAAATTCAGCAGACTTAATAGTTTTCAGGATCAATGGGAATGTGGCGTTTCATTGGATTATATCATGTATCAGGGCATGTGATTGGCATTTAATTAAGAGCAACAAGCCCTATATGTACCCCAGTGTTGGGGTTATTGATTATTGAACTCTTTTGTCATGGCCTTAGCAAATATGTACCCTTCACTCAAGTCAAAATCATTGATCAGGCATGTTAAGCTTTCTCTACCATATTATAAGGCTTAGATTAAGCTAGTTGATCAAAATTAGGCAATGTTGACTAAAATCCCTATAGAATTGAAGCAGAGGCAAAGGCTAGACAAGAGAAGAGGAATCTAGATTGTCGATGGTTGATGCTGGAATAATTAGTCATTGATGTATAATGGATGCCATATCTATCTTAATTTATGTGAAAATATGCATGTTTTCATGTCTTCTACAACTAATTTGGTATTTTGGATGTTTTTTTAATATAAATGCAAAAAATATAAAATATATATATATATAGTGGACGCTTCCAAGATGCTTCGCTTCCTAGATTTTTGGAAAATGACGCTTCCACGTCCCCGTTTCTAGAAAACGTCCCCATTTCGTCCCCGCTTCATGCAACATTGGTCATCATGCAAGGCACCACTCCTCTAATTGTTTGTCGGTTTGCCCAATGCTACTAGTACACCAATATGATCACTAAGCTCCAATACTCCTCAAAATGTGTCCAAGTCCACAACCAACCTACATGAAGTATGCCCCTTAACCCACGTGTCTTCAAGTCAGGTATCCAACCTCCAAGGAGTTTATCACATGGTCCCAAGCTCCTACAACTACATGACCTCCATGTGCCTAACACTCCTCTTAGTAGGTACGTCTCCTAATCAGACAACCAACTCCCGTGTGCACCTAATGGGTTATTCATCATGTTGATTAGGGAAATGACCCTCCTAGGTAAGGGCACTATGTTAGAACTTTAACCAATGTCAAGCTTCCCACCCAAACTAAGCCATCCATAATATGTCCATGAAGCATCACCAAGGGACTAGTGCTAGGTGAAAACGCTTTTGGAGTTGTTGACCATGCATATGTCAATAGCTCCAAGAAGCAGCGTACACAACAATGGATGAAATTTTTAAAGTCATTGTCATCGTTGTAATACCAAATTCTACAGTTTTATTGTAAAAATGATTCTAGTATGACTATGAAGCCATGTAAAAACATTTACGTAAGGCACTGATTTTTAACAAAGGGTTTCGCTCTAGGGAGTTTTTTTACCCTTCGCTAATTATTCGTGTCTTTGAACCCAAATAATTAGCAAAGTTTTTCTCCCAAGCATCCCCCAAAGTTAGAGTGGAATTCTCTGCTGAAGTCTTAGGTGAGTCCTAGTGTTATCAAGTCTATGTATTTTTATCTTACTAGATCATGTGTCTTGTGTTGGAAAAATTGGTCGAGTCTGAAAGGTTGTCTATTGTGAATTTCCCTCTCTATGGGTGATTATTGTAAAATCTTGATGCAAAAGGTGTTCTCTACGAATATTTTTGGTGAATAGTTACTCATAATTAGACACCATTGCCAAAACATTTTTTAAACCCCACTTTGAAGGTGGAAAATATGTATAATCCCCTCTTGAGTAATTTTATTTATTTTCTAGCAAAAATAAAAAGAAAATTAATTAGCCAAAAATTATCAAAAAATTAAAATGAGAAAATTAATTCTCTCCAAGTGGAAAAATCATTGAGGACCTTTTTTAAAAGGAAAAATCAAGTCAAAATTAAAGGACCTCATTTCCAAGGGAGAATGTCCCAGATCAGAAATCCGTTGGACCAAAAAAACTGTTTTTCCAGCAAAATCAAATTTCTTGGACCAAGTGGTTGATTAAAATGCACAAGTTACAACAATTCTATATTTTTGAAGATTCTCCAGAGGACCAAAATCAACCAAAAGTTTGATTTTGGCCCACCCAGCTCAAGTTTCAAGGGGATCAAATTTCTTTGGGGATTTGTGCATCTGTTATCAATGGATAAAAATAATTTTATAAGGATCAAACCTTGGATCAAGTCAAACTAGCCGTTTTTCCACTTAGAGGGGTCTCGCACTCTCATTTTTTCTATATAAGGAAGTTATTGAGCTCCTCATTCACAAGGATGTACTAATCATAAAATCTTAAGCAAGTTGTCAGTCAAGTTGTTGGATGTAATTTTTATTCTGCAATGATAATATCAAGTCTTTGGGGGTTTATTCGTGATGGTGTTCCTCCTCTGCTTCTTGTGGTAATCTTTTCTGGATCATGTGCTTAATACTCTACTAAATATCACTGCCAAGTTATTATTTCATTAGCCAACAGTTGGATTATATATTTGCACAGGTATCTTGCATTAGGTACTGGGTTTATGAAAAGCATTCTAGCTCACTCGATCTAGCAGGTACCTCCAAATCTTAAGGGTTTTAATGTGTATCTAACCCCTTTTCATCTAATATCTTCATCATAAGTGTTTAGAGATTATAAGGTATTCAGCTCTTGGATTAGAAGGGAAGTCTTTGGTTGGACCAGCCAACTCCCAAGTCAAGAAACTCAAGGGCCTATTGTGTTAAGCTTTTAGGGCTTATCTAACAATTTGTATGCAATGACTTGACCATGGCTCTAAATTAAATTTATTTTTCCACTCAAATCATTTCAAATTTAATTGTGCAAATAAAGTTAGATTTGATTATTAGAACTTGATAATTTTATTGTGGATATTGTAAATAAATTTACTAACCCTTGTATTTTATTTTTCTAATGTAAATAGCTAGTGGGTTTAATTTTTCAAATTTGAATTTTCTCTATAAATATTGGAGGGTGTCTAGGCTTTTGCCAGGCCTATTTCATTTTCATTGAAGGCTTAAGCCCTCACCTAGCCTAACGGCTAGGGTTTGGGCACTGAATCATCCTTGGAGGAAGTCGTCCAACTAAGGGGAGGAGGTTGAGTGGAATTTAAGGGTAGGTCTAGCCTCAAGAGGCCTAAATCCATCAAAATGAACCCTTATTCCATCAACATTCAAGCAAATCTAAAGGTTGCTAGCCCTTTTAGAGCTATTCCTATTGCATCAAGGGTTTGGGGTTTTCAAAATTTATTAGCAAATTCTCTTGGGATATAAATCATATTTTTGGCATAATCTAACTTGTTTCCATTGCAGATCCACCATAAGTCAATTGGAGGCCAAAAAAGTGTGATTGGAAGCCTAATCTAGTGGGCCGCAAGGGGTTTGAGGGTTTGAAGCTTTAGCCATAGGCCTAAAAGGCCTTAGAGCCTTGGTCGCAGGCCTATTTTAGCCTCTAAGCCCTAGCTACAGCCCCTAGAGGGTCAATAAACCATAGTTGCAGTCCTAAAGGAGGTATCTAGCCCTAACGCTAGGCCTTGGAGACTTAAAATTTCATTGCAATTGATCTTTGACTAACAATCTTGTCTTTGCAAGCCTAGCGAAGAGGTTTGGTATCCTTTTTCATTAAAAGATTTATCATTTAAGGTCTGATCCATTGAAGTTTATTGACTAATCATATGTTGCAGGCTTGGGAAGGGTTATTGTCTCTTTTTTTGGGGGTTGGGAATTCGTTTTCCATCATAACTAGCCCTATCGGCCTAGCCACAGGCATGGAGGCCTCTTTCTCCCTAGGTCGTAACCAATTTCTTGGCTAACTCGTCGCATGTAGTGGTTTTGGGCTAACCTTTTGTGATTTGAGCACTTCTTTGTCCCTCAAAAGTTGCCATTTGTGTGTTCATTCAAGTATACCATCTCTTGAGACTAGATCGCAAACCTTTAGGGCCTTGTTGTTCTCATCCTTGGTCTATGCATTAACTATCTATAATCATATCTGAAGTGAACTTGTTGCAAACCCTATTCACCAAGTTTAAAACCTGATACAAAGCCTAAAAACAATTTAAAAATAACTCATAACAATCACATATCAATCACAAGTGTTTTGATTATCATATCTTGCTATTTTGAGGACTGATTGGGTTGTTAATGGACTGAAATCATTGTTATAGTTGTCTAGTGTAAAATTGCAAAGGTTTGATCTCATTCTACAGTGAAGTACATTGAAGGTTTAGTTCATTCTTGAAGTGGTTGTTCATGCATCTATTGGCATTTGAAAGGGCAGATTAATACTTGATTGGCATTTGGCATCTATAGGACATTGATTGCTATTGGTTTCTCTCGTCTTATTTAAGAACAACTTTGTTTGGGTTACTACCTCAAATTTCATTGTGCATTTCATAGTTGCATTGTTAGTCTCTAGTTGCATTTCATTGAATATGTGTCTCTCTTTTGCAAAAGTTGCACTGCATCGTTAAATTTTGTTGCACTTCATTTACTAATTTCATTGTTAGCAATCTTGTCTAAATTGCGTGTAGTTGTGCTCTTGCAAATTTTGAAAGCTTTTCTCTTGTTCTAATTCATAAATCTAAAAGTGAAAGAGAAATCCTAATAAGGCACATATAGGTAATCATTTATATCATTGTTGTTGAGAAATATAGGGGCAGCAATGTAGGTGATTTCTCTTTTGATGATAATTGTTTGTGATGTGTTTTTACTTCTTTAGATTAGCTTCTTCTTTTCACTTGATTATTATTAGTGTTTTCTTCATCAAACAACTATCAAACCATAAAGAACAATAAGACAAAGTACACAAGATGTAGGTGATCAGCCAGGGCCAAAACCTCTCCAAACTTGAGAGGAAAACCCACGAGAATTCTTCTTCTTATAGAATCTTCAATTGACGAATTCCAATACCTAGACCCTTGACCAACAACCCTTCCAAGACCAAGTCAATCCTTGCCTTGAGTCAAAGTCAACTTCTTCTTGATATTGTTGCAATCTCTCCTTCGTCTTTAACCCTTGACCCTGCAACCCTAGTTTGAAATTCTCAGCCTCTTTTCCTGCAATTCTCAGCCTCTTTTCCTGCCAGCAACCTCTGCACGTGTGACAGAACTAGGGCAACTTTAGCCCTTTTTCTCCTTCGCTAGGCTTGTGCTAGTCCCTTTGTGACTTCAACCTACAAGATAACCTTTCTCCTTGACTTGTTTCAGCCTCCTTGAGTTGATTGTCTCTTTGATTTGTTGCTGTAGGATAAACCCTAGTCTCCTCACACGTGTGAACATAATTAGCCCAAAACAGCTCCAAAAATCTCTTCGATCTTCCTCCTCTTCTTCACTTGATATGAGACTCTTTCTTGTCCAATGATCGAACTTTTGTGATGCTAATTGAATGCACTTCAAAGTGGTCGACTAACCTTGTATATATAGGCTTCTTGACACATCAAATAGGCCGACTTGTCACTGTCCCTTAAGCTGACTTGTCTTTTGAGAAGGTCGACTTGTTGCATGCATTTGACTTAGTCTTGGAGGGTTATTTTGACTTTACTTTGACTCTAATAATTTCTTTTTACAATAAGTGACATGCCCAAATGGGTCATTCATACATGACATTGACTCATAAGTCCTAGAAGCTCTCAATGGGAACTTGACCTCTAAAATAAATTCTTCTTGAGCATGAAACTCATGCCTCAAGGAAAAAATAACAAATTTATTTTTCTCATTACATCAAATACATAAAATCATGATTGCATATGTCATTATGAAAACTAAACCTAGTTACATATTTCAACAATTGTTTCATTCAGTTATATTGAAGTGTCTCTCTAATTGTAATTGGATCTTGTAATCTTGCTTGATCAGTGGAAATTGAATATATTGGTTACAAGTAATTGATCTTATTGGAGCACTTTGCACAATTGAAATCTCATTGAAGCATTCCTAATTTGGGCATCATCTTGCATTCTCATCCTAGATTAGACTTGCATAACTAAAATTTACCTCCAAGCATAAGCTTGGTTGATAGAAAGTTAGGGCCACCTTCTTCATCAAATTTGAGAAATTAGAACCATTCACGATTAACGCAAGTGACCTTGCAGTTCTCTTGTGAGCAATCCCCTGTAGGAATGGAAGCACTTGGGTGGTTAGAGGTCCTGGGGAGGTATCATTAATGAGATTGTAGCCTCCTTCCCCAGCACTTCTCTCTACAACCTTGTTTGTGACTAGCTTCAAAATAATTGAGGAGAAGAATTCACCTAGAATAGGCATTTAACTAAAAATAACCAAGATCCTGCATCCCACTTTTAGATTAGATCCTGCACTTCATCTAGGATAGATCTTGCATCTTATATTTACAGCAATTGTATATCTGGTAATTTGACATATTGATCTTTATTGTGCAAGTGTTTCTTAATTTGAAGGCACTAGTCTCTCACTAATATATCTTAAGAATCTAATTTGTAGTGCTTAGTAATCTCGCTTGCCACATAACTTTAAATCAAGTTGCTAGGATATTGATTTGTATCTCCTACACTTGTTGGTCCTCAGCAAGTTCCTCATCCATTTCACCTTTAGGGTCTACCCCCTTTACACTGCTTAAGGAGATAACTTAAACAAAGTGAGTAGGGAACAGAGTGGCAGCGCCTACTCTAACCGTTATCGCCTCGGGTGTACACTTCAAGCGAAAACAAGAGTAACACATAAAACTAACATTCAATATTGGCCCCAAGTGTTAAGATGTGATCAGCCATCTAGTACTCCAAGTGAAACCCAGCCTACACTTTGGCCCTAAGGTGTCTATTCTCCAACTCATCTGAAAGGCATAGATGCAAAACCATAGCATATAACTAGGGGAATTGTACCCAACCATGATGGTCCAATACTTGTTTGGGTGGAGAGAATACAAATCTAATAACTTCTACAAGTATTACAAAGGTCATTGAGTTCACAAACACCACCTTCATACATCTGCTAATAAATTATTGTTAATAGAGAGGAAAATTAGGACCATTGTAGAGATAACCAAGAGCGTGGTTAAGCATCAAAACCCCTCAAAGTACTTCATCACACTACAAGGGTGCATCATGTTTGTATGAATGTAAAATATATAATATTATTAAAAATAAAATTGAGAATATGTAAAATGATATAAACTTGAAAACAAACAAACAAGATACATAATTATTCATATTATAAGAAACATTCATGTTCATCATGACAGCAACATTTCAACATTCAACACAATAAGAATAATTGTTATATTAACTTAAATCTTTATATGTAGTATTTATGTGTTACAAAAGGTTCAAAACTTCACAATTCAAATCACATCAAACAAAAATAGACTACTCAATACTCATTGGCAATTGCCCATCAATCATCATTGCCAATGTTAGTGTCTTTTGCATCCTTTAGATCCTAGGTCTAGGTGCTTTCTAAGTATATGTGAAATATATAAAATTCTAGAAAACAAAACAAAGAAAATGTTAAATGTTAAAACTATTAAAAGAGAAACATATCATAACTAATATGAGAATAGTCATCACATGATATTTCAAAATTCAGCATAATAATATGAGTTGTTTTATAAACTTGTTTTTGAGATATAACATCAATGTGTTGCTAAAGATTAAAAACTTTAATATGTAAATCATATGAAAGAAAACAGACTAATCTATGCTTGTTGACAATTATTCATCAATCATATGCCAATGTTAGTGGCTTTTGCATCCTTAAGATCCTTGGTCAAGCCTTCAAGGTGCTCTCCAAGTAGTTATTGCTCTTAAGCTCTAGCTCAACTATAAAGGTTTGTAGTTGTAGGTAGCTATCTAATTCAATCTCCTCGCAAATGCATATAGCAGCATCTATATATTCATCCACGGTTTTCGGGAGGACCTTCATCATAACATAGGTCTTTCCAAGAAAGAGGTAGATGGTAGTGTGATTAATAAATTGGGATTTAAACTTTATTTGATCCTCTAAATGAATAAAACCATATGTACTCCGATTCTACTTGGAGATCACAAAATTGGTAACTTGCAAGAGTAAACACAAAGCAAGTGTCTATAGCTCTAGGGCATACCTGCTGTGAAGTGTCCAATTGTCTATGAAATCCTTGAGAATTCACTTATCACATAAAGCCAAGTGTACCAAACTCACCTTCCCATGTGAAAGTTAAGCAAAACTAACTATGAATGATGGGCAACTCCTGAACCATAAATCTTCTTCCATGCAGAGATTGTTGAATGGTGTTGTCATTGATGTCAAAATCAGTCGTTGATGTTCAGCTTCGTCATTTGTGCCAAGAGAAGACATGAAGAGCCATGAAGACTTGAACTCAAGCCCCTAAATGAGCACTTTTAATATATGTCAGTGGATTACAATAATTAGAAGTACCAATGGACAAGAAGCCCCGGAAGAGAGGTAAGGAAGCCAAAGTCCAGATGCCTTGCACTTGTTGAGGCAAATGAATGTGAAGGACAGTGAATTTGCATGCAAGAATGTCATCATTTGATTGTGCTCGTCATGTCGTTTCCAACGGTAGATGGCACGCCACATGATTCTTCGCGCTTGAGGAGATGTGCCCTCTTGAAGATGAAGCCCCGAAGTCAGGATCAAGGTGCCCCAAACGAATAGTAAAGAAGCCCTAGGTTTGGTCCCAAAATGGGAAATAAATGTTGCATGTGTAAACTACATGTCGGCCCCATAAAGATTAATGGAAATAAATATTGCATGTGTAAACTACAAGTCGGCCCTACTTGAAATAAAGACTAAAAAGTCAAATTAAACTTTGTGTACAGGTCGGCCCCATAAAAAAAGGGGGTTTTAAAATTAATTTTTGGGGACAAGTCAGCCCCCCTTTAGTCCCTCTTGATAACCATAGAAGGAGGCACCCGTCCAAGCATTTAGGCCATCAAATCATGAGGCATTTTGCTCCGAAAAAGATCAGGCCGTGGACAGGAAACGCAGGAGCAATAGAGGCCGAAGTTTTTAAAGTTTTTTTTTCTCTTATTTTGTTGGTTCGTACAGCTCTATGCCTATCTGATCTGAGGCCAAAGTTACATTGTTTTTTTGGGCTATATTTCCTATTTCAAGCTCGCTTTAAGGCTGGGTATTTTTGTCGAAGCAAGGCTGAGGTTCTCTGGTGAAAAGGCCAAACACTTTAGGCTCTTTTCTGTGACAAATTTGCTAAGTCATTCCAGATCCAATATAAGGCAAATTTGAGGTTGTTCTGAGGCCATGTCTGAGGCGGCATCCTGAGGGAACTCGCTATGTCCACTCCTACCCATGTTCTGATTCCTATTCATTTTTGTTTTCAATATCTGCAAACACACTCAGATATTCATATAATACACAGTACATTACAGTTTGGGCATGAATGATTAAATAATTATTGACCAAGAGAAACCAAGGGTTTGATAATGCAGTTCCATGATCTAACAAATGGAGAAAATCTTCAAGTAAGGAGGCAACATGACCAGACACTGTAATTGCGAGAACAAACAGACCCAAGCATAATCCAGCAAGCACAACGATCTACTCTCTATATGTAGGAGAAATCAACTAATGAGAATCGACCTAAGTTAGAGCTCAGCGATTTGATGAAATTTTTGTGAGAATGAGATGGAGAAAGCTGTCAGGACTATTTTTGAAGCCGACTTAAACAGAGATTGTTAGATTGACCTGCTAATGCAATGACTGTAAATGTTTGATTTACCAAAGGAGATATCAACATAACCAATGGAAATAAATCTTACATGGATCCACCAGTTGAACATCGACTAAGTCAAATGCTTTTGAGTCAGGTATTATGCTTATAGAGAGTGATAGTGGAGGACCAAGGAAAGAACATTCTAGTCACCAGAGGAGCAGGTTATATTGGCAGTCATGCTACTTTACAGTTGCTATTGGGTGGCTACAGGATTGTTGTTATTGATAATCTGATAACTCTTCAAGAAGCCATCAAAAGAGTTGCTCAGCTCGTTGGCAAATATGAGGCAAATCTTAAGGGCCAAACAAATTCTGACTCGGCCAGAACTCACACAAAAAAAAAAAAAATTGAGTATAGTCTCCACTGAGTGTGTTGAAGGTCACAGATTGGGTAGCCCAACTTGGTGCCAAAGTTTCAAATCTGTTGGATGAGATTTCTGGGGTAATTACAGCCAGCTGTTGAAGGATTGTCTTGAGCTTGAATCCTGTCTCATCAAACTTAAGGAAGAAATTGTGACCAGTTCAAGGACCAATTTTGAGGGCTGCAGGAAGCTAAAGGATGAAGGGTTCAGATCAAGGGTAAAATAGATCAGATCCCGAGGAATAATTGTGTGTGAACAGAGCAGCCTTAAGCCCTTGAGTTGTACCAAGAAGAGCAGGTTTGAGGATGACTGAAGACGGAGCTTATCTTCAGTAACAGTGATTTGTGAGCAGCTTCACAGTAGCACTTGGAGCAAATTTGTGACAGATTTGAAGCAGTATTGTGACAGTGTTATAAGTTATAACAAAAATTGACTATTGGACTGAAGCAGACGCAATTCAGTGACATCAAGGTTACTGACAGCAGTGGTTGGACAAGTGATTGAGTGCAAGTGGCTAAGCAGCATAATCTATTATGTTATCTTATCTTCGGGGTGATTGGGTGGTGCATGGAGGAGACTGAAGACTCCTCCAGGTTGGTGTCTGAGAACATCTTCAATCTTTAGAGTGGTATGGTGGGGCAGGTTGGTGTCTGTGCAGCAAGTTGGTGCATCCTTTCAGTTGGTGCTAATAAATCAGGGGGTTGTGCCTCCTAGTCGGTGCTAGTAAATAAGGGAGCTGGAGCTTCCTTTAAGTTGGTGTCTCCTTCCAGTTGGTGTTGGAGAATCTTGGAAGTTGGTCCTTCTTGTTGATATAATCTTCAAGATATATATTAAAAGTGTTCTGTGGTTTTCTCCCATTTGGGTTTCCACATAATAAATCTCTTATGTACTGTCTATGATGTTATGCATTGTTGAGTGGCATTGTTAACTGTTAATGTTTACATGATATGATTAAAATGGTAAAAAGTGCCAAAATATTGATTCATCCCCTCATTATTCGTGAATATTCCAACAGACATCAATCCCTTCATGACCATTCTATTGTGGGAAGGAAGCATGTTGTTTCTTCAATCTGATATCATTTTGAATCAAAGGTATAAAATGTCCTATAAAGAGGCATGTTCAAATTGTGGCACAAGTTATGTATATATTGTTCTAATTTTGGATATAAAACAAAGATTTTCTCATCTATGATGGATTTAAGCCTCATGCACAAAGTTAATGTTTTCAAGTACCTCTCCTAAACATAGGCTATCTATTCACATAGAAAAATATATCACATACTACAATCCAATCAAACTACAAATGAAACATAATCCCAAAAAGTATCAACAAGAATCTAATGCCTCATCTTAATTCCAATCTCTGATGAAGATTATCTCCATGATGCCCACATGTCAATAACAGAGGCAGAATATAAATGCCCTTTCACCTTCCATGTCATAGAAGAAGAATGTAATATGAAATGAATTTGATGTCCATCGGCTTAGGGAACTCTGTCCTAGAAAACTTCAGGTAAATTGTCTTTAATTGGTGATGGTCAGTAGTTACATTTAAAAATATAGCATTTTCATCCGTCTTCAATTACCTTTGAATCCCACTAATAAAGGGCAGTCCCTTGATCTCATGGAAGCTATATGGAAATCTCCTAGGAGAGAGTGCTATAAGCTGAATTTTGATGGAGCATCAAAAGACAACCTTAGTAGATCTGCTAGTGAGGGAATCATCAAAGAGAGTGAGGGTCAGAGGTTGTGGCAATTAATATGGAAAGAATAGGAACAGATTTGAATACTGAAGCTAAAATGAAAGCTAATTTCAAAGCTGACTTTTGATGGAGTAGAGGAGGGCAACCATGGTAGAGCTGCCGGTCTGGTAATCATCAGAGACGGTGACAGTTAGGCTGTGGCTATTAATATGGAACACACAGGAATAGAGTTGAGTAATAAAGCTGAAATGAAAGATTTGATTGGTGGGGTCAAAACTTGTCTTCAGCCCGGTTTAAGGAAAGTGATCATAGAAGATTCCCAAATGACAATCATCCTTGTGCAAAAATCAGACCCTTCATCTGATTGGAGTTTAAAACTTTCAATGCAAATGAATAAAGAAAAATACTATGAAAAAGATTAAAGGCAGAATAGCAACATATCCAGAGGTCCAGGAACAAAATGGCAAATTAGTTAGCTAATCAAGCATTAAATATGCAAAATACAGCTTTAAAGATTATACCAATTCTTAAAGTGATAGAAGAGGGAGATTGGAACACAGTTAAGTAGATTAAATGTCAATGATAAGGAAAATGGACCCCAGAGGCAAAACTCCTTTGAATTACAGCTAATCAAGCATTAAATATGCAAAATACAGCTTTAAAGATTATACCTATTCCTAAAGTGATAGAAGAGGGAGATTGGAACACAAAGTTAAGTAGATTAAATGTCACTGATAAGGAAAATGGACCCCAGAGGTAAAACTCCTTGCAATTACCTATGGGTTATTTTTATTTGAAGGTCAATGTGTTGGCAATGAACTTTAGGTTCAGAGGCTTGATAGGAGACCATTTTGCACTCCACACACAAGAATGTGGATATGTGTCATAAAGGTTTGGCAACTTGCACTTACTTTGTATCATACAACCACCTTTTGAGACATCTGCATTTCACATTAACTGGACCAATTTTATTCTCATTTGGATTATTTGTTCTGCTGCTGCAAAGAATGCTTTTTGGGTAGCTTTGTCTCTTCCTGGGTCTAGAATTATCTGAAATTGGCATGGAAAATTAGAAGAATTCAAAGAAAGGTAACTGTCATTTGCAAAATGCTGGGGGATAGAACTGCCTGCTGGAAATGGCTGTTGTCCTATGCTGACAGAACAAAAGCAAATGAGGATAGATGGCAATCAAATATCAATTTTGAAGGAGGGACAATCATGGTATAAGGAGATCATTCAGATAGGAAAGGAAGCAGTTAAAGGGACTAAAAAGTCATCTTGGCTGGACCCCAAGGATACAAATAGTGGAAGGAATATTTACCTTACTACCACGAACAAACATTCCCCGCACATTAGTGAATGATTTCAGAAAATGAAAACATAAAAATTCGGCTTTAGAGCAAAACAAAAAGAAATCATGACCAAAGACCAAAGATGTCATCCTGCAGCAGACTTGCAGAAACGTAAAAAGCATTAGTGGGGGATATGGCATTTTAAAGGAATTGCACCTAGTTCAAACAGAAAATCAAATTAAGTTTGGACATTCTTAAATTGATATATAAGAAGAAGAAGAGTTTGACAATTTCCTAAAGATCAGAAAATGGGGGCACTCCTTCCACAGCCTATCTCACCTGGGCAATCTACCCTCCCTCCAGCATGGATAATGATAGTAATAGCTTGACTCTTGAGTAGCAAAGACAAAGTCAATTGTCAAGTTGAACGATAAGTTGCTCTTTTTTATTTTGATTGTTTATTCTGTGAAAGTTTTCAGACCTGAGTTTATAAATCATCCTAACTGTGGCTTCAAACTTGGATTAGTTCTGTTCTATTTGGTTCCCATTTTCCCTCTATCTAGGAACTGCATGGTATTATTTTGTACACTTTCTTTTGTTAATATAAAGCCATTTCTACCAGCAGCAATGATAACTTTGCAATCTAATCCATTTTTTCAGTAGTCTTAAATGCATTATTGAATGCATGCACACATGGCATCAAAAAAATGTACTATTTTTCACCGCAATCCTATCCTTACCAACAAAGTTCTCATTTATGGTAACATATGAAATTGGAATTGTCCTCCCCCCTCGTGTCCCGAATCCCACGAATTGGACACGATTCTCTAAGACACGTGTCTGATTCTCGTGTCCAGCATGTCCTAGAGCATGTCTTGGAGCATGCCCTAGAGTACACCCATCTATCATTGTAGAAGATTGCAAATACACAGTTTACCTCTTCATTCACATCATGTTGAAGAGGTTATGGGAGGTCAAGACCGCTCTTGTGGCCATGGTTATTTCAGAGTTTTGGTCTTTTTGGAGAAAGGCAGATCAAGCAGCCTCAAAAAGAGTGAAGGACACAGTGTTAGATGATGCTTGGTGGGAGAAGGTAGATCTCACTATTAAGATCATGGACTCTATCATTACTTTGCTACAATTTGCAGATACAGACCAACCCATCCTAGGAGAGGTTTATGAGGTACAGGATTCCATGATTGAGTTTGTGAGGACCATTATTCTACAGAGTGAGTGCCCTGAGTATGAGACATTGTCAAAGGCCTTCTTCATCACCATATAGGATATTCTTATCAGCAGATGGGACAAGAATTGCACACCTTTGCATTGTTTGGCTCACTCATTGAACCCAAAATACTACAGCCATGAGTGGTTGAATTGTGGATCTTCCCGCAGATTCCCTCGTCACATGGATGGTGAAATTTCATAGGGGAGGAAGTATGCATTGAGGCAAATATTTCAGGATAGAGCATCACTTGATGAGGTGGAGGATTCCTTTGCAGAGTTTTCCACTGGCACTGGGCGATTCGCAGGCTATGATGTGATTAGAGACAGGGGGCTATGAAGCCATATTCTTGGTGGGCAACTCACGGGGCAACAAACCCTCCTCTACAGCAGTTAACCATGAGGCTCCTCTCTCAAGTGACTTATCCTCTTGTTGCAAGAGGAATTGGAGCACATATGGGAATTTTGATTTTGATGACTTAATGAGAAAACTACAGTTTCTTGTCTTTCTCCTATTGGATCACTGATGAATCTGTCACAATTGTATTTGTATGCATAATGTTACTTTGTAAAACTTACAAATTTTAAATTTACAATGTAGAATCTAGACCTATGTTTGAATTTGTATCATGAATGAGAATTTGTGTAAGAAATATCTATTTAGTATTAATTTATAATATATATATATAAAATAATATATAATGTGTCCTAATGTATCCTATACCGGGGGGTCAACATGCTCGTGTCGGACACTCGAATTTTTGTGTCCTACATGTCCCCTGTCCCCATGTTAGGTGACTTAGGTGGTAACATTACCGCAAAATATAGTAAACCTAGTGGAAAGCCTCACTAGGCAAATCTAGAGCTTATGGCAACAAGAGATCAGCCACCATTGTCGCCTCAAGAGCCTTTCCCCAACTGTTTAGTGGTAAATTAAACCACAAGGGAAGCCTCCCTATATAGATTCACCTAAACAATATTCAACAAGAAGAGTTTAGGGTGATGAAAGGTCTAATGATTGGGATAAGGGACCGATGGAGCCAAGAAGGTTAAGATACTCTTTACCAAGGATCAAGTACTCTTTCCTAGACCACTTTAATAGATTAGCAAGCAGTTATAAGTTAGGATTTGATACATGTTCAATGATATGTCATGCAATGTCATATAACAGCCAAAATAAATGGCCTTGCAAATGTAGATCAACAAAGTTACAAGGCTATCAATTAGGCATGCAAAATTTAAGGTATACAATTGAGTTTTTTTTATGGCTGAAATATGCATAAAGTGGCAATAGAGAAAATAATGTCAATCGTAATATTAGGGTTTTATTATGCAATTAATGCTAGATTTTGTGTTTCTCCAATTATTAAAGGTAATCCCTATTAAGACGGCAATAACAAATTAATTAAAATTACAATTTAACAGAATTTCAAGAAAACCCTAACCCTAAATACCAAGAAGCTAGAGAGAAGAAAGAGAAAAATACAAGGAGAGATTGATCAACACCTACTAGACTAGTGGCTTGATCTAAATGGTTAATGAAGTCTTTAAGGGAAAATTGAATGAAGACGACCTTGATGAAGAGGGTGAGAGGGCAAGAGCCTCTTCTTATAAACCCTAACGACTTCCTTAGATGGGAGATTTTAAGTTCAAGAGATGCACATATCAGAGTTCTCTTTAAGGATTCAAGGAAAACATTCTCACATACCATGAAGAATCAAGATTTCAAGATAAATATTGCAATTTTAACATGTGTCACATAGAAACCCTAATTCACACATTATAGCATGCAAAAATTGAAAGATAAACAATAAACTCACAAAACTTCCACAAGAATCTCTTCAATCTATCCCAAGAAGCCTCTTCGTGCAAAAATCCTCCTCAGAAAGACAATTTGCACTATGAAACTGCAATGCAGCGAAGTAGAAGACAAGCCCAAAGCTAGTGCGCACTACTAGAGAATAAAAAGTGTGATCAATGATGATGATGACAATGAAAAGTGACTCTCCTCTATTTATATGACAGTAACCAAGTCACATTTTCAGAATTTTCCAAGAAAAGCCCTAAAGCAAGTTTACTTAAGCATTCAACTAGGTAAAGGTCATAAGCTGACCTTGAAATAGCTTTAAAACATAGCAAAATGCTAAATATAACCCACGTGTGTAGGAGAAAAATGGTCTCCATCATGACGCCACCCTCCAAAATAAGCAATAATGCATCAAATAAGTGATGTAATGGTCCAAGAGTGCTCCACACTCCAAGAAAACCTCAAAGTGCATGTGTACATCTCCAATCCGCACCTCCTCCACCATGACGTTATCCAAAAGGAGGTCTATGTCACCCTTTCCATGCATGTACGAGGATGTGGCACCATTTAGGGCAAGCATTGGCACCAAAGAGGGATGTGCTAACCCTCCCATGTCATCTCAATGACAACCATCCTCATCTAAGCTCTGGAATAAGGCATCACCCATCAAATAAGGTCAAGGCCAGCCTTGGAGCATCTTAAGTCCATCTTGGCACATCATCAAATAGTCCAACACCCAAGCTTTCAAGCGCAATATTTCAGCATCTAGAGGCTCATCAAGAGGTGTAGAAGCATGTGGAAGTTGCACAAATCCCGACACTCATCTCTAGAGGGGCAACATTGGGGCCAAAAAGTCATGTATGCTCTTAGAAAGGAGCAAAGAACCCCCTCAAAGGTGTTGAAGAGGAGCCAAGCTATCCCTCAAGGGATCTCTATTGCATGTATATTCCACCTAAACAAAGCCTCTCAAGATCAAGTGAGATCAACTTCATTAGGGATATACAACCATTAAAGCATAATGATGGACCATATCTAATGTTAGGGGCATGGAAATACTTTACACAAAACTCACCTTCAAATGTCTAACTAGATTAGGACCTATAAACAAGTCACCTCACTATGTTAGGAATGATTAGGTAAACAACACTATTAGGTGTTTCCAGCCCCCAAGGGGAATGAAATGTCCTAGATTGACCCATTAATCCATAGGTGTGTGATATGGTGGTCATGGAGTGGGAAAGACTTCAAGGAAGATTCCATAGCCATAAGACCGTTTAATGGGGATCCAACATCAAGAATGTAATGATGTGAGGAGGGAGAAATCGTGGTGGCATGAATTGTCCCTTTCCTCAACCTAGTTTTTTCACCCCTCTAGTGCACCTTTTACTTAAATGATTTGTCTTTATTTAGTGCATAGCTCAGAAGCCCAAGCTTGCTTTATGCTTTTCCAATACCCAATTTCTCGTTCACCGAGGTTGGGACAATCAAAAGTTCCTTTCTTTTAGATGAAGCATTAAATGCTTGAAGAACTAGGTGATGGCTAATGAGGGGGGTAGAGCTCATGCTAGGATTTTGCCCATGCGCTAGATATGTCGCAGCCATCTTATTTATTTTACATTTTCTTCCTATTCAGGCTTTATATGCTTTTATCGTTCTTTCAGCTACATCAACCTTCGAGAGCAAATTTTTGGGCCCTAGATCAAGGATGTGGTTATAGGTTGCTAGTCCCAATGACCAATGTGTTGAATGGAGTTAGAGGAGCAAGGGTCCTACCTAGTTTATGATGCCTAGACTAGTGAAGGGACCCACAGATTTCCACCTTTGCAAATTTTAATTATTTCCTATGTATTGACTTCGGGAAAAATTATTTTTCAAAAGTCATTATAAATTGATCTCAGCCTAATGTTAAAAAGCATTCTCAACCTTTGGAAGTGCTTAGTGGGGCCCAAGTCAAGTTATAAAGGGGAGATAAGGCAATTGGTGGACAGATTGAATTAGTGAATCAGATATGTGTGTTCCTCTCAGCATTTGCAAAGAGTGCGCTGAACTCTAGGGCATCACTTCCAGCACATAAGGGCAAAAGAAAAGAGGTCATATGGCCCGAAAATTTTCCAACCAAGTATTTCCTACAACCAACCCGAGTTCACCTGCGCAAAGGGCCACACAGAGGGTGTACAAACAGTCGTATGGATTCCATACTACACAGGAGGGCCAGGCCAAGAGGGAAGTTCACAGACCAGGAAAGGCGTAGAGGGTTTTTCAGGGGTTGCTGAGTGTAAGGGATGTTGCCTCATTATTGTAATATTTTGAAGGAGCAATTGTTGTAGAAGAAATAAGAACACACACATTGTAGGTTTTCCCCAATTGGGGTTTCCTGGGTAACTTCTAGTGTTATGTGTTTTTAATGTACTTTTGCCTTCAATGATTTATTTTTCATTGTGAATGTTCAGTTAGAATACTCAGTATATTTGGTGAATGCATCTGAAAGTTTCAGTTCTAGTTTCTTTCATTTCTGAAAATTCATTGAATTAGTTGTTGGGTATTTAAAAGTCTAACATGGTATCAAAGCACAGCCTCTGATTGAAGACCAGAACAAAAGTGTTTACTTCCTCAGGAGCAAGTTAAAGGCAGGGAAGGCGCAGTTTGCCAGTCAGGACCAGCACCAGGGTTTTCTTGAAAGTCTGAAACAACTCAATGCTAGGGTTTTTCAGAGTAGTTCAAACAAGAGCATCGTGTATCTAGGGTTGAGGTTTGATGACCCCACCTAGATGCAGCCTCAAATTTATGTTCTTAGAGGGAGAAGATTGGTGTAGTGCTAAACAAGCAAAGCATTTGGGAGTTTGTGGACAATCCACCAACCCTATGTTGCGGGTGAGCACTCCCCCCCCTCGATCCCGCTCCCAATCCGTGCTCCGCGCGGGAGCGACTCAGGAGCGCGCTCCCTAAAAAAAAATTCACTCCCTGCTTTTTCGAGAGCGTTTTGCCTTTTTTGCAATTTTTTTTGTAGTAATGTTCGAAATGCATTTTTTTTTTTTTGAAATGAACAAATAATTTTTGAGTGGGGCAGCTTTATGATCAAGTCTAGGCCCTAGTATTGATATGTTATTCATGGTAATGTTAAATTCATAAAGTAAAAGTGACATTTTCCTTAATCTTCATTTTCATCCTTTTACTTAAATTTTTAACATTACCATGAAATGACTCAAGATGTTTGAGAGTGGTTTCGGCCTCATTGGATTTCATATGGAGAAAGTAGAATTTTAGATTTCATTCAAAATCCAACGGACTTATCAGTTTTTCAGGATTTCAGGATTGAGGGATTGCAATGTTTCCATTGAATTTTGTCATGTATTAGGGTATGGAATTCATATTTAATCAAGAGCACCAATCCCTCTATGTACCTTGATGTTAGTGACATTGGTTGTCGAACTCCTCTAACATGACCCTCCTAAAAATGTACGCATCACTCAAAAAAATCTTGACTTGACATGCTATGCTTTTTCTATCTTATGTTAATGCTTAGAGGGTGATATTAATGACAAAGATCCCTATACAGATACAGAGGTAATGACAAAGATACCTCTCGATATTAATGCTTAGAGGGTGATATTAATGACAAAGATCATGATTTTCCAACAAGACTAAAAAATTAGACATTTCTCGTGGTGGCAAGAGGCCCAAGCATAAGAAATAGATAATAGATTTACTTCTCTTTTCTAGTTTCTGGTAGCTTTTATAACTATTGACTCTTTCATATTTATTATGATATTTTTTTAAACAATATATGACAATTTAAGTTTGAAGTTGGCAATTATAACTCATTAGTAATGAATTATGAATATGATGCTTCATGGAAGTTGAAAGTTGTTTCATTTCATTTCATTTTATAACATTTCATTTCATGTTAGATATTGTTTGTTGTAATGGTTACAGTTAACTTACAAGTACAACTTTGGTGATCAATGATGATAAATGTTATATATTGAATTTTGAAAGATTGATGAATCATGAGACTCAATATCTTGTATGTTACTATTTTACTAACTTGTGGACGTGGTTGATGATGATTATAACTTCTAGATGATTGTTGTTAATAGTTATATGGTTCAATCTATGTTTTTTTGGCTTTTTATATCTAATTCATTATTCTACATGTTTTTGTTGACATATATGTATCAAAATATAAAAAATATAAAATATATATATATATATATATATAAAAAAAACGCTTCGGGATTCGCTCCCAAACCGGGAGCTTCTGAAAATGTCGCTCCCGCTCCTGTTTTCGCTCCCGCTCCCCGCTTTCGCTCCCGCTCCCAAGTAACATTGCACCAACCCAACCAACTAACCCTCAGTGACTAACTCACCATAACAAGAAAGATGTGAAAGCCAAAAGAATTATCCTTTAGGGAGTCAAGGACCACATCGTACCTCACTTGTCCGGGAAGAACATTGCTCAAGCCATGTGGACAGCAATCATAGGGTTGTACCAGGGTTCAAGTGAGGTCGAGAAACTGGTACTCAAAAACATTAGAATGGCGAAGTTTGAGTCTGTGGTCTCTTACCTTACCAGGTTCACTCAAGTGAGGGACAAGCTAGCTGGAGTCGGGGAAACAATCTCGAATAGAGACCTTGTCAATTTTGCGTTGTTGGGCTTTTCTAAGTCTTGGGAAAAAATCAAGAGAAAAGCTTCCAGATCAGGAACGGCTATGGGGTGACTACGTCCAAGACGGGTTTTGGAGGTAGGCCAAAGTTGGGTCTCACGTAAAGACAAAGGAAGAGGAGAACTTTTCCCTAACTAGCAAAGGGGGCAAGGCCAAGGGCGAGAAAGGTGTGAGAGGGGCCGAGTCCAACTCTAGAGGCGAGAAGAAGAAGAAGGACCTCAAATGGATAAATTGCTTCTCGTGCCACTAGTTCGGGCACTACGCCACCAAGTGTCCAGATATGAAGAAGGGGTCCAAGAAGGACCATGTAGCAGCACTAGCAAAGGTGGATGAGTTCTCTTCACTTTGAGAGGGAGTTCTCACTCATCACTTGCATGGAAAACTCAATGGCTCACGGCGTGTGGTATATTAACAGTGGAGCTTCATGTCATACGATCGAGAATAAGGAGGATTTCATCCAATTGACCGAGAAGGACATGCAGTTTTATGTAGAGCTAGGAGATGATGGTAGGTACCTAGCCAAGAGCATGGGTACTGTCAAGATTGAGAGGGAGTCTGGGAACCCTCTCTACTTCATAGATGTCCTCTACATCCCAGGATTGGAGAAAAATATTGTTTCAGTCTCAACCCTAGAAGAAAAGGGTTTTGAGGTTATCTTCAACAGAGGAAAGGCTCAAGTTTGAGAGAGTTGCGGCCTTGAACAGCAGAGCAGTGAGCAGGGTCGTGACTTTGGGGAGTTTTAGCATAGGCATATGGGTCACTTACACCATGGAGCACTAAAGATTCTCAGGGAGAAAGCCACCAAACTGCCACAGTGCAATGTTGACCAGCACGACGTGAGCAAGGGTTGCAGACTTGGCAAGTATGTCAATACATCCTTCCCCGGTAGAGACAACGGGGCCAAGAGCAACTTTAAAGATGTCCTCTACATCCCAGGATTGAATAAAAATAGTGTTTCAGTCTCAGCCCTAGAAGACAAGGTTTATGAGCTTGTCTTCAAGAGAGGAAAGGCATTCATAAAGCCTTCCAACTCTGGAGTAGCCAAGCAAATTGGAGTAGGGTGAAGAACCTCTACAAGCTTCGGTTTGAGACAGTTGTGGCCTTGAGCAGCAGAGGAGGCAGTGAGCAGGGTCATGACTTTGGGGAGCTTTAGCATAGGCATATGGGTCACTTACACCATGAGGCGCTAAAGATTCTTAGGCAAATAACCACTAGACTACCACAATGCAATCTTGATCAGCATGACATGTGCAAGGGTTGCACACTTAGCAAGTATGCCAAGACATCCTTCCCCAGCAGAGACAACAGGGCCAAGAGCATCTTGGAGTTGGTTCATTCAGATGTTTATGGACCATTTTCCTCTCCATCCCTTATGGGATATAGATATTATGTCACCTTCATTGATGACCACTTGAGAAAGACTTGGATCTTCTTCCTAAAGAAGAAAGATTAAGTCTTCTCGAAGTTTGTGGAGTTCAAACTTCAAAGCCTTGGTGGAGAACTAGAAGGATAAAAAGATCAAGGTGTTGAGGTCAGACAACGTGGGGAGTACATCTCCAACGCCTTCAAGGACTTGTGTGCCAAGGAGGGCATCAAGAGGGAGCTCACCACACCCTATAACCCTCTGCAGAATGGGGTGGTTGAGCGCAAGAACCGGAGCATTGTTGGAGCAGCTACAGTTATGTTGCATGACCAAGAACAGCCCATGTTCCTTTGGGAAGAGGCATGCAACACTACAGTATTTCTGCAAAATAGGAATCCACACAGGATGCCAGGCAGAGTCACACTAGAGGAGGCTTTCACAAGCAAGAAGCCTGATGTATCTCATTTCGGATTCTTGGCACAGTCAAGCAAGAAGCATGACATATCTCAATTACGGATCTTTGGCAGTCTTGTTTACTGCCATGTGTCTTTTGAGAACTAGAAGTTGGAGCCCACAACAGAGAAGGTCATTTTTGTAGGATACAGCAAGATGTCTAAGGCGTACAAGGTGTGCATTCCAACACTCAAGAAGACTATGATCAAGCATGACATGAGTTTTGAGGAGGAAAGGGCTCTCAGGAAATCCTTAGACCAGGAGAAGGTTGTAGCACATGAGGAGGAGTAGTAGGCTCCCACGCAGGAGGCTCAACCAGCGCCACAGATTTAGTCACAGCCAGTTGTTGGGTAGGCCAAGCAACATGCAGATGAGGAGAAAACGCAAAACCAGGAGGAGAGAGCAGAGCTAGTGGACCCCACTCAACCAAAGACTACTAGCACAAAGAGAAGACAAGCCAAGCGGGCAGATTAGTTAATCAAGGAGGCTCAGGAGAGAGTTGGAGACCCTAGGTCCACATTCAGACAAAGTAGACATCCACAAAGGTATACGGGGTACATGACACTGACGACTAAGTTGTTAGACTCAGAGCCTTCTTATTACAAGGAGGCAGCCTCTCAGCAAGTATGGCGAGATGCCATGGTGGAGGAGTATTCCTCCATCATGAAGAATGACATCTGGGAGGTAGTGCCAAGACTGGTTGGCAAATTAGTGGTTGGATCGTGTTGGATCTATAAGATCAAACATGGAGCTGATGGGAGTGTGGAGAAGTACAAGGCTAGATTTGTGGCCAAAGGATTCTCACAGGTCGAGGGGATAGACTACGATGAGACATTTGCACATGTGGCCAAGTACTTGTCCATTAGGACCATATTGGTTGTCGCAGCACAGATGGGATAGAAGGTCCACCAAATGGACGTAAAGTTTGCCTTCCTTAATGGAGTTGTTGAGGAAGAGATATATGTTGAGCAACCTAAGGGGTTTGAGACTTTCAGTAGAGACACGCATGTATGCAGGCTAAAGAGAGCACTATATGGGCTCAAGCAGGCACTAAAGGCATGGTATGCCCAGATAGATAACTACCTTTTGGGATTGGGCTTCATTCGCTAAGAGTGAACCGAACCCCAACTTGTACGACATTGTGGTTGGAGGTCTTCTGCTCATTATGGTGTTGTATGTAGATGCCCTAATATTGGCAAGAGCAGACAGACCGATCCATGAATATAAGAGAGATCGTGCAAAGGAGATTGAGATGAAAGATTTAGGGTTGATGCACTATTTCCTTGGGTTAGAGGTATGGCAAGGTGATGGGGAGATCTTCTTGGGACAGGGCAAGTACACGTTGGCAATTCTTCAGAGGTTCCACATGCAAGATTGCAGGCCCATGACCATGCCTGTAGTCACAAATTGGATGAAGGTGGACACTACCAAAGCAAAGTGAGTTGATGCCACACTTTACAGGTAGCTTATAGGGATGTTAATGTATCTAGTGAACACAGCCCGACATTTGCTTTGCAGTTAACCAGTTGAGCCAATTCACGGTTGAGCCTACCAAAGTGCATTAGGTCAATGCCAAGCACGTATTCTCATAAGACATCTTCTGCTCATCTAAGCGAAGGATACAAGTTGCATAAAGCCAAGTTTCTGAAGCATGCAAAAAGCCGAGTTTTTAAAGCAAACACAGAAAGCAGAGTTTATGGGCAATTTTTGGGCATAGAAGAAGGTTGAATTTCAGCCTAGGCAATGTCGAGTTTGTTGGGCAGATTGGAGACTTGACAAGAGGGAAGTTGACCAAGTTTGACCAGGGTTGTGTTGTTGGTCGATTTAACGTTTGTATTTGAATAAAAGAATTAGGTGAATCTCTTGTTGAACTGAAGAATTTCACTAGGGAAGAACGATAAGAAGAGGAAGGGCAATGATGATGATGAGCATCCACATCAAAAGAAATCCAAGAATGACACTACAAAAGCATTAGCAGCTAATGATAATGGCATGTTTTACTAGGTTGATAAAATTGCAAATAGATTTTTAACAATTCTGCAAATAAGCTAGGAGCAAGAGGGAGTTGACAATTCCCTACAATCCTCAAAAGATAAGTACTTTATATCTCTCTTCCTTGTTATTATCGTTTGATTATTAGTTAGCCTCTTGTTTGTCTCTTTTGCTAAGTCATAATCATTTCTTCCATGACCTCCTCATGAGGTTTTCAGGGACATTGTAATGGTTTCCAAAGCCCTGACAGCAAATGAAAGCATTGAGAAGAACAAAGCAAAGCCAGTGACAAGAGGATTCTCCCAAAGTGATTCTTGTTCAAGAGGGAGAAGTACTATCATCTAGAATCGTGCCTAATGACCGAAAGAAGCAAGCGAGTCAGCGAGTTTGAAGGATGCCATAATGAAGATTGTGTCACAATCTGAGGAAAATCAATGGTGACTTCCAAGTTGGTATACAAGTATGCGATGGATGGCAACATAGAGAAGTACAAAGCGAGGATTCTCCCAAGAAGAGAGAAAGGACTATGAAGAAACATTTGCTCCAACTGTTAGGTACACTTCTATTAGAATGATTATTTCTGTTGTGGATTGGAAATTACATCAAGTGGATGTGGAGACCATTTTTCTCAATGGATTAATTAAGGAAGAAGTGTAGATAGAGCTACCTCAGGGCTTTGAGGTACATGAGAGGAAATCTCGTGCCTGCAAACTGAAGAAAGCTTTGTACGTACCTCAAGCATGTTATTCTTGGATAGATGGATATTTGATGAGTCCTGGTTGATCTTGTTATCATATGACTTGTTTCTGATGGGATTAGAAGGACTAACATGATGGAGGGAGCAACAGTGGCAGGAGGATTTGCCTTTATGATAGAGGGAGCAATCAAGCCCTGCTTCAATGTCAAAGGGAGTTGACCTCTAAGTTCGAGATGAAGGATCTTGGTTGGATACTTTACTTCTTAGAACTAGAAGTGCAGCAGAAGTGGGGTGAGCATGTTATCATGATCCTTCAAAGATTTGGGATGATGGACAAGCAATCCATGGCCACTTCCATGGTAATTAATCTGTAGAAGCTAAGTGGCAGAGGGAGAAGCCAGGATTGCCACAACAAGATCTATTTCAGTGTCAAAGGGAGCACCCAGTCAGGGTGACCAAAAAGTAGTTGTGGCACAACATGTGTTGAGGTACCAAGTTGGTGTGAACTAAGAAGTACAACTACAAGGATATACAAAATCAAATTGGGTAGAGAGTGTTGAAGACGAGAAGAGCACATGAAGATGATGATTCAGTTTGGATTCTGCTTGCGCAAGAAGCAGACATATGTCGCACTCAAGACTACAAAAGCCGAGTATATTGCAACTAGTTTGGCAAGTTGTGAAGCAATGTGGCTTCGGAAGCTACTCAAAAGATTGTTTGAACAGGGGTAGAAGACAACCATGATGACAAGTCAAAGCACATCAAGATCATGGTACCACTACAACTAGAACATGGTACAAAAAGGCACAGTGAGGCTCCTATGCATTTCTACAGATGAGCAGGACGTGGAATTTCTCACAACGCCTCTATCCCAAGGTGAAGTTTGTATACTTTAGGAACAAGCTTAGATTAGTTGAGAATGCTTCCCTCAGCCAGAGGGAGTGTTAATATTGTATAATCAAGGGGTAGGCATTCTCCCTAAGTTAGGATATTGACAGGTCAAAGGTATTGACCAGGGGCCATATAATTTGGCTAGGGAAAATGGCCTAGAGAGCATCAGGGCCCGGAGTGCTCCCCAGGTGGGCGAGTGAGTGCCTTTAGCATCAGGCAATAGAGTTACCATTCAATTAGCATGCAAGAATGGTAATAACCCAGGGTTTCACCATAGGTCACAAGTGTTGACCAGGTTCCAAGTGACGACTTGGATAATTGGTGAATTGCTCCAAGTGATGACTTGTTGAGCATGATGTTGATGCAGGATGCTTTCCACAAGTAGTGGATTGACACATCAACATAGCTAGCTCATTCAACCTTTCCTTAGAGAAATTTGTCAATAAGAGAACATATGGATAGTCATTATGAATACCTCCCTAGCTAAGAGGGAGCGTTGAATTTTGTAGCTATGGTCGGTCTTCATAATTGATATTTTAGCCCTTCAAATATATGTAATAATTAATATAAGAAATTTTCTTCATGCTGGCTGGCTTCAAAAGAGAAAATTTTGAAATTTTGGCTCTAAAGTTTGTCAAGTCGGCCCCAGTTGAAGTGGCACCCATTCGGCCACCTAGAACATTTATATATACATCACTCGTCCTCCTCCAAAAGACACAATTCAAATCTCACAAGACAAGATATCTTCTGCTCATCTAAGCGAAGGAGATAAGATGCAAAAAGTCGAGTTCCTGAAGAAGACAATACAAACCAAGTTTCTGAAGCAAACGTAGAAATCCGAGTTTTTGAAGCAGACACAAAAAGCAGAGTTTTTGAAGCAGACACAGAAAGTCGAGTTAATGGGCAAATTTTGGGCTTAGAGCCAAATTTGACCTATGCAAATTAGGTACGGCCAAGTTTGTTGGGAAGATTGGAAACTTGACAAGAGGGTGGTTTGACCAGAGTTGTATTGTTGGTCAGTTTGACCTTTGTATTTGACTAGAAGAATTAGTTGTATCTATTGTTGAACTAAAGAATTTCTCTAAGCAAAGGTTGTTGGGTTTTCATCCAAGTGGGTTTTCCCAGGGTAAATCTTATGTTATCTTTGTGCATTGTGATCTCTATTGTCCCACTGCTTTTATGGTTGAATTTCTGAAGTGTAATTGCTCAATGATAAAATGTAAGTGCTAAAATAGTACATTGGAAGTAATTATGAGTTTTCTGAAATCAGTGCTTGTATCTATAGCATTTGAAAAATCAAAACCTAGGGCAGATCGCTCGCCACCTTGCATGGATGTGAGCGTTAACTACAAACTTGTTAAACTGCCCTCCAGTTCTAGTATTATGAGAGGTTTAACGATGTTCCCAGACTTGTATCTGTCATTGGCTCCAATGGCTACCTTGTTGTTGTTTCCACTTTTGGCCATGGAGTTTCTGTGCAGCGCTCGTCTCATGCCCAAAAAAGCACAACTCATTTTACAAGAGAAATAAATATTGTGTGTGTATGTATATATACACACATATATATACATATATGTATGTATATATATACACGCATATATATACATATATGTATGTATACACGCATATATATACACGCGCATATATATACATATATGTATGTATATATATTATTGTTTTAATTTAATTTTATAACATTTTTAATTATATTAAAAAGCAAAAAGGACATAACTACCTTTTAGATAAATCCCAACCCTCTATCTTGACTAGTACTAAGAATATTTTGTGGATATTCCATATATATTATAGATTAAATGCATACCATTCACCTAATAAAAATTGATAATTAAATTAAAATTTTGGACGCCCTAATCCAAAATAGACACTTATTAGCATAAATACAAAATATATTACAATGTCACTTGGCACCTAGAACTAACTACTAGGAAAGGACAACTATGAAAAAACAAACTTCTAACTCTTTAACATAATTTTGAAATTATTATAGACCAACATTACATTTATTGTTATTAGCACTTTTTCATCGGGGGTCCAAAATTTAAATTATCCACAATATCGGGAAAAATATCAGAAATTATCAAACTTGAAAAAAAAATACAAAAATAATCATTTTTTCAGATTTTTATTCTTTTAAAACAACATCAACATCAACATCAACCAAACACATTGTCACACAAAAATGAAAAAAAATAAACTACAATATAAAATGTATAAGATGTCAAGTGGTACATCAATCATTGACAGTAGATACTAAAAAATGAGATTTGTAGGAGTGGCAGGAGCGAGAGGGGTTTTGTATAGCCCTGAAGGAAATTTAGTCAAAACATTTGCACAAGGTATATACATATATGTATGTATATATATACACACATATATATACATATATGTATGTATATATATTATTGTTTTAATTTAATTTTATAACATTTTTAATTATATTGAAAAGCAAAAAGGACATAACTACCTTTTAGATAAATCCCAACCCTCTATCTTGACTAGTACTAAGAATATTTTGTGAATATTCCATATATATTATAGATTAAATGCATACCATTCACCTAATAAAAATTGATAATTAAATTAAAATTTTGGACGCCCTAATCCAAAATAGACACACTTATTAGCATAAATACAAAATATATTACAATGTCACTTGGCACCTAGAACTAACTACTAGGAAAGGACAACTATGAAAAAACAAACTTCTAACTCTTTAACATAATTTTGAAATTATTATAGACCAACATTACATTTATTGTTATTAGCACTTTTTCATCGGGGGTCCAAAATTTAAAAATATCAGAAATTATCAAACTTGAAAAAAAAATACAAAAATAATCATTTTTTCAGATTTTTATTCTTTTAAAACAACATCAACATCAACATCAACCAAACACATTGTCACACAAAAATGAAAAAAAATAAACTACAATATAAAATGTATAAGATGTCAAGTGGTACATCAATCATTGATAGTAGATGCTAAAAAATGAGATTTGTAGGAGTGGCAGGAGCGAGAGGGGTTTTGTATAGCCCTGAAGGAAATTTAGTCAAAACATTTGCACAAGGATTGGGCTCAATGACAAACAACCAAGCAAAGATGCATGGTTTATTGCAAGTGTCTATGTTAATTTTAGGTATGTTCTATGCTTAGAGCAATTTATTTCAATTTTCACAGTTAGCTCAATAACTTTTCTAGATTAGCAATCACATCAACATTAAAATAAATTGCAGATAGAACATAAACATAAATAGCAGAAGACAAGCCAAGACAAGAGGACACAAGATGTGGCGCTAGTTAGAGACAAACCCCAATCTGGGGAAACCCTTGATCAATTCTCCTTATATGTTCTTCAATAGTTCAGCAGAGAGAGAGAGAGAGAGTACATTTACAACAGAAGTCAACACTTCGACTTATCTAGATAAGAGCATAGATCATCTCTAAGAAAATGATACATGAGATCAGTTGAAGACATGTTGCTTCAACTGATTCTCCAAGGTGACTCCTTCACCTATCGTTGTGTTGCATCTCGTCATCATGATGCACCTCACCGTGTTGCACCCATCATCACAATGTTGGACCTCATGATTGTTGCACCTTATGTTGCATTGCTGTCCCATGTGCCATTGTTGAACCATGTTGTCATACAACATGTCTCATGTGCTTGCAGCACCATGCTTGCCACTACTATCCATGTTGTCCACGCTTGCCATGCTTGTTGCTGTCATGTCACAGCTGTTGTCCCACTTTGCTTTAGCATCCCTTTGCTATCCCATTTACTAGCACATTGTACCTCGTTGTTGTCTAATGAGTTTGCAGCACCATACTCGGTTGTTGTCCCATTTGCAGCCTTGTTGTACCATGCTAATCGTCCATTGTTGCTCCTATGAGTGCTTGTTGTCCCACTATTTGCTGCACCAAGCATCATGCCTAGCGATCCCATTTATCTTAGCATATCTTGTTGTCCCATTTATTATGCAGTTGTCCCTTGCCACTGCTGCCTAGATATATGTTGTAGTTGTTGTCCCTAACAGTCATACTATACCTTGTTGATGTGCCCTTTGCCTTGCCATCCCTTGCTGCTACCCCATGTGTCTTAGCAGCACCATGTAGCCCAACTGTCGCATTTATTAGCATTGCTATCCTGGGCATGTTTGAGTCCTCAAACTCTCATGTTGCCCCTGTTTTGAGGGTCACCTACAGCCCACCTTTTCAGCCGTAGTAGGCCTGCGTCTAGGGCACCGTAGGTTAGCGTTAGGGCTCCCTTTATAGTACATTTAGGGTTGCCTTTAGACAGCTTTAGGGCCTCTCTTAGCTTTGATAAGATTCCTCCAAGACTGCGGCTAGGGCATGCTTCCTTGACAATGTTTTAGACTTCTTCTTTGACAGCGTCTAGGGCTAGGGCAGCTCCCTTAGTCTTCTTTCCTCCAACGTCTAGGCCTTCCACTCCTAGATTTCTCTTCCACTAAAACCCAAGACAAGTGGAGAAAAATCAAGATAGAACTTAGAAGTGTGTGTGAGAAATGACTCTTAAGTCATCTCCTTTTATACTAAAACGTTGAGCACATGTGGGGTTTATTTGGCTGTTGGCTGACCTTGACGAATTGTCTTATAACACAAATAATTTCATAACTCCATGAATACTTATCGGAATCGGATAATCTTTAGATCAATCCTACATCTCTCGATGAGAGGGATCCAAGAAAAATATCAGCTGCCATAAATAAGATGACCCACAAGGAGTTTGGCCCTAGTTGCCAATTTTAATAGTCTACCGTCAAAAAATTGGGTGATTCGAAGGAAGACTACCCCGAGACAAGCACTTGAGGATGTTATTAAACCGAATAAGAAGGCTTCTTGAAGACATCCTACAAAAAGAGTACTTCCATATATTTAGAACTCAAAACGAAGAGACGAGCGGATGGGCTAATCAAGCCTACAAGCTTAAGGCAGGGCAGCTAAAGGTCAATGACGATTTGGGATGGTGGTCATTACCATAGTTCCAATGGAAAATCCTCTGAAAGAAAATTTCAATTTCAATTTTAATATGGCTAAATTTAGTTACTGGGAAGCACATCAAATTAAAAAATAAGCAGGCAACCCAATAAATGTTGTGGCACATAGAGTTAACTTGGCACATGAAAAAGACAATAAAATACACCTTCGCATTTGAGACACAAGCAAAAGGGCATCATCTAGTTATGTCACAGTACTCCCACTACAAATGATGAATATAGTGGATCATGAAGCCATGATGAACCAGTATGTATCATTAACTCTAGGAGCATGTGGGATTAGTGAGAAGCTAAGTAAATCGCAGTGCATGCAGAGTAGTCGGATGTCGTGGATTGCCATTTTGAGCAGCACATTGGTGAGAAGAAATAGGGGGAAAGGCCAACGAATCTGGCAAGTTCTGTGGAGCCCAAGCCTGTTCAGTTCGCCCTCTTCCTCTAATGACACCTTTGATATCCAAGCTGCTTCTAAACTTTGTTTTCTACTTAGTCAATTGTTTGTGTCTATCTGGGTTCCCGCTATCAATAGGAATTCCATACGGATTAGGTGAGTGGACAACCCATCCTAAGTGTGCTAGCTACAACTCTTGGTGCTAATTACAAGAAACAAAGATGGTTTAGAAAATTGTGGCTTGAATTCCACTACATGGAAGATTATCGAATCTCAATTATGTGCCCAACATTGGATCAAATAGCTGTGGAATTTGAAGTATTCCGTGGATTAGGACTAGGCTTATATGTCTGTAGAAGGAACTCAGATCGTCTTAGGGGTCCAATTCGTGACTCAATCTAGTTTCCTAAGCATGAATTTTGGGGAGTGTTACCCCTAAACAAGGGTGAAGCCTTGATGGGTTGAACAGACTCCAAATTGGCGTCACTCGCACCAATTGGAAGTGGAAGAATGAAGTCTTTTTCAACTCATAACTGATCAACAAGGAATTTTGCAGCTTGATTATAGAGGTGTATTACAGTATTGGAAGTGAATTGAAGTGGAGGAAGTCGCCTGTTGTGGACACAGGAAGGGGGAAGATTGTGAGGAACAGGGAGGCAAACAATGATTTCCCTGAGACAAGGACAGGGAAGATGCAAAGAGGCAAGGAGACAGCTAAGGGAGACAATGGTTGTGATAGACAACATTATTGCAAATGTAAGGAGAGCGTCACTCAACTGGCAATGCAAGTGGACACCCTCCAACTAGATAGGATGGTAACAACCATGCAACAACACCAGTAGTTAAAAACCCAAGCGAATGTGTTGGAAGAAATACAACACTTGAAAGACATAATAGCCCGGCAAAGGGACAACATTGAGGCACTTCAACTTCAGATTGTCGATCTACAAGAGCATGTCAGGCTACTGAACACAAATACCCATGAATTAGGTTCACAGGTGTTAAGATCTCAATCAAGCACTAATGGCAAAGGGTGAGGACCCATAATAATTTTAGTTAACAATGTTATGTTCTATGCTTACCACAATTACTTCAATGTTCCTTTAGCAACCGAATGACAAATTCCAATTTAGTTTTCCAATAGCAATCACATTAACCATAAATCACATTGATAGTTATTGCAGATAGAACATGAAAAACAAAAATTCAAAAGACAAGCCAAAATAAGAGGACACCAAATTTGGCGGATGTCAGGGAAAAACCCCAATGTGGAGAAAACCTTTTGATCAATTCTTCATATTATTATATCAAGTGTTCAGCACAGATAGAGTACAAAAATTCAAAGTTGACTTGCCAAATCAAAGTCAAAACAACCCTATCAGATCTGCAGTCAAACTCAGCCCTACCAAGAAAGTCAAAGATGGTCAACGCAGCAAAAAAACTTCCCCTTTGAAGCTCGGTCAAAGGCAATCAAATTCGGCCTCTAGCAATGGTCAAAGTCAGCCCAAAACAGTCATAAAATCTATAGTCAAACTTGGTCAACCTGAAGTCAACCTTGCGGTCAACACAGGGCAAATAGCCCAAAAAATCTCAATTTCTATGTCAATCAATACGCCTTGGTCAAACATAGTCAAACCCTCCAAATTCAAAGTCAAACTTGGTCAAATGGTCCCTGGTCAACGTTGGTCAAACTTCCCTCAACTCCTAAAATTTTCAGCCCTGTACTTCTATCTTAAATTTGTCCTCCTTACCACACGTGTGAGAGAAAGAGAATGCCCAATAGTTGTATGAACCAATGAGAGAAGGAGAGAGAAGAATGTGTGAGTGATGATGATGCCAAATGAGGTGAGAAGTCAATTGTATTTATGCAAGTCGTTGAAAGTGAAGTGACATGTCTCTTGGGCTTCATGAGCCTACATGATGATGTGGCCAACCTGAACAATTTACACATGTAGCATAAATTGAAAAACACATTTCTGCGTGTCTAAATTTGATGATCTTTAGATCAATTTTGGTCCTCTCGAAAAGAGGAATTCAATCATCTCCATCAAATGAACTGTCTAAAGTGGAATTTGGCCCTAGTTGCCAATTTTAACACTCCCTCTCAACTAAGCAGAATTCCACCTACCAATCCATCCATCATCATGCCATCCTATCGTCATGTGTCGTCTCTATATCTCATCTCATCTCTACTCTATTGAACACTGATATGAATAATGAAGAAGAATCGATCGAGAGTGACTCACAAGACCTTACCACACTCCATTGACAAAAGTCAATCCAAAGGTAGAACCTTAATCAGACTTGATCCCGCGTCAAGTTGTTAAATGCCATGCATCCTAGACATAGAGAGTACGGCAGTACATGATGCGTCCATCGGTAGGTTATTGTCCCTATCCACTTTTCCCAACTCATTGGTCAGATGAGAGGTACTTCCCATGAGTCCCAATTACATGCGTAAGATGTATGTTGGAGCATCAACAGGAGAAGGTGAACCACTCATCCTACGCATATGCTATAGGAGAAGGTGAACCACTCATCCTGTGCATATGTCAATCATAGGGGAAGGTGAACCACTCACCCTACACACGTGTCATCAATTGTAGGGGAAGGTGAACCACTCACCCTACACACATGTCAACCATCATGGGGTATCACAAGGGAAGGTGAACCACTCACCCTATACACAACGCACCAATAGGGGAAGGTGAACCACTCACCCTATGGTCGCTCATAGCTCCAAGAAGTACCCCAAGCCCCCAAGAGCTCCTAGAGCTCAATGTCCAACTCAAGTGGGACCCTCATGGGAGGGTCTTTCCATGACTCCAAGTCTCTCTCAGAAGGCTAAGAATTTGACCTTCCCTAAGGGCTTTGTGAGGATTTTTGCGACCTGCTCATCAATCCTGATGTGTTGGAGCCTTATTGCTCCCCATTGTACCATATCTCAGATAAAGTGGTACCTGATATCAATGTGCTTGGAGCGGTCGTGGAACACAGGATTCTCTGAAAGGTGAATCCCACTCTGGTTGTCGCAGAAGATCATGGTGGTATCCAGCATGTGCTCAAATAGCTCACTAAAGAGCTTCCTCAACCAAACAACCTCACAACAAGCCATACCAATTGCAATGTATTTAGCCTTGGCAATGCTTAGAGCAACTGATTTTTGCTTCCTTCTCATCCAAGAAATTGAGGCAGAACCCAATGAGAAGCAACATCCAGATGTCCTTTCTCGATCCACCACGCTGCCAGCCCAATCAACATCAGTATATCCATGTACCCTCAAATTCCCGGCAATGTCTATCAGTCCATAGTTTATTTTGCCAAGGAGATATCTCAAGAGATTCTTAGCAACAATCCAATGTATGTCATGAGGCTCGACCATAAATTGACTCAACGTATTCACAGCAAAGCATATATCCAGACACGAGTTTACCAAGAACATCAAGGCCCCCACAAGTTGTCTATATTCAGAAGGGTTTGCCAATTTGAGTTCAGCAGTACTTCCACATAGCTTCTTGAAGTTAAGTTCCATTAGAGTAGACACAGACTTGCAATCCACCATCCCACAACTCTCGAGCAGCTTCACAATGCATTTTCCTTAACAAAGGAAAATCTCACCTGGCCTTTGCCAAACCTTGAGGCCTAGAAAGTAGTGCATCAATCCTAGGTCTTTCATCTCAAACTCAAAAGCCAACTCCCTCTTGCATTAACAAATGAGAGGGTCTGCACCCGTTAGAAAGAGATCATCTACATAAAGGACCAAAATGAGAGGCATGTCCTTTTCAACGTTGAAAGGTTGTATAGATTAGGATCAGCATCGCTCCTTGTAAATCCCAGCTTTATAATATAGTTATCAATCCTCTCATACCAAGCCCTAGGGGCTTGCTTCAACCCATAGAAAGCTTTCTTCAACCTGCATATGTGTGTCCTTCGATCTTGTACTTCAAACCCCTAAGGTTGTTCCAAGTAGAATTCCCCCTTAAGCGAGCCATGCAAGAAAGCAGTGTTAATGTCCATTTGATTTAGGCTCCATCCTTGAGAGGCAGTGAGAGCAATAATAGATCATATAGCAGTATATCAAACAACTAGTGCAAATATCTCGTCATAGTCCACTCCTTCCTTTTGAGAGAAGCCTCGAGCAACAAACCTAGCCTTATACTTTTTAGCACTCCTGTCAGCTCCACGTTTTATTTTGTAAAGCCATTTAGAGGTGACCACGAACTTGTCCTTAGGTCTAGGCACCACGTCCCAAACATCATTCTTCATGATAGATTCATATTCCTTATTCATTGCATCCTTCCAGACTTGGTGCTTTATGGCTTCTTCGAATGTACATGGCTCGGTTTGAACAATAGTACTCGTAGCAGCTAAGTACCGTTGATACCTATTTGGCTTCTTATTTTCACGAAATGTCCCTCTTGGAGCAATATGTCTTTCGGCGTCTTTGAGAGTATCTTTGAGCCAAAAAGGCCTTTTCCTTGAGGTAAAGGGATCACTAGGAGGTGGATCAATGGGATCCATTGGGCCTTCAACATCGGGCATAAGCTCATCTGTAGGAGGTTCGTCCTATTTTTTCACAGCACAAGGTTGCACGAAACGGGGAAACGGGTACGAGTTTCCGAAACAAGAACAGGTATGAAACGCGACCTCCCCAAATTATGGAAACGGGGAAACGCGTATATATATATATATATATATATATATATATATATATATATATATATATATATTTAAATTTTAAATATTTTAAATATATATATATATATTTTAAATATATATATATATATATATATATATATATATATTTAAATATATATATATATATATATTTTAAATATATATATATATATATATTTAAAATATTTAAAATTTATATATATATATATATATATATATATATATATATATATTTTTAAATATTTTAAATATATATATATATATATTTAAAATATTTAAAATTTATATATATATATATATATATATATATTTAAAATATAAATTTAAATATTTTAAATATATATATATATATATTTAAAATATTTAAAATTTATATATATATATATATATTTGTGCAATCATAAAGCATAAATGATGATCAATTTGTTGGCTTGGTCAAGAAATATATATATATATATATATCCATATAGTGTTAGCACTCCGGAGAAGCTCAAATGCAGGGGTTGTGAACTTTAGCAACAAAACTACCTTGCTCCACCAATCCTCATCAAGGCACAATCTACGCACCATAGATCCCCGCTCTGAATCTGCTTGTCTCCACTCAATCCAGAGTTGACTCACCACCATAGAAACTAATGCATGCTTAACCTCAACAAAGTGGCACAACATCAGGAAGTTTGAGGCATATCTTGTCTCAGCAACTTTTAACAACTCCAATTTGGGTACTCTCAAAATATGGCCTGAGATTGGTGGTGGTTGGTGATGAATTTGACAATCTCCCTTGCTTCCCCTGTGAGTTCCTTTATCCAGGAAACTTTGTTGTCGATCTCCTCTAAGATCAAATTCAGATTATGGACAATGCATGGTGTCCAAAAGATGTGGTCATACCTCCCCTCAATAATTAAACTTGCAGCTTTGCAAACTGGTGCATTATCCGTGATAACTTGCACCACCCTGTTAGGCCCTATTTGTTCAATAGCTTTTATAATAACATCAGCAATGAACTGTGCATCTTTCACCTCTCCTGAGCAGTCTTCTGCCTTGATAAACATTGCTCCTTTGGGGGAAGTGGCAATGATATTTATCAATGGTCTGCGCCTTGTATCTATCCATCCATCTGAGACTATGGTAACCCCAGAGCTACTCCAGGAAGAACGAATTGGAGATAAAATATCCTCCACAAGCTCCTTCTCATTTTTGAGAAGCTGGGTTCTGACTTTCTCATAGTTGGGCCCCTTGTACCCTTGAGGAGCTTTGTTAATCGCCCTTATCATATCTTGCCAATAAGGAGAGCGAACAACATTGAATGGGATACCACATGCATAAATGCACCTAGCCACTCTAGAATCAGTTTCTTCTCTTGCTTGCACATTCACCAATTTAGCAATTCTGTTATCCTGAATTGAAGGGGATGCCCCTCTGGTATTTTTGGGTGCTAGTTGTTCATGTTGTTGAGTGGGACCGGCTCTCCTCTTTCTTGCTTCAACTACAATCCTTGGCTCAATGTTAGGTGGAGCTTGAGGAGTAGCTTGAGTAAGGTCATCATGCCTTCTCTTAGTACCATCCGCCTCATCTTGCTCTCTTTGATATGCCCTCCTTAGCAATGGATATGTTGCTTTTGTGCAACCTGCAATCCCTTTTCCTCCTCCATGCAAAAGATGTGCCTTCACTCTTGGGAAAGAGCCCTTGTACAAATTATTACAAAGATTGCATCGCCATTCCCATGAGCCACCACCTGCACATCTTTGAAGCTTCGTCACATGCCTCCAAAGAGGATAATATTCAGCCCTTGGGTTGGCCCTAGGGCTACACTTTGGTTGGAAGCCATTGCTACAAAAATAAATTCAAAAAGCAAATCTGTAAATAAAAAACGTTTTTCATATTTTTGGCAGCATAAACCATAGAAAAATTGAAGAAATAGAAGGAAAAAACTAACAAAATGAATGTTGCTTACCCAAATTAATTTTCTGTAACTGAAGCTGCCCCAAAATGCCAGAAAAGAGGAGAAATATGGTTCTAGCTGAGCCAAAAAGCCAAGAATGTCGTAGCCGGAAACTCTGCACTCCAAATCTGCTGCTAAAATCTCTTTCTCTTGCTGCTGAAATCTACTTTGCTCACTGCTCAAAACACCCTAGCTGAAACAACAGATTTCTTCCTCTCTTCTCCTTTGCTAAAATCACCAGTCTCCAAGAGAAACGACTTGTTGAATAATGTGATGAGAGAATGAAACAAAGTTCACTTTTATAACTTTAGACAGGCATCTAGAAGCAACTAGAATTCATTAGGAAAACCTAATAATAAATTTAAAAAAAAAATAAAAATAAAAACACAAGTTACAAGTGGAAACAGCGTCGTACAGCCGTGAAACGCATTTCCGGCCATACTAGTCACGTTTCCGCATCGAGAAACGTGCCAGTACAGCAGAAAACGCGTTTCACAGCCATACCACACGTGTTTTAGGGTTTCGTTTCCATTTTCGTACCTCCTACCCTGTGTTTCCTGCTATTTAGTCGCAGCATCATCATTGTCCTTCCTAGGGATAGGGAGATCTTTGGCTTTCCCAAGGGCGATGTCTTCATCGAAGGTGACATTATCATGGCTTAATTCCACATCTCTTTGACCAGGCACATAGATTCTATATGCCTTTGAATTTTCACTGTAGTGCACAAATATACCTTTCTTCCCAGATGCTTCCAACTTGTTTATTTTCTCTTTAGGCACATGAAAATACACGGGACAACCAAAAATTCTAAAATGAGAAAAATCAGATTTCTTACCAGTGAAGACCTCCTTGGATGTCTTTAAATCCAATGCTTGATGTAGTCTCCTATTTTGAACATACACAACAGTGTTGGCAGATTCTCCCCATAAGAACTTTGGTAGGCCTTGATCATGGAGCATGGCACAGCGGCTTCCATGATCGTTTGATTCTTACTTTCAGCAACTCCATTTTGCTCAAGAGTGTATGGAACGATTGTCTCCCTCTTAATCTCGGCCTCTCTGCAAAAGTCATTGAATTCATTTGATTCATATTTGGTTCCATTGTCGGTCCTCAATATTTTGATCCTCGTCCCTGTTTGATTCTCCACCAAGGCTTTGAAAGAACGAAACCATTTAAACACTTCATCCTTCTTCTTCAAGAAATAGATCCATGTTTTGCGAGAGAAGTCATTCACAAAAATTGCATAGTATAAGTATCCTCCCAATGATGTTATGGGCAACATACCAGATAAGTCAAAATGGACCAATTGAAGAATATCAGTAGTTTGACTTTCACTTGAAGGGAATGGTCCCCTTGTAAGTTTCCTAGTTGCACAACCCTGACAAGCTCCTTCATGATTCATGTTGAAATCGGGCATACTTGTGACCATCTTCCTTAGCCCATGTAAGGCTTTGTGATGAAGGGGGGCAAATCTTCGGTGTCATAATTCAAATTGACGAGAAGTATCGCAAGTCAAGGCTCCCAAAGGACTTCCTCCAACTTGATAGAGACCATCAACCCTAAATCCAAGTGTGAATGCATCCTTAGGGTTTCTTTGTCAAATATGTGCCTTTCCATCAATAAATGCTACCTTGAAGCTTGTATCTTCCATCGCAGAAATAGACACCAGATTCTTCTTCAAATCGGGCACATACAATACTTCTTGTAGATGAATGGTTTGACCTTAATTCAAGTGAAGAGTGACAGTACCTATCCCTTTCACGGGGTAGGTGGCATTATCTCCAAGTATGATCTCCAAATTAGTCTTCTTTTCAATCAAATTTGAGAGGGCCTCTTTGTACCCAGTGAAGTGCCTTGACACTCCACTATCAATCAACCAATGATCCAAAGTATCTAGAGGATAGGCAATAGATATAGCAGAAATCGGGCATACCCATATTCCTTAGCTCTGGTAAGGCTTTATAATGAAGGTGGGCAAATCTTCGGTGTCATAATTCAGATTGAACAGAAGTATCATAAGTCAAGGCTCCCAAAGGACTTCCTCCAACTTGATAGAGACCATCAACCCTAAATCCAAGTGTGAATGCATCTTTAGGGTTTCTTTGCTAAATACATACCTTTCCATCAATAAATGCTACCTTGAAGCCTTTATCTTCCATCGCAGAAATAGACACCATATTCTTCTTCAAATTGGGCACATACAATACTTCTTATAGATGAATGGTTTGACCTTAATTCAAGTGAAGAGTGACAGTACCTATCTCTTTCACAAGGTAGATGGCATTATCTCCAAGTATGATCTCCAAATTAATCTTCTTTTCAATCAAATTTGAGAGGGCCTCTTTGTACCCAGTGAAGTGCCTTGAGGCTCCACTATCAATCAACCAATGATCCAAAGTATCCAGAGGAGAGGCAATAGATACAACAGAAATAAGATAAAACTTCTTTTGTTTTTCTACAACATTACTTTCCACATACCTGGAATTTCTCGTCCTTTTGGGAGGTCGACCATTTCCATATTGAGCAGTAGAAGCATTCCTCTTTCCTTTATTGTTGAACTTGTTGTTCCTTTGATTGCCATTGCCTTTGAAATTGTTGTTGTTGTTGTTGTCATCCCTTGGAGAATCCTTCTTGTGAGAACAATCTCTAGCATAGTGGCCGAACCTGTTACAATTGTAGCACCTTCCTTTTCTTCCTTCTTTGAATCCCTTCTTGGATCCTTGACCCTATCTCCTCAGACTAGCAGTATTATTCCTTTTTGCATGAGTGGAGAAAGCAGTAGGTTCATTTCCATTTGAAGGCTTGTCTCTCTCCATCATCCTCGTCTCCTCTTGAGTGCATCTAGCCAATAATTCATCGAAACTAGGAATCCTGTCATTGTTGAGAATGGTGGTGTTAAACACATCCCATGCTCTTGAAAGACCTCCAAGTGCAATGAGAGTGAGCTCCCTGTCAGCAATAACTTCTCCAATAGATAGTAGGTCATTCTTGATTTGTGTTATTCTCATAAAGTAGGATTGGATAGACTCCCCTTTATCCATCTTGATGTCCTTCAACTTGTTCTTGAGAAAGAGGATTTGATTTGCATTATTTACTTTGAACATCCCAACCAGCTTATCATACATCTCCTTAGATGTTCCCAAATCATAAATATAGGCAACCAAATTCTTTTGAATGGAGTCTATGATAATTCTTTTAGCTTTGACCTCACCTTTATTGTACTTCGTCTTTGTGGCAACATGTGCATTTGAAGGAAGTTCCACCACTCTTCCCTGCACATAGTCCATAGCATCATGCTCTTCCAAAGTCAAATCCAAAGTCATCTTCCACGCATGATAGTCAAATTTGTCCTTGAGCTTATCCTCAAAGTTGAAGTGATGTAGTAGCCATTGAGGCTAGTCCAATAATCTTGTTTAACAAATCTCCCTTAGTGATTGCTTTCATCTCTCTTGCTTGGGCTTTGTCTTCACCTGTGCTCTGATACCATGTTAATTTTAGTTAACAATGGTATGTTCTATGCTTAGCACAATTACTTCAATGTTCCTTTAGCAGCCCAATGACAATTTCCAATTTAGTTTTCCAATAGCAATCACATTAACCATAAATCACATTGACAATAACTGTAGATAGAACATGAATAACAAAAATGCAGAAGACATGACAAGACAAGAGGACACAAAATTTGATAGATGCCAAGGAAAGACCCCAATGTGGGGAAAACCCTTTGATCAATTCTTCTTATTATTATATCAAATGTTTAGCAGAGAGAGACTACAAAAAGTCAAAGTTGACTTGCCGAATCAAAGTCAAAATAGCCCTATCAGAACTGCAGTCAAACTCGGCCCTAACCAGAAAGTCAAAGATAGTCAACGCAACAACAAAACTTCCCCCTTGAAGCTCGATCAAAGGCAGTCAAACTTGACCTCCAACAATGGTCAAAGTCAGCCCAAAACAGTGATAAAATCTGCAATCAATGCAGGCCAAACAACCCAAAAAATCTCGGTTTTTGTGCCAATCAATGTGGCCTAGTCAAATAGAGTCAAACCCTCCAAAATCACAGTCAAACTTGGTCAAATAATCCCTAGTCAACACTAGTCAAAACCCAAAAAGGGTTTGGCCAAACACTAACCCCGGAATTTCGGCCCAATTTCTCCTAGCTCCCTTGTTGCTGGGTATTTCGACCCACCTATAAATTCCACTGCTGAAGGCTCCCAAAATGGCTATGATATTCAACAAATCCCCTTCCGCAACTCCTCAAGTCTCAGCCCCATAGTCCTCTTCCTCCAAGTGTCCCACGTGTGGCACGAATAGGAACTGTGCGGGCCCACACAGTCTTTGTTGAACCAGCTCCACAACACGTTGAAAAGGCTCCCAAATTAGACTAAAGATGAAGACTCCCTCCTAGGGCTGGTACTTGAGATCTGCCAAAGCAAGGGTGAGATTCTCACTTGAAAATCTCTTGTGCTCAACAGCACATGCAAATTTGGCTTCTAGCTCAAGTGTGCTAGTGAGAGTGAGTGTTCAAATGATCAAAGATGCCCAAAATTAGTGCCTCCTATTTTTTCATTTTGCCTCCAATTTGCTCATGTGGGACCCAGCGATTGATTTCTTCCATCCTTTTTCTCCAAGAGTGTATTTCCAATAGGGGAGTGTATTCCCTCTTTGGTGTGGCCTCCACCATCCACTAACCATTCGATTTTTCCCTTTCTTCTATGTTGAGCCTTTGCTTAGCTTCAAAACTTCAAGTGGGGCCCCGCAACCCACTTTTCCTAAGTGAAAATGCATAATATGACAAAATTGGCAAAATAGATATTTCCCCTTAGCAATATTACTAAGTGGGAATATCACAATCCTCCCCGCCAAAATGTTGCTTGTCCTCAAGCAACTGCGAGGATGGACGCTGGAGAATCTGCTATCCCTCCCAAGTGGCATCCTCATCAAGCAGATTCCTCCATCTGACCAAGAACTCTTTGATGACCCTGTTCCACAAGTGTCTCTCATGGGTGTCCAAAATAGCCTCAGACTCCAAAACCAGATTCCCCTCATCATCCATGGCCGGTAACTCTATAGTTGTTGTCACCTACTGCCCCAGTGCCTTTTTCATGCAAGACACATGAAAATTGTTGTGAACTCGGGTCCCTGGGGGTAGCTACCTCTCCAACCCTCCGGGTGACTCTGTACAGCCCATAAAAGCGGGGCTTGAGCCTTTTGGCCCCCTTCTGTTTGAGCATGGACTGTTTGTATGGCTGAAGCCACAGGAAAACCGAAAGCCAGATCCCCAACCTCAAATTGTCTCTCTACTCGGCCCCTGTCAGCATAGAGCTTCTACTGGTTCTGTGCAGTCTGTAAATTGTCCTTGAGAGCATGTAGGATATCCTGGCTCTCATGTATCCAAATCCTTGGCCCTTGGTGTCACGCCCCTACATTGGCGATACTCTTCCAATCGCACTACAGCGGGGTGCGGCACTACCAACCATTTTCTTTTCACCAATACTTACGATTGTAGACTACGCCTGACATTCCATACTTAGTTTATTTTTTTCATTATCAAGTATTATCTTTGTCCTTTATACAAGTGAAAGCCCATAACATTCACATAAACAGCATTATACAATAGAAATGCACAACAGTATAAAGGGAGGGGCAACTCCTGCAATATGAGTCTGCCCGAATCAATATATATATATATATATATATATATATATATATATAATCTTCTTTTATAAGTACAAGTTAAATCTTGGGAAACCCCAAATTTACACTTAGCCAAATTTCCAACTTCGGCAAACTTGGTTGCCCAGCTCGTCGGCGCCTCCGCACGGTCGCCACACGACTCACCAACCCTTCGTTCACCTCGTCGCACGATCGTGTTGTTTGCCCAACTTGGGCGCGCCTCGTCGTAACCAAGTCGCCACACACGGGCGCCTCCGCACGAGTCACACCTTCGTTCACAACCTCAACACTTCACCGTTTCGTCGTGCACGACGCGCCCTACCCAAGTCGCCCGTCCGCACGATTCTTCATTTCGTCGTGCATGGCGCGCCCTCACTCAGCCGCCCGTCCACCCGTTCACCCAAACTCGTTCACCCGAACAACTTCACCCGAGTCGCCACACGACTTCACCCGGGTCGCCACACGACTTCACCCAATTCGCCCAAACGACCTCACCCGGGTCGCCACACGACTTCACCCAGCTTGCCCGAACAACTTCACCCAGGTCGCCCGACGACCTCACCCGGCTCGCCCGAACAACTTCACTCGGCTCGCCCGACGACCTCACCCGGCTCGCCCGAACGACCTCACCCGGTTCGTTCGAACGACCTTGCCCGAGTCTCCTACCTGATGACCTCGCCCGAGTCATGCCTGAACGACCTCACCCGAGTCCTGCCTGAACGACCTCGCCCGAGTCATGCCCAACGACCTCGCCCAAATTTTCTGCACTAGTTTCCTGCACGAGTTTTTCGCCTGAGTTTTCTGCACGAGTTTTTCACCCGAGTTTCTCACCCGACTTTTCTGCACGAGTTTTTCACCCGAGTTCCGCCCGTCGTGCGGGCTCATCCACGCACTGCAGAACTCCTTGATCGAACTCGTGATGATCGAATGATGGTCATTTGCCTCCAAACACCCTCCAATATATACGAGCAGGTGGCGGGTTATGTCACCCAGCCGACCCATGCCCAACGCCCAAGCCGACTCGTTCAACATGTTGCCTTCACCCAAGTGGAAGGTCGGCCCGCCCAACTCGTGGGACCACCCTCTCAACTCGCCCGTCCTTCGCACGGTGAAGGTGACCCGGACCGCAGGTCCATACACTTGGGGCCCAACTATCTCTAAACATCATATCAACGGAAGTCAATGCATTATAACTGTACAAAGCTCGAAATGGGGACATACCCATGGACATGTGGTACATTGTGTTGTAGCAGTATTCGCCCAAAAGCAACCATCATATCCATGCACATTGCTGGCTCGTCACATAGTTGCGTAAATAGCCCTCCAACCACTTGTTTACAATCTTCGTCTGCACATCGGTCTAGGAGTGATAGCTAGTGCTCGGGGTGAGCTCAGAACCCACCAGCCAAAATCCCCCATGAACCTGTTGTTCCGGTCACTGACAATAGTCTTCAAAAGACCGTGAAGTTGAAACACCTCCCTGAAAAACAGTTCAGCCACCTGTGAAGCTGAAGACCGAGCAAGAATAGCGAAGAAGTGGGTGAATTTGGTTAATCAATCCACCACCACATAGCCCTCCAACCACTTGTTTACAATCTTCGTCTGCACATCGGTCTAGGAGTGATAGCTAGTGCTCGGGGTGAGCTCAGAACCCACCAGCCAAAATCCCCCATGAACCTGTTGTCCCGGTCACTGACAATAGTCTTCAAAAGACCGTGAAGTTGAAACACCTCCCTAAAAAACAGTTCAGCCACCTGTGAAGCTGAAGACCGAGCAAGAATAGCGAAGAAGTGGGTGAATTTGGTTAATCAATCCACCACCACATAGATGCAGTCCTTGCCTTGGACTGTAGACAACCCTGATGATAAAATCCATCAAAATACTCTCCCATTTCCCCCCAGGGATAGGAAGAGGCTATAATAATCCAGCAGGGTGTGTCTGCTCACCCTTGTTCCTTAGAACAAAAACCCTTAAGGCTCTTCCATGCAAAACGCTCCCTGATAGCCCTATATGTTTTGGTGAACCCCTGATGCCCTGCTAAAGATGACTCGTGGGCAACCTGCATAATCTTCTCCCTCAATTGGGAGTTAGGCACTAAATAAATCCGGTCCTTGTAGTAGATCACCTTGTTCATCACCATATACCGATCATCTATAATTGCGCCATCAAGGACCTCCCATGCAAATCGATCCTTGGAATACCCCACTAGCAACAGCGCCTTCCAATCTGTCACAATGCTCATCAGTGAAATAGTAGTTAGGCTCCTAGACAACGCATCAGCCACCATGTTGTGTTGACCCTTGACATACTCAATGTCAAAGTCATACGCCTGAAGTTTGCTCACCCACTTTTGTTGCCTCTCCTGCAACTGCTTCTGCTCCAAAAAGAATCTGAGGCTATTGTGATCTGTTTTCACCCGGAACCTGTTGCCCACCAGGTATTGTCTAAACTTGGCCAACACATGCATGATGGCTAGCATCTCTTTGTCATATATGGAGTATAGTCACTCGTGGGGAAGTAGCTTCTAACTCTCAAAAGCTATCGAGTGCCCCCCTACATCAAGACTGCTCCTACGCCCTCCCCTGATGCATCGCACTCAAGCACAAAGGGTTGCGTGAAATCTGGAAGTGCCAACATCAGGCAATTGCTCATCACCTGTTTGAGGCACTCAAAAGCCTCTTGTGCTCCATCGGTCCACTCAAATGCCCCCTTCTTGGTCAAATTGGTGAGGGGGGCTACCAAGTGGGAGAAGCCCTTCACACTTCCTGTAGTAGGTGCATATACCCACAAAACCCCTCAACTCTGTCACATTTCGGGGCACTGGCCAGTCCCAGATGGCCCTAATCTTCTCCTCATGTACTCTCACACCATCCTCCCCAATAATATGCCCCAAATAGAGCATCTCTGTCAATCCGAACTCACACTTGGACAGCTTGGCGTAGAACTGTTACTCCTCTAGAATGCGCAACACCACCTCCAAGTGTTGCAAATGCTCCTCCCAGGTCCGACTATAGATCAGAATGTCGTCGAAAAATACCAATACGAATCTCCGCAACTGCCCACGGAACACATGGTTCATGCAGGACTAGAAGGTGGCAGGTGCGTTGGTTAGGCTGAATGGCATAACCAGAAACTCGAAGTGCCCATAGTGACACCTGAAAGTCGTCTTGGGGACGTCTTGATCCCTCACTCTGATCTGGTGGTACCCCGAACGCAGGTCTAACTTGGAGAGATACTTGGCTCCCCTCAGCTCATCTATGTGTGGGATGGGGTAGCGGTTCTTCAAAGTCTTTTTGTTGAGTGCCCGGTAATCTATTCACGTGTGCAACGTCCCATCCTTCTTCTTCGCCACGACAACTGATGAAGTGAAGGGGCTAGAGCTAGGCCTAATATGCCCAAGTGCCAGCAGCTCATGAATGGCTCGCTCAATCTAACCATTGTAGGCCTTGGGATGTTTGTATGGAGTGGTAATAACAATCTGTACCCCTGCCTCTAGCTCAATCGTGTGCTCAAACCCCTGGTCAGGTGGCTGCCTCGACGAGATGTTCCCAAACATTACCGAGTATCTGTCTAAGATGGTCTGTATGTCCGCGTGTGGTGGCTTGGGCTGACCCCAGCCTCAGAAATCCTCAACTCCACCACCTGATCAATGTCACCATGCCTCAGGTCAGTGTCCATCCTATGCGCTAAGACTGCCTGTGGAGGGTAAGAATGCATGCCCCGCAGAACAACCAATTTGCTATCCAGCCCTGTAAACTCCATCTCCAACTTCCTCCAATCAGTAGTGACCCAATCAAGAGAATAAAGCCACTAGACACTCATCACCACATTGGTGTTTGGTACATCCACCACGAAGAAATGGTTCGTCACTAAATAGTTCCCCATGGTCACTGTCAAAGTGAAGACATATCACCATTGCATGGTCTAGTCCCCTGGCACAGGGACTGAGAAGCCCTCGAACTCCTCAATCGTGATACCCCTCCTTTGGACCATCTGTGCATCGATGAAATTGTGGGTGGCGCCATTGTCCACCAAAACTGAGACAAGCTACCCCTACATAGTGCCTCTGATCCTCAAAGTCAAAAATTCGGGTACCCTGCGTAAGGACCCCTCCTGCTGGTGAGAAAGGGGCTCCCCTTGTGGTGGAGGTGGTGGTGGTCCCCTCTCTGTATGTGTCACGTTATCACCGCCACCCATCTCCAACTCTACGTCATCCTCCTGATCAATGTCAGAGAAGACCTCAATGTAATGGGCCTTGCCCACTATGCATCTACGGCCTGGTGACTAAGGTTCCTAACAGGTGAAGCATAGCTTCCTCTTTCGTAGATCTCTATGAGTCTCCTCATCCAATTGTCCATGCACCTGGTTGGCTCTCGGTGGGTGGAGCCCTAGTGTCTCTTCCCCTCTACTGGAACACCTGTCGGGTGGTATCTGCACTTTGGCCCTGGGTAGAACATCCTGCAAATCTCGGGCTCTACCAATGGCATCCTGCAAAGTAGTGGGCCTGTTGGACCTCACCAAACCCCTTAGTGGCTCTACTAGCCCTTCCAAGAACATGAAGACCCGCCTAGCCTCTTGATAAATCAGGCACCATCACTGACAATCTCAAGAACTCAGAGATATAGCCTTAGCACTCCTAGTCTGCTTGAGCCGTGTCAGCTCTCCAAAGTGCTCCTCCGGGTCTCTCCTCTCAAAACGCTCCAATACCCTCTGGGTGAAATCCTCATAGGTCGTAACTCCCGCATGTCCCATAGTGGTTAATCCATGGAACCACCAATCATGGGCTTCCCCCTCTAAGTGCAACGTGGCAATCTTGATTGCCTCTGCCTCTATCATCTGGTTGAGCTGAAAATAAACATCTAACTTCTCAACCCATGCCCTGGCTGAGCTCTTGGCCGAGCCATCAAAAGTTGGGAGGAATAATCTCCCCATCGTGCACTGAAGGTTAGTGCCATGTGTGTAGCCTCCTCCACTCTGTCCCTTGCTCCTATTGTTGCCCTTGAGTTGGCAAAAGTCCCTGAAGGTGATGGCATCTCTAAAATCGGGCCCATAGGACTGATACTCCACAAAATAGTCCCCCATGGGCATCTCCTCCTGCCCTTGCAGCCCTCCAGCACCAGATGTTAGAAATGTGGGAATGGTAGATCTGGGTGGTGTGCTGGAAATAAGTGGTGTGTTGGGTGGATTTGCTACCTGATGGTGTGAAGTGCCTGAGCCTTCACCCAAATGGATTTCTCCCTGAATCCCTTTGCCCTTGTTGTTGTTGCAATTCTGTTGTTGCAACTCATCAATGCCCTTAGACAGATCATTGATGGCCTTTAGAAGATGTTGGGCAAACTCCTCTTCTTTACTCATCTTGTCTCCCCCATTATCCCCCATGTCTGGCCTCTCAACCTTCAATTCAATGGTCACTAGATTAGGAGTGATTTGCAACTGCCTTTCCTTGCTTCTATACATGTACCTCCTGTAAGTGACATTCTGCTTATCCTCTGGTGTCATAAACTAAGTTGCTCCCACAGGCTGAGCCAAGACTATGAGTTATGATACCACTATAATATTCCTAAGGGAAATTTACAATGATAAACAAAGCAAACATAGCAAAAACACACAGATAAATTTCACACAATATTAAACACCCAGAAAATGCCAAAATTTGCATTGAGTTGAGCCATTTTATTAAGATAAATGATGGGGTACAATATGAGATCAGAAGGCATGCACCTGGGCTTGCCCAAGGCAAGCTAGCAAAGCCCAAGTGATGAAAACAAGTGCCCCAACTACTACGTAGTTATTCCCTCTATGGCCCTGCGTTGAACACCTAGAAAACTGAATTGTTGGTTGTGAAGAATGGTTGATTTGACCCCTTCCAGTGCTCAAAAAATTCCGGGAAATTAACCTCGGCCTCTCCTCCAATAACCCACCAAAACCCAGAAAGGGTTTGGCCAAACACTGACCCCAAAATTTCGTCCCAATTTCTCCTAGCTCCCTTCTTGCTAGGTATTTCGACCCACGTGTAAATTCCACTGCTGAAGGCTCCCAAAATGGCTAAGATATTCAGCAAATCCTCTTCTAAAACCCCTCCTCAAGTCTCAGCCCCAAACTCCTCTTCCTCCAAGTGTCCCCCATGTAGCATGAATAGGTACTGCGCAAGCCCATGCAGTCTTTGTTGAACCAACTCCACAACATGCTAAAAAGGCTCCCAGATCAGACTGAATATGATGAAGACTCCCTCCTAGGGCTAGCACTCGAGGTCCACCGAAGCAAGGGTGAGATTCTCGCCTAAAAATCTCTTGTGCTCAACAACACATGCAGACTTGGCTTCCAGCTCAAGCATGCTAGTGAGAGTGAATGTTCAAATGATCAAAGATGCCCAAAATGAGTGTCTCCTCCTATTTTGTCATTGTGCCTCCAATTTTCTCATGTGGGACCCAGCCATCAATTTCCTCCATCCTTTCCCTCCAAGAGTGTGTATTTCCAAGAGGGGAGCATATTCCCTCTTTGGTGTGGCCCCCACCATCCACTAACCATTCGATTTTTCCCTTTCTCCTATGTTGGGCCTTTGCCTTAGCTTCAAAACTTCAAGTGGGGTCCCACAACCCACTTTTCCTAAGTGAAAGTGCAAAATATGACAAAATTAGCAAAATAGATATTTCCCCTTAGCAATATTGCTAAATGGGAATAACACAAGGATGCAAACCCTTAACATGTTCAGGCTAGTGCTTGGGTTAAGGGGCTAAAGGGCATCGGGGAAAATTCAAACCACAAACCTAGATTATTTGCCAAGATGGATTTTGGACCTACGAACCTCCCAAACTCATAGAAAATTTTATTTCTCATAGATTTATGAGAACTAAAGCTTGTACTTCTAAGTTGCTCTGAGCTATGTTTGTGCACAACAAAGGCTAAACAAAGAGATTTCATTGATTGAATACATCCTTTAGATGAATGAAGTAAAGGGGAGGACAGAGATGGTGGTATAACTCAAGAGGTTGAAGACCTAATTTTGGCAATAAAGTGTTTGGAAGAGAAACTAGGACATCAGCAAGCAAAGTTGAGATCCCCTAAAGACTTTGCATGCAAAGAATTGCTAACCCCCAAAATCCAATCGGGAGCTTTCAGCGAGCTCTGTAGAATCAAGAAGACAGAGTCAAGGCTAGACTGAGCATGACGCCACCAAATGGTCATTTGCATCTCTAGTAATAACAACAAATTGAATAATTGTTTTTCGGTTTGGCCATCTTAGGCATTTGGGTAGGTTGTAATTCAGTTATGATAATGTTAGTTTAGAACAAGTCAATTAGAAGTTGTTGGTTAAAATAGTTGTAAAAGTGGGGGAAACAGGAGCAGGAGGAGTAATTTATTGCCTTGATGAAAAAATATAGATAAAATATGCATGGGGATTGGGGACTTCCACCAACAATTAGGCAGAAGCTTTAGCTCTATGGCAAGGCCTGAAGTTAGCCATTACTAAAGGTATACAACAGTTAATTGTTTTGGGTGATTCAATGTTAATCATCCAAAAATTCCATAAAGCTAAAGATCCTAGTGAACAAGATTGGCCTCCCTTGGATATAAGGTTTAGGGAGCAAATTAAAAAATTTGAGTCCATTATCTTCTATCATATAAAAAGAGAGAACAACAAAATTGTTGATGAGCAGGCAAACAAAGGAGCATGCCTTGAACAAGGTGTTCTACTCCTGGATCAAGGAGATCTAACATTTCATCATATTCCATGATGATCAGAGGTTATGTTAAAAATATGGCAAGGATTACTCTACATTGTATGATGCAATGGACTGAATAGGACCCAAAGAATGTCCTAGCGTTAATAAATAGTATGGTTAAGGCAACAGGGAAGGGAATGAAGCGGTGGCCCTTGGTAATGGAAACAATGGCAGACAGCCCCTCCAGATGGATAACAGTGATGAAAAACGTCATGACCAACGACATATGTTGTCACTCCTCACGCGAATGCACCACGGGATATATCACCCCTCAAACTTGATCTTCATTCCTCTGCAGACAGAGTTGATGCGGCAAGTTTGATCATTGGATTATGGAAAGGTTTCAGGACAAAGGTAAAATCAAAGGGCAAATGTGCAACAGGGGCATTCAATGCAAGGCAATGATACAAGAGCTTGGAATTGGAAACATGTTTGGTTATAAATGGCAAGAAGCCGGAAGGGAATTGTGTCGAGTCTCAATAACATTTTGTTTGTTGTCTAGAATGGCGTTCTCAGTTGAGGCAAGTGCAGAAAGCTCGGGAACGGTCCAGGAAGCAGCGTCAATGGAGGAAAGGTTGTCCAAAATTGGACAGCGTTGGAACACAGCTAATGGAGGAAGTGAGATCTCATTCCTCATTGTTGATGCAAGAGGTGGAAGTCTTGAGGGAGGATGTGGAGAGGCTTCGGTTTACAGTGGTGAATCTGGCCACTAAGGTTGACAATCTTACTGTGAAGGTGGAAGGAATTGCGGTAACGATGGAAGCGGCAGTCATTGGTGTGCTTATAGAAGTCTTTGGTCTCTAGGACCCACCTTCTCTTGAAGGTGCAATTCCAAGCGAGCCTGTGGAGCTGGTGAACTCAGAGATTCCAGTGCAGACAGAGGAAGAAAATGGCAATGCGATGGCAGACAGTGAACCACCAGGAAGGCAGTCATCAAATGTTGTGTAAATCAATGCTATATAATGGCATATTTTGGAGACTATATAAGAGAAATCCGGTTAAAAGCATAGTAGGGCATAGGCAAGGTAGCGGTCGGATACATTTTGATCAGTTTTGGAACTCAGCAGATGATGAACAGTTTTGTGTATGTAAGGGTACAAGCCCGTTTACTAGTTTGATTAATATAAGCTACCTGTTTCTTTAAAATTAAAAAATTAAAAATAAAAATAGTTGTAAAAGTTTTGAGAGGGGATTGCTTTTAAAAATAGTGTGGAATAATTAGGCTAACATTTTATACTTTTAGATAAATTGATGACTACTGTTAGCCCAGTGGACCAGCTAAGTGGTTGAGTACTTTAAGCTTCCTGTAGCTTCTCTGGGGTAGCTAAGTGGTTGAGTACTTTAAGCTTCCCTCAGAAGGTCTCAAGGTCAATTCTCTGGGGTGGCTAACTCTATTGCATGACTCACTCAAAGTCCCTGCCATGCCATAATCAGTACTGACGGTTTTGCACTAGGTAACATCCGCGTGCAGCAAAATATCTGGACCGCCGGTTTATGAGGAGGAAATGACGGGTTTGCACTAGTACCATCCACGCATGCAGCAAAATATCTGGACTGCCGGTTTATGAGGAAATGCCGACAGTTCTTGTTTGTTCTTCAACTTTTCGGATTCCTAACATATAAAAAATTATAGCAAAAAAATAGCAGAGATAGTCGCACTAAACTTTCACACGCAAAATATTGGAACATGCTATCAGACATAGTGTGAACTTTAAAATTGCCTTCATTGTCGAGAAAGATGGCCTTAACCAAAAAAACTTTAAGAATACTACTAATCACTCTGAATTTGTAGCGATTCCCCCACGGGCAAATAATCAGAACAGTGCATTCTAATAATTTGCCCTGTTAATGGTGTCCACAGGCGTCCAGTGTGTTAATCTAAACGTTTTCAAGCTAGATACTCCACTGTGACTAATAAAGATCCTACAACACCGGAAAACAGCCATTTGGCTTCAAAAGTCCAGAACAGGGCAAGGGATTAAAAAATCAAGTGCATTACTTAAATCAATCTCAAAATAAAGGAATATCCCAAGCATATACAAAGCCCGACCCTTCTACCGAACAGGTGCAGCTGGAAGAATCTTTAAACCCTGAACGCTATAGCTGACAAGTGTTTAAAAAAAAGAAAATGAAAACTCGGGATTACAATATACCCACCTTGTGATTGAACCCCCACATTAGGAGATTGGACAGCGGCAGAGCTTTGGCATCTTATCCATCCCTTATTTTTATGGGGTGCAGCCCTCAAAGGGCAATATACCCTAGTCTTGAATGACTGTAAACATGTCCCTGAAATGGAAGAGCTTACAAATGTGTATGGGGACTCTGTTGGCCTTTCGCACCTCAAACCAGCAATTCCTTCAACTGGCAACGCCGCCATTTCCATCCAAAACTCTGAATTCACTTTACACGACAAATCACGAAATGAGGAAGTCAATAACGATTCATTGAATTTCACTGGCACAACCATAAAAGATGAGAACGAACCATCTGTACTCCACACTGTACATTTTATGATGATAAAGAGCATTGATACACATTTTAGCAGCATGTCACATCACTGAAGCTAGAGCACTAGAAGAAACAAGGGAGAATACTCACAAAAATTACGTAAGTGATAATATGAAAATTCTATCGAAATCACGATATCCACAGTCGATGCAACGAAGTTATCGGGAAAATCGCAGACTACTGTCAGTCACCTGAATACTACGTCTTCTGTATGTAAAACGGGGTAATCAGATGACAATATCGGAGAAGAAAGGTACCAAAACCCTACACCCCACCGTCACATACTCACATCACAGGAGCTGCCGGAACCTAGGCCGTTAACGTATAACAAATTATGACTCTCGATTTAAGCGTACCTATCAAATTATCAGTCCACAATAACCCGTTCTTAGGGACTTTATGGGTGGCAAGTGCGGTGTTATCTAATTTATTTATTTTCAAAAATAAATTATTTGTGTTTTTCGAAGATTAATAATTGTGTAGTTAGTTTTGAGGGTTAGTGTAATTAGTTGATTTTTTGTCATTAAAGTTTTTTATGCTATTGAGAGGTCACGGTTCAATTTTTTTCACATTTTTGGTTAGGTTTTGTGGTTAAGCTGGCATAAAGTGATCTCTTTGGGTAGATTTGTCTAGTGCATATATTTTGTGGACATAGTGACCATCAATCTCCAAAGTCCTTAAACCACATTAAAAAATAACAGTTTTGTCTAACTATTAAATGTTTTAGAGTTTTTGGCTAGAATGGCCAAACATTTTCCTGGTTAAATCATGATCGTTTGTTATTTCAAATTTGTTTTTATCGCATATATGGAGTCAACAATGTGAAAAAACCCTAGGGCACTCGGATTATGAACAATTCACAACTCAAATTTGTGATTTCAAAAAATTCATACTGGAATTTAGACCTAAAAATACAACACAAAAAGCTCCAAAATGTCTAACATGTAGATTATAGCAAGGTGAAGCAATGAAATGAAACATTTTGGAGCAACACTTAAATCTTAGCTTAAGTGGTTTGGTGAATAATTGGTTTCCCCAACTATTTGGGTTTAAGTATTTGGAGGCATGTTGTAATTGGCTCATTTGTAATATTTATGAAATAGTTGTATACAATGTAATAGTGACAAACCATCTTTCAAAGTCGTGGAGTGTTTTGCATTTCCGAGGGAGAGGGGCGAAGTTGCAGGGCCGCCATGGTTTTGAAGACAGAAATTTGTCGCTTCAGCGGTGCAAAGATCTACCCTGGCAGGGGTATCAGGTTCATCCGATCAGATTCCCAGGTATTCTTGTTTGCCAATTCCAAATGTAAGAGGTATTTCCATAATTGTCTGAAGCCATCCAAGCTTACCTGGACTACAATGTACCGCAAACAACACAAGAAGGACATTCATGTTGAGCAAGTGAAGAAGAGGAGACGCACAACAAACAAGCCTTATTCTAGGTCTATTGTCGGTGCTTCTTTGGAAGTTATCCAGAAAAAGAGAACCGAGAAGACGGAAATTAGAGCTGTTGCTCGTGAAGCTGCTCTAAAGGAAATCAAAGAAAGGATAAAGAAGACTAAAGATGAGAAGAAAGCCAAAAAGGCTGAGACTGTTGCAAAGGGACAGAAAGCACAAACAAAGGTAACATACCAAAAGGTAACATTCCCAAAGGTCCCAAACTTGTGGGTGCAGGTGGGAAACAATGAAGAGGCAGATCTAGTTTCTAGTTTTAGAAATGGGAGTTGTTATGGCCACAAAGGTTTTGACATTTGTTATAGGAATGATGTTTTTAATGATGTTGAGGACAAACCATCTTTCAAAGTAACCTATTCTTCAAAAATTTAATAGGTTCATTATAATATATTCATTAAAATTTTAATATGTTCATTATAATAATTAAGTTTAGTTGACCCCAAGGATTAGCTCAATTGGTTGAATTCTTGTTGTTAAAAGCACCTTGCTAATGGGAGGTCACAGGGTCAATTCTCCTCAATCCTCTAAGGGTTAGGCTCAATTCTCCTCAATGCTCTAAGGGTTAGGCTCTACTAATAAGCTGACAAGAAGTGATCCCTTCGAGTGGATCTACCCAGATATTTTTGTGGACGTAGCCACCACCAATTAAGATTACATAAAGAAAATAACATGTTTTTCTCTCAACCTTTTGAATTAAATTAAATTATTTTATTATTATTATTTATTTATTTACATCATAAAAAATATGGTAACTAAAACATATTATTAATGTTATTAATAATCACATAACATCATTGTGAAGAGAGGTTACCTCTCATTTTATATGATAGTTAATCAACTATACTAAACAAAATTAACCAAAGTTTGAATCAAAATAAATAACATGTATAATCAAAATAATACTTATATACCATCCCCGAAATGTGGGGAAGTACTCTAGGTTTTTTCCCTTGCTTTATCTATATCATAAAATTTTGGTAACGAAAATATATTATTAATGTTGTTAAGAATCGCATAACATCATTATGAATAAAACCTTTGATTTTATATGATAATTAGTAAATTATACCAAACAAAATTAACCAATGTTTGAATCGAAATAAATAACATGTGTAATAATTATTATTGGTCTATACCATCCATGAAATGTGAGGAAGTACTTTGAGATATAGACATTTGGAATGAAAGCGCCAGTACTTCATTTCGTGGATGGTAAACCAGGTAAATCGTTGGCCCAAATTACAGGGCCTCGTCCCAAATGAATCGAAAAAAGTTGAACCCGTGATCAGTAACAACTAGCAACAATATCAAAAACTTCACGTTTAGCTCTAAACCACTTAAACTAACTCTTAAGACTCATCTCACACACATACAAACATATATAATTTTTTAATAATAAAAATATATTTTACCATCTATATATTTAATATAAAATTTAATTTTTAAATTTATTATAATTTCTCCTTGTAATCAAATATTAGAAAAATAAATATTTTATTAAGGTTAAATTCCTATCAAAATAATATCCTTTAACATAAATTTAACATTATACTTATTATTAAAATTAAACGTAGATAAAAAAAAAATTTAAATAAAAAATATAACAATCTTTTTTTCCGACTACTTATCCTTCCTTCGACCATTTCATTATTTTGTATTAATAAAATAATGTAATATCATTAAAAAAAAATTACATTCTTTTAATGTATATCCTCTTAAAAATTTATGAAAAAGGGACTTTTGCTATGGTCTTTTTCTATGATGTTAACGTGGAAAGAGAATTTCCCATACTGAGTATGACTTATCCATTATATAGATTTGAATCGAATATCGATCCAAGTTGAGAAGTTTTTGGATTTTTAGTTACAACATTGCAATTAACAAATTACAATAAAACTTAATTTATGATTTAGTTGATAGAGATGCTTTTAAATTAGATTAGAGTAAAATTTAATTTATAATTGAGTTGATAAATTAAAAGAAAAATTAATCAAATATTCCCTATTAAAAATGGCAAAGTTTTATATTTGTATTATTTTTTTTAAATAAATAAATAGGAATGGCTTGAACCATTCTAATATAATCATTGAAATTTTGATATATCACTTAAATTTAATTAATCAAAATATATGTTATTTTATAATTAAAATATATATTTTCATAGTTTATTATTTTACAAATAGAGACAAATATTTTTTGAATGGAATGACTAAGGTGGCAAAAGGTGGGGAGGGGTGGTAGGAGAGTGTGATGCCACCGGCCCACCACCCTACTAGCTGGTGGGACGTGGCAACATGCCTTCTATCCATCACTAAAGTGAATTCAAGTGATGTTTAACATGACAACCGTCGATACATGGCACCACCTAGCGAGCTTACTCTACATTCATTGTCATAGATGGCCACCCATGCGAACAAGCACTCCCGGAGGTATACCAATGTATGTAATGGGTTACAATACTACTCTCACGCATAGGCTAGCTCACTGCAATCCTATAAATTCATCCACGTTTAATGCCAGACCATCGTTGGATGCCTTATTGGGATTCTACATGTTGCCCGGAGTTTTTCTCAGTGAATTCAAAGACAAAGCTCATTATATTGGGGTGGCCTCAATAGTTCCTTTCCATACCTTTCTCACTAGGTCCTCCATTGTGCTTCATGGGCTATAGTCAATCACTAATATCAGTCTAATGCGAGGCTTACTGCCTTTTTCCACAACCCAACTTTGTGGCCAACTCTTAGTCTAACAAGGAAAAGTAGGCATGGCATTGTTGTTTCCTCTTTCAAGATTGAGGAAGGTGTCAGCTTACACCACACTCTAATCTTATTGGGCTTCATTCTTGGGTCGAGTCCCTCAAAGTTTCGCTATGACAATATATTCATGTTACCAGAGCAATGATGCCTCCCCCAACAATGTGCCCCCTCCAGAGCCAAGTGGTTAACACAAGTTTAAGTATGTTAGATTTTATGGAGTCTGTAGCTTAAACAATAAATTATGGTTTTATTTTAGTCCTTGCTCTATAGATGGCTCTACTCGCACTCCAATTCAATTCTCAAGAGATTGGGTTAACAATTTAAGGTGTGGTCTAGCCACAATCACTTTGGTTAGCTTCGAGGTGACACCTCCACTTGTCTCACTCACAATCATGCCTAGGCAGCAGGTCAAGGTTAGATGAGGCTTTGCCTACTATCAGGAGCAAGTTCACTTTAGAGCCTAAACTCAAGCTAAGAGTTTGGCAACATGCTACATGGAATCAACCCCCACCCCCCCAATCGATACAAGAAGAGATTACTCAAGTTAAGCGAGAGCTCTCCAGTGTAAGACATAATCTCACATACATTGAGGTGTTTGTTGAGGTGGTTGATTAAGTCCGTAGTATTGGTCATACAAGGGGTAGACAATCAATACATGGATACAGTGAATATATATTGGCATCTCAAATTCCCTTAAGGCTGAGCCTTGGTAAACCGCAATGAGCTCAAAAATGGTGTTATTCTATCTCTAAATCAAATGCAACGTTTCCTTATGGCAATGAACTACAGACTCGCAAAAATTAAATGACAATTAAAACCTTCCTCTAATCTTGATTGCTCCCTTAGAAATAACAAAGAACTTATACATATCAAAGCCACAAATTCCAAAAAAAATAAATATACATATGCAATCACCTTTTTACTTTCGTTTCCGTTATGTTCTCTTGTTTTGTACCATGTTAAAGAAATATCACGATGACTAACTAAATTATTCAATTATTTTATATTTTACAAGTTTTTAGATTTTTTCAATTATGAAACATTTAAAATTTTGCGTGTATACTCTAGTGTCCTAATAACGGGTCAACACGAACTTCTCATATCTAAAATGTAAATCTCGAAAGTAATACAGATCGTCTTCCCAAAAATATATATAAAAGAAAAAAAAGAGAAATATTCATTTTAATATAACAATATATCCTAACAACAACATGAATGACACTTCACCTTTAAACAAATAAAGTAAATTCATAAAGGTGAACATTTCCACTATTAATGCACATATACATTTTATATCCATTTAATATTTAAATACATATATAAGTCGCACTTCACGTTATCTTATCTAGTAACTTTAGTAAGTGGGATATGATTGTGATATGGTGATCAATTTATATAATCACATCCATATACTTTTAATTGCCTTTGGTACGTCGTTTATTAATCACGGTTTAGTTTTTATTATTTACACGTAAATTATATGTGTAATATTTAAATTTCTATATTGTTGCGGTAAATATTAAATTAGCAATTGTTTTTAAAGATGTAAAATTATATTAAAGGAATATAAAGTTTGGGAAGATGTGTTTAGACAACTCACTATTGAATTAATGGATGGATTTCATTGGTTGGGATAAATAGTACTTATTAGACCAATTCTGCATATTAATTGTATATTGAGTAAATCAGATTATATTAAAGGAATATAAAGTTTGGGAAGATCCGTTTAGACAACTCACTATTGAATTAATGGATGGATTTCATTGGTTGGGATAAATAGTACTTATTAGACCTATCCTGCATATTAATTGTATATTGAGTAAATCATATCGTACTTATGTGTTTTTTAAAAGTAGTTAGTAAAATATATCCTATCTATGTTGAAATTAAGGTTGTTACATTGAGATTTTCTTTTTCTTTTTCTTTTTTAATTGGGTAAAGTTTATTATAATTTTGTTAATAAATAGGGAAAATGTAATGGTTATTGTTTATAATTTATCAGTAACAAGTTAATTCATTATTTAAATAGGTGATATGGTGTGATGTTAAAGGAAAATTAGGTGATTGATATGCTCTTTTTAGTAAATATTTACTTTTATCAAATTAGTAAACTTTTATTCATGTTAAATTTAATGGTGGTTTGTAAAGAGGTAAAAAAAACCTAATTTCTTATTCTAAACAACACTTTTTAACTAATAAAGTAATTTTAAATTATATTTCAAAATTTAAAAATATTTTAAATAATCATTAATATCCACTGAAAACCTAACATATTCATCTAAAATTAACAAAAAATAATAGTCAAAATTGCTTGACCATTTATTTATTTATTTATTATTATTATTATTATTTTAACCTTTAATATATTAAAAAGTGTGGCTAATCACCAATATCTAGATAGATACCTTAAAAGAAAACATTCTAAAAAATGTTAAGTTTTATATATTAAAAAGTGTTTGCTAATCACCAATAATCACCAATATCTAGATAGATACCTTAAAAAAAACATTCCCAAAAATGTTAACTTTAAATTCATGCATTAATCTTATATTTACATGAATCTTAAGCCATTTAAGAAAATGAAAAAATAAAAATTATCTTTATGGTTTGTTGTTTACCTAGCTACAATTATTATTTAAAAAATCCAAGTATATCCTTAAACAAAAGTACATAAAAATATTAATATTTAATATTATCACATTGCAATAAGCAGAATGAGCAGAGAAATCTAGATGCCTTCCATCATGGAAATAAAGAAATAAATTTTTATGTTCTGGATTTAAGACATCTGTGGTTTATATCTTTTAATTTATTATTGTGGGTTCTTCGGTTAACAAATTAAAAAACTATTATATTTTTCCATCGTCGTCGCTGATAGTATCTACAATAACAACTACAAATTTTCAACGTTCCTTAATCCCACACATTAGTGTCAAAACATATTACTTTGGCTTTTGTTTATGTTATGGTCATAGATAATATCGATACAATTTTGGATAGCCAATAGTTTCCAAACATAGCAAGGACACCAACTCACTCAGTGGTTAACCAATCAAAAGTTAAGCAGTACACTATGTGGTTTTATATTAGTGTAAAGACATTTATAGCCTTCAAGCTTAAATGCTTTTAATAGTTCATAGCTAGACAATTCTCATAACATTGGTACGAGTTAAAATACAAATGAGAGTAGCAAGCATGTTAAAAGGTCAAAATATTTTAAATATTCCTAAAAGTATCATCATTAATTTATAGTTGAAGGTACTACATGCACACTCTCATATATGCTTTATGGCGTTCGATTATATATATATATATATATAGTAATAATTACATATATCGTATCATAATGCATCATATCCAATTTTTTCTAAACCTATCAAGTGGATATCCAAATATGTATCTTGGTAACTTGAAATAACAATTAGAAGTAAAAGAATGTAATGGTACAGATTCACATCCTTACGAGAAATCTATAAATGATAGAGATCTATAACACCGATGATTTCAGAGGCTCATAAATACTTATAGCTAGCTCAATAGATTTGGATCTTTGTCGAGTGATCCGCTGCTTAAGAAGCAAGTAGAAAAGAACCATTTTCTCCCTTCCTCACCTCACAAAACTATATGTTCTTTGGTTGTTTGTCCACCAGAATGCCCATTCTATTACTTGAGGGGGTCCAAACTTTGTTTAGCTAGTGTTGAAAAAAATGATTTTACTCCCCCCTACTGGACACACTGCGTGAAGTAAATGAGACTCAAGAGGTAAAGGAGATAGAGGAAAGTGAAAAAAACACCTCCCCATATGATAAAACCCTTAAAAAAAAGTGGAATTACAATAAGAAAAAGTAAACCCTACCAAAATTCATGACATCTGTTATAAGAATACAATCCACATAAGATGCAACAAAGTAAAATGAGCTACTCTCACAGTAGAGTGGAGAAACTGGAGTAAGAAAAGGGTAGAATCAACAAAGATTAAAGTTGAATCCCAGGCTATGGGGAGACCTGATGAAACCCTTGTTAATAATGACCAAGCAGAGACTCTTAACAATAAGAAAATCTTGCTTATAAGAAATACATGAGGACTTGGAAGAAGCTTCAAGAGGAGGCCCATTAAGAAGAGAAAAAATGATGGCAATAGGACTTTGGGGAGGAACTCAGCAATTTGGAGACATAGTTGTCACTCACACGAGAAAGACGAGAATATCATATCCAAAAAAAATTGACTATATACTCAAGTAGAAGCATGTTGATGTTATTTTATTTTATTCCAGTTTGCATATGGAACAACACAGTGGAATGATGGTTGGTTCCAATTAAGACCAATATGTCAAAGCTATTTTCTCTTTTATGGTAAATTGTTGACACCTAATCCGAAACGGATGAGGTGAAGTCAGACAGTCATCTAGAAGATGAACTGATCCGTTTTATATGTGTATAAATAAAGTGCTGGCTAATGAATAAATCAATCAATCAGTGTTTTCTCATTCAATTGTTTTCTTGCGCTCATTGCTGGAGTTACCCTGGCCTGACATGGTATCAGAGCACAGGTCCCAAATTGGTTGTAACTCCTGGTCAGTTCTGTGCTGAACGCCTCTCAGACTGACACTGCTCACTGACTGACAGAGACTGTGCCTCTGGAGACTGCGCCCTCAGACCTTGAGTACTGCGTCCGTTACCTATGCGTTGATGCTGTTGAACTAAGAACTGAGGTATCGTTTTCTTTTTATGGTGACTGTGGTATGCGTTCAAGATTTTGGCTGCCTTCTTAGTTTAATGAAGAGTGACGGTGAATGCGTTGAAGTAATGGTAGAACAGTGTATTGCTGCGAACTGTGGTTTATTACTGCGTATTTTAATGGTGTATTGATGCAAGCTGAAGACTGTGTTTTTAATGCTGGATGCGTATTTTTTAATGACCATTGCATGACTGTGTTTTTTGAGAAATACATTGGGAGACTGTGTTTTTTTAAAGAACTGTGGGTATATGGTGACTGGTATATGGTGAATGGTGATACCTGCCTGCGTTGTAAGAACTGCGGCATCGTTTTTTTTGAAACAGTGGCATTGCTTTCATAAAACAGTGGTATCGTTTTTAATAAAACAGTGGTAAGACCTGACATGATGCTGCATTATTTGTAAAGGTGGTAAGAGCGTTTTATGCGTTTAATGCTGCATTATGATGAATGGAAAGACGGTGCCCGAGGAGGAGTAGGAGACCGCGTAAGGCTCGGAGGAAAGCGTGCCCGCTATATTAATATATGAGTTGCAGTGATATATTAATTATTGAATATATTGGTGCGCCCAAGTGTGAAACTGTGTGAAACTGTGTTCAGATAAGAATGACTTTCTATGTAGGCCTCCAACAGAATTGGATTACACGCAAACGCACGGCTTAACCTAATGTTTACACCAGATTGGTTGTTGATATTGTTAATTTCTTGTTTTACTGCAATAACTCTCCAGCAAAGGAAAGAGCGACATTGAAGAGCGCCCTCATACTAGTTTCCAGACATCTGTAGCAACGAAGAGCGCCCTCTTTTTTAAACTGTGATATATTGATATATGTTTTGTTGTGAGATATTGATGCGAGATATAAGATATAAGCAGTAAGCGCCCTTGATTTTTTCATTGAACAGTGATATATGTTGAAGATACAGCACTCTCCTTTTTCTCTATTGAACAGTGATATATGTTGAAGATACATATGAGCGCTTTCTTTTTCTCTGTTGAACACTAATATATATATAAGATTTTTTTTCCAGCAGAAGTCTTGCTGTGACATAAGGATTTTTTTTTCCCAGCAGAAGTTTTCTATCAACAGAAGCTTTTTTGGCAGAGATAATTTTTTTTTTACAGAATGCATTCAATCATTTCTATGGTCGGAATAGTTCTCACTGGCAAGGAGAACTATTCTGAATGGTCTCGGATGGTGAAACACACCCTCATCTACAATGAGCTGTGGAAAGGAGTGTGTGTCGAAGAAGAAGACAGAGACCCTGTGCAGCCCACATCAGACAAAGAACTCGCCATTTGGGAAAACAAGAACAGCAAAGCCTTTGCATTGATCGCAGCATCTGTCAATGAGGAAGTAAGTCGTCATATTTCCTGCTATTCCACTGCTTTTGAAGCTATACAAAAGCTGAAAGAACTCTATGATACACATTCTGCACTTGAAGTTGTGCAGCTCATGATTAAACTCTTCACTCTTGAACTAAAAAATAATGATCCTCTTGCTCTTGCATCTGAAATAAAGTCTATAATGCATGATATAAAATCCACTAAGGTTGAGCTGGATATCTCTCTTATTGCCTTTCTCAAAGCACTCTATCCTACCTACTCCAATTATCTTGAGTCTTTACAAGCAAATGGAAACCTTAAAGATATAACCTTTGACTCTCTTGTGAAAAAGTTTGCTGAAAGAGAGAAAGCCTTTGGAAAGAAAACAGTCCCTGAATCTTCTGAAGAGACTATTTGCCTTGCTCACAAAGAAAAGCATCCTGCTCAAGATTCTGCAAGAGGAAGAGGTGGACGAAGAGGAAGAGGAAGATACTTCAGAGGCAGGGGGGGCAGACATTCTCAAGCAGAAAAGGCAGATCTGCATTGCATTCGCTGCAAACGAAATGGATCACATGATGATTCTACATGCAAGCTACCATGGGACAAAGTTGAGCAGAGAAGAAATCAGCAGAAAGGTAAAACTGATGACTCAGACAAAGGTAAAGCACCCGAATCTGCACACTATATTGAAGCACAATGTAATATTGGAGTAAATGAAGATTTGTTTAATGCTTCACTTGCTTCTTCGAAAAATGACTGGTTGCTTGATTCAGGAGCAACCTGTCATATGACCCATAGGAGAGATTTCTTTGAAGATTTCACTAACAATGTTGATGGAGCAGTATACTTTGCAGATCAGTCAAAAATCAAGCCATCAGGGCTTGGCACAATCAGGCTTAAACTGCCTGGTCTTCTAGACTTTCTTCTGGATCATGTTCTATATCTCCCACAGCTGAAGAGAAACTTGCTGTCCCTGGTTCACATCCGCCAGCAAGGTCACTCCATTCACATGTTTGATGGCAAGCTTGAGGTAAGAAAGGCATCTGACCACTCACTTGTCATGAGGGGTATAGAAGAAGAAAGACTCCTTAAACTGCAAGGAACCTCTGCTCATGCACAACATTTCTCATATATTTCTCATCATGAAGAATGTACACTTCCATCAAGTTTATTATGGCATGCTAGATTTGGGCATTTAAACTATGATAGTCTCCGCTTGTTGAAGAAAAATGGTGTTGCTGGTTTGCCTACAATTCCTAGAAAACATAAACAATGTGATGCTTGCATTCTAGGAAAGCATAGCAAACAGTCTTTTCATGATTCACATTCAAGAGCACATAGGAAGCTTGAACTTATTCATTCAGATTTATGTGGTCCAATGCCTGTTCCTTCTGCAAATGGAAATAAATATATCATGACATTTATTGATGATTACACCAGAATGTGTTGGGTTCATTTATTGAAGAACAAATCTGATGCTTTTCAAACATTCAAGAATTTTCATAAGTGGATTGAAAATGATGCACAATCTCATATTGGGTCTATTCGCACTGATAATGGAAAAGAATATACATCAAATGAATTTGAACACTATCTTCGCCAACATGGGATTAAACATCAAACAACTGTGCCTTATAATCCTCAACAGAATGGTGTAGCTGAAAGAATGAACAGAACAATTTTGAATATGGTACGATCCATGCTTTTCTTCAAAAATGTAAAGACAATGTTTTGGGCTGATGATGTTCTATGTGCTGCATATATAAAGAATAGATGTCCATCTAGTGCTATAAGAAACAAGACTCCTTATGAATTGTGGTATGGACATGTTCCTTCGGTAAAACATCTCAGGATATTTGGTTCCACCTGTTATGCTTTAATACCAAAGGTACATAGAAACAAACTTGGTGCAAGAAGTCGTAAGTGTATCTTCCTGGGGTATTCAAACACATCTAAAGCATACCGCCTTTATGATGAAGTAAATAAAAAGTTTGTTTTATCTAGAGATGTCATTTTTCTTGAATCATCCAAATCTGACAATGTTGTTGAGCGGCAACTTGATCGCTTGGATAGATTCACAAAACCAAAATCATTTCAAGAGTTTGATAATCAGATTCCACATCTTGAAGGGGGGATTCTTATACTAGATCAACATGTGGAATCTTCTTCTGAAGAACAATCTCCCCTGCATGACACTCCAACAACGGATGATGCTTTAAGTGATGTAATTGATAGAATTGGGAGACTCAATCTTGATTCAGACCCAACTCCATCAACAGAACAGCCTGGACCATCTCAGAAAGGTCCCCCAAAGTGGCTGACAAAGACACTTGAAAGTGTTCATCCTGATGAAATTGGAAAAACAGGAACCCGAAATTCAAACCGACAAGATGGAGGTGATGTAGATAACTCTAATTCACCTGTTGATATGGATGTTACTTATGATTGTGAATTGAACTTGTCTACAGATTTTGAACCAACTTCCTTCAAAGAAGCTGCTTCTCATGATGAATGGAAAGAAGCGATGCAGAAGGAGTATGATGCCCTCATAAAGAATGGTACTTGGAAGCTGGTTGATCCTCCATTTGGAACCAAACCAATTGGCTGCAAGTGGGTCTACAAGAACAAGTACAAAGCTGATGGTTCACTTGACAAGCACAAAGCTAGGCTTGTGGCAAAAGGTTTTGCACAGAAGGAAGGGGTCGATTATGAGGAAACTTTTGCTCCCACAGCAAAATGGGCCACCATCCGGACACTCTTTGCACTAGCTGCTCAGAACGGTTGGAAAGTCCATCAAATGGATGTAAAAACTGCATTCTTGAATGGAGATCTAAAAGAAAATGTTTTTATGTCCCAGCCTGAAGGATTTGTTGTGAAAGGACATGAACACAAAGTATGCAAACTTGTGAAGTCCTTGTATGGCCTCAAACAAGCACCACGAGCCTGGTATGAAAAACTAACTGAGCATCTTCTGAAACTCAACTTCAATCATTTTGATCTTGATGATGCAACTTTATTTGTCAAGAAAGTTGGCAAAACAGTTGTATATCTTGTGGTATATGTAGATGATCTTTTAATGACAGGGAACAATGAAAGCTATATTGCATCCATAAAGAAAGAATTAGGAAAAATCTTTGAAATGACTGATTTGGGCTATGTTCATTACTATCTTGGCATTGAAGTAACCCAACATCCAAAGTCCATATTTCTTTCTCAAAAGAAATACATTGGAGATTTGTTATACAGATTTGGCATGACAGAGTGCAATCCCCTCTCTACTCTAATGGAACAAAACTTGAAGCTCACATCTACTGAAGGAAAGGAATTTGAGGATGCAACAAAGTATAGACAGCTTGTAGGAAGTCTCATCTACCTCACTACTACCAGACCAGACATTTCATTTGCTGTTGGAATCCTCTCCAGGTTTATGCAAAGGCCTTGTGAGGGACATTGGTCTGCTGCAAAAAGAGTTCTAAGGTACTTGAAGGGAACTCAAGACCTTGGAATCAAGTATACACAGGTGGACGACTTCAACTTGATTGGATACTCTGATTCAGACTTCGATGGAGACAAAGAAACTGGGGTATCTACTTCAGGATATGCTATGAGTCTTGGATCAGGAGCTGTCTCCTGGAGATCACGCAAACAATCAGTACCAGCAGATTCCACAACAGAAGCAGAATACGTGGCAGCAGCTGAAGCAACAAAAGAAATTGTGTGGCTCAGGAAAATTCTTGAAGATTTGCAGGTAAAACAAATACAATCAACTCCACTCATGATTGATAACACATCTGCAATAAAGTTGGCCAAGAACCCAAAGTTCCATGATCGTACTAAGCACATCAATACTAAATATCATCTGATCCGACATCATGTCGAGGCCAAAACAATCCATCTTCGTCATTGTTCCACAAACGAGCAAATTGCAGACATCTTCACCAAAGCGCTTGGAAGAGAAAAGCTTGAAAGATTCAGAATGATGCTTGGACTCACCAACATCCCTTCAGATTAAGGGGGGGAATGTTGACACCTAATCCGAAACGGATGAGGTGAAGTCGGACAGTCATCTAGAAGATGAACTGATCCGTTTTATATGTGTATAAATAAAGTGCTGGCTAATGAATAAATCAATCAATCAGTGTTTTCTCATTCAATTGTTTTCTTGCGCTCATTGCTGGAGTTACCTTGGCCTGACATAAATGTCCCTCAAAATTTCAAGGATGAACAAGATGAACTTCTAATAATGTTTTCTTTATTTGTCAAATTTTCTGGTACCATTTAAATGGGGAGGAGGACCAAAATTATTGTTTCCATCACTACAAATATTATAAGACTCAAAAGTTTGGCCCAAATACCCTCCCAAATGAAATGCTTGATATAACAAACATTTATCCTTGAGCCAAATGTGCATCAATACTTACCTTCATAAATAGTCCATGCTGTTTTTTGCAAAAAAGGAAAATCTTAATCCATACCTCAACACATGCAGGTAAGACATTCAAGAAGCTCAAAATGTACTACATCATATATTCATCTCTCTAAATTGGACCCAAAAAAGAAAGATCAACAACAACTTATACAATTGGAAAGGTAGTCATGCTCCATAATATCATGGTTAAGTGTGTAACACGCAAATTGCACTCATGTACAAGTCCAATGTATCCTAGTACACAACTACCAAATAATTGCCAAAAAAGATGCTTTACCAAAGCTAATGTACATGTTCTCAGGAAAAAATGGAGAAAGGTGCAAAAGTGTAATTTTTGTTGTTGAGCAATCCTGAAAGAGGATTGCATGTAAAGTGTCATTCATTGCAACAAGCTTAGAGAAACAAACAAACAACTTATACCAAATATATTTAGTTTGTATTTACATGCATATTAAATTAAATTAATAAAAGGAATAAGTACTCATCATCATGTAATATCAAAGTCTCTTAATCGTTAATTGCTAGTGATCAGAAATTAAAATTGAAGGTTTTTTTTTTTTGCAAGCTAGTTTATGTCTTATGGGCAATGGATTGAAATTGCAAAAGCACATAAACTTAGCAAACTTAGTTATGTTTTGCAGATTTTAATAGTGAAAAACAGACAACATGAAGTATCACAAAACAACAATTTGATGAGAGAGTTCACCCCTCTTGGGCTACATCTCCAGGTCCAGCTTCCAATGTTTGGCCTTTAAAATATATATTCAAATATGTAATTACATCAACATATAATGCTCAAATTGTAAAAATAACACTACCATTGCATCCACAACAACCAAAAACCCACGTGTAGGCTCTTCTTGGGCTAAAAAATGTTGAAAAATAGCCAAGTTAGGCCTCCTTCTTCATTTCCCTGCTAATTGTTTTGCAAAATCGACCTTCTGTCAAGATTGGCAACGAATCTGGACTTTGGTGGCCTTGCACAACTACATTTTCGCAAAAATAGGTGGCGGGATCGGCCATGAAACCCACTAAAAAAGGTACAATTTGTCGAATCATTAAATTGACACGTGTGCCTTTATTCTCCGCCTTCGGGTCATTCATGTGGCATACAATATGACCGGGGGCACAAGCCAGAGGCCACACGCTCCATCGGCCCTACTTCTGGTTGCATAATGGTTAAAAGGACGGTGGGTTGGGCGTGAGTAGGGTGCCATGCGCTTGCCCATCTCGTGGTTTTCGTTTTTGGTTACGTTGAATACCATAGAGCTCGAGGCTAGGGCCACACCCCTATCCCTCTCCGCTTTGCACTAGGTCATGCCATCCCAAGGTCGAACGAGCAAGCCTGTTGGCCCAACCCCACCTTCCCAAAACGACGAAACAATTACATAATAAATTAAAATGACCCAAATGTATAATAAGAACCAATTCGTCGTATAGTGGTAAGGCAGACGATTATGTCTTGTGAGGTCACGCGGTCGAACCCTAAGGAGGTCGGTCAGTCCATAAACCACAATTTTGCACTCTGATTGGCCAAAACCAAAACATGTCAACCAATAAAAAAACACGAACTGCCCCTCTATGTTCATGCCACGTGTCATCACGGGATTGGCCCATCTGACAATCATATTGTATAGTCACCCTATTGACATCAGCAACACATCAGCGTACATACTGCCACGTGGCATCCGTATATTCCTTAGTCAACCCTATAAGTTGACTTTTTTACTATTTGCCAAAAACTTCGAAACTCAATAGCTTCCTTATACAGTGTCGGATTGAGGCAATTCAAGCGTCGTTGGAATCAGAACAATGATATCCATGATTTGGAACCACGTTTGGGATAGTTTGAGCACTTTTTATTTTTGAGCATATTTTTGATCCCCTAGATCATTCCTCCCCACTCAAAGATTTGGACCACCAAAAGTATATTTTTACTCAGCAAGTAAGTGAGGGTACAACTCCCTCACTTTCTTGATCTCAATCCACCTTGCTTTACTTAGATTGGTACCTTTGAGCCCCACTCGAAGATACTCCACATTACCTCTGCATGAAGTCCTGATTCTCCTGTCAAGAATTGAGTCTTCCTGCAACTCATTTAAATATTCAAGATCAAAATCTTCTATAGATGGAATCTAAACATTCTCTTCATGATCATCAATCATTGGAGGCTCATACAATCTCAAGTTTTCCACATTCGCAATGGAATAAATTTTCATGTAAGGTAGAAAATCTAATTGGAAAGCATTATTACTAATCTTCTCCAAGATTTTGAAAGGACTATATCTAATTTGCTTAAGCTCCTTCACCTTGGAGTATTTCCTTGCTAATGTACAACCAACCTTGATCTCCCACTTGGAAATCATGATCAACCTGATGCTTGTCATGTCTTGCTTTGTATTTCACTTTGCTTGTCTCTAGTTGTTATTGTACCCTTTGATGCACTAACTGGATTTGTTCAATGAAATGCTTTGCTTTGTCCACATCACTATGTCCATCTACTGCAATATCTTTACCAAAGATGAAATCCAAAGGAAACTTTTGTAAATAACCCAAACGAGCTTCAAATGGAGATACTTGTGTACTTGAATGGTTGGCATGATTGTAGGCATGTTGGATGTAATGTAAATGCTCATCCCAAAGTTTAGGATGCTTACCACAATATCCTCGAAGGAGATGCACTACTATTTTGTTTACTACTTTTGTATGGCCGTTAGTTTATGGATGAAATGTGGTGCTCTTCTTCAACTTTGTGTCCATGAGTTCCCGTAAACTTGACCAAAACTTCTCGATCAAAATAATAGAAGTGGGTAACCCAAAGTGAATCCATACATTTTGGAAGAACATCTTTGCGGTCTATTGAGCTGTAACATGTTTCTTACATAGCATAAACACATACATTTTGATGAAACGATCCACAACAACATATATATAATCGTTACCTTTCCTAGACATTGGTAGTCCACCTACAAAATCCATAGAAATACTTTCCCAAGGACGAGAAGGAATAGGAAGTGGAGTGTACAAACCCAATTTCCTATTACTAGGCTTGCTAGTAGCACACATGGAGCATCCTTTTACATATCTTGAAATAATTTTATTCATGCAAGGCCAATAACAATACCTCTGAATTTTCCTGGATGCGGGTGTATCTAAAGGTTGACAAGACAACAGAGGAATGGGCTGGCAAGTGGCATCGCCACATAGCCGCCCGTAAGCTTGCACACACAGTAGTTAATCCGTCTTACAGTAATCATAAATGCCATTCAATGCGACACTTGAACCAATTCACCAGCGCCATCCTGCCTCGGCTCTGCGTCATGGAGGCCTCAGGTAATATTCGGGCCACCTTCTCTATTTTTTCTCCTCTGCCTCTGAATTGCAATTGCCCTTTGGATGTTGTGAAGCCAAGCATTCGCACTGCAATAAGCAGGCGATGTAATCTCCTCTACTGCTTAGACTTTGGAGTGGGCAACCATTACTCTCACAACCTAATATGCAATTTGACTCTCGCCTTTGAGCCTTCTGATCCCTCTGCCTCCAATTTCTGCATAGTGCCGACTTCACACAGGCAACCCCTTCCTCCCCACGTCATTATGTCGAGACTGCGCCAGCAAATGCGTAGCAGAAGAGGCAGCAGTAGAGGGAGACTGCAACGTTCCTCGCCTTCCTCGGTCTTTGAATCCTTTCCCCCCTCGTCAAGTCACAACTTAGCCCGTTATCCTGAAACACACAGTGGTAGAGGCTGCACTCGCGCTGTTCGTCCTCTGTCCCCGCAAACCCGTCCTTCTGCAACTGCTTCCCCTTCCAGCTCTCAGCCAACCAACCATTCAGCCCAATTCACCTACCATTGCACTCTAAATTGACCTATTATCAGGGCAACCATTACAATTATGTTTCAGGAGGAGCCTTCCAGTGATGAAGGTCGTCCCACTCAAGCAATGAAGAAAAGTGATATAGCTCAAGGCGATCCCTCTACCGCAGAGCAAAACCAAGCAAGTCAAGTGAAGGAAGACACGGGATGCAAGAAGACGGGGATGACTTCGACGCTTACAGATGTCTCATTGTTGAAGAACACCCGACAGCAACAAATGACAACTAGCACAACACGCGTCTTCAGGTTCTCGGTTCCAGGCAATCAAGTCTATGGGTTTACTTTTTAATTTTTAAGCAGAACAGTTAATTTTGAAACTGATTTCAAGAGAACATCATTATATGCTTATATGCTGGTTTCCCCTGTGAGGGTAGCAAATTTATTTTGGATTGGACTGGTTTCCCATATCTGGGCAATCCTCATTTTGTTTTTGTTGCAATATGCCATGAACGTTGGCTAGGAACTGCAGAGGCCAGAGCCTCCTTGTATTATTTTGTTACAGTAATAGATTTTAGACAGACTTAAAAAAAAAAAAAAAAAAAACAAAACAAAACAAAACAAAACAAAACAAAACAAAACAAAACAAAAAACAAAAACAAAAAAACAATACATCTGAATTTGAGCAATTGTTTTGCCTACACCAAAGTGACCAGCACTAAGAGAACTGTGGGCTTCCTTTATGACATTGACTCTTTCACCCTGTGGAACACATAACTTGCTAAGGTAATACAACAACTTTTTATGAACATGATAATCCAACTCTTCAACACGATTGCCTTAACTCAAAGTTGCATAAACATCTTTAAAATATTCATCTTAAGCATATTATTCAACATAACTTTCATGCATGATTGAGTTATGCTTAAGAATAATAGATGCATTAACAATAGGCCTTGATAACATATCTGAAACTTTGTTGTATATACCTTTCTTATACTTGATTACCAAATGAAATTGTTGCAGGAATCCCACCCACCTGAAATGTCTACCTTGTTGTAGCTTGGTTTGCGATTGTAAATATTGCAAAGGTTGATGGTCAGTATGAATAATCGTTTCTTTACCCATCAAATAATGCTTCCATTTATTCACACATTATACCAAAGCATAAAACTCTTTATCATAAGTTGGATAGGTAATTATTGCATTCGTAAAGGTTTCAGAATGATAACAAATTGGCTTGCCATGTTGCATTATAACTGCTCCCATAACATATTCGCTTGCATCGGTTTGAATCTAAAATGGTCACTTAAGATTTGGAAGTGCTAGAACTGGTGTTGCATTGATTTTCTCTTTAAGAATGTTGAAGGCTTTTTGCTACTTGCCTCCCCACTGAAAGACCTGTTTCACACTTGTCAAAGCATATTATGGTGCTGCAAAGAGTGAGAAGTTAGTGATAAATTTTCTCCAATATTGGGTTGCTTCCAAAAAGCTCCTAACTTATGTTACATTGTTGGGTTTAAGCCAATTCACAATGACATCAACTTTTGAGGGATCAATCTTCAATTCACCCCCTCCTACAATATGACCCAAATAAATCAAAGAGGTTTTCCCAAATTCACACTTAGACATCTTCAAATACAACTTTTCCTTTTTTAAGACATCTAAAACTTGTTTCACATGCTTGACATGCTCTTCACGAGTCTTACTGAAATACAAAATATCATCTAAGTAGACTATGAAAAAATCATCAAGAAATGGTCACAACACATCATTCATAACTCTCACGAATGTTGCAGGTGCATTGCAAAGCCCAAACGAAATAACTAACCATTCAAACAAACGTTGTTTTGTCTTGAAAGCAATTTTCCAAATATCATCAACATAGTTACTGATCAAACAGGGACTATTACCTCAAAACCGGTACTCGTGCCCAAAACCCTTAAAAAAACATGAAAAAACAACCCAAAAATAAAAAGTGTTAATTCTGCATCAACATTTTTTTAGAGTAAATTTTCAATATTTTTTAGTAATAACAGTAAAAAACAATGAAAGTCATTTTGTTTGGTGCAAAAAACTCTTTGAAATCGAAAAATGTTGGTGTCGGAATAACGTATTTTTTTCAGGGTACATTTTCAACATTTTTTAATAATGATGTTAAAAATAAAATATCATGATTTTGAAAAACTTTAAATTTCCAACAATTTTCAAACATGACATTAAAAATAAAATATCACGTATTTGAAAAGCTTTAAAATTCCAACGATTTTTAAGCATGACATTAAATTTAAAATATCACTTTTTTGAAAAACCTTAAAATTCCAACAATTTTCACGCATGGTGCTAAGAAAAAATACTTATAATTGTTTTCAACCATAGCATTAAAGATAGTATATGATGACTTAGAAAAGCATTGAAATGTTGACAATTTTCAACCATGGAATTAAAACCAAAGCTTATGACTACAAAACAATCTTAAGTTTTCAAAATATTTCAAACATGACATTATGGAAAAATTTTATGACTAAAAAAATTTAAAATGAATACCTGAATGCAAGAGTTATTATACCAAGAGTAATTTTTTTTAAATGCTAAATGTATAGCGATTTTAAAATCTTAGCCTAAGACAACTTGATACATTGCAAAAAAAATTAAAAATCAACTATTAAATTGCACATAAAGAGATCAGGTTGCTAAACAAACATCGTCACGGACCCTACAATATCTATATATCTATATATATATATAAAAGAAAACAAAAATTCAAATATTGAAAAAAAAATAAAAACAATAAAAAAAACGCAAAAATACAAAAGAAAACAAAAATTCAAATATTGAAAAAAACAAAAATATTTAAAAAACAATAACAAGTAATATAACATAAAAATACACGACAAAAAAAATCAAACATAAAAAATATATGGAAAGCACAAAATACTTATAAAATGTTAAAAAAAATTAACCATACCATGTAAAAAAAAAAAGTAAAATAAAATATAAATAAATAAAAAAAGGAAAATATTTCAAAAACAGAGATAATTTAAGAAAAAAAGTTAAATATTAACCAAAAAAATAAAAAACAATTTTCCCTTAAGTTAAAAAAATAAAATTAAATAAAAACCAAAAAATTAAATAAATAAATAAGAAACCAGAAAAAAAAAGTTACAAAAATAAAATAAAACATTTATAATAATAATAATAAGTTAAAAACTTCAACAAAAAAAAAAAAAAAAAATTCCCCGCCACCCTTAAGCCCAACCAGTCAAGGGTGGCAAGGGGATGATTCATAACAAAAAAAAAAATCAAATATCGAAAAATTTATAAAAGAGATTAAAAAAACAAAACAAAACAAAAACCATAAAATGTAAAAAAAAATAATTCAAAATTAACTTGTAAAAAAAAAACAACAACAACATTTTTTGTAAGTTAAAAATAAAAAAATAAAAACCTCATTTAAAAAAAAACAAATTACCAAAAATAAATTAAAAAAAAATGTTTAAAAAATTATAATTAAAAAAAAAATAAAAAAAATTATAAAAATAAAATAAAAAATGCCGCCACCCACCACACCTCCTTGTCACGCCCCTATCTTGGCGGTGATCTTTCAACTACACATAGGCAGGTGCGACACCGCTACCCAATTTCTTTTCACCAATACTAATGAGTACTAGCTACGCCTAACATTCAACACTTCGATATTTTTCTTTAATTATACTAAGAATTTATCGTTTTACACAGCGGAAATAACATTCATCATCATCACCATATAAATATGCACAACGGATAACTTCTTTTAATGGGAGGGGTAACTCCCTGGTTAGAGTTTGCCCAAATAATAATATAATAGTCTTTTACAATTATTTTACATATGCAATCTTTGCCAGGCAACCCCAAGATTCTCCTTTACAATTCTGCCAAAATTAGCAATTCGTCCTAATTGTTCAAGGTCGCCCACCCCAAGTTGCCCTTCTATTCAACAATGCCCTCGCTTGTTCAGGGTCACCCTTTCGTTCAACAACGCCCTTGCTCGTTCAGGGTCACCCTTCATTCAACATTGCCCTTACATTCAACCTATTGTTCAACCTATCGTTCAGCCTGTCGTTCAGACTTTCGTTTAGCCCGTCGTTCATACTTTCATCTAGCTCGTCATTCAAACTTCCGTTCAGCTCGTCATTTAGACTTTCTTTTAGCTCGTCGTTGAGACTTTCATTCAGCTCGTCGTTTAGACTTCCGCTCGGCTCGTCGTTCAGACTTTCGTTCGGCTCGTCGTTTAGACTTTCGTTCGGCTCATCGTTCAGACTTCCGTTCAACTCGTCATTCAGAATTTCGTTCAGACTTCCATTCGGCTCGTTGTTTAGACTTTCGTTTAGCCTGTCGTTCAAACGTGCCCCTCCTGCAACTCGTCGGGCAGAGGCACCCCACTGCAACTCGTCCGTGGGCGGGGTCGCCTCACCTGCGGTTCGTCCACCCAGAATGCCTGAAACCCGCACTTCGTCTTTTTTTCGGCTTGGTACTGCGACCCTCGATCCGCCTGCACCTCGCCCTCCTTGTTCGCTCTTCTCCTTAGCTCGTCCACCTTATGTTTGAACTCGTTTTTGGATGCTTGAGTTGATGCCTTTCCTCCATCAAGTCACCCTCTATATATATGTGACCTCCAGGAGTCAAGGTTAAATTGCCTAATAAAATATCAAGAGATGTGTCGGTCCACCCAACTCATCGCACGTTCCCATACTTAACCAATTTTCTGATTTTCGGTTTTTTGACTCTCCCAATGGCTCGTCACAACTCATTGTCGCACGTTTTCTCAAGTGCGTTTAACCGAATGCCCTGCTCGTCTCACATGCTCAACTGGTCGCCTTTAATCGAGATTTTTCCACAGCCCCATTGCTCGTCGCACATGCTCAGCTCGTGGGCGTGACACTCCTCCTCCCTCTGCCCCACTCCACCACCATCCTCCCTACATCGCCACCCAACCCCACCCCCCTTCGCTCCCCCTCCCCTTGTTCCTCCCTCCCTGGCCACCCAACTCCACCCCCCTTCGCTCCCCCTTCCCTCTTCCCACCCTGTTTTGCCTCCCTTCCCTCACTCCCTGCCCAACCCTCCCCACTCTGCGGAATGGGGAGGGTAGGAGGAGGGAGGCAGGGGGGCGTGGGGTCGGGAGGGGAGGAAGGGAGGGAGGGGGTACGAGGGAGGGGGGCAGGGTGAGTGAGGGAGGGGGCGAATTGGGTGGAGAGGGAGAGGGACGGAGAGCGAGAGCGGGGTGGAGCGGAGGGACGGGTGGCAGGTGACAAGATTTTTTTTAATTTTAATATTTTTTTAATGTTTTTAATTTTATGTTATTTTTAGATTTTTATAATTTTAATTTAAAAAATAAATCTTAAATTTTTATTTTATTTTATATTTTAATTTAAATTATTTGATATATATATATATATATATATATTTTTTTTCTTAACTTTTCTATTTTAATTTTTTGTGTAATTATTATTATTATTATTTTAACTTAAAAAAAATGGTTTTAGATTTAGATTATTTATTTTTTTAACTTGCTTTTCCTTACATTATATTTTTTTTTGAAAAAAAAAAAAAATTTATTATTTATATTTTGTTTTTTGGTTTTTGTTTTTGTTTTTGTTAATTTATTTATTTATTTCTTTTTTTAGGGTTTTTTTTTGTTTTTTTATATATTTTTTTGTATTTGATTTTTTTTGTCATGAAAGTCACCAAGATTTAAAAAAATTTATCCACAATTAATACATTAGCAAATTTAAAGTGTAAAAAATAAGTTCTCTAAACAAAAAGGGTTGATGCTCATGAGCACTTTTCAAAACCAAGATGAAAATCACTAACCAAAAAAAGTGTTCACACTTATACATAGAAAAATTTAAAGTGTCAAAAATAAGTCCTCTAAAAAGATGCGTTGATGTTGCATCAACACTTTTCAAAATCAACATCAAAATCACTAATATTTAAAAAAAAAACGTTTATACTTGATACATAAAAAAAATTAAAGTGTCAAAATTATGTTAAAAAAAAGTGTATTCTCAATCACCATTTTTCAAAATTGAGTGATTTTTTGCTACCTCAAAAAAACGGGTACTAGGTAATTTTTTCGTTTGCTTGGTAATTATGTTCATCTTCAGCAATCCTTATCTCATGATAACCATTTCTCAAATCTAACTTATTAAAGGAAACAAGTTCCTTTAACTGATCTAGCAAATCAACAATGCGAGGAAGAGGATAACGATTCTTTACCGTGATCTTGTTTAAAGCTTAGAATCCACATGCATGTGCCATATACCATCTTTATTTGAAACCAAGACAATAGGAGACCCACAAGGAGATGTCTTAGGCCTGATGATCCCTTTGTAAAGCATCTCTTGAATTTTCTTTTTGATTTTTGCATTCTCGATAACTGACATTCTATACATGGCAACATTTGGAAGTGGTGCATCCTACTGTAAGTGAATCTCATGTTGGATTCCTCTTTTAGGAGGCAACCCTTCGAGTTCCTAAAACATCTTGTCATAAGTGTTAACAAATTCAACCAGTTCATGCTTGCGTTTAGAATCACATCTTGTGAAAGCTTCAGATTCAACAATATCTTTAGCTTTAATCATCAACAACACAAAAATCTTACTAGCATTTACAAGCCTTTTCATCTAACCAACGCTGACAAGAGATAATTTCATCTTCTTACGATGTGCTCTAACAATATACTCAAATCCATCTTTAAAAAGATGATATTTTTTCTCGTGACGATAGAATAGGGCTTTTCAGTCATATAAGTATGGACTCCCTATAACAATTCTGCAAATATCAAGTGGTACAACATTAAGCTCTACCTCATCTATAAAATTAGCAGTGATGGCGAATTTGAGTTACATTTTCTTGTCACTTGTAATTTGGCATCATCACATACCCAACCCAAAGGGTAACGTTTAGTATGAGGTGTAGTCTCTAGATTAAGTTTCTTGAAAATTGCTTCATAGATAAGATTGACTTGGGATTTACTATCAGACAATGTATCAACTTTTGTATGTTTTATATTGACCTTGATATGAAAAAACTCACTTCGTTCTTTATGATTTTGAGATTCAATAGGTTTACTAAAAGAACTAGTAATTGCATTAGAAGCTATACCTTTCATTCCCATGGTTGTGATTTTGGTTTCATCACCTGAATAAGATCCTATAGCTTATTGAGTTGTAGCAGTAGTCTTTTGTTTCCTCTTGTTATTGAACTTCTTTGGTCTCATTTATGGATGTAATTTCCAACATTGGTCTTCATCATGACCTTCTTTTGAAAAATGTTCACAGGTAAGTTTATCTCCCTCTTCCTTAACAATAACATTCTTTTTGCCTTTGCCTTTAAACTTCCCCTTTCCTTTTGTCTCTAGATTTGGAAGGTTTCTTGCTAGTCCCTTGAGGAACATTCTTACCTCTTGATTCTAAATGAGTTGCTTAAACACATAGTTCATCTAGATTGGTGGGATTAAACATAAGTATAATATGTCACAAATAACTATGCAATCCACCTATGTATTTAAGGAGAGTATCTTGTGGACGACAAATCAACACCCAAGATTAAAGCTCTTCTTCTAAATTCTTGTGTGTAACTTTGGACACTTTGACCTTTAGCTTGTCTAAAATTTTGCCAATCCATAATTGTTTTTTGCATGTAAGCTAATGGATAAAATTGTCTTCTTAATGCAACTATAAAATCATTCTAAGAAGATATAATTTAACCATTTTTCTTCAAATCTTCTTGAGTTCTAGCCTCCCACCAAACAAGGGTTGCACTTTCCAAGTGAAGAGAAGCAAGTTGGATATTTGTAACATCATCATCAATCTTTTGAATCCTGCAATAGACTTCAATTTGACAAACCCAATTATCCAATTGTTCAACATTTATTTCTCCATTGTACACAGACAATTCAAACTTGACATCAAGTTTAATCAAAGGAGACTTAACATGTCCTTTTGGAGATGGAGGAGGAGTAGGTCTATGAGATGAAGGAGGTGAGGATGGAGGTGAAGACAGAGGTGAAGGAGGAGGTGGAGGTGGAGGCTTGCTCCCATTACCACCATTACCTTTTGGATTATTAAAACTTTATCATTGCAACCTTGATGTCATCTCATTGTAGAACACTTTCACCATCTCAAACATATCATAAAAAGCCTTTCTAAAATCTCTCTCGTCCTCATACATCATCTCTTGTCCTTCTTTGTGTGCCATGACTGGTGGAGTTTGTGACCTAGTTAAACCAATTTGAGGGTTTGGTTATTCAAGCACTCCTTCTCCTCTTCTCAATTTAGACCTTGTAATCATTCAAGCAAACACTTGCAAAAACTGTCAACCTTCACAACAACCATGCTTTGTTACCAAACTGATTTGAAATTAAAATTGAAGGTTTCTTGTAAAATTTTGCAAGCTAGTTTGTGTCTTACGGACAATGGATCGAAATTGCAAAAGCACATAAACTTAGTAAACTTAGTTAAGTTTTTCAGATTTAAACGGTGAAAAATAAACAACATGTAGCATCACAAAACAACAATTTGATGACGAAGTTCACCCCTCCTTAGTTACATCTCCTGGTACAACTTCCAATATTGGCCCTTTAAATTATATGCTCAGATGTGTAATTACATCAACATATAATACTTCAATTACAAAAATAATATTGTCATTGTGTCTAGAACAACAAAAACCCCTGTGTAGGCTCTTCTTGGGCTCAAAAAAGTTGAAATATGGCCAAGTTAGGCTTCCTTCTTCATTTCTCTACTAATTGTTTTGCAAAATTCACCTTCTGTCAAGATTAGCAATGAATCTAGACTTTGGCAGCCTTGCACAACGACATTTTTGCAAAAATAGGTGGCGTGATTAGCCACGAAACCCATCGAAAAGGGTGCAATTTGTCAAATTGTTAGTTTGACACCCACACCCTTATTCTCCACCTTCGGGTCAGTCACGTGGCATACAATATGACCAGGGTCATGGGCCATAGGCCACATTCTCCGTCGGCCCCACTCCTGGTCGCATAATAGCTAAAAGGACTGTGGGTTGGGTGTGGGCAAGGTGCCATGTGCTCGCCCATCCCTTGGTTTTTGTCGTTGGTTACGTTGAATACCACAGAGCCGAAGGTTAGGGCCATGCTCCCCACCCCTCTCTGTTTTGCTCTCAGTCACGCCATAAATACATATAACTCGGGCCTCAGTTGGACAGGTGAGCCTATCGGCTCGACCCCCAAAATGGGAGAACAATTACACAATAAATTAAAACGACCCACCACATATATTAAGAACCTATGTGTGGTATAGTGGTAAGGTAGATGATTATGTGTTGTAAGGTCGTGCGATCGAACCCCAGGGAGGTCGGTTGGTCCATAAACTAAATTCTTGCACAAATATCAAGGGCTACGTGGCACCCTCCGATTAGACGTGGATTGACCAAAACCAAAATCTATCAACTAATAAAAACATGCCAACTACCCATGTACGATCATTCTACGTGTCCTCATGAGATTGGCCCATCTGAAAACCATACTACATAGTCACCCTATTGACGTCAAGACCGTGTCAACATACGTACTGCCACATGGAAGTCGTACACTACCCAGTCAACTATGCAAGTTGACTTTTTATTGTTTGCCAAAAACTTTAGAATGCAATAACTTCCTCATATGGTGTCAGATTGAGGTGATTAAAGCGTCGTTGGAATCATAATGACAATATCTACAATTTGGTGCTAGTTTCAGGATAATTTGAACACTTTTATTTTTTAGCAAGTTTTTTGATCCCCTGGATCAACTAGGGTGTCAAATAGTTACTCTAGCATCAACAAATAAGATAATACACACATAATTGTAACTTTGGACTATCTAAACAAAAAAATGAAATAATATATGCCTAGGGGAAGCCAATATTAAGTAGTATGTTCCGTGCATCAAAAACCTGAGTTGTACTGTTTGGAAAAAAACACTAGTTGGAAGCAAACTAAATGGAGAACTCATGGCCTTGAGCTTCTTTCAAGTTCAAATTCCCACTTTTTTCCAGGTGACAAAAATTGAAAGGTACAACAAGAAGGAATCAACGAGCAGAGGTCTTAAAATTTTCAACAAGCATAATTCGACCATTCTGTTTGTGTTTGATCGAGAGTGCATATTGCTTCATCTACATCCTCATATTTCTTTAGTGTTAAATATACAAACCCTCGTGATTCCCCAATTATTAAAAAAAAATGAATAACTATTGTTATCCATATGGTTTATGAAGTCCTTGAATATAGTGACTTGAAATACCTACACAGAAAAGTAAAAGCTACAAATTTCTAGAATAATCTCCAAATCAAGTGATAACTTTTAGCCATATAATTTCGCTTGTTCAATAAAACAAAGTAGAAATGTGAGATAGAGAAAAGAGGCACTAGAGAAAATACAACAAATTCATAGAACTATTTTCAACAAACAACAAGTCTTTTTTCTCGAGAAAAAAAGACGTGCAAGCTTGAGAATGCACAAATGAATAGATGGTTAAATAAATGATAAAAGTCCATCAATGGCAGGTTATAAGCTGACAAGGTAGAAAAAGATAAGGAAATATCTAGGGATAGTGGTTGAAGACATTTTGACACCAGGAACAGGGAATATGTATCATTAGAACCTACTTCTTACTTAGAGAAAAATTAAAACACTACAAAAATATTTTGGGGAAGAAAATAAAACATGGGAATCAAAAGAGTAACTTCACCACATGAATAGACTCAAGAGTAGTAAATTGCAAACCCATAGCATCCACGAGTATAACAGATATGTAATTAATCAATAATCCAACAAACAATCCGAACATAGACCAAAGAACCAAATTTAGAATTTAAGCCTACTTTCATTAAGAACTTTGTTACTCCAAATTTGCGCCTCCTTATCTTGATAGGAAGCAACAGGTTTAAAACCTACTTCGAACATGAAGCTGGACATGAAACTTAATACATGAAAGTTGTCCTTTCCATTCCATGTATTAGATTGCAGAAAATTAAGTTAATGGTTTAGCAAAATAAGTTGAGTGCAATAGCAATTTTCTATGTTATAACTCACCAACATAGACCGACTTATTGAGGTGTGGAAGATGGAATAGAATGGTCATCTGAATAATTTGATGTTCATGTCTGAACACAGCCTTACAAACCATTTGATTGTAGCCGAGCTGTAAACAACAACATGTAGCTCATTTTATTTCAGTTCTCCCAAAACCTTCACTTTCAATATTTTATTTGATTTCAGTTATCCCAACACCATCCTTGAATTGGGTAGAAGTTGTAAGCATTATGTTAATGGGTTAGTAACCATCCATCACTTCTTACGAAAAGCATGAGACCTCCCTGGAGAAGCCAACATTTAGTTGAAGAGGTAAAAATCGCAGGGATTTGGGAGATCACTGGTTGTGAGATAACCATTTAAAGATGTTGCGGGACGTTCATTGATGTTACATGATGAAAGTTGTGTTATAACATTCCATGTATGAGGATCAATACATGAAATTTCCTGCCAACAATGATAAACAAGTGTTTTAAGATCACAAAATTCACAATGATTTTGTGAATAGTTTAATTCACTAAGTGAGTTCAGTATATTATTGATAGAGGAGACACTGCAACCTGTATGCTGAAATAAGAAAAATTCAATCATGGAGCTCATTATGGAGAGACGGTTGAAGACTAGACTCTTCAAGATATAAGAGATGGAAATGCACCCACAATTTTTAATTTGATACTCAGACTTTCTTCAATAAATAGATAACCTTCATTTGCATTGAGAGCCTTCTTGGAGAGAGAAATTGCCTGCTTGTTCCACTCTCTAAGGATACATTGCGACCCAATCAAAGTTATAGGAACATGTGTTGGTTAACATGAAAGTATTACATCCAATATGAGTGCAAAAAATATCAAATAACGGTAAAAAGGAAAATAATAATTGTATTTAATCTCTATCTTTTTTCATATTAATAAGAGTTTTCTTCAATTATACTAAGCATACATCATTTTACACAACGTAAATAACATTCATCATCATCATCATATAAATATGCATAGCAGATAAATTCTTTTAATGAGAGGGGAAACTCCCTGGTTAGAGTCTGCGAAAATAATAATATAATAGTTTTTTACAACTATTTTACATATGCAGCCTTTGCCAGGCAACCCCAAGATTCATCTTAATAATTATGCCAAAATCAGCAATTTGGCCTGATTGTTCAGGGTCGCCCACCTCGGGTCACCCTTCCGTTCAGCAGTGCCCTCGCTTGTTCAGGGTCGCCCTTCATTCAACGACACCCTCACATTCAACCTATCGTTCAACTCATCGTTCAGACTTTCGTTTAGTTCGTTGTTCAGTCTTTCGTTCAGTTCGTCGTTCAGACTTCCGTTCAACTCGTCGTTCAGACTTCTATTCAGCTCATCATTCAAACTTCCATTCGACTCGTCGTTCAAACTTTCGTTCGAATCGTCATTCAGACTTCCATTCAACTCGTCATTTAGACTTCCATTCATCTCGTCGTTCAGACTTTCGTTCAACCCATCGTTCAGATTTTCCACCAGCTATAATCAAGATAATGTCTCAGTCCACCATTGGTATGGCTTTTGCAGCCTTTAGAAAATCCCACCCCAGCACCACAGTATCATCATCCAAGTCAACAACTCTCAAGTCCAACTTTCCAAACCATGAACCCACTCTCACCTGAGTGTCCTTCAGTACACCAGTCACAACTTTCATGGTAGAGTTTACTGCTTTGAAAGTGCTCGACTCTCTTCCCACTTCAGCTTTGTTCCCAAAATATTTTGCTGATTTCCGGCTAAGGAAGCTATGAGTAGCCCTCGAGTCCACTAATGCAACAAACTTCTTGTCACGTACGGTCTCCTGCACAAAACTCAGCTTCAACGCATCACCATCCTCTCTAGGCTTGATCTTGTGTCTTACTTCTATAACCTTCTTCAACAATTCGACCTCAGAAGAGTCTTTTGACTTATGTTTAGACCTAACTTTCTTCTTAAGGTACTTCAACCCCTTGTTCGGTTCATCTAAGCAACTTGATCCTGGTTTAGCTTGAGCTAAGCTTCTCCTCCATTGCATCCTACTTAAGTGTACCTATTAAGCACACATTGACTCCTTCCATCCGAAGTGACCCAATCTTCCGAACATCTTCCTTCATGTTCTGGTGATAGTCCCCAAGTCTGTCAATGTAATCGAGCTCATCTTGCTCTATCACAATGGGATTTCGACCAAGAAAGTCCCTCTTAATTTCGTCTTCAAGTTCCTTGACTTTTTCCTGCGCCATGGTGTTCTTCTCCCTTAGTCTAACTCGCTCATACATGAGTTCTTGGAGTATTTGATCACACTGTCATATCTTCTCATAAAGTTTGTTGAGTTCAACAGTATTTCCATGAAGATTATTCAAGTCCTTCCACATGTCCACTATCCTGTCTCCCATATGTATCAAGAGTTCCCACTTTTGTACAAGAGCTTGATAGCGTTTATGTGTTTCATCTTTCCAATAATCTCTCATGTCTTCAAGTTTTTGAAATGCTCTTTCGACCATCTTCATCCGTTCGGAAAGAATTCAATACTTGCTTTACCCTCAACGTTCATTAGCTTCAAAAACCCAGTCTCAACTTTCACAAAGTCTTTCACTTCAAACTGTAAGTCTCAATTCTCTGAATCAAGCGTTTGATCCTTGTCACGAAGTGCAATGGGATCAAATTCAACTCGTTCAAAAGCCCGTTGGAACCCGGCTCTGATACCGTCTGTCACGCGCCTATCCTGGCGGTGATCTTTCAACGGCACATAGGCAGGTGCGACACTGCTACCCAATTTATTTTCACCAATACTAATGAGTACGGACTACGCCTAACATTCATCACTTAGATATTTTTCTTCAATTATACTAAGCATTCATCATTTTACACAACGGAAATAGCATGCATCATCATAATCATATAAATATGCACAACGGATAACTTCTTTTAATGGGAGGGGCAACTCCTTGGTTAGAGTCTGCCCAAATAATAATATAATATTTTTTTACAATTATTTTACATATGCAGCCTTTGCCAGGCAACCCCAAGATTCACCTTAACAATTCTGCCAAAATCAACAATTCGACCTGATCGTTCAGGGTCGCCCTTCTGTTCAACAGTGCCCTCACTCATTCAAGGTTGCCCTTTCGTTTAGCAATGCCCTCGCTCGTTAAGGGTCGCCCTTCGTTCAACATCGCCCTCACATTCAACCTATCGTTTAGCCCGTCGTTCAGACTTTCGTTCAGACTTTCATTTAGCTCATTGTTCAGACTTCCATTCAGCTCGTCATTCAGACTTTCATTTAGCTCGTCATTTAGACTTTCATTTAGCTCGTCGTTCAGACTTCTACTCGGCTCGTCGTTTATAATTTCATTCGACTCGTCGTTTAGACTTTTGTTCAGCTCGTCGTTCAGACTTCCGTTCAACTCATCGTTTAGACTTTCGTTCAACTCGTCGTTCAGACTTCCATTCGGCCCATCATTGAGACTTTCGTTTAGCCCGCCGTTCAGATGCACCCCTCCTGCAGCTCGTTAGGCAGAGGCGCCCCATTGCAGCTCGTCTGCGGGCAGGGTCGCCCCACCTGCAGTTCGTCCGCCCAGAACGCTTGAAACCTGCACTTCGTCTTTTTCTTGGCTTGGTACTGCGGCCCTCGGTCCGCTTGCACCTTGCCCTCCTTGTTTGCTCTTCTCCTTAACTCCTCCACCTTATGTTTGAACTCGCTTTTGGATGCTTGAGTTGATGCCTTTCCTCCATTAAGTCGTCCTCTATATATATGCGACCTCCAAGAGTCAAGGTTAAATTGCCTAATAAAATATCAAGAGATGTGTTGGTCCACCCAACTCATCGCTCCGCACGTCGGCCCACCGACTCGTCGGTTTCTCAACACCTCTTACAAACTCGTCGCACATTCCCATACTTAACCGATTTTCTGATTTTCAATTTTTCAACTCTCCCAATGGCTCATCGCAACACGTTGTTGCACGATTTCCCAGGTGTGTTTAATCGAATGCCCCGCTCGTTGCACATGCTCAAATAGTCGCCTTTAATCGAGATTTTTCCATAGCCCCATCGCTCGTTGCACATGCTCAGCTTGTGGGCGTGACACTCCTCCTCCCTCTGCCCCACCCCACCGCTGTCCTCCCTACCTCCCTACCTCGCCACCAAACCCCACCCCCCCTCGCTCCCCCTTCCCTCCTCCCTCCCCGCCCCAACCCTTCTCCCTCACTCCCCGCCCAACCCCTCCCTCCCCACTTCGAGCTCCATGCTCGCCTAGACCCCCGGCTTGTAGCCAAAGGGCCACAGGCGGGGGGTTTGAGCAGTCGTGGAGGGCGGAGTGGGGAGGGTAGGAGGAGGGAGGTAGGGGGTGGACGGGGAGCGAGGGAGGGGGGCGTGGGGTGCGGAGGGGAAGGGGGGAGGCTGGGGGTGGGTGGGGAGGGAGGGAGGGGGGAAGGGGGAGCGGGGGCTGGTGGGATTGGCTGAGGAGGAAGAGGGACGGAGGGCGGGAGCGGGGTGGAGAGGAGGGAGGGGTGGCCGGTGACAGGATTTTTTTAAATTTTAATCTTTTTAATATATTTTTCAATGTTTTTAATTTTATGTTATTTTTAGATTTTTATAATTTTAATTTAAAAAATAAATCTTAAACTTTTATTTTATTTTATATTTTAATATTTTTATTTAAATTATTTAATTTAAATATATATATATTTTCTTAACTTTTTTTTTTGGTATTTTTTTTTTTTTTTTGACAGAAACGGTTATGGATTATATTAACTGATTGGTCTAAATGCCAGATTTCATATTACAATGAGAGGGAGCAGAGCCCAAATAATTTCGACAACCAGAAGTGCTATGGAGCTTGTGGTCAGCTTCCAACTCTTTTTGGCTACAACTATGGAATCGATTTCTGTGATTTGCCCAAGCTTAATAGTACAAACGAACTGTTTCAATAGCAAGCAGTAAAACATTTCAGCTGGCTGATTATGGAATTGGATCCCATGTTTCATCCCCATCTCTTATCATTGCCCCAAAAGAGAGAATGGTAGCTTTATTAGCTTCAAGATCTGCTTCTTTATTGTTGTCTCTCAATACGTGGAAGTATTTCAAGTTTTGGAACAATTTCCCCAAACTTCTGATTCTAGATATCAGTCTTGCCAATCTTAAGTCCTGAGGGGATGAGTTGGTCACCATGATTTTTATTATCACTTGAGAATCCCCAAAAATGTTTGCCTCCTTGATTTCCAAATTCAAGAGCAACTTAAGACCTTGGAAGAGGGCCAAAGCCTCAGCTTGAATGCTGGAGTTGATCCCCAGACCCCAAGCAAAGTTGTGGGTCGATATGCCTTCAGTGTTTTTTACAATTCCTCCTGCCCCAGCCTTGCCAGGATTTCCCTTTGATGCCCCATCAAAGAAGAGAGAGTGCACCTTTTGATTGGAGATCCAGTCTTGAAAATCTTCATTATTTTTCCCCCTTATTTGCCAGTCTTTAGAAGGGGAGATATTTCTGGTAGCTTGATGAAATTGCAGGTTTAGGGAGGCACCCCAAACAATATCTAACTGATTTAGATTTGAAGCGTCTTTTTGATCTCCCAAGCATTCTTTTAACTGGAATTTTATCTTAGCCGCTACCACCTTGACATCATGCTGTGTGTTTCTAAAAATTCTGCTGTTTCGCTCTAGCCAAATCTGCCAACAGCAGATTTTAGGAAGGGAAGACCAAGCCACTTTAATCACTTTGTTTTTGGGAGGAGGGCCGGGATAACTGTTCTGCCAATTTGCAAAAAGATCAATTATGGAGATGGGAAGAACAAAATTGGGGTTCCAATAATCCATCAGCTCACTCCAAACCTGCACAGTGAATTTACAATTTAATATGAGATGTGTGGCACATTCCACATTCTCTCTGCATAGGGGACACCTGGACGGGCCATGAAATCCACGTTTCTGCAATTTATCATCAGTGAGGATTTTCCTGTGGCATAAAAGCCAACAGAACATGTCAATTTTGGGCAGAGAGGAGAGGCGCCAGACCGCATTCCAAGGAGCAGGGTCAGGAGGGACATGCGGTCTCAAAGAGAGTTTTGCGTAGCCTTGAGCTACGGTATAACCTACTGACAGCGAACCCCAGCCACGCGAGTCTCTTCTACACACATGCGTGGGAGCAATACTATTCAACATAGCACGAAGGCAGCTGCATTCCTGAAGAAGCTCCGGAGGCAAATCTATAAAATTCCAACCTGCCCAGCGCGTCCCAGCCCACGTGGATATATCCCACAGAGTGGATTTTCCTGAAGCGGTCAACCAGCAACGCAATGCATTCAAGGAGGAGCATTCACCAATCGGATCTCGGTCCATGATGCGATCAGTCCAAATATTTATATTCCTCCCATTTCTAGGAATCCAGTAAGCATTGGAGCGGATCAGGGGGGCGGCTTTGGAGCAGAGCCTTACAAAGGGAGAGACGCCTTGGGGGAGAGGCCCATCCAGGCATCTAACTCTCTTGCCTTTGAAATATTTCCTCCATAGTGCTAATTGGGCCTAGCCAGGCTTGGGTGCAATAATTTTCTAGAGAAGTTTGGCTCCCATGGCAATGTTCTTGAGGGAAAGGTTCTTGAAGTTTAAACCCTCGTCCATTAAAGGCTTGGAGATAGTCTCCCAGTTAACAAGAGGGATTTTCCTCTCATTTTGTTTGCCTCCCTTCCAAAAGAAATTGCGTATGTGCTGGTCCATTTTCTGAAGAATGCCAATTGGAGCAAGGAGTACTGAGAACTGAAATAAGGGGAGACTGCAGAGCACAACTTTGATGAGAACTGACTTGCCCGCAATATTAAGCCAGGTGAATCCCCATGCCTGGAGTTTGTTCTTGAATTTTTCCACTTGGGGGAGCCAATCCCTGCTGTAGGCCCGCTTGAGGAAGATAGGGAGCCCAAGATATTTAAAAGAAGTCCAAGTTGAAGAGGTTGCGAATCCAAAACATCTGGCAATGGAACTAAGCAAGTTGGGCATAGTATTCCAACAATAAATGTGGCATTTCCCCTTGTTGAGACTACTTCCCGACGCCATACAAAACTCATCAAGAGCTTCTTTAAATCTGTTGGCCGAGTGGATCGATGCAACCCCCAACAACAAAGTATCGTCTGCAAAAAGGGCATGATTGATGCTTTTGACTCCTCTTGCAATGCAAAGCCCTGAGATCTCTTGCTCTTGCATTTTCTTGTTTAGATGGAAACTAAGAACGGAGGCTTGGAGGACAAACAAAAGAGGAGAAAGAGGATAGCCCTGCCTTAGTCCTCTTGAGGCTTCGAAAAAACCAGCAGCTCTGCCATTTACAAGGGGAGCAATCCATGTTTCCGAGATGCAGGCCCGAATCCAGTTTATAAAATTCTCCCCAAATCCAAACTTTTGCAAAACATTCAAGAGAAAATTGTGCCTAACATGATCAAAAGCATTTGCTAAGTCCAGTTTGATAGCCATACCTTTTTCCTTGCACTGCTGGCTTGAAAGGATTGCCTCTTGAACTAATATGAAGTTGTCCACTAGCTGTCTACCGTGAATAAAGCCCCCTTGATTCTCTGGAATGATTTTGGGAAGAAGATATTTCAGCCTGTTAGCTATTACTTTGGTGATCAACTTGTAACCAGTGTTACAAAGAGAGATGGGACGAAATCTGTTGAAGGAGCTGGCACCTTTCTCCTTGGGGATGAGTGCAAGGAACGCAGAGTTTGTACTACCTCCAATTTTTTGGCAGGATTGGGATTTATGGACCATTTTATAGAGATGTTTTTCCACAATATGCCAGCAGGATTGAAGAAATCTGGCAGAGAATCCATCCGGTCATGAGGCTTCGTCTGGATCCATGGCAAAGAGAGCATTCTTGACCTCAGCCTTGGTGACTTTAGCTTCCAGTTGGTGGTTCATCTCAGCAGAGATTGAAGGGTGAACCCAGTCCAGAAGACAATAATTTTGAACCAGATTCACATCCTCACTATACAAATTTTTGAAATGTAGAAATGTTGCTCGTTTGATGCTTGCAAAGTCCTTGTGATTGGTAGTATCTCCCTTGATTTCAGCAATGGATTGAAGCATTTTCTAGCTTGAGCTTGCTTGTGAAAGAAAGAAGAATTTCTATCTCCCGCTTTGAGCCAAAGGCAACGAGACTTAATCGTCCAAAATTCTTCTTCAGCCAAGCAGGCTTTATGAAAGTGCTGTTGGAGTTGGACCTCCTTTTTGAGGATTTCTCTGGTTATATATGCCTCTTCCGAAAGCAAATGATGTGCATCTAACTGATTTTGAAGATTTTTCCTTTCAGTTGCTGGATTAGGAAGGGTTTTGGCCGAGCAATTTAGAGCATATTTCGTTCTTCTAAGCTTTTCTTCCCACACAAAGAATGGTGATCCATTGACTGGCTGAGACCAACTTTCCTTGACTATTTGCAAAAAATTGGGTTCCTTGACCCAAAGGGGGCTAAATCTAAAGGGGATGGGGCCAAGATCGGGATGGGCCCGGAGTTCAAGCTTGATAGGATTGTGATCCAATATGCTGCAAGAAAGGATTTGCATACTAGCGTCTAATCCAAGCAAAAGAAAGGAACTTTGGACAAAAAATCTATCCAACCTTGCTGCAATGTGTACAGGGCCTACTCTTTTATTTGACCAAGTATACTTACCAGAAGAGGGCTTGATGTCTAGCAGGTCCCAATCTTGCAGGAGATCCTCTGTCCATTCCCTTGCCGGATCTCGCACAATGCAACCTCCTCACTTTTTTGAGGTGTGCAACGTGAGATTTAGATCACCTGCAATAATGATGTTGGCTAGGTTCCCAAGGTCTGCTTGGCTTCTTATTGAGTCCCAACATGCCTTTTTTTCTCCAGCATTGACTGACACATAAACATTGAAGAGACAAAAAGATTTTTTAGTAACGAGATGCTGCATTTTTAGCAGCAGCCAGTGAGTATTTGAAGTCTCAGATACTAACGAAAACTTACTATCATTCCAAAGAGTACCCAACCCTCCAGAGGCTCCTCGGGTTGAGACAACTTTTTCTTTACTTTTACTCCAGAGTTTTTTGCTTGTTTGGAGGAAGTCTGAGTCCTCCATCTTGGTCTCCTGGATAAGGAATATGTCCGGGGCTTCTATTCTTATTAAGTTTCTTATGGCCTCTTCCTTGATTTTTCTCCCCATACCCCTACAATTCCAGGAGACTATTTTCATTATTTACCTTTGTTCTGTTGGGCTCCCTTGGAGCCTTGAGACTGGTTTCTCGCCATCTTCGGCTTTTTTGCTAACAACTTCTCCAGAGTTGGTTGGCTGCCCTGTAACTTATCCTTGTACGTTTCCTTCTCTCTTTTCTCCCGATCTGTTTTGTAGCCTCTTATGGATCTCCTTACAGAGGCTTGGGAGTCACCTATTTCTCCTTCCTCCTCCGAGTCTTCCGACTCTTGGTCCTCTTCCTCGACTTCGACAGGGATTCCTTTTGAGCTTTCTACAACACTTGCATCCTTGGAAGAGATAGATAGGTTACCTTTATCTGGAGACACTGCCTTTTGGTCCACGACCTCCTGGGTGTCCTCTAGCTGCGAGCTTAGAGGATCAAACTTATTTTCTAGAACAGGCTTGGGCGGGATCTGCTGAGCAGAGGCCTGGTGAGGACCTTTGCCATTAGGGCCTCCCGGCTTTTGTGTCTTGTGAGAAGTTTTGGAGCGCTTGACTTGATTCCAACCATCCTCCTTCCCCTGCACAGCCTCGTTGTTGGACAGGCAGCCTCTGGCGAAGTGGCCATAGACATGGCATTTCCGGCATTTGAAGGGCAGCTGCTCATAGTCCAATTTCTACACATGCGTCCAACTTCCGACATTGATTTTGATGGCCTTTGGCAGCCCCACCTCCAGATCTACTTCTACGCAGATTCTGGCACAGTCATATTGGTTCTTATTTTTTGCTCGATCTATGAATTTCCCAAGGGCATTTCCAATGTGCATCAAAGAGTCCCAATTCTAGCAATGAACTGGGAGATTTGGGAGCCTAACCCACACCAAGACTGCTTTGGGCACGTCCACTGCTGGATCAAAGTTCAGAGTCCATTTATTTAGGTACAAACCCTGAGGGCCCATGAAGTAGGGGCCGTTTTGGAAGATCAGATCTTTGTCATCCTTTGAAGAGAATTCGAAGAGGAAGAATCCTCTCCCCAGAAAATAAGAGGTAACACTTTCTTTGATCAACGACGCTCAATTTTTATTGACCCAGCTCTCAGTGGTTTTGGGGGATTGCCGTAGCCCAGTGAACTGGTCGATGAGAGCTCGCTTGGCCAAAGATAATGCAACCTGGATCGGGGTTTCTGGGGGAAGGGAGATCTCAGGTATATCATCCAATTTTTTGACGAATTTCGCAGCTTCTGAGTTCTTCTTCTCTGGAAGCCCTGTCAAGAGTCGATTAAAGGCCTCAGAAGACGAGGGTGGCGGAGGAGGAGGGGGAGGCACCTGGGGAGTGCCCAACACCTCCATGGCGCGAGCCCTAAATTGGACGCAGACCTGTCACAAGCACAGACGCAGTAGCAGGCAGCCCCAACGCGGCTCGCAAAAGATGTAAACTAGTTTCTTAATGTTAACTTTAGTAAATATTTTTGGTAATTATTATTATTATTATTGTTTAACTTTAAAAAAATGGTTTTAGATTTTGACTATTTATTTTTTTTAACTTGTTTTTCCTTACATCATATTTTTTTTTGAAAAAAAAATAAATTTATTTTTTATATAATATTTTTTTGTTAATTTATTTTTTATTTTTACAAGTTAAATTCTATTTTTTTTTTTTTACATTTATATGAGTTTTTTTGTTTTTTGTTTTTATATATTTTTTTGTATTTGATTTTTTTTGTCATGTTTTATTACCAACATGAAAGTCACCAACATTTAAAAAAAATTATCCACAATTAATACATTAGAAAATTTAAAGTGTAAAAAATAAGCTCTCTAAACAAAAAGGGTTGATGCTCATAAGCACTTCTCAAAGCCAAGATGAAAATCACTAACAAAAAAAAAGTGTTCACACTTGATACATAGAAAAATTTAAAGTGTCAAAAATAAGTCTTCTAAAAAAATGTGTTGATGTTGCATCAACACTATTCAAAATAAACATGAAAATCACTAATATTTAAAAAAAATGTTTATGCTTGATACATAAAAAAAATTGAAGTGTCAAAAATATGCTAAAAAATGTGTTTTCTCAATCACCATTTTTCAAAATCGAGTGACTTTTTCCTACCTCAAAAAAACAGGTGCTAGGTAATTTTCTCGTTTTATCGGTAGTTATGTTCATCTTCAACAATCCTTATTTGATGATAACCACTTCTCAAATCTAACTTATTAAAGGAAACAACTTCCTTTAACTGATCTAGCAAATTATCAATGCGAGGAAGAGGATAATGATTATTTACTGTGATCTTGTTCAAAGCTCGAAAATCCACACACATGCGCCATATACCATCTTTATTTAGAACCAAGACAATAGGAGACCCACAAGGAGATGTCTTAGGCCTGATGACCCCTTTGTAAAGCATCTCTTGAATTTTCTTTTTGATTTTTGCATTCTTGAAAACTGACATTCTATACATGGCAACATTGGAAGTGGTGCATCCTGCTCTAAGTGAATCTCATGTTGGATTCCTCTTTTAGGACGCAACCCTTCAAGTTCCTAAAACATCTTGTCATAAGTGTTAACAACTTCAACCAATTCATGCTTGCGTTTAGAATCACATCTTGTGAAAGCTTCAGATTCAACAATATCCTTAGCTTTAATCATCAACAACACAAAAATCTTATTAGCATTTACAAGCCTTTTCATCTGACCAACGCTGACAAGAGATAATTTCATCTTTTTGCGATGTGCTCTAACAATATACTCAAATCCATCTTTAAAAAGATGATATTTGTTCTCGTGACGATAGAATATGGCTTTTCAGTCATATAAGTATGGACTCCCTAAAACAATTCTACAAATATCAAGTGGTACAACATTAAGCTCTGCCTCATCTATAAAATTAGCAGTGATGGCGAATTTGAGTTTACATTTTCTTGTCACTTGTAATTTGGCATCATCACATACCCAACCCAAAGGGTAAGGTTTAGTATGAGGTGTAGTCTCTAGATTAAGTTTCTTGAAAATTGCTTCATACATAAGATTGACTTGGGATTTACTATCAAACAATGTATCAACTTTTGTATGTTTTGTAATGACCCTGATATGAAAAAACTCACTTCGTTCTTTATCATTTTGAGATTCAATAGGTTTACTAAAAGAACTAGTACTTGCATTAAAAGCTATACCTTTCATTCCCATGGTTGTGATTTTGGTTTCATCACTTGAATCAGATCCTATATCTTGTTGAGTTATAGCAGTAGTCTTTTGCTTCCCCTTGTTATTGAACTTCTTTGGTCTCATTTATGGATGTAATTTCCAACAGTGGTCTTCATCATGACCTTCTTTTGAAAAATGTTCACAAGTAAGTTTCTCTCCCTCTTCCTTAGCAATGACATTCTTTTTGCCCTTGCCTTTAAACTTCCCCTTTCCTTTTGTCTCTAGATTTGGAAGGTTTCTTGTTAGTCCCTTGAGGAACATTCTTACCTCTTGATTCTAAATGAGTTGCCTAAACACATAGTTCATCTAGATTGGTGGGATTAAACATAAATATAATATGTCACAAATAACTATGCAATCCACCTATGTATTTAAGGAGAGTATCTTGTGGAAGACAAATCAACACCCAAGATAAAAGCTCTTCTTCTAAATTCTTGTGTGTAACTTTGGACTCTCTGACCTTTAGCATGTCTAAAATTTTGCCAATCCATAATTGTTTTTTGCATGTAAGTTAATGGATAAAATTGCCTTCTTAATGCAACTATAAAATCATTCCAATAAGAGATAATTTAACCATTTTTCTTCAAATCTTCTTGAGTTCTAGCCTCCCACCAAATGAGGGTTGCACTTTCCAAGCGAAGAGAAGCAAGTTGGATATTTGTAACATCATCATCAATCTTTTGAATCCTGCAATAAACTTCAATTTGACAAATCCAATTATCCAATTGTTCAACATTTATTTCCCCATTGTACATGGGCAATTCAAACTTGACATCAAGTTTAATCAAAGGAGACTTAACATGTCCTTTTGGAGATGGAGGGGGCATAGGTCTATGAGATGAAGGAGGTGAGGACGGAGGTGAAGACATAGGTGAAGAAGGAGGTGGAGGTGGAGGTGGAGGCTTGCTCCCATTACCACCATTACCCTTTGGATTATTAAAACTTTATCCTTGCAACCTTGGTGTCCTCTCATTGTAGAACACTTTCACCATCTCAAACATATCATAGAAAGCCTTTCTAAAATCTCTCTCATCCTCATACATCATCTCTTGCCCTTCTTCGTGTGCCATGACTGGTGGAGTTTGTGACCTCCTTAAACCAATTTGAGGGTTTGGTTATTCAAGCACTCCTCCTCTTCTCAATTTAGACCTTGTAATCATTCAAGCAAACACTTGCAAAAACTGTCAACCTTCACAACAACCATGCTTTGTTACCAAACTGATTTGAAATTAAAATTGAAGGTTTCTTGTAAAATTTTGCAAGCTAGTTTGTGTCTTACGGACAACGGATCGAAATTGCAAAAGCACATAAACTTAGTAAACTTAGTTAAGTTTTTCAGATTTAAACGGTGAAAAATAAACAACATGTAGCATCACAAAACAACAATTTGATGACGATGTTCACCCCTCCTTAGTTACATCTCCTCGTACAGCTTCCAATGTTGACCCTTTAAATTATATGCTCAGATGTGTAATTACATCAACATATAATGCTTAAATTACAAAAATAACATTGTCATTGTGTCTAGAACACCAAAAACCCCTGTGTAGGCTCTTCTTGGGCTCAAAAAAGCTGAAAAATGGCCAAGTTAGGCTTCCTTCTTCATTTCTCTACTATTTGTTTTGCAAAATTGACCTTCTGTCAAAATTAGCAATGAATCTAGACTTTGGCGGCCTTGCACAATGACATTTTCGCAAAAACAGATGGTGGGATTAGCCATGAAACCCATTGAAAAGGGTGCAATTTGTCGAATTGTTAGTTTGACACCCACGCCCTTATTCTCCAGCTTTGGGTCAGTCACGTGGCATACAATATGACCAGGGTCATGGGCCATAGGCCACATTCTCCGTCGCCCCCACTCCTGGTCGCATAATAGCTAAAAGGACTAAGGGTTGGGCATGGGCAAGGTGCCATGCGCTCGCCCATCCCTTGGTTTTTGTCGTTGGTTACATTGAATACCAGAGAGCCGAAGGTTAGGGCCATGCTCCCCACCCCTCTCCGTTTTTCTCTCAGTCACGCCATAAATACATATAACTCGGGCCGGGGTTGGATAGGCGAGCGTACCGACCCGACCCCCTTAAACGGGAGAAAAATTACACAATAAATTAAAATGACCCACCACGTATAATAAGAACCTATGCATGGTATAGTGGTAAGGCAGACGATTATGTGTTGTGAGCTCGTGCGATCGAACCTCGGGGAGGTCGGTTGGTCTATAAACTAAATTTTTGCACAAATATCAAGGGCTACATGGCGCCCTCCGATTGGACATGGATTGGCCAAAACCAAAATCTATCAACTAATAAAAACATGCCAACTACCCATGTACGATCATTCCACGTGTCTTAACGAGATTGGCCCATCTGAAAACCATACTACATAGTCACCTTATTGACGTCAACACCGTATCAGTGTACGTACTGCCACGCCATCTGAAAACCATACTACATAGTCACCTTATTGACGTCAACACCGTATCAGTGTACGTACTGCCACGTGGAAGTAGTACACTACCCAGTCAATCATGCAAGTTTATTTTTTATTGTTTGCCAAAAACTTCAGAACGTGATAACTTCCTCATATGGTGTCAGATTGAGGTGATCCAAGCGTCGTTGGAATCATAATGACGAGATCTATAATTTGGCGCTAGTTTCAAGATAATTTGAACACTTTTATTTTTTAGCATGTTTTTGATCCCCTGGATCAACTAGGGTGTCAAATAATTACTCTAGAATCAACAAAGAAGATAATACACACAATTGTAACTTTGAACTACCTAAACAAAAAAATGAAATAATATATGCCTAGGGGAAGCCAATATTAAGTAGTATTTTCCGTGCATCAAAAACCTGAGTTGTACTATTGGGAAAAAAACACTTGTTAGAAGCAAACTAAATGGAAAACTCATGGCCTTGAGCTTCTTTCAAGTTCAAATTCTCGTTTTTTTCTAGGTCACAAAAATTGCAAGGTACAACAAGAAGGAATCAACGAGGAGATGTCTTAAAATTTTCAACAAGCATAATTCGACCATTCCGTTTGTGTTTGATTGAGAGTGCATATTGCTTCATCTACATCCTCATATTTCTCTAGTGTTAAAAATACGAACCCTTGTGATTCCCTAGTTCTTAAAAAAAAAAAAAAAAACTATTCTTATCCATATGGTTTATGAAGTCCATGAACATAGTGACTTGAAATACCTACCACAGAAAAGTAAAAGCTACAAATTTCTAGAATAATCTGCAAATCAAGTGACAACTTTTAGCCATATAATTTCGCTTGTTCTTCAATAAAGCAAAGTAGAAATGTAAGCTAGAGAAAAGAGGCACAAGAGCAAATACAACAAATTCATAGAATTATTTTCAACAAACAAGAAGTCTTTTTTCTCGAGAAAAAAAGACGTGCAAGCTTGAGAATGCACAAAAGGTTAAATAAATGATAAAAGTCCATCAATGGCAAGTTATAAGCTTACAAGGTAGTTGTATGCTGAAATAAGCAAAATTCAATCATGGAGCTCGCTATGGAGAGCCACTTGAAGACTAAACTCTTCCAGAGATAAGAGATGGAAATGCACCCACAATTTTTAATTTGATAGCTCAGACTTTCTTAAAAAATAGATAACCTTCATCCGCATTGAGAGCCTTCTTGGAGAGAAATTGCCTGCTTGTTCCACTCTCTAAGGATACTTGTGACGCAATCAAAGTTATAGGAACATGTGTTGGTTAACCTGAAAGCATTATATGAGTGCAAAAAATATCATATAACGGTAAAAATAAAAATAAAAATTGTATTTAATCTCTATCTCTTTTCATATTAATATGTTCTAAATAATATTTATTACTGTTAGTTTTAAAGAAATGTTTTAACATTTCGATATATATTTTTCAAATATTACAAAAATATTTATATTTTTCTTTATTTTTTATTGTTATTTAAAAAATATTTTATTTAGTGTAAATTTTTAAAAAATAGTTAAATAATTTAAAAATAAATAAATTAATTAATAGATAAATTTACAATTTTTCTATTCAAATCATTTCTCAAATTTCATATATTAGTTCACCATAGTTTTATTCGATGATAATCCATGCTTAAGTTTTTCAAAAATGAATAGATTAAAGTTTGAATTTGTCTCTCCAAAGAAAAAATAAATCTGCTGAGATTGAGTTTGTTTTTAGGCTTACTGGCTCACTCCTTTTCAAAATCTATAATTCAAGGATTACAATAAGATTTCAAAAATTACAAATTTATTTTAGCATAATAAGGGAAAATGGTTGAATTTGATTTTTCCGTTGTGAGCTGGTTATTAATCAAAATTTATAAAAAGGTGAAGTCAAGTCTCTTTATTTATAATGAACGCAATTATGTAAACTAAATTGTTAATAAATGTAAATAGACATCAATTCTTAATAATCATCAAAAAAACTTATTCATCTCACATTGCTAAAATTAAGCCAACCAAGATTCATCTTAACTATGGATATATTGAGTGTTGAGAGGGATAAATTCTTTCAAAGTTCAAACCTCTTTTTTGAGTGCAAAACTCAAGGAAAAGTTTGCACCTTAAGAAATTTGATCCCTCTCAACGCTTGATAGATCCAAATTTAAGATGAGATCTAGGTTGGTTTAAGTATTTTTTTTTTTATATATATATATATTTTTTTTTTTTTTTTTTTTTATGTTATTTGATGGAGACAAAATGTTTACATAACATAACATAAAAATAATTAATATATAAGTTAAACATATATACATTTGAAAAAGCATGCAACAAGATTCTTGACTATGGAAATTTACCCCACTTTACCATAGAAATTCTTAATGCGTAAATAGACTTTGTTACAATATCATGGACCAATACCATGGCTTATCAATACCACATGCTAAAAAAATCATAACTCACATCAAATGTTACTTGTTCATATGACATTTTTAATTAAAAGGGCAAAAAGGACATAACTACTTTGAAGATAAATCTCAACCTTTGATTTGTGTATATTATTATAAATATTCTAGAATATTCCATGGAGCTTAAATCCTTGCCATCAACCTAATTATTATGGATAATTAGCTTAAAATTATAGAAGCCCTATTCCAAAATAGACACATTAAAAAAAAACATGAGCTATTCAATAAAGGAGGAAAGAGAATGTTTTTTACATAGACATGAACCAAACAATAAATACTAAATTTTGCTAAAAAATATTACTTCAAGTTCAAGTCTTTATTCAATATTAATACTATCATTAATTAAGTTAGAGTGTTAAAATTTTTAAAATTTTTTTTATATTCCTTTGCTTTAATATTAAAATCTTTATCTTTAAAAAAATGTAATATTAAATTATAATTTCCATATAGTGGTGGGGGGTTACTTTAAGACCTCGAGGAAACACGAGATTAAGTATTCATGGGGATTGGGAAGCATGACAAATAATCGAGTTGAAGCTTATGCCCTCCTAAAAGGAATTCAACTAGCTAAAAAAGTCAAATAATCGCTCTCACAGTGTTAGGAGACTCCTTGCTCGTTATTCAACATTTAGTACATGGTACTTTTCCGAAAGACAAAATGCTAGAGAATCTATTGAAGAGAATTAAGAAGTTAGGGGATGGATTGGTATCCATAGAATATTATCTTGTACTCGAGTATCTCAATAAAATAACTGATAATTATGCCAATGAAGGCTGTCAATTAAGAATGGGTGTGTTAAAAGTTAAAGTTCACAATAGACCATCGAATATCTCATAGATTTAATGACAATAAGAAGAATAGTTAACCCCCTAATGTTGGGGGTGAGGGGCGGGGGGTGGGGTATGCAAAATTAATCCGAAAGAGGAAAGGGGGCGATTCAAAGGAAATGTGACCACCCCATGTGAATTTCAACATGCCAACGTTTCCAATACCTCCCACATTCAGTAAATTACAATGGTGAAGGTTAAATATCACGGGTCGAAATCCTATAACACACAGTACAATACCTCTCAGGGTTGTTGCTTGAGGTTTCACATGATCATTAGGGATAGAAGCATTATGAATCATGATATAGAGAAGTATGGTGACAAGTGTGGGATGGTTGAGACATGCGAGTCACCGCCATTATCTCACGAGTTCCTATTATCCTTTGATTAAAGTGGAAACATCCATTTCCATCCCTCACAGTGGTGCAAATTCTATTTAATCTGGGTGTGAGGTTTATGGAATGAGGAAAGCAACTTCTTCCTGATTGCATTGGACTAGGTTGGATACAACATTATGGATTATGGTAAGCCATATGGTAAATTCCTTCCTCCCATAATTTACCCCACTTTACCATAGAAATTATTAATGTGTAAATAGACTTTGTTACAATATCATGGACCAATACCATGGCTTATCAATACCACATGCTAAAAAAATCATAACTCACATTAAATGTTACTTGTTCATATGACATTTTTAATTAAAAGGGCAAAAAGGACATAACTATTGTGAAGATAAATCTCAACCTTTGATTTGTGTATATTATTATAAATATTCTAGAATATTCCATGGAGCTTAAATCCTTGCCATCAACCTAATTATTATGGATAATTAGCTTAAAATTATAGAAGCCCTATTCCAAAATAGACATGTTAAAAAAAACATGAACTATTCAATAAAGGAGGAAAGAGAATGTTTTTTACATAAACATGAACCAAATAATAAATACTAAATTTTGCTAATAAATATTACTTCAAGTTGAAGTCTTTATTCAATATTAATACTATCATTAATTAAGTTAGAGTGTTACAAACTTTAAAATTATTTTTATATTCCTTTGCTTTAATATTAAAATCTTTATCTTTAAAAAAATGTAATATTAAATTATAATTTCCATATAGTGGTGGGGGGTTACTTTAAGACCTCTAGGAAACATGAGATTAAGTATTTATGGGGATTGGGAAGCATGACAAATAATCGAGTTGAAGCTTATGCCCTCCTAAAAGGAATTCAACTAGCTAAAAAAGTCAAATAATCGCTCTAATAGTGTTAGGAGACTCCTTGCTCATTATTCAACATTTAGTACATGGTACTTTTCCAAAAGACAAAATGCTAGAGAATCTATTGAAGAGAATTAAGAAGTTAGGGGATGGATTGGTATCCATAGAATATTATCTTGTACTCAAGTATCTCAATAAAATAACTAATAATTATGCCAATGAAGGCTGTCAATTAAGAATGGGTGTGCTAAAAGTTAAAGGTCACAATAGACCATTTAATATCTCATAGATTTAATGACAATAAGAAGAATAGTTAACCCCCTAATGTTGGGGGTGAGGGGTGGGGGGTGGGGTATGCAAAATTAATCCGAAAGAGGAAAGGGGGCGATTCAAAGGAAATGTGACCACCCCATGTGAATTTCAACATGCCAACGTTTCCAATACCTCCCACATTCAATAAATTACAATGGTGAAGGTTAAATATCACGGGTCGAAATCCTATAACACACAGTGCAATACCACTCAGGGTTGTTGCTTGAGGTTTTACATGATCATTAGGGATAGAAGCATTATGAATCATGATATAGAGAAGTGGGGTGACAAGTGTGGGATGGTTGAGACATGCGAGTCACCACCATTATCTCACGAGTGCCTATTATCCTTTGATTATAGTGGAAACATCCATTTCCATCCCTCACAATGGTGCAAATTCTATTTAATCTGGGTGTGAGGTTTATGGAATGGGGAAAGCAACTTCTTCCTGATTGCATTGGACTAGGTTGGATACAACGTTATGGATTATGGTAAGCCATATGGTAAATTCCTTCCTCCCATTCTCTGGCATGTTTATTTGAATCAATTCAAAGCTTTAGAAAATGCGATCAATGACCTATGTGAGGAGTCGAGTCGTCATAATGGTTTAATGAATTCACCTATAATAACAATTGGTGTGAATGATAATATAAGAAGTTTGGTTTTGTCTCAATCATTATGTTTCTCTTTGTATCAAGCTCAATCTTAGGCCAACCATGTTTACTCGTATGATTCTAGCAATAATTGGCCAATGAAGCTTCTTGAGAAGCCTTGGTGGGCAGATTTAGTTCAAATACATGTCCATTTCACAGTGAAAGTAGACCATGTCATTTAGAGAAAGGATTTGAGGTTTGGATGGGGTGCATCCCTGGCTAAGACTGAATCCATTAAAGCAATTCAACAAAGGGTTAAACTCTGATTAGAGGAAACAACATTCCTTAATCTTGCTCTATTGTTGGAGGTGGTTACTAATAGCGAAGTATATGGACAAAGTTAGAAGCACCTGCAATTCTTTCCAATGAAGGTTATTGAGGATTGCAAAAACATTAATTGGGGATATCAAGTGGGGGAAGTTTAATTAACATCCATGTGGCTTGATGGTTTTAGGATCTCAATAGTTGTTCTATGCACACTTATGAGGTGGCATGGGAAGTCCTCCCTAAAAGGCTTTTAGGTGGCAGTAAAATGTAGCATTGAGTTTTCGACATGGGTTATCCACATGAACTTCAGTTTACTCAACATAGGCTTGAATCTCTCCAACTATACCTCATCACACTCAATTTGAAACATATTGACAACAGGGATTATGTTGGGTGGTCGAACCTAAAGATGGTGTGCAGACCTACCCATGGTTTTGTGCATGGGTTTTGCACATGGTTTTGGACAAGATGGTTTTCTACCTATAATATTTTGTAGATCTGGTCAAGGGAACTATGATTTTGTTCTAGTCCAGGGTTAATGGATTGAGGTTTATGAATGCTTCAACATGTATATATATGTATTGTAACATTGAACAAAATATAATGAAAAATCAATCTGGTAGTCCCAGATTTTGGATCCAGGGGAAAATCTTCTTGTATATTTATTTTATGTTCTTGCCATTGTATATTTTTATGTTTTAAGAATTCTTTTGCAGGTAATTTATATACGAGGTTAAAACCTACAGATTCAACCTCCTATGTGATGGACAAAGTAGAAAAGGTAGTAGCCAAATGATGATGAGATTGATGCACTTAGAAGGTAAATAAACGAGTTGAAGGTACAAATCTCCAATTTGGAAAATAATTAAAAGGAATCTGCTACCACAAGTGCATCATCAATTGTAAATTATTCAAACATTAATGAACCCACTCATACATAGTAGGTCCAATCACAAAAATGTTTTTGTTGTTTATAAGATGGAATGTAAATTTTGGTTTGTAGGGGGGTCAATTTAGTAAGGAGTATACATACAACACCCTGTATTTTGTTAGTTTGTATCGAGCTCCTGTAGAAAACCTTGATGATATGTTAGATGAGAGGACTTAGAAGGATCTATGGAAATAGTTATGCAAACCTAATGGACCTGCTGCATTCTAGACAAACATTTGCAAATTAATATAAATTCTCATTCCCATTAAAAAAATATAATTTCCATAAATTTTTTTCTATTTTAATGTCAAAAAATGAATTAAATTATAATTTTTATATATGATTCTCTATTTTAATATTAAAAACTATCTATTCAACCTCGAGGGTAAGCACAATTAGTCAAGTCCCCGTTGTTAGAGCACCTCTGCTATTGAGAGATCAGGAGTTCAATTCTTTCGGCACTCTCAAGATTGGGCTCTTTGGGTTGGAAGTGATCCTTTTGGTTAGATATGCCTAATACAAATATTTTTTAGATATAGCAGTCACCAATTTCCGGGAAAAATGAACCACATAAGAAGAAAATAAATAAATGAAAACTCTCTCTTAAAATTGAATTTTAGCATTAAAACACAAATCTGAAAAAGCAATTCTAATTAGGAAAAAAATTAAGGTGAATCAATGCAAAAAGAGAAGAATAATTAATCATCAAACAAAAATAAATAATACATAATGAAAACATAACTTAGATTTCGAAATATATGTTATACATTACTTAACTTCTTTTAACATAAAATCTATCAACTAAAGGCACACATAAATGAAGATGTAACTTTGAATGTTACACATGTTATATTTTTAACACACAAATTATCAACTAAAGGCACAACATACAATTGCACCCATTGAATGCATGTCACTCTCAATTCATCCACATAATTGCACCTATTGAATGTCACTCTCAATTCATTTTGAACTTGGTCTTTTTAGTCCCTACCTCACCACGGACTATAACATTCGCTTCACGGCCAAAGTGTGTTGACTCTGCATTATTTTGTTGTGTTTCAGCAATTTTAACCAAAGTTTATGGAAAATGCTTCATATGTTTATTTTCACATAAGTTCAAAAATAATTTTCTAATTTTTTGTAAATATTATTTCTGATTTTCGATTGGGTGAGGGGGCTCTGACGGGACATAATTCCCTTGGTGGAAGGCATTTTATTTTTGGTATTTGTCAGTGCGTGGAAATTTATTTAAAAAATTTAAAACAACTAATTTTGTGAGTGGTGATTCCGTTGGTAAGTTCTCTAACATTGATATTGTTATGTTAGTGCTCTGCCCAATGATTCCAGAATGGATGTAGTTGTAGGTCCTTTGCATAAGCGGTGGGCACTAAAAAAAATTGCAATTAATATTATTATGTTTTCTGTTGAGGATGGGGTATGTGCTGGCGATGGTTACACATGTATTCGGTGAATTAAATGTTGGAAAGACTTATATTTACATGTAGAGTTGTTTATATTAATCATATATAATAAGTAACTTTAATTAGATGTTATTGCTCCACCCAATAATGCTAAAATTGATGTGGAAAAAATTGCAATTAATATTATTATGTTTCCTTGTGTGGAGTTATTGATGTATACTAGTGAACTTTAATCATGGGTTATTGATAATGCTTCTATGACATTTTTTCAATGTGTTGTGGTTGGATGATAATTATATTATGAATCTATTAGCACAAAACTAGCACAAAATTGGTCAATGAGGACAAACACTGGTCAAATTGTAATCATTATCGGAGGATTGGGGTGATAAAAATATCATATTTATTTCATTTCTTACATTTCTGTGGCTTAGGTTAGATATGTGTATATGATGTGTCCTATGTAACATGTTTCACATGCAAAATAATTACAAGTGGTCATTATATAGAGAAACAAGAATTCTAGAGTTTCATCGATGATTAAGCAAGTATTTTCAAGTACAAGCAAAAATGGGTAGCAATTTTTTTGTTGTAGGATGCATTTAGAAATTGGGAGTATTGTTTTGTTTTCGTACATAAACTTTTATCTCCAAAGTTAGCGTTGTATAAGCTCGCATCTTCAGCGTTCAATTGGGTTTGAATGGCATCTCTAAATATTGTATGTAAAGTACAAAATGTTGAACATAAAAAAACCTTGTATTTGGAGATGTTGTTCAAGCTCAATTGGAAATCAAGGAAGTATTTTGCAAGAAATCATGAATGTGAAAGACAATCAACGGTTGAACAATGGCGATTTTTTGCTCTTTGCATAGTGAAAGCTCTTCACAGAAGCATTTGTTAATAGTTGTATGGGGATGCAGGTGCTTTTTGGGTGGGGAGGGGGGGGGGGGGGGGCGGGGGGCGGTTTCTTTGGTTAGTGCTTTGACACGTATTTCTAGTGTGTTTATTTTTTATATATTCATTTTAAACTCTTTTCCATTAAAAACTTTTGCAGATTTAACTATGCGGGAGATCAGTTGCATATAGCTGTGAAACTATGCATGAAGGATGTGCGTAGGATAGGATATGTGCATGAGAAAGAGGATGGAGAGATGATCTAGGTGGATTTTGGTGGCCACCCACCTATCCCACTTGGACCCTGACAACTGTCTCTTTCAGTTTTTCAGTTTCCTTAATTGTAGCACAATTTACTATTTTTAGCAGTTTTTCGGGTCCTGAACTTCCGGAGCCGTTTTGAGGCCCTAAACGACATTTTTTTGGGAAAACCGGGAGCAACTCAAGTCATTAACCATGTTGCTCTTCCCAAAGTTGTAGTCCTCAGATAGATATTTCTATCGAGCTATTGTGCGCGTCAAACGAAGATCGTATGCCAAAGTTACGACCCCGGGAAGTTGATGTACCAATTTACCCAAACGGGACCCACATTTTGGCGTTTCATCTTCTAGGGTTAGATTTTTGGATGTTTAGGGTTTTCCATTATTTCTCAACAATAAATAGGCCTTCGAGCCTCATTGTAACATAGTTCAGAGGCATGTAGCTGCCACATCTCTTCTCAGAGATAAGCTACCATGGCCCTAGCTGGTTTACTTCCATTTCTGTTTGTAAGCATATTTCAATATTTTACACTAATGAAATGAAGAACTGTTTTTGCTGCATCTCTGTATTTATGGTTATCTCTGTAATTCGTTGCATTCCTGTTTAAATCTGGATCAGTGGTATCAGAGCGGATTGCTTTTTCTATGTTTTTCTTTGCATGTCCCCAACGAGGTCGGGATATAAGGAGCTAGGGCTCGATCTGGTTGAACCTTTGCAAGATCAGGCTCGCAAATCCCGACGGCCTCCCATGGCGGATGAAAAGAAAGATGAGGGGGCAGGAGATCGTAGCAAAATCTTGCTCAAAGAAACCCTCGAGCGACAAAGGAATGCGATGATGGAAAACTTTGCCCAGATCCTTCAGCGGCTACCCAGAGGCGACGCATCGGTTTCCAGCAGCTACTCTGGAAATGCCACGCCCTTTAAGGTACAAGTTAATTTTGAAATCCCCATCTTCGAGGGTCAAATAGACGCAGAGGCCGTAGATAAATGGTTAAATCTGCTAGAGGGTTATTTTTTTGTTCATGATTTTTCAAGTCAGGAAAAGATTATTTTCGCTCTTCTCAAAGTAGCCGCCCACATCAAGGACTGGTGGGAAACCTACTGCGAGCAGAAGGATGAAAGTACGGGCTCACTATTTTCAGCCGCACCCACTTGGAATTCATTTCGGGATGCCATCAAGGAGTAGTACTACCCTGTCAAAAGCTATGAAGACAAATACATAAAGTGGACCACGCTGCGGCAGGGAAGGGACCAAGATGTGCCGGAGTTCACAAACATTTTCCATACCCTTTGCACACAGTTGGGTATCAAGGATTATGAGCTGCATTTGGTACTAAATACCACGGATACCTGCATAGGTACATCCAGGAAGAGATGGAGTTCCTGAACATCTGCTCGCTCGACACGGCGTACCGATACACTGTCAAATTCGAGCAAAAGTTCAAATAGAAGAAGCGAGACTTTGGATCTGCGAATCCGAAGACCAAAGGACAAAGCCAAGGCAGGGTGATCTAGGACAACCCATCGAAGCCGCAAGAAAAGAACAACACCACGAAGTCGAAGAAGGACACTGGAAAGTGGTGTGAGTTCCATAAGAGCCCTACTCACAACACAAGTGAGTGTCGGACCAAGCAGTCGTTGGTGGCCGAGTTGAAGGCTTTAGAATTAGATGCATGTTCCAACCCTGAGTCAGAATCTGACAAGGGGAACATGGCAAAGGGAAGTAGTTCATCGATGCGGAGCCCAACGCCACTGTTGCCACTACCAAGATCCAGAAGAATGAGCCCGAAGATCCAGTAGAGGGGGAGCGTCCTGTCCACTCACAAATGTGGGTGAAGGGTTCACCGCTGCAATTCATTGTTGAGAGTGGGAACCAAAAGAACCTCATTTTAGCAGAGGCCGTGAAGTGATTGGGCCTACTGACTACACCACACCCGCAGCCGTACAGTATCGAGTGGCTTCACCAAGGACGAGATCTTCGAGTTTGCCAATAGTGCCGCCTTCCCTACAACATCAAACCCTTCACAGACGAGGTACTATGTGATGTTGCACCTCTTGATGTACTATTAGGCCAACCATACTTATGGAGGTGACATGTTGTGTATGAGTCAAGGCCTCGCGTTGTTATTATTACTTTGGGTAATTCATTATACAGGATATCGGAGATAGCCCCACCTACCACCACCTCTTTGATCACTACTAAGAAAGGCAGCAAGCTCATCTCCCAGACTAGGAAATTCATTTTTTGTTTCGTTTGATCCCAAAGTAAGGGGAAGTTTGTCGCCACATCCATGACCCCCGCGAATGTTTCCTCCACGCAACAACAGCAACAACAGATGGATACAGCTGTGAAAGAACACAAGAACATCTTCTCCTCACCCACAGGGGTACCGTTACATTGTCATGTCAAGCATTCATTCAATCTGACTCCTAGAGCACCTCTACCCAACGAGGTGATATATCATTGCTCCATTCTGAAAAGTGACAAGTACAAGAAGCGACATGATCAATATCGGGTGCCACACAAGTTTACACACGGAATTCCCCCATTCCTTTGCTTGCACCAAGTGTTCCACGTGGAACACCCTCGACCATGCTTCCCCCCCATTACTGGACACATCAGAGATTGTAGAACAACTCACCAGGGACCAAGTTCAACAGTTGAAGGAACTGAACGCAATGGGGACCATTGCTTCCTAAGGGGGGAGGAATGATCCAAGTGGATGTTGGTGGCCACCCACCTATCCCACTTGGACCCCGACAAGTGTCTCTTTCAGTTTTTCAGTTTCCTTAATTGTAGCACAATTTACTATTTTTAGCAGTTTTTCGGGTCCTGAAATTCCGGAGCCGTTTTGAGGCCCTAAACAACGTTTTTTGGGAAAACCGTTGTATTCCTCGGATAGATATTTCTAACGAGCTATTATGCGCATCAAACAAAGATCGTATGCCAAAGTTACGACCCCGGGAAGTTGATGTACCAATTTACCCAAACGAGGCCCACAGTTTGGTGTTTCAACTTCTAGGGTTAGGTTTTTGAATGTTTAGGGTTTTCCATTGTTTCTCAACAATAAATAGGCCTTCGAGCCTCATTGTAACATAGTTCAGAGGCATGTAGATGCCACATCTCTTCTCAGAGATAAGCTACCATCGCCCTAGCTGGTTTATTTCCATTTCTGTTTGTAAGCATATTTCAATATTTTATATTAATGAAATAAAGTATTATTTCTGTTGCATCTCTGTATTTATGGTTAGCTCTGTAATTTGTTGCGTGCCTGTTTAAATCCGGATCAAGAGATGGATTTATTTGCAATGGACAATTAATTTTAAACTCTTTTTTATTAGCATCGCCAAGGCCTATAGCATTGGCCTCACGTTCAAAAGTGCATTGACTCTCATTATTTCATTTTAAGTTCTTTTCCATTTTAAACTTTTATAGATTTAGTTGCATAGAGCTAATTATTTGATCAAATGTTTTGTTCTCATAGTGAAATATATTTGAACAATGGAAACTTTCCACCCAGTGGAAGTTGTCTGCATAAGCATTTTTTAATAGGTGTGTGGGAGAACAATTGCATATATCTGTGAATATGTGTGGAATGAAGGATGTGGAGAGGATGAGGTATGTGCGGGAGAACGAAGGTCAAAATACAAAGCTCAGGAAGAAGTGTTTGTTGTGTAGAATAAACGATGTGCAGTTCACGAGGCATATGCGAGAGAATAGGGGTGTAGAGAGTTAATTTTTTATTATTTCATTTTTAACCTCTTTTATATTTAAAATTGTTACAAATTTAGCTATATAGGAGATCAGTTACATAGAGCTATGAATATGTGTGGAATGATGGATGTGCTGATGACAGGGTATGTGTGCGAGAACAAGGGGTACCATGTCTAGAAGTCAGTACATTGAATGTAGACGTGCGCACGTGTGTGTTCGGTGAATTGAATGGTAGGAGGATTGATATTTACCTGCAACATTGCTTTCTATTAATCAAAGTACAGATATCGAAACAATAAAAATTATGGATGGAAACTTTATCTCTGTAACATGTTTTATACGCTAAATAGTAACAAGTAGTGATTTCTAGGGAAACAAGACTGCAAACATTTGAAATGGTTGGTATAGTAAGGGGAAAATACTATTTTGTCCTAATTACATTTGTCAAGTAACAGGATATGTAACGTTTTCTCTTTGCATATTATTTCTAAATACTATGTGCATTTGTGATAAACGTCTTTTTAATATGTGTTAATAGTTAGTGTTGTGTGGGAGAATGTGTGTGCAAAGCAAGGAAGAGCAACTTTAATCCGTAGTGTAACCAAAAGTTTGATCTCAATGTTATCATTACTCTAGAATACCAATTATCAAATATTCAATTAAGGGTATTTTTACTGCGTGTGAGGAACATTACTGTTATTGAATTGATAATAATGAAATTTCGTACATTTTGACATCATTGGGCATAACAACAGCATAATACATACTGAAGAGGACTATTATTTAGCAGTGTCATTGTTTTCTATTACTTAGCTAATAACATTGGGACGATAATTTTTTTTTGGATGTCGCCTTCATCTCCGATACAAAGATTTTGTAACATGTGTTAGACAATTTTCTATTCACATTTATTATGTCAAAACATATAAAAATTTTCCTAGTAAAATAATACTTAAATACGAAAGATCTTATGTGACAAGGAAAATAGCTAAATATATGATGATGCGTATTTTCAATAAAACACATAGGTATGCATATACTTATTTCATATCGATGAAAAACAATGTCTAATTCAAGTGGAAGGCAAATGTATATGAAAACAATCATAGGTAGTTCGTATTTATTTTATATGATAGATGTATGTTTCATATGACATCTATACTAATGATATTAAAGCAATATCAAAGTGTAGAATAAATGGACGCGTTGTTGGGTAGCTTTGGTGTGTTCAAGTGCTAATTATTGAGTGCATCATTATTTTTGGCACACGTAGTAGTAACTTATGTTGGAGAATGAGTGTGTTGAGCAAGGAACATAAACTTTTTTTGGTGCAATGTTTCATATGTATGTATGCATTCAGTATTATTTAATTTCATAGCAAGAGGATGTTATTATATCTCAGCATTCGAAGACTGGAAACATTAGGTCTTTTAACAAATTTGTAAACATTATATTGATAGGAGATTTTCCTTGTGCAAAGCTTATGATAAAAGATTTCATTGTGTGAGGGAAGCTTGTCTATGTTTCAGTTTGAAGAATTTCATTGTGCAGGGCTTATAATAAAAGCTTCCATCGTGTGGAGGAAGAAAATAAGAATTTAAAGAGCTCATGCTAGATTTCATATAGCCAAAATTGTAGGAGGTTGTTCCATTGTACAAAGCTTACAATGAAAGGTTCGATTGTGCAGAGGAAGGTTATTCCATTTTAATTTGAAGAAGAATCTTTCATCATGTAGATGAATCTATTTGCGTAGGTGCGTAGTTGGTGAATTGAATGTTGAAAGAACTAATATTTATCTGTAGTTTGGATACATTGTGAGTGATACCTAATTAATCAACTTAATGTGTGCAGAGGTAGAGAGTGTTAGTTTATGTTCCTTGACTTGCCCAACTTGCTCGAAATTGTTGGTTTTTTGTTTGTTTGTTTAAATTCTAATGTTAAATGGAATTTTTCTTCACTATAATAGCTATTTCAAATGCTTTTCGACTCGTCTCCCTAAAAATATCGACCTGCTACTATTTTGCATTTGGAACATGTCAAAAAATATTTGTATTGAAGATAGATCTATCATTCAGATTTTTTATCGTACCAATATTTGTTCCCTCATTAATAGAAAACACTGATGCAAGTAAATATCGGTCATTTCACATTCAACGCATCGAGTACACACGTGCACTCATCTTTGTTCAATGTGTCAATGTGCACAATGAACCAACATTTCTCGTCTTTGTTTTGCACATTCGTTCTCCCGCACAACACTATTTGTACACACGCATTAAAAAAATACTTATTCTAATGTTGCATAATAAATTCCTCTATACAAGTCAATTCTGCCGCACATAGTCGTTCCTCCACACATCCTTCATTTCACAGTTGTTAGCAAAATCATTTTACTTGAAGAAATTGAACCTAAAGCTACGAGCATGAACCATTAATTCATGGGAACACAATGAACATAAAGCTATTGGCTTAAACGATTAATTCGTGTTTGATGGCATTAGTATGAGAATACCTTAGTGTATTGCGATATTTTTTTGTCGAGTATTTTGTATTATGATTAGAACCATTCTTTGTCTGTGTTCAAAGGTTTGGGTCTAGTATTGTGCAAGAGGTAGGCATACGAAAGAAATGTGAGGAGGAATATATGTGATTATGTCTAGTTGGCTCGAATGCATTTTTGACGCTTAGCTTTGAGCCATAGTGTTCAAAACCACATATCAAATTTTTTTGATTCAGTTTCCGGAGAATCCACAATAAGAACCGTTTTCTGCCAACGTTTCAAATCCAACCGGGATCCATCATCAGGGCTTCTTGAATGCTTGATAGAAGAAGAGCTAATTTAAGAGATTTAATAGTAATGAGGAGAGAATTTTGAGAAGAATGTCGGCTATCCTTTTGAATAATTTTGATTTATTAATAATGAGAGTAAATTAAGATGAATGTCGGTTTCCATTTTAATAATTTTAGATTAATTTATTGATGAACTAATTTAATTAATATAAATTATTATTGTGATCATTTTCATAATTTGTATTAATTAATTAATTATAATCTTATTAATAATAAGTTACTTTTTGTTCTAATAATTAATATTAGAATCCATTGTTAATATTATTATTATAAATAATCATAATTATTATAATTAATAATAATAAATAATATTAATATTGATCATAATTAATATTAATAATATAATCCTAGAATAATGTATTATAATATTATTAATAATTAGTTATTTTTAATCTAAGATAATAATAATTATTAATATTGATTGTTAATATTATTATTAATTAATAATAATAATAGTTATTAATATAATAATTAATAATGATAATATTAATTAATAAGAATATTATTAATATTTATTATTTATTTATTTATTTAGAGTATTATTAGTGTAATGTTAAAATTATTTGAAATGTACAAATATTAATAATATTAATAATAATTATTAATATAATAATTAATAATGATAATATTAATTAATAATAATATTAATAATAATTAATTAATTAATTATTTATTTATTTATTTTTAAGAGTATTATTCGTAAATCAAATTTGGTTCGATTTTACATGGTAGTGGGGATCGACTGTCAAGGCGATTCCTGGTAGAAGGTAGCTAAACACGTTTCCGCATTGTATTTATTTGCAAATGTCCTTACACAATTGACTATTTATAGATATCATTGGTAGTTTTAATCTAATTGTCATGATCACAATCATAGTGTAATGAGACTTCAAATTTGTTTGGAGAACTATCGAAATGATGGCACACTTATGATAAAATGCAGTAGTAATTTGGTAATTCTAGGTTATAGATTTCAAGCTTGATTGTTTTGGGTGGCACTGGGGGTTTTCATGGCAATGAGTCTATTTTCAGTATGAAAAACACGATTCAAACACTCATATTGCCATTTTTCTTGTTTGGAAAAAGACAAAAAATATCCTGAATTTCGACAATTTTTTGCCGCGTGGGAAAATTTGCTACTTAGGTACACAATGCCATGCCTTTTCATTTTATATCGTAAATTTCTCATTCTTATGACACACATGTCAATGATCTTGAAATAGGAGCAATGTGTAGAGTAAGTGGACAAGATGCTTTTGGAATTTCAAATTTATTTCCATTACTTTTTGTAAACATTGCCTTTGGTATCTTTACTTTCTATTTATTTACGATGTCATGTGTAACAATTTTTACACAAGTAATAATAAATGTCGATGATTGTGAAGAATTATGACGTTAAATTGACTTTGAAAACATGGTTCATTGACAAAATATTTTTTACTACAAAGAGAAGACGGGTAGTAGAGGAAAGTAAGAGGTTATTTGCACTGATACGGTTAAATCATTTATTGATATCGATGATAGCTATCACTGGTCGATGACGTATTAAAAATATGTGAATCTGTCAATGAAAGAGAAAACAAGCAACAAGATTTGGAGTATTAGATTAACAAAAGATGGATGTGTTCCACACGTCTTTGATTTCAGAGAAATTGTTAATTTGTGCGCAAACAATTTCGATTAAAAAACGAGAACAATTATGCCAAGAGTGACAAAGGTTCCTCTGAATCCCATGGCATTTAGATGGTTACTCAAGATACCTTAACCATACAAGTGTTTTAAATTGTTCGATGCAGATAGCTTCCTGAAGCTAGGAGCAAGCGAGATTGACAGTATCAAAGAATTCATTTCCCCAACTTCTAAGGTTCCTTCTGATCTTTATTTTTTATATATTTATTTGTTTATATAATCATTTAGGGATTTCTATTGGCTCTTTGCTCGAGTAATGGGATGAAAACCACAACAAATGTTCCAAAATGAATTTTCTATGTGACTTATGAGACATACAAAAATAATTGTACTTTCGATTGGCTGATGTCATTTCCAATGAATTAGTTGTTATGTTACTTGGATTTTTCAAGAGCAATAGATTCTTTACGATAACATATATGATAACAACTCTTGTGTCAAGGCATGTGTTTGGCAGTTTGTCCTGTAATTCTAAATCCAATTTACATGAGGAACTTGTGCAGTTCTGGTATCCTATATTACTGAAGCATATAACTTCTTTAAATTTTTGTTTAATTCAAGATTTGTTTGTAAGGGAAGTATGTTGCATGGTAACTGGACAAGAGCCTCCTTGAATATCCGTAGAGACTAAGGTTTTCCTATGTGGCAAAGGGGAGCATGAGGAAAGGGAAAGTAATATGATGATTCAAACTTGTAGTTTGGAAGATAGGCCACTGTTTTTGCTGAGGTTTATTCTAGATAGGTATTTTGTTGCTAAGGTATGTAGGCAATACCATCGTTGGGTAGTTACATTTGAATGACAAAAAAGAAAAAAACAATTTATTTCTTTTTCATTTACTATTGAAGACGTCACTGTGAAGAATATGAATCACGCTACCGTGTTTGCAAAGTCTTTGGATGCTTTTAAGTTAGGTGAAGTTGAGGCTATTCGAGGCTTTGATATAGATAATATTTTCACATAACAACTAGAGTCTATGAGGTACGGGAACTTGTTTCCAAGAACTAGAGAGCAGAGCTAAGAAAGTCACAGTGAACGAACATAAAAACAAGGATTGCTAGTAGGTGTTGAAGAGATCGCGGAAAAAGAGATCGTCACCACAGGTGGAAGATACAAGAAAAGAGGCAAAAAATCCTATGGGACAAAATCAATCTTGCACACACAATGTTGGCCCGACTTCATCTACTAGTCAAAAAAGGAAAAAAAAACTACTATAAGTGAAAAATTGGTTCGTGGTGGCCTATCAGATGACAGAGATGACAAAAAGTCTCTTCGTATAGTAAGTATAGAAAGAGCGGATACGGTTGAATCATCTAGATCCAAGAGCCTGCTTAAAACAATGAGCATTGAAGAGGCCATGAACATGCAAGTTGATAGTGTTATACTGCTTGATTGGGTTAGTGATCCTTTGCAAGAAAACAAAAAAAATATTGGATAAAATTGTCGAAGAGGCCATTAGTTTCGATGATTGCCTTGTCACTTTGTAGGATGCAAATTATGACAAGGGTAGTAAAAGATTGAAGATTGAAAGGGTACAAGTTTGTAATAAAGAGTTTGTTTATCAAGCAAAAACAAATTTTGATTTGTCTAGGGTTGTAGCGTCAGGGCTCATGAAATTGCATCTAGTTAGTGGTGACATGCTTGCAGAGCCTATTAGGCGACGAGAAGCAAAAAATATAAACCTAAATGCAAAAATAAAAGAGCTAGAAAATGCTTTAAGCCTAAGTCCTTTGTTTAAGACTCCGTTGGTAGTACATAGGCCACCATTGGAAATTTCTAGTCCCAAGGCATCTCATACATTTGATCAAGCCGTCAATCTTCTTAATGCAGTAAAATCGTACATTGTTAGTACTATATGTGAAAGATTGAGAATAATTAAATCTACGTGGAAAGAAACTTTTGATCTATGACATTTAAAGCAAAGAACTAAGTCATCTGTCGAATTCTTCAAAAGTGAGCTCGAGGGAAATAGGGAATTCGTAGACAATGACTTGTTAACTTTTAGTCACAAGCTTGATTTACTGTCCAATATAGAAGAAGAAAAATAAAGGCTCAGAGACACTGATAAGACGAAGTAGATCAAATCTACACGGTTAAAGAAAATCAAAACATTAGAGGACATTGTTTTTGAATGTGGAGAAATAGAAAATAGAAGGCGATAGTGGTTGTTTAGGATTTAAACGGTCTATGCATTACATATGAGTTTGGATTAATTCTAAAAGATAGATTGATGATTGAATTGGAGAATTTGAAGCAATCACAAGAAACATAATTCAATGATATAACTGATTTTATGGCAGAGGAAATTAGCAAATGGCTAATTACTTTTGTTAGTGTTAACAAAGAGTACTCTACCTTGGCTTTGCAATTGTAAGAAGAATCCAGAGAAATTAAAGATGAGATATTCAATGAATGTGTTAAACGAGACATTACAGTTGCTCTGATGAAATAGTTCGTTAAAGCTAAGGTGAAGCAATTTGCTGAATAAATCATGATTTCGAGAGACAACTAACAACCAAACAATGTCGGGCTATACTTTTTCATATTTTAAGTGTTTTAATACCTTGGAACATTTGTTTTTTTGTTCATAGTATTTAGATGTTGAAGTTTTCTGGGTATATTCTCATGGAATAGACTAATTCCTGAATGCAGTTTCTTGTTTTGTGTTGCAGATGAATTTTAGAGATTATGGTCCACTGGAGCCTAATCCCAATCCCCATTGGGACAAATGCTTTTACTTTTGCGATTTGTGTATTAGTATTTTGATAAATGCTTTATGCATTCTCAGTTTGCTTACCAATTATGTAAAGGATTTCGAGATAAGCCTGAATACTTGGATGTTGTGCAACAAACACTAATTGAACATATGTTTTGCATCTCTTGAAAAACGTTTTGGGCTCAAATTTTGTCTAATAATTTGGCAAAATCCATTATGGAATACAAGAGAAAGAGAAGTCCCTCTTTAAGGGTTTATCCCCCGTTTTTCATGAGCGCTTTTGTAATGGTCTCAATTTGTTTTAGTTCAAAATTTCCCATTATGGGATGGAAGTGGACCGCGTATGACCCGCTTCCTATCCATGTGTACCATAAGATTTTGTGGGAGTCTCAATTTCACCCCCACTTTTATAATATTTGTCAAGGAGTTATACTACCCATCCATAAACAAGTCTACAACACAACCACCCCTAAGTTTTCAAAAGAAGCTGAAGTGGATATCTTGCCTGTAGCGAGATGGTTTGGGGAGGAAACATTTATTTATATCAGAGTATTTGGGAGGATTTCTTCACCACATGTTCTCCCATACTATGTCCCCAACAAGTTAATGGCCAGGGAGATAGCCTACCAAACGACAGGGGAAGGTGGGTTGAGCAAAGGATTGAAAGAGCAGAAGAAGGCCATTTGGCCTACATTTCCATTGCAATGTGGTGCGTTTGTGCTACATGATTTTGGACATGCATGAAAAGAAGCAGAGATCATGAAGTCTTTGAAATTAGCTAGAATCCCGGGAAGGCAGTATGACCCCAATGGCACTGCTAAGGACTTCACTACTATGGTGAAAGTGAAACTATTCACCCATGAGGAGGATGCCTTCGATGACCTCTTCCTACAAAAAGAAACATTTTCAAAAGTGACGCATATGGCATCACTACTTTTTGCCCCACATGATGTTGAAGTTTTCCATGTGTACAAAAAGATGAGATTATTGAAGGTCCCATTGGACCTACTACATATTGAACCAATAAGGGAGCCAACTTCTAGTGTAAGCTTGGAGGACAACTCCAAAGAGAATTCTGAAGAAAAAAAAGAAAGAGAGATCTACTCATGGGTTAGAGCACTCAGAGAACCAGTCTCAAAATGGGGGAGGCAATAAAAATAAAGAGTCTGAAATGGACACAACTGGAACTTCAAAGGAAACAATCAAGAAAACTGCAGTAAAGAAACAGGCAGAAGTTCACTCCACATCCACTCAGTTAGAAAAAACCCCAGTTATTTATTTGGAAAAGGAATGGGAACATTTCAACAAGAAGCTTCACACAGATGAACAAACATCTGCGATACAAACTCCTAAGCAAACACAACACAAGCCAAATCAACAAACAACAGTAGAAAAACTATAGGCACTCAGGATGTTGAGCTCATTCCTACCAGCCCCACTTCAGAAATTATTTTGAAAATTGAGGAAATTCCTCCAGAGTATGTATTTTATTGTCCTACCCACAAAGCTATCGTCAAAATAAAAAGAAAGAAAAGAAAGTTAGATGCTGCAGCTATTACGACTCCTAACAATGAACCAATGGACATTGTATGGAAGGAATCGCCCATGGACCCATATGAAAATCTCATAAAATTGTTGCAATTCGCAGGAGCCTATGCTACGACAACTATTGACAAAGAAAAAGAGGTCCAAATGCTACTTAAAGAAAAGGAACAAAGAATTTTGGTGTTGGAACAACAATTAGCTCAGGATAAATCCAATCAACAAGCAGAATTACAAATAGCCTAGATCCAGCAGGAATTTGAATAGATGCGAATACAAGATCAAGCCAGCCTAGCAGAAAGAGATGTGCAGATACAAGCTATGCCATATAAGTATAAAGACAATCTACAAATCAATGAGTTCATAAAGGAAGTACTCAATCTTAACTCCCAACCAATGCAGTAGAAGGAAGTTCTTTGCCAGAAAATCCAACAAATAAGTCCTTATTGCGAGATTAGTGATAAGCTAAAAAGCCAAGTTGTCGACATGAGACTTGAGTATGACGAAATCCATAAAAATATTTCTGACTTTATCGCCTGGCAAGAATCAGAAGAAGGGAGAAAGACTAATCTGCCAAAACTAGAGGAATCACATAAAGACATCTTATTCATAGATTGGGATTCTCGGCGCAAGCAAGCAGAAAGGGCAACAACAATTGCAACAGCAGCAACAAACATCATAATAGAAGCCATCAACAAAAATCTACATGGTGCCAACCTGGTTACAGAAAGCATACTAGGATTTCTTCCAAATGTCAAACAATTAGAGCAGTAGTGGAGGTAGGCAATGAAGGAAAAGGAGGAGGTGATCAGACAGATGAGCAAGCTAAATTGGGAAGCATACTGGCAGTTCTTAGTAAAACCATACAGCCAGTGGATGACCTTGAGATGCTTAACAACCTCCACACAAAAAATGGTGCCAACACTAACATACGCTATATTTGCTGGGCAGTTGAAATCTGCGATCGACCAACCCACGCAGCTGAAGCCTATGAGAGATATTTGCGATCTCAAAGATAAAATGCAAAGGAGTTAGTCACTTAGTTTATTTTTATTTTAATTTTATTTTCGCATGATCTAAGGAAGGTCATTTAAACCTCCTCAACTATTTCTGTAATAATCTATTTTAGGACCTATAGTTTAGTATTTAAACCCCTCTTATGCATTTACAGAGGGGTCCAAATTTTTATCAAAAACATTCTTCAAAACATTACACTTCCGTACTTTTGAGGATGTTCTGATGGAATGAATGGAACAAGATCTATTTTCTCTTAAATATCTAGCATGCTCTACTGAAATGCATTTTTATACTCTTAGAATATGTTGGCTTGATTGAAATTTGGTCAATATTGCTGAAGCACATGAGCAGGACTCGTCATATATGGTACTTTTATCTTATGATCTTGTTCTATTTATGTATCAGGCAATACTTCTTCTTTTAATTGTTTTATGTGTGAAAGTATGAATTACAGTTTAGCATTATTTCACTTTTGTATGATGTTGGCTTTGACTTTATTCTGAATACATGAACGATTTTATATGCGATATATCTTTCACAATCGTTTTGTCTAACTATTTATCCAAAACGATTTCATTTCTTATTGTAGTTGAATGATATATATTACCAATCGTTGTAGGACATCATTGTAGATCGCATATTGTATTTAATTCTCGAGTATATTTATATTTAAATAATGTTTAAACTAGGATATATGCATGTGTTTAGTAGTTTATATTAGATTACACTTAGCTTAATCATTCCCCCATTACGTCATATATCACCCCATCAACACTATCAAAATCTCTTCTAGGAAACTGGTCCCATTATCCCCAGTCGGGGCCACTACACCAAACGGAAAAGGAGCTGCTAACTAAGGTCCAGATTGGGTGGTTTTCCCCCATGTTGTAGCAATGATATTCGGGGCTTCAATAAATTCATGATAGTTAAAATGAAATTATGTTTACTTTGTCCTGCTGGAATTCTTAGATAATGTTTTTCATGTAAACTTGTGTAGCTCTGGATTCTGTATCATTCTTGAAGAACACTAATTGAGCATAAGTTCATGGAACTATGCTTTTGAGCATTTATACTCTATGTAATGGTTTGAAATTAACGACAATGAGAGTGAATGTTTAACAAGAGTTTTGGTTTTGTGATATCTATTCCATTTGTAATGTTTATTCTAATCATAGCTATAATGATTAGCTTTTTTATTTTGAATGCAATTGTAGTTACTATAACTGTGTTGGTTAGTGTCCAAAGCTTTTGAAATAGAAAGATTGATTACTTTGTCCCAATCCTCTTTATTTATGAATGCATGTACATAAGCAAGGGTGGTAGGGATAGATGGGGATTAGAATGAAAGTTTCATTGTGCATAATAAGCTTCTTGTCGAGAGTGAAATCTTTGCATAACAAAACATTGACTATTTTTCTTTTTTAACAAGATCAGATAGTTTTTATATTATCAAAAATGTTTTTGGAGCAAGCTGCTTTTACATTTCGCTGTTTTGATATGATAGACTGAGCGGTTAAATAGGCACGCAGACCTTTCTTCTGTGCTTGGTATCAAAACTTCAGAAGCTTTTTTAGCTATTCTAGAGTACTGTTTTACATATTGACCCGCTAAGAAAACAAATTTACATAGCATATTTCACATAAATTTATGGTTTGTAAACTGGGAGAGTAAATTCTGTGGCCTTTTCCTTATGTTTTGCATTTTGCTGTTCCTTAAGCTTGCTATTCCTTGTGCTATTATTCGTTCTACTTGCTGTCCATCGCTACTGTTCCATCGACTTGCTATTCCTTTGGTTTGTTTTTCTTTCATCTGTTGTTCCTTTTTTGGTTGTTGTTCCTTATTCTATTGTTCGTTTTGCTTGTTGTTCCTTGTTGTTGTTCCTTCAACTGTTGTTCTTTCTGCTACTGTTCCTTTTGGCATTGTTCCTTCTACTTTTATTCATTTTGGTTATTGTTCCTTCGTCTTCTTACTGTTCCTTCGGCTGCTTTTCCTTTCGGTGTTGTTCCTTTTGGTTGCTGTTCCTTCTGGCGTATTTCCTTCTGCTGTTGTTCCTTCTTGTTGTTGTTCCTTCTACTGCTGTTCCTTCACCTTTTTGTTGTTCCTTCTTCTGCTATTCCTTCAGTCTGCCTCTATTTTCCCTAGTGCCTCTACTTTTCTCATGGAATTTGTGATTCGAGCTGCCATCACTGAAATCTTTCATGTGCTGTTCATAGCTGTCATGAATTTTCCTTTGACTATCCAAGTTTTTTTGGATTTCCCGATGGCTGTGGATTCCTTGTTGTGTTGTACCTTCTCTTCCTTGATGTTTCTCTTTACTCCTTCTGTGTTGTCATATTGTATACCAAAACTTCATTCTTGTCATTTTTTGATGAGAGTTATGGCACGCTGAGATAGTATTCCTCCTGATTCTCTCTGACGATTCCTTTTTCCTTCTCCACAGCCTGATTTGCATGATGATCTGCTTGCTTATTATGCATCCTCAAGACATGTTTGATGGTTGCATTTCCAGATCCTACTAAATTCCTTCTAGTTGTTTGGATGATTCGACTCATAAACTTGTTTTTGGGGTTCCTGTTTCGAGCCATAATCTCGATTATGATGGCTGAGTCTCCTATGATGATAGGATTTTGAATTCCTTTTTTTGAATTAACCTTGTTCCCATTAGTAAATTGTATGCTTCCGCCTGATTATTTGACATTTGTCCCAATCCCCACTCGTAGGTAGTTATTTTTTCCCCATTTGGATCATAAATTATTCCACCCACTCCTGCTTTTCCGAGATTATTCTTTGAGGCTCTGTCAAAATACATACAATGTCTATTCTGAGTTTTCTTCCAGCTTTCCAACTCCTCTTTTGTCATTCTTAATTTCCATTTTCCTTTTGTATTTTCTTTTCTCTGACCATACTGCCCATTGTTGTCTATTATGGTCTTGCTGAGCCAATCCCTTTCCTCTTGTTGGAGAATGCTATAGTCCATTGGTGCAGTTCCTTTTGCATTGAGAATTTCAGAAGTCATTCCCCAAGTTTTGGATAGTGTTTTCCCAATTCTTGGGTTTTGATTTTTGAAAATGCTCTTGTTTCGAGCCAACCAGATTTGCCAACATAGTACTGTTGGTATACATTTCCATATTCTTATAATCGTGGCTTTCTTCTTTGTTTCATAAGGGTAAGCTTTCTCAAGGTTTCTGAGAAATTCCGGCAATGGTTTTTTAAAGCTTAAGTTAATTTCCAATGGCTGTATTAGCTGCTTCCAACATTCCTTTTAGAATTCACACTATCGGAATAAATGTTGTATGTTTTCTTCCACTCGCTGGCATAAAGGGCATCTTGATGGCCCTTGAATGCCCCTTTTTTTAAATTTTCTGCAGTCAAAATATTCCCTTTTAACAAGGTCCATATGAAATTTTTATTTTTGGCAGGCTTTCTGACTTCCAGGCTAGTTTCTAGGAGTCCCATTCCCGGTGATCAATCTGCTCTTGGAGGATATTATATCCAGATTTAACTGTGTACTGCCCATTGTTTGGATCCCATAGGTAGCTGTCTTCCTCATCATAGTGGATAGGAGCTGCCCCTTTTAAATGTTGTTTGATTTTTGTCCATCCTTCTAGGTTTACTGGAATGGTTGGAATTTTCCACTCCTGCCACTCCTTCTGGTTCCATAGAGAGATTGAATGGAGAATGTTGTATCCATTTTCTTTTAGCCATTCTTGAATGCCTTCAACTTCCGGGAGATTTTGGATTTGATCTTTCCCCATGACCCTGTCCTCCCATATCGAAATGGTTTTCCTGTTACCTGGAATTTTTGAGATGTGGCTTCTCATTAATGGAATTACTTTTTTGACTAGCTTCCATACTTGGGAACTTTGTCTGATTGGGCTGATTCCTTTCAACAACTTTTCTTTGGATCCATCCATGTATTTTTTAATTAGGATTTTTTCCCACCAGCTTTCTTTACTTGTTATGAGTCTCCACACTATTTTCATACCAAGAGCTGCATTCATTAGTCTAGGAAATCGAATAGATAGCCCTCCTTTTTCATATGGTAACACTACTTGATCCCACTTGACCAGGCTGAACTTCTTGTTTTCCTGCTTCCCACCTTGCCATAGAAAGATTCTTATAATTAACTCCATTTGTTTATGGGCACTTGTTGGTGCCATGATTATAGCATATTGATAAATCGACAGTGTTGCAAGAAGAGCTTTAATTAGAGTCACCCTTTTAGCCATATTTAACCACATCATTCCCTAATTCTTTATCTTAGCTTGCATTTTTCGATCTGTTTTGTCCATATTTCAGCTTTCATGCTCTCTTTGGAGATTTGGAGTCCCAAGTAGAGGAAATGGCTCCATCTTTCTTGTGCTCGGATTTCCATGATTTTGGATATCCTTTGCATAATTATAGCGGAACATTCCAACCATAAATCTTGCATTTAGTGTTGTTTAATAGCCCACCTGACACATGTAGGAATTTATCTAATGTTTTTTTAAATCTTATGGCTATTATTGTTGATGCTCCTCCTAGCAACAAAGTATTGTCCGCAAACAAGGAGTGATTTATGGTTTTTATTCCTTTCGCTATTCTTATCCCTGTTATAGCTCTTTCTTTACTTTGGGCTTCCAGAGCTCTACTTAAAGTCTTTGCCATTATTATGTAAAGCAAAGGGGAAAGAGGGCAGCCTTGCCTAAGACCTCTTGTGCTTTGGAAGAAATCATTGGGTTTTCCATTTATGAGAGGGGGTATCCATGGAGTGGAGATGCATGCCTGAATCACACTTGTTATTTCTTCTAAGAAGCCAAGTTTCTGGAGGATATCCATGAGATAAGGGTGGTTGACCCTATCAAAGGCATTTGCCATGTCTAGTTTAATTATCATGCATTTCTCTTGCTTCTAGATACTAGAATGGACAACTTCCTGGATAATTATGACATTATCAATGATTTGCCTGTTTGGCACAAACCCTCCTTGGTTTTCAAATATGATTTGAGGCAACACTTTCTTGATTCTATTTGCCACTAATTTGGTTATTATCTTATAAGTTGAATTACATAGAGAGATGGGCCTAAATCTATTGAAAGTAATGGGATTTTCCTCTTTTGGGACAAGTGCCAGATAGGAGGATTTTGTATTGCCACCCATCTTTTTTTTTTAAGGTGTTTTTCACCATTCTTATGAAGTCCTTTCTTATTGTATACAAGTGATTTTTGAAGAAAGCTATGGTGAAACCGTCTGGCCCTGGTGCTTTATCTGGATGTAGACTCCATATGGCCTCCACTATCTCTTCCTCTGTTGGCTCTTTGCACAAATCTGCATTTTGTTCTCTCTTTATTTTCTTTTTTGTGTGCTGCAAAATTTCTTCATACTCAGCCATTTCATCTGTGGCTGACAGTAGATCTTTGAAATGCTTGTGGGCTGCTTTTTTTATTTCTTCCGCTCCTTTAATTTCTTGATTTTCCACTTGGATCTTTTCTATGTAGTTTCAATCTCTTCTAATCTTCATAGAATTATGGAAAAAAGACATATTCCTGTCACCTGCCTTGAGCCATAAACTCCTGGACTTCAATATGGTCTCTTCTTTGTCTTCCCTTTTTCCCTATAGATTTCCCAACAGATTTCTCTCTCTTTTAAATGGTCTTGCTTGCTTTCCTCTTTGCCCTCTTTCTCCATTTGCATGTTGTCCATTTTCTGTTGGAGCTCTTTTTTTTTTTTTGTTCCTCTGTTCTTGCCCATTCTTTTAACTTGGCTCTTAAATTTTTAATTTTTTTCTCCCATATGTAGTGAGGTGAACCTACTACTCTTGGTTCCCATACTATTTTAACTAACTTGCTGATTTCTATGTTGCTGTCCCAAGTTGAGCTGTATCTAAAGGGGAGCGGGCCCTAGTTCTCCAGCTTACCCAGGGCTATTAAGACTGGTTTATGATCTGAAGCAGTGGTGTGGATGATTTTCGATTTTATAGAGTTGTATTCTACTGCTATACTTTCTTGAATTAATATCCTATCCAGCCTTTCTTTGATATTACTTTTACCTACTCTTTTGTTGTTCTAGGTGTATTTCCCGTTATTTGGGGGAATGCCAAGAAGGCTACGCTGCTCCATAATTTCTTCTGGAGAGTTCCTAGAGGGGTCCGTTTGATAATTTCCTCCAAATTTTTCCTCAATACTTCTTACCAGATTTAAATCTCCTCCTATAATCACCTTCCCTGCTTGATTTTCTTGTAAGATTTCCTTCAAAGAAACCCAACACTGTTCTTTATCCTTATAGTGATTGGGGGCATAGATTTTTATAACCCTGTACCTCTCCCTTGTATTGATTTTCTTGAGGTCCGTTATTATCCAATGTTGATCTGTTTTCTTTTGAATCAATTCCCATATTCCCTTTTTCCATATTGTGCATATGCCTCCGGATGCTCCTATTGCCTGCATGGCTTCCCCTTCATACTTTCTAAACTTATTTTTGAGATTTTTGGTGTCTTGATTGCCTGCCTTTGTCTCCTGGATCATTAGAATATCTGGGTTTTCATTTATTAATATATCTCTTGCTGCGTTTTCCTTAATAGTTGACCCCATTCCTCTACAATTCCAGGAGGCTATTATCATTATTTACTGGCTTGGTGTTACACGGTGCCCTTCTCCTTGGGTTGAATTCTCTCATTGTTCCCTGTGTTCTTCCCTAGGAAAGTGTTCATAGGTTGTTGTGTTCCTAGAGCCATTTCTTTTGCTGCTGCTTCGTCCCTTAGTTCCTTGTTTGTCTTCCTTCCCAACTTTTTTTGATTTTCAGTATTAGGGAGTGCTTCCTTTGCTTGATTTCTAGTTAAGATTTTGTCTAATGAGGGGGGTGAAGAGAGGTGGGGATTTGAGATTCTAGGGGAGTGGGGAGAAGGGTTAGGGGAATGAGGAGTTCTAGATCTAGATCTAGATCTAGATTTGGAATGGGGAGATGGGGGAGCAGCGAAATCCAATGGATCGAATGGGTTTGCAGTTGCAAGGTCTGCATTCGGCGAGATAGGCTGGGCTTCTGTGGATGTTGAGGGCTGTGAAGAAGATTGGTTTGGTTGCTTGTTTGCAGTTTTTTCCTCTTAACCTATTCCCATTTATTTTCTAGATCCTTCATTTTTTCACTTTCATTTTCTTTTTTTTGTACATCTATTTGTGAAATGACCGTATTCATGATATACCTTGCATTTGAAGGGAATCTGCTCGTAGTTCAATTGCTGTATATGCGTCCACTGGTCAACTTTGATTTTGATAGCTTCCGGGAGTCCTCTCCCTAGATCCACTTCGACACATATTTGGGCACATGCATGCATATTTTCCTTTGGCTCTCATCGATCGATGTAATTCCCCTTTGCATTTCCAATGGATTTAACTGAGTCGTCTCCCAAACAGTGGAGAGGGAGGTGCGGCAATCTAACCCAGACAGGTACATCGCTTGGGACATCCATTTATCGATCAAAGTCCGGGGTCCATCTGTTAAGATACAACCCCCTCATATCCATGAAATACGGACCAGACCATTCTTGAAAATCAAGTCTCGATCCTCCTTGGTCTCAAAGTGAAAGGTATAATATCCTCTGCCACAAAACCTAATCGAGATCTTTCTGTTTATTGAAGTCGACCAGTTTCTTTCTACCCATTTTGGATAGTCCTCGGTGACGGGCACAACCTCGTGAACTGCCCTACTAATCCTTGTTCTACCAGGGAAAGAGCTAATTTTCGTGGGATGGCTGGAGGAAGAGATATCTCTAGTATTTCTTCCATTCTTTTAACAAACTTTGAGACTGTTGGTCTGTTCTTAGCCGGTCCCATTACTGAAATGAGGGAGGAAAATGCTTTGGCTATTTCATCTGATTCCTGATGGTGGACTAAATGATGATCTTTATTCTCTGGTGGATCCATTTTCTCGAGCCTCAGCAGTAGGAGGTTGCTGAGGGTAGTAGCGAATGGCTTGCTGTAAGGAGGTGTGTGATCACTCTAGTCCAGAAGAAGTCGATCCTCAGTAGCTGGAGGCCGCTGAGGAGAATCAAGCCTGTGTCTCTAAGAGCTACAACAACAGATAGGGCTGCACATAGGCGGCCTCAAGAGCTCTCATCTCTACCAAGATTATCAACAAAACATTAACTATTACTAAATAATATTTTCTTAATTATAAATTTTATCGCTTTCTAAAAAAACATGTGGGACTTATGACGCAGTAAATTATTTTGAATAATGTAAAAGTAAGATCTCATAATAATAATAATAATGCAGAGAATTGTGGGTTCTATTTTTCTAAGCACTACACAAAAACTCCATTTTTCATTTTCCAATAGTCAATGGTAAATTAGTCTTTGTAAGTATTTTAGTCACAAACATGTACATTTTCTTTTGATAAAGAAAATAAGAATTTAAAGAACTTGTGCTAGATGTAGAAACTTGTTTGATTGCATGGAGCTCATATTAAATTTTACATTGTGCTTGTCTATGTTCAAAGATTTAGGTTTTGTATTCTGTGGGAGGAACATATACAAAATAAATATATGGGGGGGTATCTACAACTTCGTTGAGTTGCCTCAAATGCCTCTTGACAATTAGTTGTGCACCATAGCGTTCGAAACTATGTGCCAAATTATTCATAAAACAAATTTTGTTCAGTTTTACATGGTGGTGGGGAGCAATTGTCAAATGGATTCATGGTAGGAAGTAGCAGAACACGTCTCCTCATGATATTCAATTGCAAATGTCCTTACATAAATTACTATTTATTATTGACAATTTTAAGCTAATTGTCATGACTACTACTATAGTGTAATGAGACTTCAAACATGTTTAGAAAACCATGGAAATTCTGGAATGTCTCTGATAAAATCAAGATGTTGGGGTTTTTGATGGCGTAGAGTGCGCTTTTCGTGTTTTCATTCAACAAAATGGCATTAATTCAATACTAAGAAATTTCGGTATAATTTTGGTGAATGAACATATGGACATGTAATCAGGAATGGTAAATGCTACCAACTATAAACTGAGATCGATATAGTAGTGGGTGCAAGTTGAAGTATGAAGTCATTTCGTAATATAAATTATTAATAGCCTGTAGGCTACTTGTCATTATTAGAAATAATTGTCGTTTAATTTGGTTCGTACATCCATGATATTAAATCAAGACCAAAATGAGAAGTACATGGAGTAAATTGTTTTCAAATTTGTTTTTTTATTATTTCCACTAATTTTTGCGAACGTTGGCTTTGTTGTTTTTTAATTGCTATTTATTGAGAGTGTTCAATCAAACAAATTTCATGCGCATAATAGAAATAGATAACGTAAACAAAAAAAGCACAAAATTACAAGTTTCGTTTTGGGGAAATTGTGTCATGTTTACACTGAATTATTTCCAGTACTTCTCATAAATGTTGGCTTTACTATTTTGAATTGCTATTTATTGGGAGTATTCTGTGAAATAGGTTTCACACACAGAATAGTAAGAGGTGGTGGTTGTTTAGGCTATCGATAAATCTAAACTTAAAGGGCAATGAAAACATTACTGATTGACAGAATATTTTAAAAGCACAAAGTGAAAATGACTATAAGAGGAAAGAAAGAAGTTATTTTCACTTATATGATTAACCCACTTGCGATTAATGATCAGAGCTTTGAGTGGTGGTTGTGTATCAACGATATGTGAATTTGAATTTAGGCTTCTGTGATCCATAACTCGTATGTTAAGAAATATTTCGGTGATAATCACATGAGAGATAATTTGTTAGTGTTAATTCCTACCTCATTGATTTCTTTTGATTCTTTATTATTTAATTTTGATCATCTGTTGTTTGACATATAATAGGTGGGTCATTTTTTCTTTCCTTTTATTTACATTTAAACTCTATAACTTCTCTTTAAATATTTTAAATCATTTTTGTTTTATGATTTATTATAATGTTCTGTATTAATAAATAAAATTTCCTTATTCAAAATTAGCCATTATATTCTAGCCGTTAGAAGTTGTTGACACCTAATCCTCACGATTGGATGAATTTATGTAAATAATTGAATTAGGAATGTGAACAGTCATCAGGAGATGAACTGAACAGTCACACCCTTTTGTATATAAAAATAACATAATTGATGGAATAATATGAATCAGTTTTACTGCCTATTGGAGTAACTGCCTGGCCTGACATGGTATCGAAGCCAAGTTCTCAAAATAGTTGTAACTCCCTTCATTTTTTCTACTGTGGGCTGTACGCTGGTCTGTCATATGCATTCCTATTCCTAAACGTTGTCCTGACAGAGTCTGAACACTGTCCTATTCCTAAACGTTCACCTGAGCACTGTCCTGTCTGAGCGTTGTCATAAAACGTTCACCTGAACGCTGTCCTGACCTGAGCGCTGTCCTGACCTGAGCACTGTCCTGACTGAGCGCTGTCATAAAACAATAAAACGTTCCCCTGAACGCTGTCATACTTCCGCTGTCCATTAAAATTGTTTTATCTCTCGAATGTTTGAATGTTACTTCCTCTCTTCCCAATTGCGTTTTTTGGTATATTAAACCCAACATTCTCTGTGTTTTTTGGACCAGAAGAACGCCTCTGTCCAGAGCGGAAGGCAGAAAAACGTTTTTCGGTGTATTTGTGTTGCGTTTGATTCGCTGGATTCACAGTCCAGTGTGCGCAGCGGAATGGTGTGGTTGCCCAGGTCTCCACGGAAGGTCGTATCATAGCCTGGCGTGGCAAAGCTCCTGAACGCTAGTTATGAACGCTCCTGCTCTGGTTATGAACGCTGGCTATGAACGCTGGTTATGAAAGCTCCTGCTATTTCAAATAAATCTTGAACGCTACATGCTCTTTCAAATAAGTTTTGAACGCTGCCTGCTATTTCAAATAAATCTTGAACGCTGCCTGCTCTTTCAAATAAGTTTTGAATGCTGCCTAATTTTTGAAACGCTACGATATCACCCTAGGCTGCATTTTGGCCCGGACTATCTCATATTTTTTTTGCGAAAATAATGAGAAATTGCTTGATAGGATTGGTGGATCACACAACACATTTCTTTAGCAAGAAATATGGCGTGGGTTTTGTGATCAAGGAGTAATATGGTTCATTAATGCATACCACAATTTGATCAGCTAGGTTATCATTATACATAAGAATTATTCCAGACATTATTCGATGTTGTTGTACATATGAAATGTTTCAGGCAAGTTGAACGTGAAAGGATTGGGCATCCCATGCTGGACTTTGGTGAATTTTAAACTCGTGTGAAAGGATTGGGCATCCCATACTGTATACTGCGCATACATTGAATGGTTTTTATTGATAGCTGTGTACATTTTTGAAAGGCATTTCTGTCTGTGTATTGAAGTTGTGATGACAATGATTCAATGGGTACATGAAAACCTTATCTTAGAAGTCTTAGTGGACAATAATACCCTTTGAGAATGCCCTTTTGAGTACATTTTTACTGTATATTGGTAGAAGTATTCTTTTCTATCAGCAAAAGTTTTTTTTACAGAATGCATTCAATCATCTCCATGGTAGGAATAGTTCTCACTGGCAAGGAGAACTATCCTGAATGGTCCCGGATGATAAAAAACACCCTCATCTTCAATGAGTTGTGGAAAGGAGTGTGTGTCGGAGAAGGAGACAATGACCCAGTACAACCTACCTCAGACAAAGAGCTCGTCATTTGGGAAAACAAGAACAACAAAGCTTATGCATTAATCACATCATCTGTAAATGAAGAGGTGAGTCGCCATATTTCGCCATATTCAACTGCCTTTGAAGCTTTACAAAATCTGAAAGAACTCTATGACTCACATTCTGCACTTGAAGTCGTTCAACTCATGATTAAACTCTTCACTCTTGAACTGCAAAATAATGATCCTCTTGCTCTTGCATCTGAAGTAAAGTCTATAATGCATGATATCAAATCCACTAAGGTTGAATTGGATATTCCTCTTATTGCTTTTCTCAAGGCACTTTATCCTACTTACTCCAATTATCTTGAGTCATTGCAAGCAAATGGAAATCACAAAGATATAACCTTTGACTCTCTTGTGAAAAAGTTTGTTGAAAGAGAGAAAGCTTTCGGAAAGAAGACAACCCTTGAATCTTCTGAAGAGACTGTGTGCCTTGCTCATAAAGAAAAGCATCCTTCTCAAGATTCTACAAGAGGAAGAGGTGGACGAAGAGGAAGAGGAAGATATTTCAGAGGTAGGGGGGGCAGACATTCTCAAGGAGAAAAGGCAGATTTGCACTGCATTCGCTGAAAAAGAAATGGATCACATGATGCCTCTACATGCAAGCTACCATGGGAGAAAATTGAGCAGAAAAGAAATCAACAGAAAGGTAAAACTGATGATACAGACAAAGGTAAAGTACCTGAATCCGCTCACTATGTTGAGGCACAATGTAACATTGGAGTAAATGAAGATTTGTTTAATGCTTCACTTGCTTCCTGTTAAAATGGTTGGTTGCTTGATTCAGGAGCAACCTGTCACATGACTCATAGAAAAGATTTTTTGAAGATTTTACTGACAATGTTGATGGAGCAGTATACTTTGCAGATCAATCAAAAATCAAGCCATCAGGGCTTGGCACAATCAGGCTTAAACTGCCTGGTCTTCCAGACTTTCTCCTGGATCATGTTCTATATCTCCCACAGCTCAAGAGAAACTTGCTGTCCTTGGTCCACATCCGCCAGCAAGGTCACTCCATTCATATATTTGATGGCAAGCTTGAGGTAAGAAAAGCATCTGACCACTCACTTTTCATGAGGGGAATAGAAGAAGAAAGGCTTCTCAAACTACAAGGAACCTTTGCTCATGCACAACATTTCTCATATATTTCTCCTCATGAAGAAGGTACACTTCCATCAAGTTTATTATGGCATGCTAGATTTGGACATTTAAACTATGACAGTCTCCGCTTATTGAAGAAAAATGGTGTTGCTGGTTTGCCTACAATTCCTAGGAAACTTAAGCAATGTGATGCTTGCATTCTAGGAAAGCATAGCAAACAATCTTTTCATGATTTACATTCAAGAGCACATAGGAAGCTTGAACTCATTCATTCAGATTTATGTGGTCCAATGCTTGTTCCTTTTGCAAATGGAAATAAATATATCATGACATTTATTGATGACTACACCAGAATGTGTTGGGTTTATTTATTGAAGAACAAATCTGATGCTTTTCAAACATTCAAGAATTTTCATAAATGGATTGAAAATGATGCACAATCTCATATTGGGTCTATTCGCACTGATAATGGAAAAGAATACACATCAAATGAATTTGAACACTATCTTCGCCAACAAGGGATCAAACATCAAACAACTGTGCCTTATAATCCCCAACAGAATGGTGTAGCTGAAAGAATGAATAGAACAATCTTGAATATGGTACGATCCATGCTTTTCTTCAAAAATGTAAAGATAATGTTTTGGGTTGATGCTGTTCTATGTGCTGCATATATAAAGAATAGATGTCCATCTAATGCTATAAGAAACAAGACTCCTTATGAATTGTGGTATGGACATGTTCCTTCGGTAAAACATCTCAGGGTCTTTGGTTCCACCTGTTATGCTTTGATACCAAAGGTACATAGAAACAAACTTGGTGCTAGAAGTCGTAAGCGTATCTTCCTGGGGTATTCAAACACCTCCAAAGCATACTACCTCTATGATGAAGTGAATAAAAAGTTTGTTGTATCTAGAGATGTAAATTTTCTTGAATCATCCAAATCTGACAATGTTGTTGAGCGGCAACTTGATCGCTTGGATAGATTCGCAAAAACAAAATCATTTCAAGAATTTGATAATCAGATTCCACATCTTGAAAGGGGGATTCATATTCTAGATCAACATGTGGAATCTTCTTCTGAAGAACACTCTCCCCCGCATGAAACTCCAACAACGGATGATGCTTTAAGTGATGTAATTGATAGAATTGGGAGACCCAATCTTGATTCGGTCCCAACTCAATCAACAGAGCAGCCTGGACCATCTCAGAAAGGTCCCCCAAAGTGGCTGACGAAGACACATGAAAGTGTTCATCCTGATGAAATTGGAAAAACAGGAACCAGAAATTCAAATCGGCAAAATGGTGGTGATGTAGATGGCTCTAATTCACCTGTTGATATGGATGTTTCTTATGATTGTGAATTAAACTTGTCTACAGATTTTGAACCAACTTCCTTTAAAGAAGCTGCTTCTCATGATGAATGGAAAGAAGCAATGCAAAAGGAGTATGATGCCCTCATAAAGAACGACACCTGGAATCTGGTTGATCCTCCATTTGGAACCAAACCAATTGGCTGCAAGTGGGTCTACAAGAACAAGTACAAAGCTGATGGCTCACTTGACAAGCACAAAGCTAGGCTTGTGGCAAAAGGTTTTGCACACAAGGAAGGGGTCGATTATGAGGAAACTTTTTCCCCCACAGCAAAATGGGCCACTATCCGGACACTCTTTGCACTAGCAGCTCAGAACGGTTGGAAAGTCCATCAAATGGATGTAAAAACTGCCTTCTTGAATGGAGATCTAAAAGAGAATGTTTTTATGTCCCAGCCTGAAGGATTTGCTGTGAAAGGACATGAACATAAAGTATGCAAACTTGTGAAGTCCTTGTATGGCCTCAAACAAGCACCGCGAGCCTGGTATGAAAAACTAACTGAGCATCTTCTGAAACTCAATTTCAATCATTTTTATCTTGATGATGCAACTTTATTTGTCAAGAAAGTTGGCAAAACAGTTGTATATCTTGTGGTATATGTAGATGATCTTTTAATGACAGGGAACAATGAAATCTACATTGCATCCATAAAGACGGAATTGGGGAAAAGTTTTGAAATGACTGATTTGGGCTATGTTCATTACTATCTTGGCATTGAAGTAACCCAACATCCAAAGTCCATATTTCTTTCTCAAAAGAAATACATTGGAGATTTGTTGAACAGGTTTGGCATGATAGAGTGCAATCCTCTTACTACTCCAATGGAACAAAACTTAAAGCTCACATCTATTGAAGGAAAGGAATTTGAGGATGCAACAAAGTATAGACAACTTGTAGGAAGTCTCAACTACATAACTACTACCAGACTAGACATTTCATTTGCTGTTGGAATCCTCTGCAGGTTTATGCAAAAGCCTTGTGAGGGACATTGGTATGCTACAAAAAGAGTTCTAAAGTACTTGAAGGGAACTCAAGACTTTGGAATCAAGTACACACAGGTGGATGACTTCAGTTTGATCGGATACTCTGATTCAGACTTCGATGGAGACAAAGAAATTGGGGTATCTACTTCAGGATATGCTATGAGTCTTGGATCAGGAGCTGTCTCCTGGAGATCACGCAAACAATCAGTCCCAGCAGATTCCACAACATATGCAAAATACGTGGCAGCAGCTGAAGCAACAAAATAAATTGTGTGGCTCAGGAAAATTCTTGAAGATTTGCAGATAAAACAAGTACAATCAACTCCACTCATGATTGACAACACCTCTGCAATAAAGTTGGCCATGAACCCAAAGTTCCATGATCGAACAAAGCACATCAATACTAAATATCATCTGATCCGACATCATGTTGAGGCCAAAACAATCCATCTCCGTCATTGTTCCATAAATGAGAAAATTGCAGACATCTTCGCCAAAGCGCTTGGAAGAAAAAAGATTGAAAGATTCAGAACGATGCTTGGACTCACCAACATCCCTTCAGATTAGGGGGGGAATGTTGACACCTAATCCTCACGATTGGGTGAATTTATGTAAATAATTAAATTAGGAATGTGAACAGTCATCAGGAGATGAACTGAACAGCCACACCCTTTTGTATATAACAATAACATACCTGATGGAATAATATGAATCAGTTTTACTGCCTGTTGGAGTTACTGCCTGGCCTGATAGAAGTAATGATATCTACATCACACTCCTTATTTAATTTGATGCCGTTATCTGATTCTCCATCTTGTCCCGACTATGAACCACACTATATGGTTCGAAACTCGTCATTCTAGACAAATTATCTCTAATGTGATTATCATTGAAAGATTTCTTAGCATACATGATATGTGAATCTGCCCACGAAAGAGAAGAAAAGTAATAAGATTTGGTGTAGTAGATAAGAGAATGTTGCATGCGTCCCAGAAGTATTTGATTTCAGAGAAGTCATTATTTGTGTGAACAGACGAGAATAATTATGCTAACAACCAAGAAGATGCCTATTCCTTTGACTACAAAGGAATTCAAACGTGTATTCAATTTACCGAACCCAGATATGTGCTTAAAATTTTCAGAAGCAAATAAATTTTTAGAGTCATAGGTCGGTGATAGGAACATCATTTAAGAGTTCATTTTTCCATCTTCTTAGCTTCCTTATGATCTTTTTTTTCTAAATATTACTTTGTTTAATGAGTCGTTTAAAGACTTCTTTTGGTTTTGTACTTGTCTAATGGACCAACAAACTACAACCACTGTCCCAAGGTCCTTTCTCTATTTGTTCTATTATTCATATAAAAAAAATTGTGTATTCGGCTGGGATGATCTTATTTCAATTGAATTAGATTTTCAATTAGTGAATTTGTTCAAAAGTAAAATATTTTTCATGATGGCATGTATGATAACAACCACCATCTTGAGTCATGTGTTTCATGACTTGCCACATAACCCTAACTTCAATTTCAACGAAGACACGAAGCAATTATGTTATCCCATGTTGTGGACACAGGAAGCTAGTTCAAGTTTTTGTTTAATCCAAGATATTTTTGTCAAGGAAGTCATTTGCATGATAACTGGACAAGAACCCCATCGAATATATGGAAAAACACAAGTTTTATAGTGGGGAAAGGAATACATTAAGAAATAGAACACAATACAACTATTCAAGTTTATGGGTTTCGAGGTAAACCATTGTTGCTTCAAAGGATTGTTTTAGACAAGTATTTTGTTGCCGACGTCTATAGATAAAACAACGACTGGATGCTAATATTTGAACTAAAATGAAAAAAAAACAATTTATTTCCTTGTCATTTATTGTTGGACAAGTAACTGTCAAGAATGCAATCCACCTTGCAGAACTTGTGAAGTCTTTGCATTGTTATAATTTAAAAGAAGTTTAAGCTTGACAACGCTTTGATCCACAAGGTCTATTTATCACACATATAAGTATTGTCAAATACAAGAGCTTGTTCAAAAGAGTTGCAGAGCAAAGAGAAGAGAGTCATAGTGCTCCAGGCAATAATCAAGAACCATCAATTAGTGGTAGAAAATTTGTTGAAGAAGTGAGCATCAACAACAAAATGAAGTACAAGCAAAAAGGCAAAAATCCTTCCCGACAATCTTCAATTTTCACATTAGGAACTAGTCAGACTTCATTTTCGAGTCAAAGGAAGCGAAAAAATATTGAAAGTGCAGAATTGATTCACGATCAACTATTAGCTAGCAAGGATGATGAGGAGCCTTGTCAGACATTTGTTCCAGGGAAAATGCACGTCACTGAATAGATCAAAACCAAAAGTCCTCCGAAAATCGGAAGCATTGACCAAACCATGAACATGGAAATAAAAAGCGGTATGCTACCTGAATGGGCCAGTAGTTGTTTAGTCGAAAAACCAAAAAAAATGGAGCAAATTGCCAAATAAGCTTTTATTTTTTATGATTGCAATTTCAGTTTTCAAGATGCAAACTATAACAAAGATTATAAAACATTCAAAATTGAAAAAGTAAAGGTGCATGATAAAAAAATTATTGATAAAGTAGAAACGAATGTTGACATCTCAGGAATTTTAGCTAGCGATCTCGTGAGATTCCATCAGGTTACTGGTAACGCAGTTGCAATGTTTATTGAACAATGAGAAGTGAATAATGTGACACTGAAAGGAAGAATACAAGTGCTGGAAAATGCTTTAAATCTGGTTCCTTTGTTGATGACTTCACTCGTAAAATGGACACTCCCATATGAAATTGCTAGTGATAGCACATCCCATTGATCTAAAAAGTCTTTGAAACTTGTTAATGTAGTCAGATCTCATATTATCACTAATATATGCCACAGATTAGAAATCATTGAACATGCATGGTGAGAAATTTCTGATCTGCTACATTTACCACAGAAAATCAATTCATTTGTTGATTTGGTTAAAAGTAATGTTAACAAAGACAAGCATTTCATTAACAATGACTTACTTGCTTTTAGTCAAAGACTTGAGTTGTTGTCTGATCTGGACAAAAAAAAATAGAGAACTCCCAAATGCTAATGGAATGAAGCAAATCAAAGTTGGGTGGTATAAAAGAATCTAATAGATAGAAAACATTATTTTTGAATGTGAAAGTGTAAAGAATAGAAGAGGTGATGTGTTTCTAGAGGCGATGAAAATTGTTCAAGACCTAAATGGTCCATGTATCATACACAATTCTAATTTGATCACAAAATATATGCTAAGAGCCGAATTGGAAAATCTAAAGGAGTTAATGGCAAGACAATTTGATGATGTAATTAATTTTATTACAGAAGAAATTAGAAAATGGCTAATTAGATTGGTTAGTATTAATGATGAGAAATATGTATTAGTTGTTCAATTAGAAACAAAGGCCATGGAAATTGATAATCAACATGTTAAGCTAGATATTAGAATCGGTTCAATGAAAACATCCATTAAATCTATGTTGAAGACATTTGTTCAAGAGATCATGGATCTGGAAGACAATGGATAGTGAGACAATTAACATATATGTTTCACATACTATAACTGTCCTTAAATATTTTCATTGTGTGGACTTTCGCACTTCACACATTCTATTAATAATAAAAAATGAAGCCTACCTAATTAGACATGCACCCCACATTGCTTTAATCAATTAATTAATCATTAAGTATGTTCTCACACACATAGATAATTGTGCACAATAAAGGTTTATAATAATTTAAAGATGTTAGAATTAAATTCCTTATGCAGAAACTAAGGTTTAATATATTTTTATTTTCATTCAACAATGACATTTGCCTTTTACATATATACAATTTTTCTTAACATATAAATTGATTAAGGTAGGGATGCTTCGATTTGTGTTTTGTACAATAAATGTTTTGAATTGGCTTTTGTACTCCGCACAATGAAAACATACATTGTCTGAAGAATCTGTCGAGAACAAAGTATGTATAGAAAAACGAAAGTGCAGAGGGAAATATATACCATTGACATAATGCTTTGAGCAGGTCATTTGTGGGGAAGGGGGGCATTTCTTTGTAGATTCAAACTGCAGATTGTAATATGCTAAAACAATTAACTTGAATCTATTCTACTCATTAGTGGAAACAATAATTGATCAATGAAATCACGAAGCAGAAAAAAGGAAGAATTCAATCACACATAACACAATAATTTTTTGGGTAATGGCACAACTAAAACCCCCTGTTATTTGTATACTACATTAATTAGAAATTTTGAGAAGATTACAATGCTTTTCTCAAGCTCGAGCAAACTCTGCACTATCACAATCTATCTCACTACTTCACAAACAAGCTCCAACCAATACTTATCCAAATCCATACCCGACCAAGCTCCTATTTTCTTGCGCAGTTTCATAGGGATTTAGCCTATATTTAATTGGGAAATTCCTCATTGATAACCGCGCAATCCATCATAGGCCTTCCTCTGATTGCATGCACCACCTATACAATTCAGATGATTATAGAACTGATAGCACATTGTCCCTGAACTCCAATATCAACTGGGTCTTTCTATGATCTGACGTGCATGCATTATTATGAGTGAATCTTCCGTTTACTAGTTGAGCAGTGCTAGTTACATCCCACTACTGCAAGTTACACCCCACTACTAAATCTCCCATTAATTCCTCCATTAGTTGGAACTAGTTTCACTGAATTAAACTCAGTTAAACTGAATTAAATAATTACAACTCAAAAGAACTCAACCTGGGCCCTTGAAATTTAGGAACCACTTTACATGACTCTAGATAGACTCCCAACTTGAATGAATTGAGCCAACTAAGTCAAATTAACTTAGTTAACTATTACAAGTTGTTATGAGAATTAGAATTACAATTTAATTCCCAATTTAATTCAAGGACAAAATTAAATTAGGATTTTCTTGTTGCTATTTTCAACACTCCCTCTCAACAAGAAAAGGATTATCTTCTACCCCGATCCTGCCTTTGTGAAACTTGAATTTGTATCTTGACAATGCCTTTGTCAAAATATTTATATCCTGCTCCTCTATAGGAATGTACTCCAGCAAAATGATTCTCCTCTGTACACAATCTCCTAGATGGTGATACCAAATGTTGATATGCTCGGACTGATCATGAAAAATTTGATTCTCAAAGAGTTTGATACAACTCTGATTGTCATAGTAAATCATTATAGGATCCATGTGCTGACCAAATAACCCAACAAGGATATTCCTCATCCAGATAGCCTCACAAGCTGCTTGACTAGAAACCATGTACTCTGCTTCTATTGAACTAAGTGCAAATGATCGCTGCCTCTTGGTGTACCAAGAAACTATTGCTGGCCCAATACTGAAGATTCCCCCTGATGTGGTCTTCTTGTCGAATGGACTCCCTGCCTAATCTGCATCCGTGAAGCCTTGAAGCTTCACTCCCTTTGTCCGTCTATACCAAAGACCAAACTGAGTGGTGCCTTTGAGGCATCTCAACATGTGTTTAGCTACCTTCCAATAAAGTTTGGTTGGCTTAACCATGGCTTGACTAAGCTGGTTAACTGCAAAACACATGTTTGGTCGTGCATTCACCAAATACATAAGTGAACCCAAAAGATGTCTATAAGAAGTAGAATCCACTACGTCACCTGAAGTAGCATCCTCCTTCCTCCAATTACCTGCTAGAGGAGTCTCCATTGGTTTTATGCTGTCCATCTGGAACTTCTTCAGTATCTCGTTGGCATACTTTCCCTGAGAGACAAACATTTCCTCATCTCCTTGCCATACTTCCATACAAGAAAGTAATGCATGGGCCCAGGTCCTTCATCTTGAATTCTCTTGCAAGATCCTCTTTGCAAGATTTTATCAACTTCTCATCACCTGTCAGAATCAAATCATCGACATAAATACTATGATCAACAATTTACCTTCAACCACAATATGCTAAACGTTCACATCTGCTTCACTTTTGGTGAAGGCCAACTCGGTGAATTAGCTATCAATCCTAGTGTACTAAGCACATGGTGCTTGTTTTAGTCCATACAATGCTCACTTGAGTTTGCACACATGCGAATCTCTCTTGAAGGTCTCAAATCCTTCCAATTGCTCAATAGACACCTCTTCCTCAATCATACCATTGAGTAATGTTATCTTCACATCCATCTGATATATCTTCCATCCTATCTGCACTAACAATGCTATAATAGATATGATTAAAGAGTACCTTGCTACTAGAGCAAAAGTCTCATCATAACCAATTCCCTCCACCTGAGAGAATCCTATGGCCACAAATCTGGACTTTTGTTTCTCCACTCTCCCATATGCTACTTTCTTTACCTTGTAAAGCCATCTGGAACTCACCACTGACTTGTCTACCAGTCTTGGGACTACTTCCCAAACACTATTTTTGATAATGGAGTCATACTCCTCAACCATGGCTTCAAACCATATTGGTTGCTTCACTACTTCCTCGAATGAGGATGGCTCAACCTCTACACTCTCGCTCATCAGAGCCATGTAGCCAGTGTACCGATCTGGTGACCTCCTCTGCCTGCGTTGTGATGTGGGTGCTCCCACATTCTCTCTAGCATCATGTATCAATCTGTCAGCCTCTCTGGTGCACTTCCTTCCATCTTTGGAAGTCTCTGCATGAGTGGGTGCTTCCACTCTCTGCTCCTTTGCATGTGGCTACTCCACATCATCCTTAGGTTCCTCCTTTGGAGCTAAAAGTTCCTCATCTACATTGAGTTGAAGCTCCCTCTTAAGGGAAAATCTGATGGCCTTCTCTTCATCAAACTTCACATCTCTACGAACCACTATCATCCTGTAGGATGGAAGGTACACTCGATAGTTGTGAGGTGTATCAGTGTACCCCAAAAATATTCCCAACTCAGTTATTGGCTCTAGCTTTTTTTGCATACTTGGTAACATGACAATAGACTAATGAACCAAAGATCCTAAAGTGTGCCACATTTGGTTTCTTACTTGAAAAAGCTTATTATAGTGTACTAATCCTGAGAATTCGATGAGGGCTTATGTTATGAAAATAAACGACTGTGTTGCATGCTTCAACCCATAAGTGTAATGGTAGGCCCTAATCATGTAAAATCGTTTGTTTCGCTCTCACAATATTTTTGTTCTTCCTTTCAACCACCCCATTATGTTGTGGCTTATGAGGTTTTCTTAACTCGCGTCTAAATCCTTCTGATGCACAAAAGTCCTTGAATTCATTTGACACATATTCTCCACCGTTATCGCTTCTGAGAGCTTTAACTTTCCTGCCAGTATCTTTCTCAACAAGTGTTTTAAATTCAAAAAATTTAGTGAATGCCTGATCTTTCTTCTGTGAAGAAAATCCAACACTTACGGGAGAAATCATCAACAAATATTACAATATACCTTCTCTTGGCCGTGGATGCTGTTGAGAATGGTCCACACACATCTCAGTGAACTTGATCAAGGATTGCTTGCGCTTGACTGTCTTTATCATGAAAGGAAGCTTTGGTGTACTTCCCCAATGTACACCCTTTGCATGTGTCTCTCTACTCTAGTTTACCCTTGGGAAGTCCTGTAGATATTTGCTGCATGATCTTGAAAGCTCCATGGTGCAATTGACCCAATCTTTATGCCACAACTCACCGATGTCTCAGCTCTACACCTTCTCTGATTTTGTGCTCCTAGAAGTGTAGTCTTCTACATCTAATTTATAGAGGTTCTTCACTCGAACCTCTATCCGCTTCACCTGTGTTGAGGCTATGTGACGAAGGAAATCCTTTCCCTTACTGAATATCACATTGTAGCCACGATCCTCCAACATGGCAACTGAAACCAAATTCTTCTTCAAACTTGGAACGTACATGACATATTTTAATGTGAGAGGAGAACCAAACTCCCTCTGAAAGGTAACAATATCGATGCTGGTTGCATTATACCTCCCATCATCTCCCATTTCAATGTGCATCTGGAGGTTCTTCTCCTCCAAGTCATTGAAGAACTCTTTGTTGTCAGTCATATGGAATGAGGCTCCACTATCTAGGTACCACACACTACCTATCACCGATGTCACCATGCAAGTGATGAGCATGAAATCTAGTTCTAATTGTGAAGCAAGAGCTTTACCTACCTCTCCTCCTTAGGGATTCTTACTAGCCTTCTTGTGCGAACAATTTGTGGCATAATGTCCCAGATCATGACAGTGAAAACATTTAATCTTCGACATGTCCTTCTTTTTGTTGCCCTTACTGGAATCTGATTTGGAATTGGATGACTTCCCCTTTTGAGCTAAGGCACAATTATCCTCATCATCATGCTTGGATGAGGATCCATCTTTGGTGTTTCGTTGGATCTCTTCTTGTACCAAGTTGGAACACAATCGCTCCCACTCTGGCAGCTTCTCCCTCCCATTAACTAAGTCCTGGCAGCTAAGCCAACTCTTAGGAAGTCCTAGAAGTGCTAGTCTCACCATATTATCTTCAGCAACTGTAACACCAACACTTCCAAGCTCATCCCGACATTGGGTGAACTTGGTCAAGTACTTCAGTATTGGGTCGCCCTTCTCCATTTTAATCTTTTTGAGCTTGTCCTTCAATTCCAGCTTCCTGTGGTCACTGCTGTTTTGAAATAGACCCGTCAAGGCCTTCCACATATCAAATGGAATTTCCTTACTGTGGAGGTTTGAGACAATATGATCTCAAACTCCTTCTAGGATAATCCTTCTTGCCTTTGCCACACACTTTCTCCATTCTGCCATATCCCGAGCATCAGCTGGCCTAGGAATGTCATTGTCTATGAATTCTTTAAGCTCGCTATATTTCAACACTACCTCCATCTTGTCCTTCCAAGAAATATAGTTTGAACTGCCCTCAAGGTCATATTCGAGCCTCAATTCGTAGAACGACATCCTGTTGGCTATGAAGTATGATACTGCAAATTCGATAAAATGCACGTTTATGATAAAATGCAGTAGTAATTTGGTAATTCTAGGTTATAGATTTCAAGCTTGAATGTTTTGGGTGGCACTGGGGGTTTTCATGGCAGTGAGTGTATTTTCAGTATGAAAAACACGATTCAAACACTCATATTGCCATTTTTTTGTTGGAAAAAGACAAAAAATATCCTGAATTTCGACAATTTTTTGCCGTGTGGGAATTTTTTTTACCTAGGTACACAATGCCATGCCTTTTTATTTTATATCATAAATTTCTAATTCTTATGACACACATGTCAATGATTTTGAAATAGGAGTAATGTGCAGAGTAAGTGGACAAGATGCTTTTGGAATTTCAAATTTATTTCCATTTCTTTTTGTAAACATTGCCTTTGGTATCTTTACTTTCTATTTATTTGCGGTGTCATGTGTAACAATTTTTACACGAGTAATAATAATAGTCGATGATTGTGAAGAGAATAAAGAATTATGACGTTAAACTAACTTTGAAAACATGGTTCATTGAAAAAATATTTTTTACTGCAAAGCGAAGATGGGTAGTAGAGGAAAGTAAGAGGTTATTTGCACTGATACGGTTAACTCACTTATTGATATCGATGATAGTTGTGACTGGTCGATGATGTATTAAAAATATGTGAATCTGTCAACAAAAGAGAAAACAAGGAACAAGATTTGGAGTATTAGATTACCAAAAGATGGATGTGTTCCACACGTCTTTGATTTCAGAGAAATTGTTAATCTGTGCACAAACAATTTCGATTAAAAAATGAGAACAATTATGCCAAGAGTGACAAAGGTTCCTCTGAATCCCGAGGCATTTAGATGGTTACTCAAGCTACCTTAACCATACAAGTGTTTAAAATTGTTCAATGCAAATAGCTTCCTGAAGCCCGGAGTAAGCGAGATTGACATTATCAAAGAATTCATTTCCCCAACTTCTAAGGTTCCTTCCAATCTTTATTTTTTATATGTTTATTTGTTTATATAATCATTTAGGGATTTCTATTGGCTCTTTGCTCGAGTAATGGGATGAAAACCACAACAAATGTTCCAAAATGAATTTTCTATGTGATTTATGAGACATACAAAAATAATTGTACTTCTATTGGGCTTATGTCATTTCCAATGAATTAGTTGTTATGATCCTGGGATTTTCCAAGAGCAATAGATTTTTTACGATAACATATCTGATAACAACTCTTGTGTCAAGGCATGTGTTTGGCAGTTTGTCCTGTAATTCTAAATCCAGTTTTCATGAGGAACTTGTGCAGTTCTGATATCCTATATTATTGAAGCATATAACTTCTTTAAATTTTTGTTTAATTCAAGATTTGTTTGTAAGGGAAGTATATTGCATGGTAACTCGACAAGAGCCTCCTTGAATATCCGTAGAGGCTCAGGTTTTCCTATGTGGCAAAGGGGAACATGAGGAAAGGGAAAGTAATATGATGATTCAAACTTGTAGTTTGGAAGATAGGCCATTGTTTTTGCTGAGGTTTGTTCTAGATAGGTATTTTGTTGCTAAGGTATGTAGACAATACCATCGTTGGCTAGTTACATTTGAACGAAAAAAATAAAAAAAACAATTTATTTCTTTTTCCTTTACTATTGAAGACGTCACTATGAAGAATATGACTCACACTACCGTCTTTGCAAAGTCTTTGTATGCTTTTAAGTTAGGTGAAGTTGAGGCTATTCGAGGCTTTGATACAAATAATATTTTCACATAACGACTCTTGTCTATGAGGTACGGGAACTTGTTTCCAAGAACTAGAGAGCATAGCTAAGAAAGTCACAGTGAACGAACAAAAAAACAAGGATTGCTAGTAGGTGTTGAAAAGATCGCTGAAAAAGAGATCATCACCACATGTGGAAGATACAAGAAAAGAGGCACAAATCCTATGGGACAAAATCAATCTTGCACACACAATGTTGGCCTGACTTCATCTACTAGTAAAAAAAGGAAAAAAAACTACTATAAGTGAAAAATTGGTTTGTGGCGGCCTATCAGATGGCAGAGATGACAAAGAGTCTCTTCGTATAGTAAGTATAGAAAGAGCGGATACGGCTGAATCATCTAGATCCAAGAGCTTGCTTAAAACAATGAGCATTGAAGAGGCCATGAACATGCAAGTTAATAGTGTTATACTACCTATTTGGGTTAGTGATCCTTTGCAAAAAAACAAAAAAAATGATGGATAAAATTGCCGAAGAGGCCATTAGTTTCAATGATTGCCCTGTCACATTGTAGGACGCAAATTATGACAAGGGTAGTAAAATATTGAAGATTGAAAGGGTACAAGTTTGTAAAAAAGAGTTTGTTTATCGAGAAAAAACAAATTTTGATTTATCTGGGGTTGTAGCGTCAGGGGTCATGAAATTGCATCTATTTAGTGGTGACACGCTTGTAGAGCCTATTAGGCGACTAGAAGCAAAAAATATAAACCTAAATGCAAAAATAAAAGAGCTAGAAAATTCTTTAAGCCTAAGTCCTTTGTTTAAGACTTTGTTGGTAGCACGTAGAACGCCATTGGAAATTTCTAGTCCCAAGGCATCTCATAAATTTGATCAAGCTGTCAATCTTCTTAATGTAGTAAAATCGTACATTGTTAGTACTATATGTGAAATATTGAGAATAATTAAATCTACGTGGAAAGAAACTTTCGATCTACGACATTTAAGGCAAAGAACTAAGTCATCTGTCTAATTCTTCAAAAGTGAGCTCGAGGGAAACAAGGAATTTGTAGACAATGACTTGTTAACTTTTAGTCGCAAGCTTGATTTACTGTCCAATATAGAAGAAGAAAAATAAGGGCTCACTGACACTGATAAGATGAAGTAGATCAAATCTACATGGTTAAAGAAAATCAAAACATTAGAGGACATTATTTTTGAATGTGGAGGAATAGAAAATAGAAGGCGATAGTGGTTGTTTAGGATTTAAACAGTCTATGCATTACATATGAGTTTGGATTAATTCTAAAATACATACTGATGATTGAATTGGAGAAGTTGAAGCAATCACAAGAAACATAATTCAATGATATAATTGATTTTATGGCAGAGGAAATTAGCAAATGGCTAATTACTTTTGTTAGTGTTAACAAAGAGTACTCTACCTTGGCTTTGTATTTGTAAGAAGAATCCAGAGAGATTAAAGAGGAGATATTCAATGAACATGTTAAACGAGACATTACAGTTGCTCTAATGAAATAGTTCATTAAAGCTAAGGTGAAGCAATTTGCTGAATAAATCATGATTTCGAGAGACAACTAACAACCAAACAATGTCGGGCTATGATTTTTCATATTTTAAGTGTTTTAATACCTTGGAACATTTGTTTTTTTGTTCATAGTATTTAGATGTTGAAGTTTTCTGGGTATGTTCTCATGGAATAGACTAATTCCTGAATGCAGTTTCTTGTTTTGTGTTGCAGATGAATTTCAGAGATTATGGTCCACGAGAGCCCAATCCCAATCCCCATTGGGACAAATGCTTTTACTTTTGCGATTTGTGTATTAGTATTTTGATAAATGCTTTATGCATTCTCAGTGTGTTTACCAATTATGTAAAGGATTTTTAGATAAGCCTGAATTTTGGGATGTTGTGCAACAAACACTAATTGAACATATGTTTTGCATGTGTTTGTTTTTTTCTTTTATATATTAGCTATTGTTCTATAATTTTGTTGTGTTATTCAACAACAACCCCCCCCCCCCCCACCCCCATTTATTGATATAATAGTCAATATTCAATCAATAAATAGGGACCCTTGATAAAATCCTTCAAAAAACAAATTTAGCATTTAGACACTTTCTTTTAAGTTTTTGGAATAAAACAAGATATCAAGTCAAAACCCTTTGAAAGCTAGCAATACTCGCCTTTTCGCATACCGTTGGATCAAGCGTGTCAAAAGCCTTGTTAACAAGCAAAACACGTGAAAAGCGATCAAAAGGAATCACCGCGCTTAACCTAGATATCTTAGGCTTTTCATTTAAAACTAAGGTCTAAGGAATTTCCTATTAAAACAAAAGCTTGTCGCATATCGTCATTCATAAAGGGTGCACCCTCACGAAGTATGTTAAAACATGCGAAATGTGATATTGCGATGAGATGGTCGACCTATCGCATCGCATCGGAACACTTAAGAGAGGTCTTAAAACTTACGAATCACGTGATGTTGCGAAATGCAATAAAATCCCGGACCCGATAGAAACCAATTTCATAAAATGATGATTAAGTCTGCCGTGTGATAAAAAGTGCTTTATAAGGTTAAAAAATCCATCAAACAAACTATGCTTTGAATAAATAAAGAACACATCGTTTATCCCGCATGAACCTAAGGAACTCTAAGAAAGCGCACAATCAAATATGCGATAATGCGATTTGCGATCACAAAATCGACATTCTCACAATTAAAGCTCGACGCCTTAAAAGTTTTCCTTCCCATTTTATGTTGCAGAACATTAATGAGTGATAAAGGTAGCGATAAGGAACCATTAATGGATATTTATTATGGGTTAATGTCATTTAAGTTGAAAAGCGGCTCGACGTGATACAATATATTTTCATCTGCATTTAATTAAAACTCCTTTCTTGTCACCTTTTCAAGGTTATTTGTATCATTCATCCTCATTTTAATTCTCACTTGTGTCTATCTGATATCTTCCTATTTACCCCATTTTAGGAAAATCCACAGGAAGAGTTGTTAGAAGCAATGGCAAAGAGGGGAAAGGCAGCTGTGTGTGAAAAGTCAGAAAATGATCCCTCTTTTCTCTGATACTACATGCAGCAGAGGCTGAGGAACTTCAACTTGGGAGGCCATGTATGATTTGCTAGAAGAGGAAAAACTAAGGCCATTGGTAGCAAAGGTCACATCCGATGCTCATGTTTCCTCTAACACCTCCTACTTCGAGACATCGTGCTAATTCCTACACCGCATAGCCGCAAGACCGAAGATAATCCCATACACGGATATGGTCAAGTGGATAATTGACGTGGTGGACGTCTCGGACAAAGAATTCAAGAATCACAGGCAAGAGGTTCAGGATCTTTTTCAGCAGACAACCTACGGTTAATGTACCATTTACCAGAGTCATAGAAGCTCTACAATAAATAGTTTCTCAAGAAATTTTCTAAGGAGAATGAAGACCCGGTAGACGTCATGCAGGCCTGGATAGTAAGCGAAGACAAGCTCAAAGAAGATAAGAAGGGTATGTATTCTATGGCATCTATCTCTCCCCCTTATAGTTTTGCAGCAGCCATGCTATGTAGATTGTTCGGTAAACCCGATAGAACCAAACTTTCCCAGGAATGGATTCTGTTAATAGATGCAACTATGAACACAACGATAATGAATTGGGCTCAAATTTTGTCTAATAATTTGGCAAAATCCATTATGGAATATAGGAGAAAGACAAGTCCCTCTTTAAGGGTTTATTCCCATTTTTCATGAGCGCTTTTGTAATGGACTCAATCTGTTTTAGTTCAAAATTTCCCATTATGGGATGGAAGTGGACCGCGTATGACCTGCTTCTTATCCATTTGTACCATAAGATTTTGTGGGAGTCTCAGTTTCAACCCCATTTTTATAATATTTGTCAAGGAGTTATGCTACCCATCCATAAACAAGTCTACAACACAATCGCCCCTAAGTTTTCAAAAGAAGTTGAAGTGGATATCTTGCCTGTAGCCAAATGGTTTGGGGAGGAAACATTTACCTATATCAGAGTATTTGGGAGCATTTCTTCACCGCATGTTCTCCCATACTATGTCCCCGACAAGTTAATGGCCAGGGAGATAGCCTACCAAACGACAGGGGAAGGTGGGTTGAGCAAAGGATTGAAAGAGTAGAAGAAGGCCATTTGGCCTACATTTTTGTTGCAATGTGGTGCGTTTGCGCTACATGATTTTGGACATGCATGCAAAGAAGCAAAGATCATGAAGTCTTTGAAATTAGCTACAATCCCGGGAAGGCAGTATGACCCAAATGGCACTGCTAAGGACTTCACTACTATGGTGAAAGTGAAACCATTCACCCATGAGGAGGACGCCTTCGATGACCTCTTCCTACAAAAAGAAACATTTTCAAAAGTGATGCATATGGCATCACTACTTTTTCCCCAGATGATGTTGAAGTTTTCCATGTGTACAAAAAGATGAGATTATTGAAGGTCCCATTGGACCTACTACAGATTGAACCAATAAGGGAGCAGACTCCCAGTGTAAGCCTGGAGGACAACTCCAAAGAGAATTTTGAAGAAAAAAACAAGAGAGATCTACTCATGAGTTAGAGCACTCAGAGAACCAGTCTCAAAATGGGGGAGGCAATAAAAATAAAGAGTCGTAAAGGGACACAACTGGAACTTCAGTGGAAACAGTTGAGCAAACCGCGGTAAAGAAACAGGTATAGGTTCACTCCACATCCACTCAGTTAGAAAAAACCCCAGTTATTGATTTGGAAAAGGAATGGGAACATTTCAACAAGAAGCTTCACATAGATGAACAAACATCTGAGATATAGACTCCTAAGCAAACACAACATAAGCCAACTCAACAAACAACAATAGAAAAGACTATAGGAACTCAGGATGTTGAGCTCATTCCTGCCACCCCCACTTCAGAAATTATTTTGAGAATTGAGGAAATTCCTCCAAAGTATGTATTTTACAGTCCTACCCACAAAGATGTCGTCAAAATAAAAAGAAAGAAAAGAAAGTTAGACGCTGCAGCTATTACGACTCCTAAAAATGAACCAATGGACATTGTATGGAAGGAATCGCCCATGGACCCATCTGAAAATCTCATAAAATTGTTGCAATTCGCAGGAGCCTATGCTACGACAACTGTTGACAAAGCGAAAGAGGTCCAAATGCTGCTTAAAGAAAAGGAACAAAGAATTTTGTTGTTGGAACAATAATTGGCTCAGGATAAATCCAATCAACAAGCAGAATTACAACTAGCCCAGATCTAGCAGGAATTTGAATAGATGCGAATACAAAATTAGGCCAACCTGGCTGAAAGAGATGCGCGGATACAAGCTATGACATATAAGTATAAAGAAAATCTGCAAATCAATGAGTTCATAAAGGAAGCACTCAATCTTAACTCCCAACTAATGTAGCAAAAGGAAGTTCTTTGCCAAAAAATCTCGCAAATAAGTCCTTATTGCGAGATTAGTGATAAGCTAACAAGCCAAGTTGTCGACATGAGACTTGAGTATGACGAAATCCATAAAAAGATTTCTGACTTTATCACCTGGCAAGAATTAGAAGAAGGGAGAAATACTGATCTACCAAAACTGGAGGAATCACATAAAGACATCTTGTTCATAGATTGGGATTCCCAGCTCAAGCAAGCGGAAAGGGCAACAACGATTACAACAACAGCAACAAACATCATAATAGAAGCCATCAACAAAAATTTGCATGGCGCCAGCCTGGTTATAGAAAGCATACTAGGACTTCCAAATGTTAAACAATTAGAGTAGCAGTGGAGGTAGGCAACGAAGGAAAAGGAGGAGGTGATTAGACAGATGAGAAAGCTAAATTGGGAAGCGTACTGGCAGTTCTTAGTAAAACCATACAACTAGTGGATGACCTTGAGATGCTTAACAACCTCCACACAAAAAATGGTGCCAACGCTAACATATGCTATATTTGTTGGGCAGTTGAAATCTGCGATCGGCCAACCGACGCAGCTCAAGCCTATGATAGATATTTGCGATCTCAAAGATCAAATGCAAAGGAGTTAGTCACTTAGTTTATTTTTATTTTTATTTTATTTTTGCACGATCTGAGGAAGGTTATTTAAACCTCCTCGACTATTTTTGTAATAATCTATTTTAGGACCTATAGTTTAGTATTTAAACCCCTCTCATGCATTTATAGAGGGGTCCAAAATTTTTATCAGAAACATTCTTCGAAACATTGCTCTTCTGTACTTTTGATGATGTTATGATGGAATGAATGGAACAGGATATATTTTCTCTCAAATATCTAGCATGCTCTACTAAAATGCATTTTTGTACTCTTAGAATATGTTGGATTGATTGAAATTTGGTCAATATTGCTGAATCACATGAGCAGGACTCGTCATATATGGTACTTTTATCTTATGATCTTGTTCTATTTATGTATCAAGCAATACTTCTTATTTTAATTGTTTTATGTGTGAAAGTATGAATTACAGTTTAGCATTATTTCACTTTTGTATGATGTTGGATTTGACTTTATTTTGAATACATGAACGATTTTATATGCGATATATCTTTCATAATCGTTGTGTCTAACTATTTATCCAAAACGATTTCATTTCTTATTGTAGTTGAATGATATATATTATTAATTGCTGTAGGACATCATTGTAGATCACATATTGTAACTTTTTTTTTGCTGAAGCAAGAGACGATCTTACTATTTCATTAATTCAAAAATAGTGTTACAAAATATATAAAAACCGTCCAAATTCATGGACTCAGAAAAAAACCAAAGGGCATCCCGCCATAGACAAGCCCTCCTCGACAACAGTCATTACCACAACTCTCAAACCACCCAAAAAGTTGGACAAAAGATTCTCCATCCGCGTGGAAAACACCGGTAGCTTCCTTACCCCACTGCCCGGAAATTCAATAGCAGTTTCCACCCTCCATACTTCTTGTGCCAAAACAATCCAATAAGACTCGTGAAGAGAAATACTTCGCCCCACAAAACAACATGGTTGTTTGTGACTGTCGATCCGATTGACTAGATCCAACGGTATGGAGCAATATCGCGCTGCCAATTTGACCGTAAGTTAGTGTGCGATGGAGGGCGATATTCCTTACCCCTCCACTGCCACATGTTGGAAGCCTAATGGGATTGCTTCCAAATCTCCAATACCAATTACCGCTCAGGAGCCATGCGATCACCTGGAAACTACGATGTGCGCGATTTTCTGTTCTGAGAGTGGACTGAAGGTAGATTGCCATAGCCGTTAAACCCGCCAACTTAGTCCGATAACCTCCAAGATCAATCCTAACCATCGAAACGCTTCACCTGATCCTACGGCCGAGGATTAAATCACGCCAACCAATATCACTGACCATTAGCGCATCCTGCCAACTAAACCGATAACCTGCACGATCAATCTCAGTCGTCGAATCGCTTCACCTGAACCAATGGCTAAGGATCATGTCACACTGACTAATATCATTGGACATTAGTGCGTGATGAGGGCGGTATTTTAGTCGACCCCATTGCCACGTGTAGTCCTGTGTATAGTATCGCTTCAAAATCGGCAATACCATTTCCTACTTGTGAGTGCCGTGATCGCCTAAGAACCGCTCCTGGCCCGGGATTCCGAACCCGGACAGAAAACCCCTAGTATTGTGGTGGCCGAGAGTCCCTGGGATCCTACCTGTCATTCATTTTCTCCGCGAAAAGATAAGAGGGATGAAACCCCTGCCAACCGTTCTTTCTTTAAAGAACCAAGGCCGCCTGATTGAGTATCCACTGAATCAATTGGATTCTGTCTCCATAGCCCTACTCTAAAACACAATCCTGTCTTCATCTGCCTGGTCATAACATTTCGTTTTTAACTTGTTCTGCAACATTTCTTGCCAGTCAAATGCAACCCTATTCTCTGTGCTGATCACCCCTTGATTGGCAAGAAGGTCCGCTAGTTTATTTGTCGATCTTCGTACATGTTTAAAGTTGACAGTCTAAAGGCTCTGGAGGTGCTGCTGAATCCATTGAAAGCGCTAGATTAGACGCCAGTTTCTTGAGACTTTTTCTAGCCTTGTACCCGAGCTGATTCTCTTGACTGATTCAATGATTAACTCAAAATCAGCCTGAACAATCACATTTTGTTGGTTATCCTGTTTCAGGAAGTCTAAACACTGCTCCATAGCCATCAATTCTGCCATGTTATTGGTGGCTCTTCCTAAATGAAAGTAGAAGATGAACAATACTCCTCCATTCTCATCCCTTAACACACCTACATAACTCGCGGAGCCCAGATTTCCCTTTGAAGCCACATCAATGTTGAATTTCAAAAAACCCTTGGGGGGAGGATGCTAGAAATCTTGCTCTGAAACCAGGGAGATTACTTTCCTATCCCATCCCTAAGGTATAAGTCCCTGCAAACCCAGTTCACCAAGAGTTCTCAAATCCTCTACTGAAGGAGGATTCTTGGGGAGATTTCACACAATAGTGCCAACCGTTTCCTTGATTTGTTTTAAGATCTGCGTAAAAAGGAATTGGGATGGCCTCTTTACATTCTTGAAGATTTTGTTGTTCCTTTCTTTCCAGACATTCCAAATGATAAAACTTGGCATGATGGCCCATGCTGAGCTGAGAATCTCATTGTCGGAATAGGTTCTTCTCCATCTGTTTAGGGTGCTGATGATGCTTCCTTTGTCCCTGTCAGTCTATCAGAAAATGATGGCAAAATAGTCCCACAAACTGGAGGTGAAGATGCAATTGTTGAGAAGGTGCTCCATAGTTTCCTCTTGGGCTTCACAGAGCTGACATCTAGAAGGCCCTAGGACACCTTTCTCCCTGATATTATCCCAAGTCAAGATTTTCTTATGTTGAACCAGCCACATGAAGAGTCTAATCTTCATCCAGCCTTGATGTCTCCATAAGTCTTGCCATGTCTTATCTAGAGCTTATGAGTTTAGATCTAGGAGAATGAGTTTTGCTTCTTTTAGATTAAAGGTACCCTCATTTTTGTTGCCCATCTTAGCTGATCTTGCCCCCCTGATTTCAAAATCTTCCTTTGTTCTAGCCTATTTTTTAGAGTTTCTGCTTTAGCCTTCAGGGGGCTTTCATCTCTGAAATCGAAGTTCCTCTAGGTTCTCCATTTTTCAGTACTGTTGGTTTGGACCCAACAATATTTAACTTTAGATAACCCTTTAGTATCTGTATCCTCCTTGAGATCCCTCAAGTCTTCCTTTAACAAAATAGGTTCTTGTTGCCATCTGTCCTCCCAGAATAGGGCTAGGTTTCCTTCTCTGATTTCCTAGAAGTTGTTTCCTTGGACTAAGCCCCTATTATTCCAAGCTTTATTCCAGATGTGAGAGCCCTTGTTATATCTTGACATTCTTATTAGATCATTGTTTTTCCACATGTGTGCATATTTTTCTTTCCATATATTTGCCCATTGAGCCTCAGGGTCTTTAACCCATCGCCACCATAATTTAGCTCCTAAAGCCTTACTTAAAATCTCAGGATCATCCAGACCTAGTCCTCCATAGTTTTTGGGTTTGCAGATTTTCTCCCATGCCACCAAGGCCCATTTCTTTTTTTCTTCCCCCTTCCCCAAATAAAGTTTCTTTGCACGTTTCTAAATTGCTGCAGAACACCTTTGGGAGCTGGGAGAGCTGATAGCATGAAAACAGGGATTGATTGAAGGACAACCTTGGTTAGCACCAACCTACCAGCCAAATTTAAAGATCTGAAAGTCCATTTCCTGATCTTATCTTGCATTTTTCTAAGCACTGGCTCCTAGATGCTCTTGTGAAAAGGTTTGGCTGTAAGAGGGACTCCCAAATATTTTGAAGGGAGGGTCTCCCTTTGAAAGCCCAAAATTCTGGAAATATTTCTCTGAATAGCAATGTGAGTATTAAAGAAAAAAATCTTAGATTTGGAGAGATTAACTTCCATACCTGAAGCCATAGCGAAGTCCCTCAGGATTTGCTTATAAGCTAGAGCTTCTTTGACAGTGGGGATGCCCTGCAACATGGTATCATCCACAAATTATTGATGTGTTAAGGCTTGACCATCTTCAGAAAGTTGGAGACCTTTGACTGTACCAACTTCTTTAGCATGTTTGATAGATCTACCCAACCCTTCCATCATGAGAATGAAGAGAAAGGGAGAGAGTGGATGTCCTTGCCCGAGTCCTCTTGAAGGAATAAAAGTCTCTGAAGGAGAACCATTAACAAGAATTGAAAAACTAGGAGAAGTTACAAGGGCCATAACCCATCTGATCCAATTGTGATCAAACCCAAAAGCCAAGAGAACTTTTCTGATATAGTTCCAATTCAGCTTATCATAAGCTTTGGCTATATCCAATTGCATGATCATTCCAGCTTTCTTCTTGGTTGTTAGTGAGTGCACCACCTCATGAGCTTGAATTATGTTATCGAGGATTTGCCTGCCTTCCACATATCCAGATTTCTCCCTCGACACCAGGGTGGGAAGAAGAGGTTTGAGTCTATTGGCCACAACCTTGGATATAATCTTGTAGACAACATTGCACAAGGCAATGGGTCTGAACCTATCAGGAGTTAGAGCTAAATCCTGTTTAGGGATCAGGGCAATAAAGGTGGTATTAAGTGCCTTAAGAATGGTTTTGTCCCTTCTCGAGTCTTCCACTACATTCAGAACGTCCTGTTTAACGATATTCCAGCAAGCTTTGAAGAAATCAACATTAAAACCATCCGGACCTGGTGCCTTACCATTTTGCATTTCTTTGAGGACCTCACTGATCTCCTCTTCAGACACAGGTCTATTAAGGTTGAAATTGTCCTCTTTGGAAACCAGCTTAGGTATATGTCTTGATATAACCCTAATGGATTGTTCTCTATCTGAACAGGACTCCTGAGCAATACTACGAAAGTGCTAAACCAACACTGCTTCTATTTCTTCATGAGAATGAAGAAGATGACCTCCTTCGTCCTTGATAGAAGAAATCTTGTTGTGAGTTCTGTTTGCCACAGTGGATCTATGGAAAAATATGGTATTATGTTCTCCTTCTTTTAGCCATTGTACTCTGGATTTTTGCCTCCAAAAATCCTCCTCTTGTTTACAGAAGTTCTCCCATTCTTGTTGATATTTGGTTGCCTGCTCATTTCTTTCTTTATCAAAACCCTCCCTGATAAGGGTTTGGTTGAGTTCCTACAATTTTCCTTCAATAGATTTTTTTCCTTCAAAAATATTACCAAACTCCTTCTTGTTCCACTCCTTGAGTCTGATTTTGACATGTTTTAGTCGTTTTTGAAGCAGGAACATGATTGTGCCCTGCACGTTTAATTCTTCAGCCCACCAGATGGCTATGTTGCTGACGAAATCTGGGTGGGAAAGCCAGATGTTTTCAAATTTGAAGGGTCTATTCTTGGGAGTGCCAATGCCTTGGATTTCCAGTTGCACTGGCCAGTGATCAGAGCCCCCAAAGGGGAGAACTCTAGCCACTATGTCCTTGTCCTTGAACATAAGATCCTCTAAGATGATGAATCTATCTAATTTGGAGGCCACTTGAGACTCTCCTCCTCTTTTATTGTTCCAAGTAAAGGTACCATTACTCATAACAATATCCACTAACCTCATATTGTCTATGAAGGATTGGAAAGCACAAGAATCTTTATTTAGAGCTCTGGTGCCCCCTTTTTTCTCCGATAAAGATTTGATCATATTGAAATCATCCCCCAAGATCCAAGGGATACTTGCATATCTTTCCCCAAGCTCCTGCAGGGAGTCTAAAAGCTTGAGTTTGCCATCCATTCTTTGGGGACCATACACATTCGTGACCAAGTAGACTTCCTTATCTCCCACTGGTTGAATGACCACTGATAGATAATCCCTGGCTGCCTCTGCATCTATAATGTCAATTTTTTGGGGATTCCAAAGCGTGAGAATGCCACCAGCTGTATTCTCTGCTTTGACTTCCAGAAACTCAAATTTATTGAGCCATTTACTATGAATCTCTTTTATTTTCTGAATGGAACATTTAGTTTCCTGGATGAAGATTACATCCGGTGCTGCTTGTTTCATTCTGTTACTAAGTAATCTTTGTTTTCTTTTACTGCCTAAACCTCTAATATTCCAAGAAGTGAACTTCATAATTAAAGATTTTTAAAGGAGTAACTAGATAGGTCTTTCATCTTACCTGAGTCTATCATTAGCTTTCCACATTCCATCAAGATCTCGTTCTGCTTTTTCCTACCTCTTTTCTTCCCTAGGTATCTGGGTGCCAAGCCCAGTGTGGTTTTCATCGCTTTCACACCTTCGCTGCCCTGCCTTTCATGATTCCCTTGCTTTTCCCGCTCTATGGTCTGAGTTTTCCATAAGAACAGCTGTTGAACTCTATTGAACTCCTTTGGAGGTAACGAATCTACTCCCTCCGTAGTTCCTTGTTTCAAGAATCCTTCTAGATCTAGATTCTCTTTCTCAAGAATCTTCTGTAGTTCATGATCTTCCATTTCCAAATCACTCTGAGTCATTTCTAGATCCATGTCCAATTTTGTGTCACCCATCATATCTTCTTTCTGTATAGTAATGTTTTGTGTTTTCTCATCCTCTTCTCCATTCTCCTCGTTCACTGGACTGCCTCCCTTTGTCTAATCTGCTTTCGTAATCCCCTCTTCTTCTTCTAGTGCTTGAAACTTATTTTGACTGGCTTGTTGCCTGTCATTTTGATGTGTCTTTGATCCCCTCTTTCTTCCTTTTCCTTTCTGGATCACTTTGTGAAAGCTTTCAGTGTCTTTCATGGTGTTGGTTTTACTATTGTTTTCAGTTTTACTGAGAGGGCAATCTCTGAATAGATGCCCATGTTCATGACATTTACGACATCTGAATGGGATGTGCTCATAATCCACAGTTTGAAACCATTCTTCATCAAACACTTCCAATATTATCTCTTCCGGCAGAGCTCCAGAAAGATCCATCTCCACACATGTCCTTGCAAAGGATGTGTATTTTCCCCTTCTGGTGGCCTCAGAATCTTTGACAAAACGTCTTAACTTATTTCCTATAGCAGATAGGGATCCAAAGGTAGAGAGTAGAGTCTTACCCAAACCGGGACCGAGGTGAAAGTTTCACGTTCTGGGACAAAATTCATGATCCAAGGTTGCATATACAGGCCTGCTGCTGCATAAAAGTAGGGCCCTCCTTCAAACACTCTGTCCTTATCTTCAATGTTTGCAAAGACTACAGTAAAGAATCCCTTTGACCCAAGATGTAGTTCTATGCTTCATTTTGGTTTCCAACGGTATTTAATCCATGTTTGTAGTGCTTTTTCAGTGGGCCATAAACCCATGAACTTACAAATGATTGCATAAGTCTGCATGTGGTCCCTATGCGCCTACAGAGCAGGATCATTCAAAACAACTCTAGGAGTGATAGTAGTCTTGGGTTTGCATGGTCCCTTTTGGATTTTGTCTTTTGTGCCCTGTTCCTTGTCCGTTTCCTTGCTGTCTTTAGAGTTGTTATTCTTCTTGGATTCAAAGCCCTCCTACTCCTTTTCTCTGTTGTTTTGCCTTTCAGCTGAAGGAACTCTGTCCTCTTCTATTGGTTTTTTTCCTCTGTTGGCCACTACCTGCTTGTAGGAGGGAGTGGAGCTCCCTCCTTTACGGCCTTCCATGGAGAACGAACTCTACAAAACTGTAACCCTAGCTCAAAAATCACCCTCATGTGACCTCTGGATCTCTGTCCTGTGGTTCTCCAGATCGCATATTGTATTTAATTCCCAAGTATATTTATATTTAAATAATGTTTAAACTAGGATATATGCATGTGTTTAGTAGTTTAGATCAGATTACACTTAACTTAATCATTCCCCTGTTACATCATATATCACCCCATCAACATTATAAAAATCTCTTCTCGGAAACTGGTCCCATTATCCCCAGTTGGAGCCACTACACCAAACGGAAAAGGAGTTGCTAACCAAGGTCCAGACTGGGTGGTTTTCCCCCATGTTGTAGCAATAATATTCGGGGCTTCAACAAATTCATGATAATTAAAATGGAATTATGTTTACTTTTTCCTGCTGGAATTCTTAGATAATGATTTTCATGTAAACTTGTGTAACTCTGGATTCTGTATTGTTCTTGAAGAACACTAATTGAACATAAGTTCATGGAACTATGCTTTTGAGCATTTATATTCTATGTAATGGTTTGAAATTGATGAGAATGAGAGTGAATTTTTAACAAGAGTTTTGGTTATGTGATATCTATTCCATTTGTAATGTTTAGTCTAATCATAGCTATAATGATTAGCTTTTTTATTTTGGATGCAATTGTAGTTACTATAACTGTGTTGGTTAGTGTCCAAAGCTTTTGAAACAGAAAGATTGATTACTTTGTCCTAATCCTCTTTATTTATGAATGCATGTACATAAGCAAGGGTGGTAGGGATAGATGGGGATTAGAATGAAAGTTTCATTGTGCATAATAAGCTTCTTGTCGAGAGTGAAAGCTCTGCATAACAAAACATTGACTATTACTAAATAATATTTGCTTAATTATAAATTTTATCGCTTTCTAAAAAAACATGTGGGACTTATGACGCAGTAAATTATTTTGAATAATGTAAAAGTAAGATCTCATAATAATAATAATAATAATAATAATAATGCAATGAATTGTGGGTTCTATTTTTCTAAACTCTACACAAAAGCTCCATTTTTCATTTTCCAATAGTCAATGGTAAATTAGTCTTTGTAAGTATTTTAGTCACAAACATGTACATTTTCTTTTGATAAAGAAAATAAGAATTTAAAGAACTCGTGCTAGAAGTAGAAACTTGTTTCATTGCATGGAGCTCATATTAAATTTTACATTGTGCTTGTCTATGTTCAAAGATTTGGGTTTTGTATTATGCGGAAGGAACATATACAAAAGAAATGTGTGGGGGGGCATCTGCAACTCCGTTGAGTTCCCTCAAATGCCTCTTGACAGTTAGCTTTCCACCATAGTGTTCAAAACTACCTGCCAAGTTATTCATAAAACAAATTTTGTTCGGTTTTACATGGTGGTGGGGAGCAATTGTCAAATGGATTCATGGTAGGAAGTAGCAGAACACGTCTCCTCATGATATTCAATTGCAAATGTCTTTACATAAATTACTATTTATTATTGACAATTTTAAGCTAATTGTCATGACTACTACTATAGTGTAATGAGACTTCGAACTTGTTTAGAAAACCATGGAAATTCTGGAATGTCTCTGATAAAAACAAGATGTTGGGGTTTTTGATGGCGTAGAGTGCGCTGTTCGTGTTTTCATTCAACAAATACTAAGAAATTTCGGTATAATTTTGGTGAATGAACTTATGGACACGTAATTAGGAATGGTAAATGCTACCAGCTATAAACTGATATCGATATAGTAGTGGGTGCAAGTTGAAGTATGAAGTCATTTCGTAATATAAATTATTAATAGCCTGTAGGCTACTTGTCATTATTAGAAATAATTGACATTTAATTTGGTTCGTACATCCATGATATTAAATCAAGACCAAAATGAGAAGTACATGGATTAAATTGTTTTCAAATTTTCAAATTTGTTTTTTTATTTTTTCCACTACTTTTTGCTAATGTTGGCTTTGTTGTTTTTTAATTGCTATTTATTGAGAGTGTTTAGTCGAACAAATTTCGTGCGCATAATAGAAACAGATAACGTAAACAAAAAAAGCACAAAATTACAAGTTTTGTTTTGGGGAAATTGTGTCATGTTTAGACTGAATTATTTCCACTACTTCTCGTAAATGTTGGCTTTACTATTTTGAATTGCTATTTATTGGGAGTGTTATGTGAAATAGGTTTCACACGCAGAATAGTAAGAGGTGGTGGTTGTTTAGGCTATCGATAAATCTAAACTTAAAGGGCAGTGAAAACATCACTGATTGACAGAATATTTTAAAAGCACAAAGTGAAAATGACTATAAGGGGAAAGAAAGAAGTTATTTTCACTTATACGATTAAACCACTTGTGCTTAATGATCAGAGCTTTGAGTGGTGGCAGAATATTTTAAAAGCACAAAGTGAAAATGACTATAAGGGGAAAGAAAGAAGTTATTTTCACTTATACGATTAAACCACTTGTGCTTAATGATCAGAGCTTTGAGTGGTGGTTGTGTATAAACGATATGTGAATTTGAATTTAGGCTTCTGTGATCCATAACTTGTATGTTAAGAAATATTTCGGTGATAATCACATTAGAGATAATTTGTTAGTGTTAATTCCTACTTCATTGATTTCTTTTGATTATTTATTATTTAATTTTGATGGTCTGTTGTTTGACATATAATAGGTGGGTCCTTTTTTCTTTCCTTTTATTTACATTTAATCTCTATAACTTCTCTTTAAATAGTTTAAATCATTTTTGTTTTATGATTTATTATAATCTTCTCTATTAATAAATAAAATTTCCTTATTCAAAATTAGCCATTATATTCTAGCCGTTAGAAGTAATGATCTCTACATCACACTCCTTATTTAATCTGATGCCATGATCTGATTCTCCATCTTGTCCCGACTATGAACCAAACTGTATGGTTCGAAACTCGTCATTCTAGACAAATTATCTCTGATGTGATTATCACTGAAAGATTTCTTAGCATACATGATATGTGAATCTGTCCACGAAAGAGAAGAAAAGTAATAAGATTTGGTGTAGCGGATAAGAGAATGTTGCATGCGTCCCAGAAGTATTTGGTTTCAGAGAAGTCATTTATTTGCGCGCACATACGAGAATAATTATGCTAACAACCATGAAGATGCCTATTCCTTTGACTACAGAGGAATTCAAACGTATATTCAAATTACCGAACCCGGATATGTGCTTAAAATTTTCAGAAGCAAATAATTTTTAGAGTCATAGGCAGGTGATAGGAACACCATTTAAGAGTTCATCTTGCCATCTTCTTAGCTTCCTTATGATATTTTTGTTCTAGATATTACTTTGTTTAACGAGTCATTTAAAGACTTATTTTGGTTTTGTACTTGTCTAATGGGCCAACAAACTACAACCACTGTCCCAAGGTCCTTTCTCTATTTGTTCTATTATTCATATAAAAAAAATTGTGTATTCAGCTGAGATGATCTCATTTCAATTGAATTACATTTTCAATTAGTGAATTTGTTCAAAAGTAAAAGATTTTTCATGATGGCATATGTGATAACAACCACCATCTCGAGTCATGCCTTTCATGACTTGCCACATAACCCTAACTTCAATTTCAACGAAGGCCTGGAGCAATTATGTTATCCCATGTTGTGGACACAGGAAGCTAGTTCAAGTTTTTGTTTAATCCAAGACATTTTTGTCAAGCAAGTCATTTGCATAATAATTGGACAAGAACCCCATCGAATATATGGAAAAACAAAAGTTTTCTGGTGGGGAAAAGGAATACATTAAGAAAGAGAACATAATACAATTATTCGAGTTTATGGGTTTCGAGGTAAACCATTTTGCTTCAAAGGATTGTTTTAGACAAGTATTTTATTGCCGACGTCTACAGATAAAACAATGATTAGATGCTAATATTTGAACTAAAAAGAAAAAAAAAACAATTTATTTCCTTGTCATTTATTGTTGGACAAGTAACTGTTAAGAATGCAATCCACCTTGCAGAACTTGTGAAGTATTTGGATTGTTATAATTTAAAAGAGGTTTAAGCTTGACAACGCTTTGATCCACAAGGCCTATTTATCACACATATAAGTATTGTCAAATACGAGAGCTTGTTCACAAGAGTTGCAGAGTAAAGAGAAGAGAGTCACAGAGCTCTAGGCAATAATCAAGAACCATCAATTAGTGGTAGAAAATTTGTTGAAGAAGTGAGAATAAACACCAAAATGAAGTACAAGAAAAAAGGCAGAAATCCTTCCCAACAATCTTCAATTTTCACATTAGGAACTAGTCATACTTCATTTTCAAGTCAAAGGAAGCGAAAAAATATTGAAAGTGCAGAATTGATTCACGATCAACTATTAGCTAGCAAGGATGATGAGGAGCCTTGTCAGACATTTGTTCCAGGCAAAATGCACGTCACTGAATAGATCAAAACCAAAAGTCCTACGAAAATCGGAAGCATTGACCAAACCATGAACATGGATATAAAAAGCGGTATGCTACCTGAATGGCCAGTAGTTGTTTAGTCGAAAACCCAAAAAAAAATGGAGAAAATTGTCAAATAAGCTTTTACTTTTTATGATTGCAATTTCAGTTTTCAAGATGCAAACTATAACAAAGATTATACAACATTGAAAATTGAAAAAGTAAAGGTGCATGATAAAAATGTTATTGATAAAGTAGAAACGAATGTTGACATCTCATGAATTTTAGCTAGCGATCTCATGAGATTCCATCAGGTTACTGGTAACGCAGATGCAATGTTTATTGAACAATGAGAAGTGAATAATGTGACACTGAAAGGAAGAATACAAGTGCTGGAAAATGCTTTAAATCTAGTTCCTTTGTTGATGACTTCACTCGTAAAATGGACACTCCCATATGAAATTGCTAGTGATAGCACATCCCATCGATCTAAAAAGTCTTTGAAACTTGTTAATGCAGTCAGATCTCATATTATCACTAATATATGCCAAAGATTAGAAATCATTGAACATGCATGGCAAGCAATTTCTGATCTGCTATGTTTACCACAGAAAATCAATTCATTTGTTGATTTGGTTAAAAGTAATGTTAACAAAGACAAGAATTTCATTAATAATGACTTACTTGCTTTTAGTCAAAGACATGAGTTGTTGTCTGATATGGACAAAAAAAAAAAAAGAGAACTCCCAAATGCTAATGGAATGAAGCAAATCAAAGTTGGGTGGTATAAAAGAATCTAGTAGACTAGAAAACATTATTTTTGAATGTGAAAGTGTAAAGAATAGAAGAGGTGATGTGTTTCTAGAGGTGATGAAAATTGTTCAAGACCTAAATGGTCCATGTATCACACACAATTCTAATTTGATCACAAAATATATGCTAAGAGCCGAATTGGAAAATCTAAAGGAGTTAATGGCAAGACAATGTTGGCATTATGAGACAAGTGTTGTCCTTGATGGCAAATCACACTGATGACAAATCATAGTGCAGAAGGATAGCAGCAAGGAATTGATGATCAGACTACAAGTATGAAGAGAAATATATACACGCTAGTTCAATATATACCAAGTCGCGTATACAAGCAGGTTCACTATATACCAAGTCGCGTATACGTAGGTTCGCTATATACCAAGTCGCGTGTACACGCAGGTTGGCTTCAGTAAAAGAGCGTGTATGTGGAAAACTTATCTTTGGTCCGTGACGGTTAGTCCTTGGAAGTTGTGCCTATGGTTTTGGACCATGGTGTCTCGACGGACGTGTCGATCCCTAGTTTTGAAGTTGATGGTATTGTGTTACTATGGTTTTGGCCCGTGGTATTGTGAAGGGCCTAAGGCTATATAAGTAGAAGATCATTAGGCAAAGGGTATGCATTGTGTGTTTGACGAAGTGAGAAGATCTGGTATTACTGTTTATCTGTTCGGGACGCTTGGCAAGAGTCGGATCTGACAGCGAAGGCATAAGTAATTATTTCTAGATCTGCATGCGGGTTGCCTTTGGAGAAAGCGCGTATACACGCGGTTTTGGTACAGTGAAGTAGCGTATGCATAATAAGATTTGATATTTCAGGTTGTTGTTGATTCTGGTGGTTGTTGCAGAGTTCTGGGCTCTGGTTTGGGTTCTGTGTTCTTGATGACAGGGTTTCAGTAGCGTGTACACGCGGGTTCACTTAATTGAAGTAGCGTATATGTTTCTGAGTATGAAATTGGAAAGGTTTTACTGATCTGATAATACTGATTCACCCCCCCCTCTCAGTATTATTTCCAACAATTGGTATCGGAGCAGGTCCTTCAGAGGAAGCTTGATCGCTTGAAGGAAAAGATCCATCAGAATGGCTAATCCAGAAAGAGAGGCACACATCAGGCCACCAGTCTTTGACGGGAACAATTTTACTCACTGGAAGATAAGAACCACTGCATATCTACAATCACTTGGAGCAGAAATTTGGGGAATCGTAGAAGGAGGATACAAATTCCCATCAGCAACTCCTACAGATCCAGCAGAGAAAAAGCAATATGAGCTCAATGCCAAAGCTGTTACTGTCCTATTGAGTAGTTTGACACAATCAGAATTTATGAAGATCATGCATTTCAAATCAGCTAAGGAAATATGGGACAAAATCATCACAAGCTACGAAGGAGATGATCAGGTAAAAAGAGCAAAGCTTCAAACTCTCAGAATCCGGTATGAAACTCTTAAGATGCATAGTAATGAAAGCATAGCTAATTATTTCCTGCGTATGGATGAGATTGTGAATTGTATGAGGGATCTGGGTGAAGAATTTGAGGAAGTTGTCTTAGTTGAAAAGGTTTTGAGATCTCTGTCTGCTAAATTTGATTCTAAAGTATCTTCCATAGAAGAAAAGGAGAATGTGCAGAAAATCACCATGTCACAGCTTCACGGGATCTTAACTGCTTTTGAAATGCGACAAGAGGTACCACCAGAAGCCGCATTCGAAGTGTCAGAGGAAGAAGATGAGGTAAATTTTGTCAAGAATCTTGAACGGGGAACTGGACGGTTCAAAGGTAAGCTACCTTTCAAATGTTTTCTATGTGGTAGAGTTGGTCACTATGCTACTAGATGCCCTCATAACAAAGGAAAGATATCTGAAGAAGATGGTAGAAGCTATTATACCCATATTACAAGTTCATTCAATGATAGTGAAGATATTAGAAGTCTCATGGCACATGAAAAGAAGAATGCTTCATCCAATAATAGCAAAGATATTAAAAGTCTCATGGCACATGAAAAGAAGAATGCAGAAACTGAAGAAGTTACCAAATTAAATGAACAATTGGAGACAGTAACCAGGGTAAGGGAGCAATTGCAGGATGTAGTAAAGGATCAGAGCATAACTATTCAAAGGCTTGAATCAAAGATCCTCTCTCTAAAAGAAGATCTTAAAAAATCAAGAGAATAGAATAGAGAAGCTCTTGAAGATCAAGAACATGAAGTGATCAAACTAAAGCGACAAGTGGAAGAAGGAAGAAAAGCTGAAGAAGACCTAAGGAATCAGTATCTGAAAAAGGAAGAACAACATCAAGTTGAGGTAAATATCTTGAAAGGTAAACTAGAAGAAAAGGATAAGCTTTTACGATTTCAATATAGTACTAAAGTCTTGGATGATATTCTTAATAGCCAAAGGTATCCTACTATCAAAACTGGTCTTGGTTTTCATGAATATGTTGAAGGTGAATCTAGTTCACAAGGTGAGGCAAGAAATTCTAAGGAGAAATCTGAAATGCTCAACAAGGAACAACCAAGGAAAGAAATTCCTCAAGGAAGATCCTTTAATCCTAACTATGGACGTGATAGACGATTATCTCCTCCACTGAATAATGTTGAATGTCATGTATGTCATAATCTTGGACATGTTGCAACCAGATGTAGAAGTAGAATGGTTCAAGACCATTACAAAAGATCATTGCATCCCAGGTATTTCAGAGGATATTGCTTTGCCTGCAATGCATATGGACACAAAGCAATTGATTGTGATAGAAGGAACATGAAATATGTAAGATGTTATACATGCAACAAATATGGACATAAAGCAAGGGAATGCAGGAGCAGATTTCAAAATTCAAAACAAGAGGACCATACATCATCACAGTTCCAGGAATTGAAGAAGACAGAGACAGAAAAGTGTGGCATAACTCAGTCAGCTGACATAACAGATACAGGGGAATCTGAAAGTGATGAATTTCAGTATTCCTTGCATACGCTGATATAATGAAGACAAGTCGCGTATATACGCGAGTTACAGGCTGCAAAGTCGCGTATATGAAGAAAGGGCAGCAGAACAGACCCAGGTTCAGTCATGGTTGGCTCAGGCTCAGGGGGAGCAGAACAGACTCAGGAAATGGTTGGCTCACACTCAGGGGGAGCATATACTTCAAATAATTCATTGTTGGCATTATGGTTAGAAGTTGCTGATGAAACTAAATGATACATATTGTTGTTTGATCAAAGGAATAGTATTGCAGACTGATGCTTATGGTACAGATCTGAATGGCTGGTCTTAGAACCTGCATCTTCTCAGGGGGAGCATGCATAGATTGGTACACTTTGGCATAAACAAAGGGGGAGCCAAATCAGAAACTTCAGCATGTACTCAGGGAGAGTATGGACAACAATATGGACAGCAGAAGGTATACCAAAGAAGAAAATATCTTGGTCCACCCTTTGCCCTTGATGTCAAAGGGGGAGAGTGACTTGGTGTGGTGGTTGCCATCAAGTCCAAAGGGGGAGATTGTTGGCATTATGAGACAAGTGTTGTCCTTGATGGCAAATCACACTGATGACAAATCATAGTGCAGAAGGATAGCAGCAAGGAATTGATGATCAGACTACAAGTATGAAGAGAAATATATACACGCTGGTTCAATATATACCAAGTCGCGTATACAAGCAGGTTTACTATATACCAAGTCGCGTATACGTAGGTTCGCTATATACCAAGTCGCGGTGAACTCTACCAGTGGAAGGTACTCTTCCCACTTTCGTTGTTGATGCATCATGTACATCCTCAACATATCCTCTAATATCTTGTTCACCCTCTCTGTCTATCCATCTGTCTGCGGATGATAAGGTGTACTGAAGGCCAACTCTATGCCCAAACCTGTAAACAACTCCTTCCAAAACTTGTAAGTGAACTTTGCATCCCTGTCTAACACAATCTTCTTCGGAACACCATGCAATCTGACCACATATCTGATGAATATCTGTGCTACATCACTAGATGAGAATGTAGACTTCAGTGGAATGAAATGTGCAACCTTTGTCAACCTATCCACAACAACCATGATTAAATCATGTTGTTTCACTGTCCTCAATTGATGAAGTACATGGAAATGACTTCCCATTTCCACTCTGGAATCACAATTGGTTCTAACAGTCCACCTAAATACTTCCACTCTGCTTTCACATGCTTACAATCAAAATAGCTAGCCACAAAATCTGCTACATCCTTTCTCAGATTCATCCAATAATTAAATTTCTTCACTGTTATCAATGTCTCCTAATAACCTGGGTGACCTGAATATGGTTTTGCATGAAACTCCCTCAATATCACCTTCTTGAGCTCACTATTATCTGGAACATATATCCTATCTATAAATCTGACCAATCCGTCTGTCGTAAGTGTACACGCAGGTTGGCTTCAGTAAAAGAGCGTGTATGTGGAAAACTTATCTTTGGTCCGTGACGGTTAGTCCTTGGAAGTTGTGCCTATGGTTTTGGACCATGGTGTCTCGACGGACGTGTCGATCCCTAGTTTTGAAGTTGATGGTATTGTGTTACTATGGTTTTGGCCCGTGGTATTGTGAAGGGCCTAAGGCTATATAAGTAGAAGATCATTAGGCAAAGGGTATGCATTGCGTGTCTGACGAAGTGAGAAGATCTGGTATTACTGTTTATCTGTTCGGGACGCTGGGCAAGAGTCGGATCTGACAGCGAAGGCATAAGTAATTATCTCTAGATCTGCACGCGGGTTGCCTTTGGAGAAAGCGCGTATACACGCGGTTTTGGTACAGTGAAGTAGTGTATGCATAATAAGATTTGATATTTCAGGTTGTTGTTGATTCTGGTGGTTGTTGCAGAGTTCTGGGCTCTGGTTTGGGTTCTGTGTTCTTGATGACAGGGTTTCAGTGATTCAGTATTGGGTTGTTTAATGAATTATGATGCAAGTATAAGTTGATGATTGTATTGCAGTAAAGTTTGTTTTGTACTCTTGGATCCAGTCTGAAAATTGATGAAACGTGGTCCCTGAAGGAAAGAAGGTTGTAGGGTCAGCACCTACGTACTAGTGAATGGATCGGCTAGTACAAGAGCTGAGGGGGTTGTAGCTCCCTTCCAGAAGTAGTTGGAAAACGAGAGAGGGTTGTAGCCCTCTGCAGGTTGTAGCCTGCGTACTGGTAAAGGACTGCACCAGTACATTGTAAAAGAAGTTTCTTATTAAAGAAGAAAGAGACAAATTGCAGCAGGTGGTTTTCACCCACATTGGGTTTCCACCTTATATCATGGTGTTCATGTGTGTGGCTCTTGTGTGATGTTCTGTTCTGTTATACTGCACCTGTTTACTGTTAAATTTGCTTAATAATGTTCTGATGCATTTACTGAAGATTAAGCTAATTGAATTATAAGATCTCTAGATATACGCTAATTGCATTAGACACAGTAGCGTGTACACGCGGGTTCACTTAATTGAAGTAGCGTATATGTTTCTGAGTATGAAATTGGAAAGGTTTTACTGATCTGATAATACTGATTCACCCCCCCCTCTCAGTATTATTTCCAACAGACAATTTGATGATATACTTAATTTTATTACAGAAGAAATTAGAAAATGGCTAATTAGATTGGTTCATATTAATGATGAAAATATGTATTAGCTGTTCAATTAGAAACAAAGGCCATGGAAACAGATAATCAACATGTTAAGCTAGATATTAGAATCGGTTCAATGAAAAATTCCATTAAATCTATGTTGAAGACATTTGTTCAAGAGATCATGGATCTAGAAGACAATGGATAGTGAAACAATTAACATATATGCTTTCACATACTATAAGTGTCCTTAAATATTTTCATTGTGCAGACTTTCGCACTTCGCACATTCTATTAATAATAAAAAATGAAGCCTACCTAATTAGACATGCACCCCACATTGCTTTAATCAATTAATTAATCATTGAGTACGTTCTCACACACGTAGATAATTGTGCACAATAAAGGTTTATAATAATTTAAAGATGTTAGAATTCAATTCCTTATGCATAAACTAAGGTTTAATATATTTTTCTTTTCATTCAACAATGACATTTTCCTTTTACATATATACAAATTTGCTTAACATATAAATTGATTAAGGTAGGGATGCTTCGATTTGTGTTTTGTACAATAAATGTTTTGAATTGGCTTTTGTACTCCGCACAATGAAAACGTACATTGTTTGAAGAATCCGTCGAGAACAAAGTATGTATAGAAAAACAAAAGTGTAGAGGGAAATATATACCATTGACATAATGCTTTGAGCAAGTCATTTGTGGGGAAGGGGAGCATTTCTTTGTAGAAATTCGTTGTAGATTCAAACTGCAGATTTTAATATGCTAAAACAATTGACTTGAATCTACTCTACTGATCAGTGGAAACAATAATTGATCAATGAAATCACAAAGAAGAAAAAAGGAAGAATTCAATTACACATAACACAATAATTTTCTAGGTAAAGCCACAACTAAAACCCCCTATTATTTGTATATTTCATTAATTAGAAATTTTGAGAAGATTACAATGCTTTTCTCAAGCCCGAGCAAAGTCTGCAATATCACAATCTATCTCACTACTTCACAAACAAGCTCCAATCAATACTTATCCAAATCCACGCCCGACCAAAATCCTATTTTCTTCTGCAGTTTCATAGGGAAATAGCCTATATTTAATCGGGAAATTCCTCATTGATAACTACGCAATCCATCATAGGCCTTCCTCTGATTGCATACACCACCTATACAATTCGGATGATTTTACAACTGATAGTACATTGTCCTTAAACTCCAATATCAACTGGGTCTTTCTATGATATGACGTGCATGCGTTAATTATGAGTGAATCTTCAGTTTACTGGTTGAGCAGTGCTGGTTACATCCCACTACTGCAAGTTACACCCCACTACTGAATCTCCCACTAATTCCTCCATTAGTTGGGACTAGTTTCACTGAATTAAACTCAGCTAAGCTAAATTAAATAATTACAACTCAAAAGAACTCAACATGGGCCCCTGAAATTTAGGAACCACTTTACATGACTCTAGATAGACTCCCAACTCAAATGAATTCCCTCTCAACAAAAAAGGATTATCTTCTACCCCGATCCTGCCTCTGTGAAACTTGAAGTTTTATCTCGACAATGCCTTTGTCAAAATATTTGTATCCTACTACTCTATAGGAATGTACTCTAGCAACATGATTCTCCTCTGCACACAATCTCATAGATGGTGATACCAGATGTCGATATGCTTGGACCGATCATGAAAATTTTGATTCTCAGAGAGTTTGATACAACTCTGATTGTCACAGTAAATCATTATAGGATCCATCTGCCGACCAAATAACCCAACAAGGATATTCCTCATCCATATAGCCTCACAAGCTGCTTGACTAGCAACCATGTACTCTGCTTCTGTTGAACTAAGTGCAAATGATTTTTGCCTCCTGTTGTACCAAGAAACTATTGCTGGCCCAATACTAAAGATTCCCCCTGATGTGATCTTCTTGTCGGATGGACTCCCTCCCCCATATGCATCCGTGAAGCCTTGAAGCTTCACTCCCTTTGTCCGTCTGTACCAAAGACCAAACTGAGTGGTGCCTATGAGGCATCTCAACACATGTTTAGCTGCCTTCCAATAAAGTTTGGATGGCTTAACCATGGCTTGACTAAGCTGGTTAACTGCAAAACACATGTCTGGTCGTGAATTCACCAAATAAATAAGTGAACCAAAAGATGTCTATAAATAGTATAATCCACTACTTCACCTGAAGTAGCATCCTCCTTCCTCCAATTACCCGCTAGAGGAGTCTCCATGGGTTTTCTGCTCTCCATCTGGAACTTCTTCAGTATCTCGTCGGCATACTTTCCCTGAGAGACAAACATTTCCTCATCTCCTTGCCATACTTCCATACCAAGAAATTAATGCATGGGCCCTAGGTCCTTCATATCGAATTCTCTTGCAAGATCCTCTTTGCAAGATTTTATCAACTTCTCATCACCTGTCAGAATCAAATCATCAGCATAAATACTATAATCAACAATTTATTTTCAACCACAATATGCTAAACGTTCACATCTGCTTCACTTTTGGTGAAGGCCAACCAGGTGAATTAGCTGTCAATCCTACTGTACCAAGCACATGGTGCTTGTTTTAGTCCATAAAACGCCCACTTGAGTCTGCACACATGCAAATCTCTCTTGAAGGTATCAAATCCTTCTGGTTGCTCAACATACACCTCTTCCTCAATCATACCATTGAGTAATGTTGTCTTCACATCCATCTGATGTATCTTCCATCCCATCTGTGCTAACAGTGCTATAATAGATATGATTGAAGAGTACCTTGCTACTAGAGCAACATTCTCATCATAACCAATTCCCTCCACCTAAGAGAATCCTATGGCCACAAATCTGGCCTTTTATTTCTCCACACTCCCATATGCTACTTTCTTTACCTTGTAAATCCATCTGGAACTCACCACTGACTTGTCTACTGGTCCTGGGACTACTTCCCAAACACTATTTCTAATAATGGAATCAAACCATATTGGTTGCTTCACTACTTCATCGAATGAGGATGGCTCAATCTCTACACTCTTGCTCATAAGAGCCATGTAGCCAGTGTACTGATCTGGTGACCTCCTCTGCCTGCGTTGTGATGTGGGTGCTCCCACATTGTCTCTAGCATAATGCACCAATCTGTTAGCCTCTCTGGTGCACTTCCTTCCATCTTTGGAAGTATCTACATGAGTGGGTGCTTCCACTCTCTGCTCCTCTGCATGTGGCTACTCCACATCATCCTTAGGTTCCTCCTTTAGAGCTAAAATCTCCTCATCTACATCGAACTGAAGCTCCCTCTTAAGGGAACATCTGATGGCCTTCTCTTCATCGAACTTCACATCTCTACGAACCACTGTCATCCTGCAGGATGGAAGGTACACCCAATAGTTGTGAGGTGTATCAGTGTACCCTAAAAATATGCCCAACTCAGTTATTGGCTCTAGCTTTTTTTTGCATACTTGGTAACATGACAGTAGACTGATGAACCAAAGATCCTAAAGTGTGCCACATCTAGTTTCTTACCTGAAAAAGCTTCTTCTAGTGTACTAATCCTGAGAATTCGATGAGGGCTTCTGTTATGAAAATAAATGACTGTGTTGCATGCTTCAGCCCATAAATGCAATAGTAGGCCCTGATCATGTAGCATCGCCTGTTACGCTCTCACAATACTTTTGTTCTTCCTTTCAACCACCCCATTCTGTTATGGCTTATGAGGTGTTATTAACTCGCATCTAAATCCTTCTAATGCACAAAAGTCCTTGAATTCATTCGACACATATTCTCCACCGTTATTGCTTCTGAGAGCTTTAACTTTCCTACCAGTATCTTTCTCATACAAGTGTTTTAAATTCACAAAATTTAGTGAATGTCTGATCTTCTTCTGTGAAGAAAATCCAACACTTACGGGAAAAATCATCAAAAAATATTACATAATACATTTTCTTGGTCGTGGATGCTATTGAGAATGGTCCACACACATCTCAGTTAACTCGATCAAGGATCGCTTGCGCTCGACTGTCTTTATCATGAAAGGAAGCTTTGGTGTACTTCCCAAATGTACACCCTTTGCATGTGTCTCTCTACTCTAATGTACCCTTGGGAAGTCCTGTAGATATTTGCTGCATGATCTTCAAAGCTCCGTGGTGCAATTGACCCAATCTTTTATGCCACAACTCACTGATGTCTCGGCTCTACACCTTCTCTGATTTTGTGCTCAAAGAAGTGCAGTCTTCTACATCCAATTTATAGAGGTTCTTCACCCGAACCTTGATCCGCTTCACCTGTGTTGAGGCTATGTGACGAAGGAAAGCCTTTCCCTTACTGAATATCACATCGTAGCCATGATCCTCCAACATGGCAACTGAAACCAAATTCTTCTTCAAACGTGGAACATACATGACCTCTTTTAATGTGAGAGGAGAACCAAACTCCCTCTGAAAGGTAACAGTATCGATGTTGGTTGCGTTATACCTCCCATCATCTCCCATTTCAATGTGCCTCTGGAGGTTCTTCTCCTCCAAGTCAATGAAGAACTCTTTGTTGTCAGTCATATGGAATGAGGCTCCACTATCCAGGAACCACACACTGCCTATCACCAATGTCACCATGCAAGCGATGAGCGTGAAATCTAGTTCTAATTGTGAAGCAAGAGCTTTGCCTGCCTCTCCTCCTTAGGGATTCTTACTAGCCTTCTTGTGCGAGCAATTTGTGGCATAGTGTCCCAGATCATGGCAGCGAAAACATTTAATCTTCGACATGTCCTTCTTCTTGTTGCCTTGACTGGAATCTGATTTGGAATTGGATGACTTCCCCTTTTGAGCTAAGGCACAATTATCCTCATCATCATGCTTGGATGAGGATCCAACTTTGGTGTTTCGTTGGATCTCTTCTTGTACCAAGTTGGAACACAATCGCTCCCACTCTGGTAGCTTCTCCCTCCCATTAACTGAGTCCTGGTAGCTATGCCAACCCTTGGGAAGTCCTAGAAGTGCTAGGATCACCAGATCATCTTCAACAACTGTCACACCAACACTTCCAAGTTCATCCCGACATTGGGTGAACTTGGTCAAGTACTTCAGTATTGTGTCGCCCTTCTCCATTTTGATGTTTTTGAGCTTGCCCTTTAGCTCTAGCTTCCTGTGGTCACTGCTATTTTGAAATAGACCCGTCAAGGCCTTCCAAATATCAAATGGAATTTCCTTACTGTGGAGGTTCGAGACAATATGATCTCAAACTCCTTCTAGGATAATCCTTCTTGCCTTTGCCACACACTTTCTCCGTTCTGCCATATCCTGAGCATCAATTGGCCTAGGAATGTCATTGTCTATGAATTCTTTAAGCTCGCTATATTTCAACACTACCTCTATCCTGTCCTTCTAAGAAGGATAGTTTGAACTGCCCTCAAGGTCATATTCGAGCTTCATTCCGTAGAACGACATCCTGTTGGCTATGAAGTATGATACTACAAATTCGATTTCTCCTGCAAAAATTACTCATATTCTCCTCTTCTATAGTGATTTCATCTCTGATACCATGTAGAAATTTCTTGTAGATTCAAACTACATATTGTAATATGCTAAAACAATTGACTTGAATATACTCTACTCATCAGCGGAAACAACATTTGATCGATGAAATCACAAAGTAGAAAAAGGAAGAGTTCAATCACACATAACACATTAATTTTTTGCTTAAAGCCACAACTAAAAACCCCTACTATCTGTATATTGCATTAATTAGAAATTTTGAGAAGATTACAATGCTTTTCTCAAGCTCGAGCAAACTCTGCACTATCACAATCTATCTCAATACTTCACAAACAAGCTCCAACCAATACTTAGCCAAATATGTGGCCTGCCAAGCTCCTATTTCCTTGCGTAGTTTCCTAGGGAATTAGCCCATATTCAATTGGGAAAGTCCTCATCCATAACTGTACAATCCATCATAGGCCTTCCTCTGATTGCATACACCATATGTACAATTCATATGATTATACAATTGATAGTACACCGTCCCTGAACTCCAATCTCAAGTGGGTCCTTCTCTGATCTGACATGCATGCATTAACTATGAGTGAACCTTCAATTTATTGGTTGAGCAGTGTTGGTTACACCCCACTACTGGGTCTACCACTAATTCCTCCACGAGTTGGAACTAGTTTAACTGAATTTAACTCAGTTAAACTGAATTAAATAATTACAACTCAAAAGAACTCAACTTGGGCCCCTAAAATTTAGGAACCACTCTACATGAATCTAGATATACTCTCAACTCGAATTAACTCATCCAACTAAGTCAAATTAACTTAGTTAACTATTACAAGTTGCTATGAGAATTAAAATTACAATTTAATTCGTAATTTAATTCAAGGACAAAATTAAATTAGGATTTTCTTGTTGCTATTTTCAACATTCTTTGATTAGGGCTCTGAGACATTTTGCTAGTCTCATGCAACATAGTTCCTAATTCTACTACTAATTAATTGATTACAGGTTGTGCGAAGTGCAGAGAAAACTCTGCACAATGAAAGTTCTCTGCACAATGAAATCTTTCTGCATAATGAAAGCTCTTTGCACAAGCTTTAGCGATAGTGTTGAGTGAAAAGAAGAATATATTAAACCTTAGTTTATGCATAGAGACTTGAATTTTAACATCTTTAAATTATTATAAGCTTTTATTATGCACAATTATCCATGTGTGGGAGAACGAGCAAAATGATTAATTAATTGATCAAAGCAATGCGGGGTGAGTGTCTAATTAGGTAGGCTTCATTTTTTATGATTAATAGAATGTGTGGAATACGGAGGTCCGCAAAATGAACACTGAAAAGTTTCCACCATAGAATGAAAGCTGAAAGTTTCCTCTACACAATGGACTTCCTCAACTGTTTCGCACATATGCATTTGTGTTAATTTTGAAAATATGCGCTAATATTACTATTTTAATTCTTTGAAAAACATGTTTCTAGATTTGGTATTTTAATGTTTTCAAATAATGCCATGTGTAATAATGATTTTTAATTCTCGTGTATGAATTTGTGGAAGGTTAGCTCAACAAATTCGTTGGTGTGGAGTTGAAAACAGTGAAGACTAGAAAGTTGCCTCCGCACAATGGGCTTCCTGCACAATCCCACACATATGCATTTGTGTTAATTTTGAAAATATACGTTAATATTACTATTTTAATTCTTTGTACAAAAACTAGCCTAATTAAACAAACTAACAATGTAACGTTGGTAACTCTAATTTTTCCATGTACCTCTGATTTTTCTTGCTTTCTAAAGACGTTAAGCAAGTATTAAGGTCTCATATAATCCTTAAGCATTATGCAGAATGTAACTTCTTTAGCAATAATCACCAGCTTTTAAGTCAATTTTCGCTTGTACTTTTAACTAATGATAATCAATTCGGATAACACCACCTATGGCATTTTGACATATGAAAATAATATTTTGGAATAAATGTATTTTTATACTGTGTAAAGTCATCCATTGGTTATGACCAGATCAAATTTAACTTTAACTTTTTGAGAAAATCAAATTTACTTAACGGAAAATTGCTTCGTTTTTCTTTTTATTACTAGTAGCAATTGGTTTATATGCAGAATGTATTGGTTGTTCATTTTTTATTTTTTAATAAATTACTATTACTATTATTGTTAGTCCCTACCTTGGTAGGGACTATAACACTTGCTTCTTGGTCAAATTCCACTGAGTATGGATTATTTCTTACTACAATTTTTCCTATATGCGCGTCAAAATCCGTTAACTATCTAATATGTATGTTGAATACTTAAGAGTTAGCGTAGCAATTGTAACCACTAATTTTGGTTGGTCTATCCGTAGGAGCATTCACTAGGCGTTCATCATCTAACCTTTCTAGCATACACATTACAAATGCATGTTAAATCACTATTTGGGCAAGCTGGTTACAAATAGATTCCTTGTTTGGTTTGTACGATGTTATTCTGGTAGTTGCATACCGTGAGGGATTATCAGTGCAAGCTCATTTAGAATGAAGGTGCAAAACGTGTAGCATGTTCATAAGGTAAACAATGCATTTTTTCTTCTAGGTGCGATTACTTAGGACATTTATACAATATACAATACAATTCTGTAGTAATGAGACACAAAGTTAAATAACCAGGGAATATGATAATGCTACACACGTTTATAGAAGATACATTACTGTCGTATAGCTCTTACGTATCAATTATTTACGTACTATGAAATTAAAATCTCTTAATTTTCTTTTTTCTATGTATTTAATCTAATTAATAACGTCGGAGTAGTGAAGATGAACACAAGCAAAATAGATATCGTTAAATACATTGATAACTCTGCTAAGAAGTGCGTTTCTATTCTATTTACTGTCATTTGATTATCTTTACATAATACAACCCAATGCCTTTTTTTTTGGCTATATTTTTTATTTGCTATAACTAAAAACAAGACTTTTTTCAATCTTTCAAGAAACATATAACACTTGGAGACTCAGATCTAAAACAACAATTACAAGGATAAAAGTACTTTCAAAATTTCTATAAAACACTTGATCTGTTGAAAATAAAAGCTATTTATAATCTTAGCTATATCCATAGAAATAAAATTATATTTGGTAACTATGAACCTGATATTCGAGTAGTACTTATTTAGTATCAATTATGATGTCATTTTAGGCTATTAGTTCAATGTATTATTTGTGAACAGACAAAGGATATTAGATCCGAATGATGTCACAATAGAGATTGACAAGGGTGTCAGTATAGAAATGATCAGTGGCACAAAAATACATATCGCAACAAACAAAACGAAAGGAACAAAGAAGAGCGAGGAAACAAAAGCAAATAGGTAGTTTAGTGCATACTTGTGAACTGTATATCTGGGCTTTTTTTTTTTTAATTAATTTCAATTTGATGCTATGACTAGGGAAAAAGAGATTGAGACTATGCCATTGTTGATCAAAGATATCAGTAACAATATAACAGGAAGCATTTTTCATGGACTTGTCTTGGTTTCATATAAAACGTTTTTGGACAAAGAAAATAAGATAAAAGCAATACTCCATGCAGATTTAACAGATAAGAAAGGCAAGATGACAAAAACATTGCTTATGCCAACATAGTTTATCAAACAACCTGAGGCAAAAATTATTGCAAATGTTGGTGTTTCTATTTGATATTTCAAAATAATTCCAAAGCATAAATACGATGGTGGTGATTGTGAAAAAACTATTTGTCTGAATAGCTTTAGCACTGTGGAAAATTTGTGCCCTGTTTGCGTAGAGTATCAATTCTTTCCAAATATGACGATTGCAAATATGTCCCATAATGAAGATTCATTTCCAGTTGGCACAATCAATGTTATTGCAATTTTAGTAATGCACACAACAATGCAATATGTATTGGAAATCAAAGATGACAATGCAGAACAGGATAGGGCAATAGTAAGCTTTGATTTATTTGTATATTTCATTGTTACAAAGTTATTGTCCATATGTTATACAGTTTTCATGTGTTGTTTTACAAATTTTGCATATGTAACAAGTTCAAGTGCACGATAAACTTGTTCCAGCATGTCTTTTAATACAAAGACAATTGCACGAAAACATTTTTCCATTGATCTTGCAAAAAAATATAGTTAAAAACAAGAAAGAGTTTTCCGAACTTCACAATCAAGCTTCATATGCTCATTGAAAACAGGAAAGAAAGCAGAGAATCTAGGAAAACGACTTTCTTCGATGAGTGGAATATGCACGATAAACGTTATCATATTATAGCACATATATATCTATATATATATATATATATATATATATATATATATATATATATATATATATATAAAGAAAAAAAGGATAAAAATACATTGGATTCCATGTTGATAAGCCTTTGTTTTTACATTAATTTTACTATACTTCCAAGGACACCTGACAACAACTAGTGCATATACAACACCATTTGAAACTGTATGTGTGAAGTGCAATAGTCCAATTATAAATGTTAGAACCATGAATAAAACTATGCTTTATTGTACCATTTGCAACAAGGACTCTTCATTTATTTTCATCGGCTAAACTGCATCATAAATGTAAATGACAAGATTGAAATACAGTGTGTTGTGAGAGGTGTAGAACTAGAAAAAGTATTACCTCAACTGCAAAAAGTTATCTATGAACAATACTATCTAGACAAATCACTTGTTATTGATATGTTCTCTGCTTTTGAGACACATGTCACATTTACGATAAATTATCAAAACATGATTACACAGATACAATGATGGGTTTCTTTGTTTATATTGTTGAACAATCCAATAACGATACAGTTCTCATTGCTTGCATTGTCAAGCAATCTTAACATTATCTTATACTTTCTCGTTGAAGAATCTGACTATTATCAAGTAACTCTTTTGCTTCATTGGACACCTGGAATTTGATTTCACATTATCAAGTAATGTACTATCGAATGTTGGCGAGGAGTAGAGCGCTATGCACATTTGCATCATTTTGCATATCTATATCTCCAATCTTAACATCGTTTTCTATTTTCTAGTTCAACAATTTGAGCATTGTTGAACAATTTTTAACAGAGAAATGAGATTTCATTACATTGTACATGAACGTATTTCAATGAACTACTTTGTTGAGGTTCAATGTTTTGTACTATGCTATTTATTAAGATTATTTACTATGTTTTAATTGTTATGTATGGTTGCTTCATTAAGCTATGTCATGTCTACTTTCTTGTGGTCTCATTTCTTACATTGTTTTATTGATTCATTAATTTTGCAAATTCTATAACTAGTCAGAAAATATTACAATTTGTTTACATTGTCAAACAATTCAGTAACGATACAATTCTCATTACTTCCATTATCAAGCAATCTTAACCTTACCTTATACTTTATGATTGAAGAATTTGACTATTGTCGAATAGATTTTTTTTGTTTGTTGGATGATTGCAATGTATTTTCATGTTATGATTATCTACATGGGTATTTATATTCTTTCGCACATCCGTACTTGCAATCTTAACATTGTTTTCTACTTTCTAGTTCAAGAATTTGAGCAATATTTGCAGTAATAGGAGAATGTGATATGATTACATTGTAGAAGGATGTATTTCAATGAATTTATTTGTTCACGTTCTATGTTTTATGCTATGTTATTACTGTTTCATATTATGTTTTTTACTACAATTATTTAATATGCTCTAATTGTTTACAACTTGGTTACACAACATAATAAATGAATTACTTTTCAGTGACATTATCGTTAGATATATATATATATATATATATATATATATATATATATATATATATATATATATATATATATATTTTATTTTTATTTTTATTTTATTTTTCTCTTTTTTAACAAGGTCGATTATGTTATATTAATTCCAAAAAGGGAAGGCATAAGCCTTGATACATAGTAATTTTACCAGAGATATGAACTAATCTCCAAGAGTATTGTTTTCCTCCTTTTACATACAACCAAAGATTACTTGATTTTCCTACCACATTGATCTTATAGTCCCTAACAAACTACTTAAGGAGAAACAAAAATCTGCAATTCATAGCTGATGACTAAAGGTTAAAAATTGAAAGTAGAATTTTCTGGAGGGAAATGTCTTGAGATTGAGTTTTGATGCTTGCAGAATATACTCAAGCAAATCATCATTCATAATTCTTGATAGATCGAACGATTATCCCGCTGCTGAGAAATACTATTTTGTTCATTTGAATTTGTTCCCTCATTGAGATTTTTCCCTCTGAAATATTGTGATGATCTTTGGATTGATCTGTTAAATAGAAAATGAAGCCATGGACAAATGAGAATTGGTCCTTTCGATGCATGAACACTGACTTCGCGTGAACCAGAGCTTCTCTGATAGTTAAGTGATGGGGACAAGAAAGGAAGTCTTGAGGAGTGAGGAAGCAGAGAATGAAAGCAACGAAAGGTTCATAAGAAAGGGAAGATAGAGGGGCATCAAGGAAGAGCATTGAGGAATGCATAAGGGAGAAAGGAAGGAGAAGGAGGTAAGGGGATCGAGAAGAAGAGCACAACAATTTAGAGAGGAAGGCACAACCAAAGAAGAAAGGCAAGAGGAGAAACAAGGGTATCCAGGGAATCTAGAAGCTAACGATCATGAAGAGAACAAAAAGAAGAGAAAAAGGGCTCGAGGAGAAAATCATAAAAGCTTGGAAGAAGAGGATTAGACAAAAGTAATGAGCATATTGGGAGGGGTGAAATAACAAAGGTTCATGGATTGTATCTGACTGAGAATTGTCTATTGACTCATGATTCTCCTTAATGTCTGAGATAGACATTATTTTCGAGCTCATCAGCTCGTCCATTGGTCTCCCTTAATACATGATAATAAGAGACCTCATCTAGATTCCTTGTGTGATTGAATTCTGGAAATTATCTAACTGAGGCCCACATTGGAGGGGATTGTCTTTTTAATAATTTTCTAAATAAGGATTGAAAATCACCAATTACTATTGGATTTGTATATTTTGAGCTCCCTTAGAACTTTAACTCCTAGCAGAAGGCCATGAGATTTAGCTCCATTGTTTGAGGCTTGACCCAAACCTCGATTGAAGGACGATATTTCAATTCTGCTACAATCAGTGATGATACCCTCGACTCCAGCACAACCTCGATTAGATTTTTAGGCCCCATAAAAAAAAGCATGGCCTCATTTGGGAGTCAATCTAGTATTTGAAATCCTAAATTTTGACGTGAATCTTCCATCTAATATGGTTGATATATTTTTTTTTGTATAGGGGGATATAGAGGGATTCAGTCTATTGTGAAGCCCAACCACTGTTTCTCTTCAATTTGTAGAGAGTTGAGATCCATTTTTTTGTTACCCTTTGAAAGAATAGATTTTATCATTAAACTCCAAGTTTTAGCCATGATCTTCCTGTTGTCAAGATTTCTATTTTGAGAGATGAATTTGTTCCTTACCAGTCATAAGTGCCAACAAAAAAATGATGGAAGGTTTGTCCAAAAGTGCTTCAACAAGTCTTTTTTTTTTGAAAGTATGAGGGTATGAGGATTTCCAATTGGTGATAAAATCTGAAATGTTGAGGCTAGGATTAATGTGAGTGAGAAGAGGACTAATTATCTCACATCAAAAATTTCTTGAAAAAGAGTAGTATAAGAAGAGATGTTGGATTGTTTCTTCAGCCAAAGAACAAAAAGGGAAAATAGAGGGTCCTTGAATGCCTCTTCTTCTGAGGTTGTTCGCAGCGAGGATCTTACCTTTCAGCATTATCCACATAAAAATTTTATTTTAGGAAGAGATTCAACTTTCCAGACTGTTCTCCAAAAGGGCTAGGTGGGATATTACTGATTATCTTCTTACATTTTGGTGTATCCAGTTTTAACTATATATTCTCTTCCTGATGGATTCCATTTGAAGCCATCTTTTTGCTCAAAACTGATAGGAGTTTATCCCTTAAGTAAACTTAGTAGATTTTTTTTTTTTGATGAAGAATATGAAGGGGGAAAATAGGGATCTTCCAACCATCCCAAGAGTTGTCTTGTCGATTCTAGGAGGAGATTTGATCTAGAGTTGTGATGCCCAATTTTTGAAGCCACCGAAGAATTTTTTTGATTTATAGAAAGGAGGAAAGTGAGGGATTGCCCATAATAATGACATTCCATATATTAATGTCCTTTCCTCCTCTAGGGACTCTGTATGTATTATCTCTGATTAAGAAAATAGATTTTTTGTAAAGTTTCCAGACATGAGAGTAAGGTCTATTAGGGATTTGAACAGAAAGGAGATGGTGATGAGGAACATTAATGTGTTTGTATTCCAGAACCTGCTTCCACCAAGAGGCCTCGCCAGAGAGGAGTCTCCAAATGATTTTGGCTCCTAAAGCAAGATTCATATTATTGCTATTCCTCCTTTTTCATAGGTTGATGTGAATTGTTTCCAATTTATGAGACTGAAACTTTTTGTCTCATTTTTTCCTCCCTACTAAAGGAAATTTCTAGTTATTATCTCAATTTTCTTTTGAACCCTGACTAGTGCTTGGATAATCGAAAATTGATATAAGGGAAGAGAAAAAAGTACATACTTGATCAAGATGGTTCTCTTGACTATGCTAAGCCATTGCGTACCCCATTGCTTTATTTTTCTCTTCAATTTTTCTAATGCGTCTTCCCAAATATTAGCTTTCAATGAGCCATTTGAGATTGGCTTCTACTGCATGGTAGATGGATTGGAGAATCGACTCTACATGGGATACCCACTAGTGACGAACTTGTCTGAGTGTCTGTGAGGTGAGGTAGCATGTTGTGACGATTCTGCAAATGTAGGAGTTGTCTGGTTGGAAATGGGGAGTGATGCAATGGGTGGAACTAAACGAAATGGTATTGCGAAGGACTCGACAATGGTAATGAGCGATTGTGGAATGATGGGCCCTGTATTCAATAGTGGACCCGACTCTAGTAATAATGACATCATGGACGCAATGACGACTCCTCCGCTGGGGACTGTCATGGTAGACTGAATAACTAAATCAACTTCCATGTATGTCTCTGTGCCCAGCAGTGTCCCCAAGGGAATGGTGTCTGAGAGGGTGGCAGATGTAGATGCAGTGTGTGGGGATGGGTTGCGCGAGCTAGGTGACACAACTGATGTGGAAGGAAAAATATCTTCGATGATGGGCAAGGCAGTGTTGGATTGGGGCTCTTCAAGGGTGAGGTCGACAATGTGAGTTGCAGGGTTTGATTTCTGCTTCTTAGTCTTGCATGGAGGCTTAACGAATTTTTCTTTACAGGGTTTGGGGATGGTGGGTTTAGATTGCGAATGGGGCCCTACAGTTGGAATTGCAACAACAAGAGGGGCAGTAACTAGAGGATTTTGTTGTATTAAACCTTGAGATTCAACAGAGTTGGAAATCGAACCTAATGATATGCTAATCTTTGCAATGGTCTCCTTTAAGGGGCTCATGTGCTTCATCATTTGTGAGATGACCGACTGCATCTCCTGTTTGGCCATCCACTTCCCCGACTCTGTAATTGTTTCTCTTAGCAATGGCAGCGACACCATCCTGTCAAAGAAATATAGGTACCTTCCTTCTATAATTTCCCCTGTGACTCCCGGCCCTGACCTCTGCGTGGAAGGCTCCAGCTAATAACACAAATTTTTGTGCCCACATTTAAAAGTTATGAGGGTGAGCATAATGCGACCTCACATAGGTGTTCCCATGAGTAGCACCAAACCAAATTGCTACGGAATAGCTCTAATTACTCCCAACATCTTTATATACTAGTTGTCGAACGAAGCCTCATTTATCTCTTTGCTGCTCGAGTTTCGTGAAGTTCTTTAAGGCACATATCGGAAGGCAAAGGGCTGGTCTTCTATGATTGGAGATAAATCCCGGCCCTCTGGTGGGCACCACTCCACATTACCATGGAAAAAAAAAGATAACCATGAATAAAATTGGTGGTCCGCTTGTAGACATCTTCACATGCATCAAACAATTCCTGGAGGAGGAAAGCACACCAATTTAGCTGGGCGTCTGCTACATAGTGCTCCACGAATGAATTAGTATCCAACGTGCACTCATTCTTGGAAAAGTGACGCATCAGCTTCCCTACAATAATGTGGCAGGCTAACTTAATTATCGGGAAGTTGATAAGGTCTATGTGTGCTCCCTCTCCTCCTCTCTTGGTATCATACTTGGTGTATTAGTCTGCATCACCCTCCTTTTTCGCTCTCTTGGAATTCATCTAGAATGTGGTTGAAACTGCATCTCCTACCACCGATAGACTTGTAATCCTCTGAATGTCAACCACATGAATTGGATACTCCTTGTCGAGCCATAGCGAGCCGCCATGCATTTTGCTGATTAATAACTTGGCACATTGCATCATTGCTAGAGTTGTTCCAAACACGGGAAAACTCCTCAAATTTAGTTGGGTGGACCGTTGGATCCCTTTGAGGCCAATCTTGACCTTGATCATGAATGTTCCAACTTATTTTGTGATTGACTCTGTGTATACCTCGCACTTCATGGTTGGGAATTGGAACGAGTCCAACAGATCATTATCGACTAGCATTGCTTTGTCATACTTGCCATAGAGCGACTCTGATATTGAAATTATTTCGTCAAGCCCAAACTTAGGAATAGAGAGAATTGCCTTTGTCATGCTGGAGTTACACTGATAAACTAGAATCACCAGGGGATCGTAGTTAATCCTTGAACGACATCACTTGGAACTAGACTACAAATGGAGCAACTCTACCACCTTGGCTTCAAACTTTAAGAAATTTGACATTGCCATGCAAATAATTAGACTAGCTTGACATGACATTTTTGACGAGACCCCCTAACTAATTACTACGGTAACTTTCCCAATTCAGACTTGAATGTGTTAATCTTGCCATCGACTGAGCTGGACCTGACTTGGTTGAAACAATTCTAAAAAAGGAAAGGTGGAGTTGATGGGTAATTATGTTATCATAATTGAAGACGTTTAGGAATTAATTATTTCTATAATGGGAAAGATTTGATGGGAATCCAAGTTGACACCAGAATTATTGTCTAATTATTACGGAAAGGACTCTTAACCCCCCAAATCACAAATAATTGCAGTGTCATGGAATGACAGGTGCAATTAGCACTAATGTCGCGGAGCCTTATTCGGAAACCTCAAGGACAGACTTATCAGAGAAAAAGAAAGGGCGAAAGAAAAAACTGACTGATGCTATGAACGAACGATGCAACTACTGACTCGTACCGACTCTTCTTACTCCTACGTATGATTCCCTTGCGAAGTTCCAATTAATTTTGAGTAACATTAGTTGATGTGTGGAAGGTTTCAAGTGTGCACTATCCACCCAACCTGGTAACAATACCCCGTCTAATTGCGCGAGCTAGACAACTCCATACTCCTTTATCTCTACAACAACAAACGATCCTAACCAGTGCATCTGTAGCTTTCCAGGATACTTGAAGAACATACTATTGTATAATAGAACATGCCCTCTAATTGTGAATGACTTCCTCTTGACAAGCTGATCATGCCACGCCTTCTGTCTTCGCTTCTCAACCATTTTGTGGAAATATGCCATAAATCTTCGCTCATAAAGATCCAAGAGTTCATCTAGTCACTTCTGAAGTGATTCTTCGTTTGTCATCTTAGTGGCTTGGGCAATGAAAGGTCTTGGGATAGTGAACTCAGCTGGCACCACAACTTCTCGTCCATATACCAGTTGGAAAGGTTTATGCTTGTGTAGTCACTTGAAAGTTGTGCAGTATGCCCATAGTGTCGCTAGCACCCTCTCGTCCCAATCATATCTATTGGTTGAGCATATATTAGTCAAACCCTTTTCTAATATATTTTTGAAGGTTTCTATGACACCATTGGCCTATGGGTGGTACATACTACTTTTGTGATGTTGTATCAAGAAATTTGAAGTAGGAAAGCAAATGTCTCATTTATGAAGTGTGTCCCTTGATCACTGGTCAGACTCCTGGGGCACCTGAATCTATATATGATGTTCTAAAATATGAATTTGGTGGCGGTATCCGCTATACAATCCTTTATAGGTTTTTCTTTGGCCCATCTAGTGAGGTATTCTATTGTGGTGATTATACCTGGCATGAGAGTGACGCACCAACAGCTTTATCGACCCTATGAAATTGATTGCTCACTTCTCAAATATCTGCAGTGTACATACCGGTTGCAATGGGAGTTCATCTCGGTGTTACAGATTTCCAACCCTTTGGCACACGTCGCAACCTCTAGCATATTCCTTCACATCCTTGAAAACCTTTGACCACCATATTCATGCCTGCAACACTTTCCTTGTTGTAGCCTTTCCCCCAACATGGTGACCCGTGACTCCTAAATGACATTCCCATAGCACATAATGTCTCTCATGGTGGAGGAAACATCAATGCAACACATGATGAAGGCCCAATTTACACAGTTGTCTCGTGATTAATTGATAATCGATCGCTCGAACAATGATATCTCTCCTTTGTGTAGTTGTGTATTCATCCAGACATTTTCCTGTAGCTAAGAAGGCTATAATATCTTCTAGGTAGTCTGATATTGCTTCAATCCACAACAAGTCGGCATTTGGTAGCTAATCATCCAGGGATCCTCCGCTTTCTCTTGATTCTAGCTGTGAGGGGTGATTAGGTCCCACATTCAATTGGCCTAGTTTCATGATTAATTCAAAAGTAAATTCCTGAAATAACAACATCCACCTGCAATTTCTACCCTCCAACACAGACTTGTTCACCAAATACTTCAAAGCAAAATGGTCAGTGAAGAACTTAAATGGGCCCCCCAACAAATAATGTCTGAATTTTTGGAGAGAGTATACCATCGCACGTGCTTCCCATTTTGTCATGGTATAGTTCTTTTATGTTGTGGATAACTTCTTGCTTGCAAAGTAAATTGGGTGGTCAAGACTCCCTTCCCCCGGTTGAGCCAGAACAATCCTTAGAGAAATGCTAGATGTATTATTGAGACATGGAATTTCTTATTCAAGTCGAGATAGACCAAAATCGGTGCACTTACCAGCTTCTCTTTCAATATGTTGAGTGTAGCTTGACACTCCTCTAACCACGTAAATATTTTAGCATTCCTTAGCAGTTTATCCATTGGTGCAATAATGGAGGTGTAGTTGCGGATAAAACTTCAGTAGTACCGGGTATGTCCCAAAGTGGATCTGAGTTGTTTTACATTTGCAGGAGGGTCCATGTTTACTATTTCCGAAACCTTGGAAGGATCTACACATACCCCTTCTTTGCACACTATATGGACCAAGAGTATTCCAAATGGGACTGCAAATATACATTTTTTTTTAAGTTCAATGATATTTGTAGTTGTCTACAACGATCAAACATTATCCCAAGTAGACTGGAATATTTTTTCAGCAAGCTATAGATCGTCCAATCATCCATGTAGACCTCTAAGGACCTGTGGATATAATCCCTAAAGGTTGCAATGAAAATTCTTGAGAACACCACAGGTGCATTTTTGAGACCGAATGACATAACATGACAAGTGTAGGATCCCCATCCTACGGTGACAATAGTTTTCTTTTTATCCTCTTCGACGATTATGACCTGGTGGTAGCCTAAAAATCCATCTATAAAGGAATATGCTTCGTTCCCTGCTACATTATCTAGAACCTCATCAATGTATGGTGTGGGAAACAGGTCATGCATGCAAGCATTGTTCAGGCCGCGGTAGTCCACACAGACCCTTATTTCTATAACATCTTTCTTGTTTTGTATTACAATAGGACACCCACTTTGCCTTATCCACCCGAAAAATAAGTCCTGCTTCTAGCATCTTGTCTATCTCTTTCTTCACTTTCTATTTGACTCTTGGGCTCAATCTGTAAGGCTCCTACTTCACTGTCTTTGCATCGGGTTTTAATATAATTTTCATCTCCTCTATTTCTCCCTTGATCCCTTTTAGCTCTGCAAATGATGAAGGAAACATATCCTCATATTCCCTTAGGAGGTCGAAAAATTCTTTCATGGTTTGTTCATCCCAATAGTCTCTAATCAATGCTAGCTTTGGTTTATCATCCATCCCGATGTTATGCTTTCGCAACTTTACGGGGAGAAAATGTGGCGCATCAATTATAGGCCATCCTTGAGACTCCTTTCCCCTTCAGTCTCATGGAATGATAAATGTCGTAACTCCTCTAGGTCATCCTCATCTGGTTCTTTATCCACCTTTCCATAGGCCATTGCCTCCGAATACCATGACTCGTAGAGGCACTGTAAATTCCTCTGGTCTATGCATCCATCCAATAGCTGACCCTGTGTGAGAAAAATCTATTTGACAACGTGCAACACCTCAGTCAGCCTCCTATCGTTGTCTCTAAAAGAGAAGCTGTTGACAAACTATTCAGCCAAGTTATCCCAATATCCCGTTTGCCTCCTTATTTCTTCCTGCACATACTAGGATTTTGGAAAGGTTCCTAAGGTATGTATGAACCCATGTACCCATAAATCCTTCGAAACTCCCTCCCGGTTCCATCTATCCTTACAATTTTCCAAGTGTTGTTGAGGGTCAGAGTACCCCTTGTATTTCTCGAAGTCTTGAGGGTACTCCCCTGCTTGTGTGAATATTACCTCCATCACTATTTTGATCTTTTCCCAATCTCGAAGGTAGTTGCGGTGAACTCCCCACCATTGTGTATGTGTCGCTTGCAATGCGACATTTAGTAATGGTATTTTATGCTCTTCAATAACGGTTGCATCAATCCTATTGAGAAATGAATTTACTGAGTCTATACTAGTGAATATAGGAAATCTCTTTACCTTCATGCCAATTCAGGTGACCCAACATATTGCAACACAAAGTCTAGTGGCGATCTCTCATCCACTCTGTTTCTAATCATACCAAGTGGATTCTAAGCCAACCTCTGAGCTCTGAATATTTATCCAACTAATAGATCCTTTAGCTACTTGTTTTATGTAGTCCTCCCTTTTTCTCGCTGCCAGCCTGTAGAGTTGATCTAATATCCATGGCTCCTCTCTGTCATCTTTTGGTTCTGTGAACCTTGGTCCCTGATATGGATCGAGAGGTTGAATCACCCTTATTACCTATACTTCAATAGTCATTAGTTCCTTCTTTAAGTTGATTATAACATAATTTTCAAATGCCCAGTCTATCCTAGCAATGATGGATAAGGATCCTTGTCTCCCATAATATCTGTTACTTCGAAATATGCATGGACCTTTACCCCTGCTACATCTACTTCTACATCCTCTATTATCCTAATTGGAAGGATACTATACTGGTTCACCATCCGCAATTGGATTGGTGAGAATGTCAAATGAGGTTTCCCCAATGCTTCCCATATTTTTCTTGGTAGGATGTTGACATCGAAGCCAAGGTCTAGCATAGTGTCCTTGATCTAGAATCCTGCAATTTGAGCATTAATTCTAAATTATTTGTCGGTTATTTTCTTGTTCGTCTATATTCTTATAGTGTGTATTTAGATAGGTTAGTGAAGATAACTCCCTCAACCTCCTCCTCTGGGATGAAATCTTTCATAATTTTCCTCAACTGCCCCAACATCTGGTCCTCATTCACGATCTGCAGAAATAATCTAAACCATTCCTCAATAGGTAGAGCTACTGTGGATTGTGGAAGGTCTAGGATTTTAGCTTTATGCGACTCTGACTGACCCTTCGGTGGTCGTATTCTTTCAGCCAAGTTGTCAAAAATTTTCATTTCCTCCTTGTAATACTGCTTATGTTGCTCGGGGTCATATGAGTGCTTTGGGGAGGCCAATCTGATAATCGTGGGTTGGTCTGTGGTAACTCGATCAACCCCATTCTTTTCGCTCCACATGTGACTATATTAATATTTGAGAGGGGGGATGCCAATGATACCCTTGGTTCTACATTAATCAAGTTTTCTCCCCTCTGTCGATTTTGCTCCTCCCATCTCACAATTAGCTCTCGAAAATCCTCTGTTGCATGAGCATTGACCCTGCACTGAGAGCACTAGGGCCTTCTTGGCAGCGAATAATATCATGTAACATGCCCTTCTTGGTCATAGTCGCAACAACGAACTAGCCCTCTACCTCCTGCCCTTCCACCCCTTATTCCTCCCTCTCGCCCTCCTTGAGCAGTTTCAATGACTCAGAAGGTTGAGCGGTCTAAACTATTTGTTAGAGCATCCAATGCTCTACATTGGTCAGTGTGGTGAGTTGTGGAAGCACAAAAGTCACAATAGTTGTTATTTGGAACATTTGGCGTATTTTTGTAATATCAGGCACATACGAGGATAGTGTGCATACTCTTTGTATATTTCACAGTACTCAAGCTGGTTGCACCCAGGATACAGCCCTAGTGATCCTACCTGCGTGACTCCCACTGCTGGTGTAGGCTTAGGTGGTCCTCCCAGAGTAGACGCGGCACCCATACTCAACAACCTCAGGCATTCTGTGGCAACATGACCATCCACTAAGTAGTTTGTGCACCATACATTCGGCCTAACTAGGCGAGTTGGTTACATATACTTCAACTTGTCTATTATACTAGCAATTTGATTTTGAATACCCAAGATAGATGGATCATGCGATGTTGCTTGCTCGAGAGAATCCTGTAGTGTGTCAATCTTCTGTTGTGTCAATGGTGTACGAGTGAGGGGTACTAATTCTTTGATAAACCAATCCCTTTGGTGATTCAAGCCTATTGGAAAACTGAGTTTCCCGATTGTAGCCTTAAACCTTTGCATCAACTCCCATATGGTCTCTTCCTATGTTTGCTTTATCTCCCACGGCTCTAACAACCCTTGCTAGTCAATTTGAGGAAGTTTGAATTATTGTACACATTATTTATTAACATTGTCCACAGTTGGATTCTGGTGTAACTCTGATCATTTTATGAACCACCTCAAGGCCCTTTCGTTGAGAGTGATTTGGAATTCAATTAGCTTCACATTGTCAGGTGTCTAGCTGGGCTCTCCAGATGACCTCACATAGATACGAATGTTGTTCTACATCCTTGTTCCCCCTGCCAGAGAACTCAGGATATCTTATGAATGATCCCACCAGTTTTTATTGAGCCCATTCTAAAAGCACAAATCCTTGTGATCCCTGTTGTATAGCTCCTTGCAAACCCGTATTACTGCTACCATTTCCACTGCTACTATTGCTAGCTTTATAATTAACATGCACACTATGAACTCTTATAGTTTTGATCAACTTAGAAAGGAAATTGTTAGGATTGTTATAGAGTACTAGGAGAAGGTTGGGGGAGACACTACCTAAACTTCGGGGAGGCATTTCGTTGATTATTATAGATGTATCATCTTTAGGAAACAATCTCCATATAAAAAAATTCATGTCATCCTCTAGGCCTTCCTCCGAGCTGACATGACCTTTTCCATCCAGCCTTTCCCTCTCCATTGGTGAGGGTGGGTCTCTATCATCTTCTAAACCCACAACAATTGCGGTTGTCTCCATTCCTCCCATTAAGATTCTTTCCATCCTATCTCCTTCCTCTAGGCTTCTCAACACCTCTCCTACTTGGTGCAATTCCTCCTGTTTCCTTTTAATCGTCTGCATGGCCCTTTCCTACCATTTCTTTGCTATCTGTGCTCTCCTTTATGCTCTTAGATCCTTGGCCTTTCGTGAATCATTTGCATCCATCCTCCTAATAGCCTCATAGTTCCCCGCTTGTTAGCATCCCTCCCTTTAGGTCCTTCCCCCAGTATTAGGTGTTTATGCTACCATGCTTGGACTTTGGAATACTAGTAAGCCCTCTTCCACCATTAAGACCTTGATCTAGAGGGTTATTTATTTTAGCAGCTTCCCTCACAACCCTACTTGGAACACAACTTAAGCCTTTGAAAAGGACTAATGGCTTTCTTCCACAAACTTGACACTGTACCCTCCCAGTGTGGTATGTACCCAAAAATATACTACCCTCCTCAAATCTGTGACAAGACGCTGTAGTGCAGTGAGATCTGCTTGGGTCCAGTTCTGACGAGACAACTTTTTTCCACTAGACCTCCCTCTCACCTGCAATATCCGCATCCATTTGTAAATTTCTTCTGGGAATTTTCACCAGAATATCTCGTACTGATCGCTCGCTGGTTCCAAGTATAGGATTTCGTCATTCAATTTCGCAACAGTTCGACGACGGAGTTGAGATTGCTGAGAAACAAATTGGTTAACTTGCTCATCCCACCAGTTTCATAGTTCTTTCTTTAAGATCATCGATACCATATTCCAAACCCTCTTTTTGAATTTCAGGTCCCAGCAATGGAACCATTTGTTGTCACAAAAATAGCAATTGGGTTAAGACCCGGGGTTTAGGCACAGGGGAAACAAGGCTCCGTTCTAGTCTAGCACAATGTCGACATTTTACCTTACCAGGGATGGGTAAGGAGTCTTACCCGAGGCGTGACGCAACCTAAGTTAGATGAGGGTTGGAATTCGATATCATGGAAACCATATCAAAAGATAGATAGCAAGGGACAATAACTTAAGATTCAAAGCAACCAGATTGCAACGGCCTATTCATGCTACAACAGAGAGACTACCAAAACAAACATATATATAATTTTTTTGAATAACCATAATAACACACAATGAACACACTATAATACCATAACAGTCTTCTTCATTACTATCAAAATAAGCACATTACATAAGGATCACGACTGGTTCCTCAACGTTATAACTCTTACAGCTGAGATATAAACTCATACAAATATAACCACAAAGTTGTTCTCATAGATCTGCAACACAAGAAGAACTGAAATAATAGGAACACAACATAACCAACCAACCAAGCCCCTCTCCACTCTCCTCTCTCCTTTTTATCTTTTTCCCCTACCCGAACTTCTAGTTCCTTTTCCCTTACTCGGCCGTCAGCTCGTTCCCACCACTCTTCCGCAACTTCTAGTCTTCCTTCAATCCTCTGTCTTTCCTTGGTTTCCAGCTCCACAAATTCCCAATGGTCGTTTCCGCCACTTGTCAGTAGCCTCTTTCTCTGCCAAATATCACAAAAATGGAGGCCTCAACAGTGATCTCCAATCCTTCCTACTACTATACTTGCTTGATTTATTATATGTACTACATGATCTCCAAGAAAATGATTTCCCTACCTCTGGTTTCTTCAAGTGATCCTATTGAGGGCATCTCATGTTTCTATGCTAAAGACTTGAAACCATTGTGTAGTCAATTGTAAGCGGCAATAGTGCTAATCTATTGTTCTCCAAGAAACATGTAGTTATGATGGTGGAGTCTCAGTTGATCTTTGTCTATCTTGGAGGCAATATTGTCTTTTCTTTCCAAATATTGTAGAGCATTCGAATTACTTCACAACCCATTCTTGAAGTTGGTCAACTGCTATGTTTGCCACTTTCAGGATTTTTACCACTTCTTATGTTTTCTTTTGAATGCCAATGAGAGGAGCCACCACTTGTTGTAGAAGTATCATCTCATCATATAACCATGCCATGGTGTTCTCCATTGACCTCAGTTCCTCCGTCATGGTTGATTTTCATTTTGCGGTGTTGAAACTGTGTGAATATAACCGTTCATTCTCTGTCGGAAGGTGTTTCACATGTTGCTTCACTACAACAAGTTCTCTCTTTAATATTGTATTTTCATTCAACAAATATTCAGAGTTATCCTGAACTGTTGTAGCAAAAGAAACATTTCCCACCATGATTTTCCTATGATTCGTTCTGGTATTGAAAGTTATCACCCTCTCTGTAGATATTGAGACTGGGTTTTGAGGATGATTTTGAAATATATTCATTTCTGCTACACGATCCTCTTCTTATGTTGATCAAATGTGATAATGAACACATCCATGCCTTTGTCTGTAGGTGGATATGTGATTCCCATTTCTCCAAACGGGAGATGACCACTTATGAGTGGGGGTTCTTCTGAAGAACTAGGTTCATCATCCATGGGTTGGATGGTATCCTATTCCTCCTACTCTTCCTCTATCTGCTGAGTCAACTATTCTTCTTCCAGTATTTATGTTGCTTCTTCTTGGGTATCTTGAGCTAGTGGATCTTGGGGTGAACTTGTATCCATCCCTGTATGTGTCTTTCTAACTACATTGTTGTAACAACCCTGGTGGAAATTCCATGTAATAAAAGTTAATAAAGGTAAAAATAATAACCACAGTTGATGGGACACTTATTCCAATCTAAATTTTGGGCAAAACATTCTAGTGGGTGTTCATTTGGTTTATTACGACTAAGGAAATTGGCAAAGGCAATGACTAAGGCTTTGGAAAGGCAAAATAGCATTTTGGCACATTTATTTATGAAAATAATGGAAATTAAGAGAAAAGGGAGGTGAAAGGTCACAGGTTGCATGTGAGAAGGAAAATAAAGGAAAATAATGGAAAATGAAGAAAATAGAGGTCTCATTAATAAGAAGGCTTATGAGGATCAGTTCAGAGACTTTGGTCAATTCAGTTTTGGAGCTTTCTCTCTATTCTCTCTCTCTCATAATCCTGAACACTTAAATTTTCTTGGAGCACTCTTGGAGAGGTGTAGCATACTTGGAGTGTTGGAGAAAAAAGGAAAAGGAAAAGTAGTAAGCGCAAGAGGACATCTGGATCAACAACTACAATGAGTTTTTCTTGTAGGTACCGAGTTGCATGTATGTTTTCCTCACTAGTTTTGGCATGCATGGCATATGCATGTAGTTTATTGGTCATGATTTGTCATTGAAATGGAGGATTTCCTTGATTGACAGTTGATTTTCCTAGCCTTTCCATTTCTTGGATAGCCATGGTGATTGTGGGTTTCTTTATTTGTTTTGTTTTGGTTGTTTCTCATGTTTCCTTTAACTTGGGTTGAGTTACTAGTTCCTGGAGCCTTGGTTGGAAAAACGCTCTGGAGCCCTATAACAACTTGGGTTGAGTTATTAGTCCTCAAGCCTTGGTTGGACATATGCTTTAGAGCCCTTGGTGGGTTGAGTTACTAGTCCCGAAGCCTTGGTTGGACAAACGCTCTAGAGCCTTGTATAAGCTGTGGGTTGAGTTACTAGTCCTAGGTTTTTTCGTGGTATAGTTATTTTCTGTTGTGGATAACTTCCTGCTGGCAAAGTAAATTGGGTGGTCGAGACTCCCTTCCCTTGACTGAGCCAAAATAAACCTTAGAGAAATGCTAGATGTATCTATGTGGACATGGAATTTCTTATTCTAGTCGGGATATACAAAAATCGGTGCTTTTACCAGCTTCTCTTTCAGTATGTTGAGTGTATCTTGACACTCCTCTGACCACGTAAATATTTTAGCATTCCTCAACAGTTTCTCCATTGGTGCAGTAATGGAGGTGTAGTTGCAAATAAAACTTCAGTAGTGCCGGTATGTCCCAAAGTGGATCTGAGTTGTTTTACATTTGCAGGTGGGTCCATGTTTACTATCGCTGCAACCTTGGCAAGATCTACACATACCCCTTCTTTTCACACTATGTGGCCCAAGAGCATTCCAAATGGGACTGCAAATATACATTTTTTAAAGTTCAATGATATTTGTAATTGTCTACAACGATAAAACATTATCCTAAGTAGATTGGAATGTTTTTTCAGCAGGCTATAGATCGTCCAATCATCCACGTAGACCTCTAAGGACCTATGGATATAATCCCTAAATGTTGCGATGACAATTCTCGAGAACACTGCAGGTGCATTTTTGAGACCGAATGACATAACATGATAGGCGTAGGATCCCCATTCTATGGTGACGGTACCATTTTCTCCTTATCCTCCTCGACGATTATGACCTGGTGGTAGCCTAAAAATCCATCTGTAAAGGAATATGCTTCGTTCCCTGCTACATTATCTAGAACCTCATCACTGTATTATGTGGAAATAGGTCATGCACACAAGCATTGTTTAGGCTGCGGTAGTCCACACATACTCTTATTTCTATAACATATTTCTTGTTGAGTATTACAATAGGACTCACGCACTCTGCCTTGTGCACCCGAAAAATAAGTCCTACTTCCAATATCTTGTCTATCTCTTTCTTCACTTTCTATTTGACTCTTGGGCTCAATCTGTAAGGCTGGTGCTTCATTGTCTTTGCATCGGGTTTTAATACAATTTTCATCTCCACTATGTCTCCCTTGATCCCTTTTAGCTCTACAAATGATGAAGGAAATAGATCCTCATATTCCCTTAGGAGGTCAAAAGTTTCTTTCATGGTTTGTTCATCCCAATAGTCTCTAATCAATGTTAGCTTTGGTTTATCATCCATCCCGATGTTATGATTTCACAACTTTACGGGGAGCAAGTGTGGCGCATCAATTATAGGCCATCCTTGAGATTCCTTTCTTCTTCAGTGTCAAGGAATGACAAATGCCATAACTCATCCAGGTCATCCTCATTTGGTTCTTTATCCACCTTTCCACAGGTCATTGCCTCCGAATACCATGACTCATAGAGGTACTATAAATTCCTCTGGTCTATGCATCCATCCAATAGCTGACCTAGTGTGAGCAAAATCTGTTTGACAACGTGCAACTCCTCAGTCAGCCTCCTGTCATTGTCTCTAAAAGAGACGTTGCTGACGAACTATTTGGCCAAGTTATCCCAATATCCCGTTTGCCTCCTTATTTCTTAATGTACATACCAGAATTTTGGAAAGGTTCTAAGGTATGTATGAACCCACGTACCCATAAATCCTTCAGAACTCCCTCCCATTTCCATCTATCCTTACATTTTTCCAAGTGTTGTTGAGGGTCGGAGTACCCCCTGTATTTCTCAAAGTCTTGAGGGTACTCCCTCGCTTGTGTGAATATTACCTCCATCACGATCTTGATCTTTTCCCAGTCCCAAAGGTAGTTACGGTGAACTCCCCACCATTGTGTAGGTGTCGCTTGCAATTCGACATTTAGTAATGATATTTTATGCTCTTCAATAATGGTTGCATCAATCCTATTAAGAAATGAATTTACTGAGTCTATACCAGTAAATATAGGAAAGTTATTTACCTCCATGCCAATCTAGTTGACCCGACATATTGCAACACAAAGTGTAGCGGTGATCTCTCATCTACTTTGTTGCCAATCATCCCAAGTGGATTCTGAGCCAACCTCTGAGCTCTGAATTCTTCTCCAAGTAATAGATCCTTAAGCTATTTGGTTTATGTAGTCCTCCCTTTTTCTCGCTACCAGCCTGTAGAGTTGATCTAACGTCCTTGGCTCCTCTCTGTCATCTTTTGGTTCTGTGAAACTTGGTCCTTGATACAAATTGAGAGGTTGAATCACCCTTATTCCCTCTACTTCAATAGTCATTAGTTCCTTCTTTAAGTTGATTATAGCATAATTTTCAAATGCCCAGTCTATCCCGAGCAGTGATGAATAAGGATCCTTATCTCCCATAATATCTATTACTTTGAAATATGCATGGGTCTTTACCCCTGCTACATCTACTTCTACATCCTCTATTATCCTAATTGGAAGGATAAAATACTGGTTCACCATCCACAATTGGATTGGTGAGAATGTCAAATGAGGTTTCCCTAGTGCTTCCCACGTTTTCCTTTGTAGGATGTTGACATCGAAGCCAAGGTTTAGCATAGTGTCCTTGATCTGGAATCCTGCAATATGAGAATCAATTCTAAATTCTTTGTCGGTTATTTTCTTGTTCCTTTGTACTCTTCTAGTGTGTCTTTTAGATAGGTTAGCGAAGATAACTCCTCCCTCAACCTCCTCCTCTTGGATGACATCTTTCATAATTTTCCTCAACTGCCCCAGCTTCTGGTCATCATTCATGATCTGCACAAATAATCTAAACCATTCCTCGATAGGTCGAGCTGCTGTGGATTATGGAAGGTCCAGGCTTTTAGCTTTATGCGACTTTGACTACCCCTTCTGTGGTCATATGCTTTCATCCAGGTTGTCGCAAATTTTCGTTTCCTCCTTGTAATGCTGCTTACCTTACTCGGGGTCATATGAGTGCTTTGGGGAGGCCAGTCTGATAATCGTGGGCTGGTCTGCGGTAACTCGATCAACCTCATTCTTTTCCCTCCGCATGTGACTATATTAATATTCGAGAGGAGGGGTGCCTCCAAAACCCTTGGTTCTACATTAATAAAATTCACTCCCCTCTTGTAGTTCCACTCCTCCCATCTTGTAATTAGCTCTGGATAATCCTCTGTTGCATGAGCATTGATCCTGCACTGAGAGCAATAGGGCGTTCTTGGTAGCGAACAATATCATGTAACATGCCCTTCTTGGTCATAGTTGTAACAACAAACTAGCCTTCTACCTCCTGCCCTTCCACCCCTCGTTCCTCCCCATCGCCCTCCTCGAGTGGTTTCATTGACTCAGAAGGTTGAGAGGTCTAAACTATCCGTTAGAGAATACAGCGCTCTACATTGGTCAGTGTGGTGAGTTGTGGAAGCACAAAAGTTAGAATAGTTGTTATTTGGAACATTGGCATATTTTTGTAATATCGAGCACATATGAGGATAGTGTCCATACCCTCTGTATATTTCACAATACTCCCACTTGTTGCACCCAGGATACAACCCTAGCGATCCTACCTGCGTGACTCCCACTGCTGGTGTAGGCTTAGGTGGTCCTCCATGAGTAGACGCGGCACCCATAGCCACAACGTCGGGCATTCTGTGGCAACATGACCTTCCAATAAGCAGTTTGTGCACCATACGTTCAGCCTCACTAGGCGAGCTGGTTACATATACTTCAACTTGTCTATTAGACTTGCAATTTGATGTTGAATACCCAAGATAGATGGATCATGCGATGTTGCTTGCTCGAGAGCATCCTGTAGTGTGTCAAACTTTTGTTGTGTCAATAGTGTATGAGTGAGGGGTAGTAATGCTTTGATAAACCAATCCCTTTGGTGATTCAGGCCTATTGGAAAACTGAGTTTTCCGATTGCATCCTTAAACCTTTGCATCAACTCCCATGTGGTCTCTTCCTCCTTTTGCTTTATCTCCCACGGCTCTGACAACCCTTGCTGATCAGTTTGAGGAAGTTTGAATTCTTGTACACATTATTTCTTAACATTGTCCACAGTTGGGTTCTGGTGTAACTCTGACCATTTTATGAACCACCTCAAGGCCCTTTCATTGAGAGTGCTATGGAATTCAATTAGCTTCACATTGTCAGGTGGCTGGTTGGGCTCTCCAGATGGCCTCACATAGATACCAATGTTGTTCTACGTCCTCAATCCCCTGCCGGAGAACTCGGGATATCTTATGAATGATCCCGCCATTTTTTATTGAGTCCATTCTAAAGGCACAAATCCTTGTGATCCCTGTTGTATAACTCCTTGCAAACTCGTATTACTGCTACTATTTCCACTGCCACTAGTACTAGCTTTATAATTAACATGCATACTATGAGCTCTTATAGTTTTGATCAAATTAGAAAGGAACTTGTCAGGATTGTTATAGAGTACTAGGGGAAGGTTGGGGGAGACACTACCTAAGCTTCGGGGAGGCATATCATTGATTATTCTAGACGCATCATCTTCAGGAAACAATCTCCGTATAAAAAAATGCATGTCATCCTCTAGGCCTTCCTCTGAGTTGACATGACATTTTCCATCCAGCCTTTCCCTCTCCATTGGTTAGGGTGGGTCTCTATCGTCTTTTGAACCCACAATAGTTGTAGTCGTCTCCATTCGTCCCATTGAGATTCCTTCCATCCTATCTCCTTCCTCTAGGCTTCTTAACACCTCTCCTACTTGGTGCAATTCCTCCTGTTTCATTTTAATTGTCTACATGGCCCTTTCCTGCCATTTCTCCACTATCTATGCTCTCCTTTATTCTCTTAGATCCTTGGCCTTTCGTGAATCATCTGCGTCCATCTCCTAATAGCCTCATAGTTCCCCTCTCGGTAACATCCCTCCCTTTATGCCCTTCCCCCAGTATTAGGTGTTTATGCTTCCATGCTTGGACTTTGGAATACTAATAAGCCCTCTTCCACCATTAAGACCTTTATCTAGAAGGTTATCTATTTTAGCACCTTCCCTCATAACCCTACTTGGAACACAACTTCAGCCTTTGAAAAGGACTAATGGCTTTCTTCCGTGAACTTGACAATTTACCCTCCCAGTGTGATATGCACCCAAAAATATACTACCCTCTTCAGATCTGTGTCAAGACGATGTAGTGCAATGAGATCTGCTTGGGTCCAGTTGCGACGAGACAACTTTTTTCCACTAGAACTCCCTCTCACCTGCAATATCCGCATCCACTTGTAAAGTTCTTCTGGGAATTTTCACCAGAATATCTCGTATTGATCACTCGCTAGTTCCAAGTATAGGATTTCATCATTCAATTTCGCAACAGTTCAACGACGGAGTTGATCTTGCTAAGAAACAAGATGGTTAACTTGCTCATCCCTCCAGTTTCACAGTTCTTTCTTAAAGATCCTTTATACCATATTCCAAACCCTCTTTTTGAATTTCAGGTCCCAACAACAGAACCATTTGTTGGCACAGAAATAGCAATAGTGTTAAGACCCTGGGTTTAGGCACAGGGGCAACAAGGTTCCGTTCTAGTCTACCACAACGTAGGCATTTTCACCTTAACAAGGATGGGTAAGGAGTCTCACCCGAGGCATGACACAACCTAAGTTAGATGAGGGTTGGAATTTGATATCATGGAAACCATATCAAAAGATAGAGAGCAAGGGACAATAACTTAAGATTCAAAGCAACCAGATCGCAATAGCTTATTCATGCTATAACAGAGAGACTACCAAAACAAACACATATATAATTTTTTTGAATAACCATAATAATACACAATGAACACACTATAATCCCTTAACAATCTTCTTCATTACTATCAAAATAAGCACATTACATAAGGATCACGACTGGTTCCTTAGCATTATAACTCTTACAGATGAGATATAAACTCATACAAATATAACCACAAAGTTGTTCTCATAGATCCGCAACACAAGAAGAATTGAAATAGCAGGAACACAACATAACCAACCAACCAACCCCTTCTCCACTCTCCTCTCTGGTTTTTATCATTTTCCCCTAACCCATACTTCTAGTTCCTTTTCACCTACTCGGCCGTCAGCTCCTTCCCGCCACTCTTCCACAACTTCCAGTCTTCCTTCAATCCTTTTCCTTTCTTCGGTTGCCAGCTCCACAAATTCCCAACGGTCATTTCTGCCACTTGTCATTAGCCTCTTTCTCTGCGAAATATCACAAAAATGAAGGCCCCAACAGTGATCTCCAAGCCTTCCTACTGCTATACTTGCTTGATTTATTATATGTACTACATGATCTCCAAGAAAATGATTTCCCTACCTTTGATTTATTCAAGTGATCCTATTGAGGGCATCTCATGTTTCTATGCTAAAGACTCGAAACCATTATGCAGTCGATTGTAATCGAAAATAATGCTAATTGATTGTTCTCCAAGACACATGTAGTTATGATGGTGGAGACTTAGCTGATATTTGTTTGTCTTGGAGGCAATCTTGTCTTTTCTTTCCAAATATTGTAGAGCATTCAAATTACTTCACAATCCATTCCTGAAGTTGGTCAACTGCTATGTTTTCCACTTTCAGGATTTTTACCACTTCTTATGGTTTATTTTGAATGCCAATCAGAGGAGTCACCCACTTGTTGTAGAAGTATCATCTCATCATATAACCATGCCATGGTGTCCTCAACTGACCCAGTTCATCCTTCATGGTTGATTGTCATTTTGCGGTGTTGAAACTGTGTGAATATAACCACTGATTCTTTGTCGCAAGGTGTTTTACATATTGCTTCACTGCAACAAGTTATCTCTTTAATATTGCATTCTCATTCAACAAATATTCAAAGTTATCCTAAACTGTTGTAGCAAAAGAAACATTTCCTGCTATGATTGACCTGGGATTCCTTTTGGTATTGATAGTTATCACCCTCTCTGTAGATATTGAGACTGGGTTTTGAGGATCATTTTAGAAGTATCTTCATTTCTTCTACATGATCCTATTCTTATGTTGATCAAATGTGATACTGCACACATCCATTCCCTCTGTCTGCAGGTGGAGATATGATTCCCATTTCTCCAAGTGGGACATGACCACCTATGAGTGGGGGTTCTTATGAAGAACCAGGTTCATCATCCATGGGTTGGATGGTATCCTGTTCCTCCTACTCTTACTCTATCTGCTGAGTCAACTGTTCTTCTTCCAATATTTTTGTTGCTTCTTCCTGCGTATCTTCAGCCAGTGGATCTTGGGGTGAACTTGTCTCCATCCTTGTATGTGTCTTTATAACTACATTGTTGTAACAACCCTGGTGGAAATTCCATGTAATAAAAGTTAATAAAGGTAAAAATAATAACCACAATTGATGGGACACTTATTCCAAGCTAAATTTTGGGCAAAACATTCTAGTGGGTGTTCATTTGGTTTATTACCGCTAAGGAAATTGGCAAAGGCAATGACTGAGGCTTTGGAAAGGCAAAATAGCATTTTGGCACATTTATTTATGAAAATAATGGAAATTAAGAGAAAAGGGAGGTGAAAGGTCACAGGGTACATGTGAGGAGGAAAATGAAGGAAAATAATGGAAAATGAAGAAAATAGAGGTCTCATTAATAAAAAGGCTTATGAGGATTAGTTCAGAGACTTTGGTTAGTTCAGTTTTGGAGATCTCTCTCTATTCTCTCTCTCTCACACTCTTGGACACTTAGATTTTCTTGGAGAACTCTTGGAGAGGTGTGGCATACTTGGAGTTTTGGAGAAAAAAGGCAAAGGAAAAGTAGGAAAGTGCAGGAGGATTATGAAAATAATGGAAATTAAGAGAAAAGGGAGGTGAGAGGTCACAGGGTACATGTGAGGAGGAAAATGAAGGAAAATAATGGAAAATGAAGAAAATAGAGGTCTCATTAATAAAAAGGCTTATGAGGATTAGTTCAGAGACTTTGGTTAGTTCAGTTTTGGAGATCTCTCTCTATTCTCTCTCTCTCACACTCTTGGACACTTAGATTTTCTTGGAGAACTCTTGGAGAGGTGTGGCATACTTGGAGTTTTGGAGAAAAAAGGCAAAGGAAAAGTAGGAAAGTGCAGGAGGACATCGAGATCAACAACTACAATGAGTTTTTCTTGCAGGTACCGAGTTACATGTATGTTTTCCTCACTAGTTTTGGCATGCATGGCATATGCATGTGGTTTATTGGTCATGATCTGTCACTGAAAGGGAGGATTACCTAGATTGACAGTTGATTTTCCTAGCCTTTCCATTTCCTGGATAGCCATGGTGATTGTGGGTTTATTTATTTGTTTTGTTTTGGTTGTTTCTCATGTTTCCTTTAGCTTGGGTTGAGTTACTAGTTCCTGGAGCCTTGGTTGGAAAAACTCTCTAGAGCTCTGTAACAGCTTGGGTTGAGTTATTAGTCCTCAAGCCTTGGTTGGACATATGCTTTGGAGCCCTTGGTGGGTTGAGTTACTAGTCATGGAGCCTTGGTTGGACAAACACTCTAGATCCTTGTATAAGTTGTGAGTTGAGTTACTAGTATTGGAGAGTTGGTTGGAACAAATTCTCTCGAGCCCTTGAAGGCTTGGGTAGAGAACAATTTGATTATTATTTTGTGATGTCTGATCGTGAGGTGGAATCACTATTTGATGGGTTGAGGTGGTTGGCCTCTAGAAGCCCTGGATGATTTTGAATTGTTGTGTTTTATGAGCTCCCACATTCATGCTTGGAATATGGCACGAGGGTGACTAGCTAAAGAGATATTTGGCTCAACCATGTCTACAGTCGGGTGGTTTGTGGAAGTCTCACAACTAGTTGGCCTTTGCATCATTAATATGAGGTTATTTCTCCTTTTTATTTTATGATTATTGTACCAGTTTATATGTGGATCATATGGTTGTTGTTTCCTTAGTATTTATGTTGTTATTATGCTGGTTATGAATAAGTATTATGACAGTGGTTATGTATGGCTCTCATCATGCTTTTTACATGTAAATGAATGAACAATGTATCTATGGCCTAATGGATGAAATGGGAGCTAATGTGTTGAGGCATCAATGCTTCTTAGTGATTCTCAGATGAGTACGAGACCCCTATACTTAAATCTGTTGTTTACACCTGTAGATTACATATTTGTGATATGTTTGATGAAATTCCTATCATGGCTAGTAGGGGTCCAGTCAAGGGCTTATTTAAGTAATTGCATTTGTATCATCATTCCCTTGTTACCTTTCTATTCTGAAGGTGTCATTCAATTATGGGCAGTGACCCGGGCTCTGGACCTAAAAAGTGGCTCAAATCCCAGGGATGCTAGCACAACACTGAGTAATATATTCCCTGGACACTGGCATGCTATGTTGTGGGAGCGTCTAAAGCCCTCTTGACACTGGCATGCACATATCCTGGGAGAGTCTGGGGGTTAATTGGTCAAAAAACTCAGTGGGACTCAAGGACTGGTTACCTAAGAGGTGGGGATGGTTCCTAAGAGTCTTGTTGTTGTTGTGGAAGGTCTGTATAGTATGTTTCCATTGGTTCCACTTCCTTAACGCTACTTAGGAGGTCGAATCATATCATAGTAACTTCTTATCACATGTTTACCCCGGTTGGCTGATTACTTGGGCAGATGTGGGAGGAGGGTGTTACAGAGTGGTATCATAGCATGTTTCACCCCTTAGACTGGATGGGTTTTGTGTTGGTCATGCATTCATGTCAATTGCATATGTGTTTCTTGTGTTGTGAGACCATGTGCTTGTTGCATTTGTATGATATGGGTCATGGTTGTAGTAATGTTGCCATGGGAAGTTGATGGTGTTGCTGTCGAGTGTGTCGTCATGAGTGTATGGTTGATTATGCATGGTTTATGCATGTTATTGTTCACATGTGGTGAAGCATACAATGATGTGGTAGTTTTTGTCATGCATGAGGTCATGGTATGTGTTGTTGATGAGGTCATGCATTGATGACTAGACTCTAGCCAGAATGATGGTCATATGATTATATGCTTATGTGTTATACTTATATATGTTGTCATGATTTTGTTATACATTTATTATGCTATTTTTTCGATTTTGCAGATGAGATATCGTCCTTGAATTATGCTGAGGTACATTGATTTATTGTGATTTGGTTTAGCTGACATGATATACCTTGCAGGAAGAATAACAAAGATGACTAGCAAGATGGTAGACTACAATTCCTGAGACTCTCCCTATGGATCAGATGAGCAACATGGTGTGGGGAACTCTTATGATTTGGAAGATACACTAAGAAGCTTAAAGGAATAAATAAGGGGTTGTAAGGCAGACAATGACATAATCATATAAGCAGAGGTAAATGCAGTGATGCTTAAGAGTTTGTCATAATTGCAGTGACACAGACCACTTTGGATCATCCATGAGCAGGAGGAAAAAACAATGAGGCATATGGTAGTAGGTCGCATGGTGGTCACAGATCAGATAGAGATGAAACGGTTAGAGACAACAAACTGTTGGATACTTTGGATAAGAGAGGTGATAGACACATGTACTATTATAGTTCTGGTTTTAACATGCATGATGATCGACGTTGTTATCATCCTTACAGAAGGAGTGATAGGGGGTATTTGTGGGATGAGAATAAGAAAGCAAAGCCACCTACATTTGATGGAGAGATTAAGAAATCATACGATGCATAGGCATGGTTGCTTGGTATGAGGAAGTTTTTCAGGTTGCATGATTACTCAGAGAACATGAAAGCCAGAATAACTACATTCTTTCTTAAAGGTAACACAGATATTTGGTGGGAATATGTGAAGAATGTCATAGGTATTCATGAGGAGGACTTGACTTGGAGTGAGTTCGAGAGACTATTCAAGAAGAAGTATCTATTAGAGAGACACTTTGATGAAAGGGAAAAATAATTCTATGAGCTAAAGATAGGATCAATGACAGATGAGGAGTACACTAGCAAGTTCTTGGAGCTATTGAGGTATGTGCCTTACCTCAAGGACGAGAAGGCCATGATTCAGAGATTCACTATTGGATTACCGATGACATTCAAAGACATGATTGAGTTCGATGAGCCTAGATCATTGGAGGAGGCCACCTGAAAGCTAAAGCATTGCTATGAACAATCGAATCACAGGTCTGAGACTAAGTGAGACTAGAAATGTAATGCCAAGAACAAAGGAAAATGGGACAAGAAGAGAGCAAGACCTCATGATTTAGGTAATAAAGAGAATTTTGCACCACCTAATAATTTCAATGTATCTAATAGAGGACAGGGACTTCGATATAAGGAGTAGAATAAGGAGCTTGTGCGGTGTTGGACTTGTGGAGGAGATCATCGCAGGAGAGATCATCCACAACATTAGGGTGGTAGGCCTAAGATATATATTGCACATGAGGCATAGACCATTGGGGATGTTGGTCAGAGCATTCCTTGTATCATGCAACTCTGGATAATATACATGCATATCATCATGAATCTATCATTTAGATCTACGGTAAGATTTGTGATCTAGTTGTTTCTATTTTGACTGACCCTAAATCTAATTATAGTTATGTTAGTTCTGACTTGGTGGATAAGTGTGGTTTGAATAAATAAGTGCATGCAAAGTCTTGGTTAGTGCAGTTCGCTATAGGTACAAAGAAGAAAGTTAACCATTGGGTAAGAGCTTGTGCATTTGATGTGAATGGTATGCCTACCTCATCACATTTGAATGTATTACCATTGGGATCACTTAGTATGTTGTTGGGAATGGATTGGTTGTACCTTAAAAGAACCAAGGTGGATTGTTACGACAATTCTATTGAGTGCTTGGATGACAATGGAGAACTAAGAGTTTTGTGGGGTAAGAAGAAAGCAACATCAATTAGGATGGTGACAACTATGCAGGAAAAGCGTAGCCACAGAAAATGATTTGTGTTATTTGCAGTGCACATTTCTAGTGAAAAAGGTAAGGAAGTTGATGATGCATATGTTTGAGCAGGTACCAAGTTCTACAACAGTTTCAGGATGTATTTCCTGAGGATATTTCAGAGTTGCCACCTCACAGGGAAGTGGATTTTTCTGTTGAGTTGGTTCTAGGGGCAACTCCAACATCAAAGGCACTTTATAGGATGAGCACACCTGATTTGGTAGAGTTGAAGTTGTAGTTGAAGGAGATGTTGGGAAAGGGATACATTAGACCAAGTGTATCACCATGTGGCACATCAGTATTGTTTGTGAAGAAGAATGATGGTACTCTCATGATATGAATTGACTACATGCAATTGAACAAAGTGACCATCAAGAACATGAATTTGTTACCGAGGATTGATGACTTGTTAGATCAGTTGAAGGGAGCAAAAATGTTGTTGAAGATTGATCTGAGATCCGGATATTATCAGGTACGCATTAAAGAAGAGTACATCTAAAAGACAACCTTCTGGACCAGGTATGGGCATTATGAGTTTTTTGTAGTTCCATTTGGTTTAACTAATGCTCCAGCTACCTTTATCTGCTTTATGAATAGTGTGTTGTGTCTGTACTTGGACAAGTTTGTTATTGAGTTCATTGATGATATATTGGCATATTTTAAAAATGAAAAAGAGCATGCTGAGCATTTAGCAGCATTGTTGAGATTGTTGAAAGAGCATCAATTGTATGCTAAGCTCAGAAAGTGTATTTTCTTTTAGACTGAGGCACACCACTTGGAACACATGGTTTCCAAGGATAGCATATCAATGGACCCATAAAAGGTAAGAGATATCATGGAGTGGGAAACTCCCAGGAATGTGGATGAGGTGAGATCTTTCATGGGGTTAGCAAGTTATTATAGGAGATTCATCAGGAACTTCTCGAAGATTGCTTATCCTATCACATCGTTGCATAGGAAAGGTAAGAAGTTTGAATGGACAGAGGAGTGTCAGGGTAGTTTTGAGCAGCTCAAGCAGTTGTTGACACATGACCAATGTTAAAGATTGCATATTTGGACAAAGAGTTTGCAGTATGCACAGATGCTTTGAAGAGAGGACTGGCCGGAGTCCTTATGCAGGATGGAAAAGTGGTATGCTATGAGTCATGGAAAATGAAGAGCACGAGCAAAACTACTCGACACATGATCTTGAGTTGGCAGTGATCATACATGCATTGAATATGTGGAGGCACTATCTTCTGGGTAGGAGGTTTGTATTGACGAGTGATCATAGTGGTTTGCAGTATCTATTTGACCAACCGAATCTTAATGGTAGGTAGGCTGAGTGGTTGGTTGCGATCAATGAGTTCGATTTTGAGATCAAGTATATCAAAGGTAAAGAGAATAGGGTAGCATATGCTCTTAGTAGGCGGATACAAGTAAATCATATAGAAACTATGAGTTCCTATGGGATAGATCTACATGATAGGATCTTGTAAGCAGGTCAGTAGGATGTCAGGTATATGGAGATTGTGCACAGGTTGCACCAGAGTTCAGGTAGTGGTATAGGTACAGGTACATGTAGTAGTAGAGGTATATGTATAGGTAGTGGTACAAGTACATGTACAGATGAAGGTGAACATGATGTGGACTATCATCTCACGACAGATGGATTGGTTAGATTTAGGGACAAGATATATGTGCCAGATAGTAGTGAGCCTAAGAAGGTGTTCTTTAGGGTGTTTCATGAGAAACCATATTAAGGTCACCTAGGTTATCAAAAGACACTGACAACAATGAAGAAATTTTATTATTGGCTGAATTTGAAGTAGGATGTACCAGAGTTTGTGGCTAAGTGTTTGGATTATAAGTAGGTGAAGGCAGAGTGTAAGCATCTAGGTGGAATTCTATAGTCGATTGCGATTTCAGAATGGAAATGGGAGGTCATTTCCATGGATTTTATCACAGGGTTTTCGAGGACAGTGAGACAACATGATTCCATCATTGTAGTGGTGGACATTGTTATAGACATTTTTGTGCCTCGCAGCATGGAGCATGAAATGTCAATAATTACAGGGATCCTCAGTCCCTAAACATGTTGTTCTTACCCCTAGAAGAACAAGGTCAGCAAACCACAGCACTTCCCATCAGTTCTCCACCTGAAAACACTAAAAAACAGGCTATTTTTGGATCATGTCAGCTGCTCCACTGAGCATCTGCGCTGGAATGCAACTGCTCCTCCTTGTACCTGCGCTGAAAGTCAAATCTAATGAAGGCTACCTGCGCTGGGCGAGATTGGCCAAGTGGCACAGTCATTCTGCAAGGTGTCAATTGCCCAGGAAGCTTCCAAACTGACACTTGGTTCAAGGGATTCGCCCTGTGATGAGTAAGAGGTACTTGATCTCCATGTGTAAGCAAGGATCTCCAAGTGGACTCAAGAACTGAAGTTTAACTGAAGAGGGAGAGGACACAAGGCAGCTTTATGTCAGTCTCAAGCTGACTCATCCTTTCTTCTTCTATCCTATATATAGAGCTCTTCTATGAGGTCTAAGGAGGCTGGAATTTTGTGCAAAGTAAGGAAGTGCTGTTGGTTTACAGTTAGAGCTATTGGGTGATTGCTTTTATAGAGGTGAAGAGGAGATTTCTTGCTGCTGGGGAGGTGCTGCTGGATTGGAGCCATTGATGGTTGTAACCTTCTCAGAACCCTTTTACTTCTATCAATAAAGCTTTGAATGTTCTCCTATATACTTGTATTGCATTGATGTATTGTATTTACTTGTATATCTGATTCACTCTAATCCATGCATCAGTTATGAGTACATGTTTCTTGTAGTTTTCCTTCTCTTGTTTGTGCAGGATCTTTGTGTAGCTGGACCGGCAAAGGGAGCAAGGAGCTGGGAACAAGAGACAAAGAGAGAGGATAGGATCGACAAAAGCGAAAGACTCCGGTTGGTCAATCTTTTCTTCCTTCTCTGTACTTTCATAAAGGAAAACATCAAAGCTTTACTTTCAGTTGTTGCTAAGGACTGTCACCCTTAGAGTAGGGATAGGGTCATCCGAGTCGGATACTTTTCCCCACAACAAACTGGCGACTCTGCTGGGGAGCCTAGTATCTTGTTGGTGTTTGTAGTATCTTTGCTATTCATTTCCCGAACCAAAGAGTACCAAATCGAAAAACTTTTGACTATATCAAAAGCGAAGTAGAGGGGCTGCTACTCTTGCTCATTTACTGAGCAGATTCATGATTTGAAGATCTGATCTACAAAAGAATCTTGTACTCTTTGTGATAGCTTTTCATCCTCTTGATCATCCCTTAGCTTGTACTTGACCTATAGCTTTTTATTTCAGCAAAAACAATGAATTTTTGAGCTTTTTATGACCCGGAAATCCTTGTAAACGCAACTCTCGTGTCTCAGTGCAGGCTGTCCATAGGCAGTCTGCATTCCAGCGCAGGTACTCCCTTCGGGAACTGCGCTGAGAGTCAATTTGACAGACCAGAGCCTGCGCTGATCCAGTTAGGCTATGTCTTCCTGAGGATTCCCACTGTGTCTTAGCCCTGTTTTCACTGTTGTTTTGCTGCTGATTGCTTGTCATTGTACTTGCTGTAAACCAACTTTCCTTGACATTATTCCGCCTCAGTTGTGTGATGAAACTGTGATTGTTCTTTCAGTATTTCTTGTTTCAGTTACAGTTTCCCATTGTGAAAAGCGAACCAGTATAGCTGTGGCCTCTTAGATCCTGAACTGTAAAAGTGTCTTTGTGATCTTAAGAGCTAGTTTTATTACTGTTCATGGCTGTTTGAGTTTGTTTGTTTTTCATCTTATGGTTTGAATTCATATATTTTTAGTGTCAAAACAAGTGCTTGTAAGGCGTCTTTTCATTTTAGACAAAACTTGTTTGTTTATGCTTCAAATTGAATTCAAAAATTATACAACAGTTTCCTTTTGTCTACATCAACATTAAGGGAAAAGAACAGAAATACATGCATCTTGCATTTGCATTTTGATAAGTTTGCGTGATTGATCTAGGAGAAAGTGCATTAGTTTGTGCTTTGTGCTCTGTGTGGAAAGATAGTGTTTTTCTCTCCCCTCAGTAGTTAGTATTTTCAAAGCTAAAAAGATTGTAAAGCTTGCTTATCATTTTAGCTGCATTTAGGAAGTTGTACCAACACATCTCGTGGTGATCCTGAAAGACAAACTGCTAAACAAGATCAACTTAAAATATATTGAATGAATCTAAAAACGCTTTGTAACATATCGCTCACAATAGAGGTCTAGGTAGAGACGTGTTCCGGCGTCGTTAAACGTAGTGACTGTCGATCTCTACGAAGGTGGGTGATTCCTCCTGAGGGACGATAGCACTAATACGGACTTGTGCTCCCGCGTACCGTCGCATATATTGGGAGACCCCTATAGGCATTTACCCTTTATCCTTAGGAAGCCGTGTTGGCCGCCCTACTGATCGCGATGCAGTGAACACAGCATTCACGAAGATCGACCACCCGTACCGTAAAACGTATTCTGTGGTTTCGCGAAAGGTTTGGCACACCCTCTGCCTAGATCTCCAGAGCAGTTTCTTTTGGCCCTTTTCAAACTCTATAACTGAAAAGGTCCAGCTGAGCATTTGTCACTTCGGGCTCGTTAATACATCGAAGGCGACTAGAGTCATCTTTAGCTTTTTCTCGACTCTTAAAACATGAAAAAGCAAAGTTGTGTCTAAAAGCGTCTAATAAAATTCATTCAATACGGAAACATAATTCCCCTATTTGTATTTTAGTTGATCAAGTAATCCGCAACCGTGGAGGAAAGTCAATTAAAACTCCGTCGTTCGAGGAGACTCGCGAGTCAACCGTCTTTGTCTCCGAAATCGAGAGTAGTACGGACAAAGCGAACTCGCTTGACCGGGTCAAAATCTCCCATTAAAGTTAGAACAACAGTTCCGAAAACATCTGAGATTCTAGTCACTCCTAATATTTCTGGAATCCCTGCCTCTATTGAAGAAGTTCAACAGCAACAGAAGGACAGTTGTACTGATCCCGGTCTGAGGACAAGTACTTGCATAACTGAACCAGTTCCATCTGAAACCGGTCCACAAAGTCTTGTTGCTCAAACAACTGTCGCTGTCGAAGCAACCCCTTCTTCGGCACCAGAAATGTTTTACGGACCTGACGGTCTTCCTCTTCCTCCTGGTCTGATTGCAATAGAGGAAATCGTAGAGGACCAGCAAGCAAATACTCCAACTCATTTTGGAGTAGGCGCCACTCTTTTTCCTTCTGCATCAGAAGTTTGTCCATCGCCACTGGAAGTTCCTGTAAAATCGTTAGGCAATTTATTGGATAGACTTAAAATGTCTGAGCAACCGTCGACATCTAGGACTGTGCCAAATGACACAGCGACAGCAGAAGCTCCTGCTGTCAATCCAATGATGTTTGCCGGCATACCAGCTGTCCTGACTAGCTCTCATCAGCTAGAAGGAGTCCACCCAGGGACTATTATGACAACTTGGTCTGTTCCAGTTTGTTCTTCCGGTATAATGCCCGGTAATTCTTATGTTGAAACTAGACAAATTGATCCCTTTGGAAATCAGTTTGGGCCATCCAGTCCTCAAAGGCAATCTATACCCTTAAGTTCCGGATTGTTATCGTATGGGGGGCAATATGCCCTTTCACTTCCCCTTCCGGGGGGATACCCATACGACAGTTTTCAACAACATTCAGGTTTGACTGAAGTAACGACGAATGGTTGGGTACCTATGTTACCCCAACAACCAAGAGTTGTATATTCCATGCAACAATGTGTACCTATGTCTAGTATCCCGACGACGCCAGCAATTGTAACCGTGTCGCAAGTTCAATCGATGCCTGTTGTATGTCAACCCCAAGTTGTAATGCAACAGCCCATTGACCCTGCAACACAACCACAATCGCCAACTGCCGGGACGACACAGATACAAACGGGAACCATAACCCCGCATCTTGGTCCGTCGGTTAGTGTCGCACAGCAAAACATGGCTTCGCAACCATGGATGGTGCAATACCAACAACCTCAGTTTCAACAGGTATACCAGGGATCTGAGCAACAGATCTTTGCGAATAGTGGGCAACCCTATATTCAGAACGGGTTAAATCAACCACTTTACAGTGGCCAAGCCCACCAGCCGTATCAGTCATATCAACATCAGTTGCATTATGCTGGTATGCAAAGGCCTACTGCTCAGGCGATTCCCTCGTATCCTGGGTACGCCTCGCCAAACCTGAATCAGCAGTTGCCATTCGTGGCGACCCTAGAATTACCAGATTTACATCGATTAACGAACGATGCAATCGCCTATGCCCATTGGTGGCCAGCGATTCCTCACAAACTTCCTTCGGACATTCCTAAATTCAATGGGAATCCTGGCGAAGACCCGTCGAATCATGTGATGACATTCCATCTGTGGCGTTCGTCGAATACCTTGAATGATGATTCGATAAGGCTCCGCCTTTTCCAGAGGACATTGACTGGTCCGGCGGCTAAATGGTATATTGAATTACCTAGAGCCTCTTTCGACAATTTTAGTTCCCTAGCCACGACTTTCTTAACACACTTTCAGTTACCTATAAGGTACGAAACTGGGACAGAGATCTTAACCAATTTCAAGCAGACAACAGCCACACATATATCAGATCATATACATGAGTGGCGTCGTCGTCGCAGAATGGTAAAGACCTACGTTCCAGATCAGCTATTAGCTGAGTGGTTTATAAAGTCGCTTCTTCCTGCTATAACAGAAGATGTGGCCAAGGGAGGCGTCGTAACAGAGGAGCAGGTTATTGCTCGTGCTCAATATTTGGACTTAGTATATACTCAGTCGGGCACGCTCTATGATAAGATACCCGACGCCCCCAGACCGGAATTTTCAATCCCTCCTCCTCCTGGATCGAATAGTGACTCTCATGCCGGTGATGGCGTGATTGGAACTGCAAACGCTAAGTCGACAAGGGATTCCAATAAGAAAGCCCGTAAGACTTCGAATCAAAAAGCAAATCAAGAGATTCTTGCTTCGGAGGTAAATGCTGTATCTACGGATAAAGGCAAAAACTCCAATCAACCAGGAAGCAAGAAGAAACAAAACAAAGGGAAGAAGAAACAGGGTGAGTCATCCCCTCAGAAAACTTCTTCAGGCTCTCCAGGAAAGAGGAAACCACCCCCGTTAGGGTGTCAGATATGTGAAGAGGATCATTGGACGAAAGATTGTCCATTCAAAGCTGAGTTTAAAAAATTCGTAAAGAATTCGCAAACCCCAGCTGTGTTAAATGATCCGTTTCCAAATCCATGTCAAAATCTGGTTGATAGTAGGGATGCTTCTAGATGCGAAGTACTAATGTTGTCGACTTCTAAGCAACAAGACGATGCTTTGATTTCGACAAGAAGAAAAGATTGTGAGGATCCGCAGTCATCGAATAGCAAAGGGAATGATCAACCAAGCAGTTCGACGACAACTTCGGCAGAAGTTGTGCAACCTCGCATCATGGGAAGCATTCCAATAATCCATGGGAACAATTGTTCTCTCCAAAATATCGGATTCATCTTCCTAAAGAACCCTCCATTGATGGGTACTTTCGCCTTACCGCCTCCAAGTAATCTGGCAGAAATGGCTACAGTGGAGTATGAAACTTTCTGTTTCTAATGGATCTAAAGTTTCGAGGATAGTTCCTATCTCAGGTCAACCTCGTTAAAAAATGAAATAAGGATAGTTCTTTACTGTGTCAACCTTGTTAAAAAATGAAATGACCCTATAAAGACTAGGGGGCATGTGCCTCCGTTGCATTATTATGCTGGGGGCATATCGAGCAGTTTTAGCACATAGTTCATGCTCGTTAAAAAATAAACGCAAGATCCGAGCAGTTTTAGCGCATAGTTCATGCTCGTTAAAAAATAAACGCAAGATCCGAGCAGTTTTAGCGCATAGTTCATGCTCGTTAAAAAATAAACATAAGTTTATGAGCAAGCTTCCCTTCAGAGTTCAAGCTCATTCAGAAAAAATGAACCGGTAAATAACCTTTTGAGATCGTAAATTCATCAGCCATAAAAGCCTTGGTCGTGTTTGTGCATCGTCACCTCCACTTTTCATTTGGCCGATCATTCACCTCCATTTGTGTGTTTACCTCTTTTGAGAAACAGCTGCGAAGAGTGATTTCACCTAGCCATCCTTGTGACACTGCCGTGATTGGAAAATTCCAATTTGTACCTAGAATCTGCTGCTATCCCTGTTTATCACTCGTTCCTCAAAAGACGAATCTTCTTTGAGCTCTTTTCACTGACTCGTAAAATATGAAAAGTTTGCCGAGTTTTGGCCTTCCAGCTCGTTAAACGACCGGAACGCTATCCCTCCTCTAGATTTTAATCTTTTTGGACCTGAGGGATTATTGCACAAAAAGATCGAGCGCTTGTTTTGTTCGGCTCGTTAAAGCAATCGAAAAATCATCCCTTCTGTATTGTTTTATACTTTTTCGGACTTAAGGGATTAGATGACGAAAAATGAATTATGGAGTTAACTTTCTGTACCTTTTCAGACTCTCTAAAAATGAAAAGGACCGAGTTATCCTTGTCGTTAGACTCGTTAAATTCATTAAATAGCGACAAACTTGTCTTTAGACGAGAACGAGTTTCCCTATCGCTAAGCTCGTTAAATCATAGCGATGGGCTTGCCCAAAGGGCAGGTTATAGAACAAGCATATGTTATCCTCCTCAAGCTTGACAAAAATAAAGAGGTACTGGTCAGAAATGACTGGGGAAAAATTGGGAGAACATCAAAGTTTAATGGTAGCAAGTCGCTCTTGAACATGACACTTTTCCTCCGTACTACATCGGGTTGGGTTGTTTCATTCACCGGTCTCATCACCATGGTCTTCGCCAAACCGTCCACTTTTGGGGTAATGCTACCGATCCATCGCATCAGTGTCGTTATATGTTCAAGAGAGGTCATTCTGAAAATGTCAACCGTGTCCCATCCACTGCCATACATTATCCTTCATCCATTCATGATCGCCACCCTGAATCATATATCACAGTTTGTTTTCACCTCCACTAAAATCATTAGCTCTGTTCCGTGTCATTGATGTGGGATTCATTAAGGCCCTCCTTTGACGGATCGCTTCTTGTCGACTTCAGCTCATTATCCAAGAAGTTGATCTAGGAACAACCCCATCAGTACTTTGAAGCTTGCATGCCTCAATGGCAAGTTTCTCACTTCCGGCGACAGGTATACATCAATGACCTTCGACCAGAAGATTTTGCGTGGCGTTCGACGCCAAGTCCCTTTATTCACGCCACGTGAATTGTACTGCGGTACCTTGAGGGTCATTATCATTATCGGTGATTCCTCTCGCGCTTGTTAACGGTTTTCATCATTGACCGGTAATCAAGCGATGTCTTTCCATGTTCGACTTCAGCGAAATTCTCACATGGATCGACTTGTACTTAGAGTGAAGATCGAACGAGTTTGAAGACCCCGGATATAGTTTCATCCATCCGGGCTGCGATACATATTCAGGAAATATAAAAGCATTTGTCATGTACATCATTGCAGCAGATGATCATCCTACTCAAAGGATGATAATTTCAGCAGAAAATTGTCAGTCTACTATCAGACGATCGTCTGTTCTATGTACCAAAATGTATTTATAAAGCTGAGCATGGGAATGCCCGCCTCAGCTAGATCATGAAAACAAAATGAAAGATAATGTATTGTATTGTATTGTATTACAGGGCGCCTCCTCAGCACTGGAATGAACTTCGGACCCTCTAGATAAAGCATTTCACCCGATAAACGGCCTCATACTTTAGGGGGCAACTGTTATAGACATTTTTGTGCCTCGCAGCATGGAGCATGAAATGTCAATAATTACAGGGATCCTCAGTCCCTAAACATGTTGTTCTTACCCCTAGAAGAACAAGGTCAGCAAACCACAACACTTCCCATCAGTTCTCCACCTGAAAACACTCAAAAACAGGCTATTTTTGGATCATGTCAGCTGCTCCACTGAGCATCTGCGCTGGAATGCAACTGCTCCTCCTTGTACCTGCGCTGAAAGTCAAATCTAATGAAGGCTACCTGCGCTGGGCGAGATTGGCCAAGTGGCACAGTCATTCTGCAAGGTGTCAATTGCCCAGGAAGCTTCCAAACTGACACTTGGTTCAAGGGATTCGCCCTGTGATGAGTAAGAGGTACTTGATCTCCATGTGTAAGCAAGGATCTCCAAGTGGACTCAAGAACTGAAGTTTAACTGAAGAGGGAGAGGACACAAGGCAGCTTTATGTCAGTCTCAAGCTGACTCATCCTTTCTTCTTCTATCCTATATATAGAGCTCTTCTATGAGGTCTAAGGAGGCTGGAATTTTGTGCAAAGTAAGGAAGTGCTGTTGGTTTACAGTTAGAGCTATTGGGTGATTGCTTTTATAGAGGTGAAGAGGAGATTTCTTGCTGCTGGGGAGGTGCTGCTGGATTGGAGCCATTGATGGTTGTAACCTTCTCAGAACCCTTTTACTTCTATCAATAAAGCTTTGAATGTTCTCCTATATACTTGTATTGCATTGATGTATTGTATTTACTTGTATATCTGATTCACTCTAATCCATGCATCAGTTATGAGTACATGTTTCTTGTAGTTTTCCTTCTCTTGTTTGTGAAGGATCTTTGTGTAGCTGGACCGGCAAAGGGAGCAAGGAGCTGGGAACAAGAGACAAAGAGAGAGGATAGGATCGACAAAAGCGAAAGACTCCGGTTGGTCAATCTTTTCTTCCTTCTCTGTACTTTCATAAAGGAAAACATCAAAGCTTTACTTTCAGTTGTTGCTAAGGACTGTCACCCTTAGAGTAGGGATAGGGTCATCCGAGTCGGATACTTTTCCCCACAACAAACATGTTGACAAAGGTAGTGCACTTCATTCCAGTGAAGTCTACATTCTCAGCTAGCAATGTAGCACATGTATTCATTAGAGATGTGGTCAGATTGCATGGAGTCCCAAATAATATTGTGTCAGACATGGATTAAAAGTTCACTTCCAAGTTTTGGAAGGAGTTGTTTGCAGGTTTGGGCATAGAGTTGGCCTTCAGTACAACTTATCATTCGTAGACAGATGGACATACTGAGAGGGTCAAAAAGATATTGGAGGACATGTTGAGGATGTACACGATGCACTAGAAGCGAAAGTGGAAAGAGTATCTTCCACTGGTAAATTTCGCCTACAACAATGGGTATCAAGAATCTTTGAAGATGAGTCAGTTTGAGGCATTGTATGAGAGAAGTTGCAGTACTCCCATCAGTTGGAGTGATATGGTTAACAAGGTGTTTATTGGGCCCTACATGTTGGTAGAAATGGAATAGGAAATGTAGGCAATCAAGAAGAATTTGAAAGAAACACATGATAGGAAGAAGAGTTATGCAGATCAGAACAAGTTGTTCAAGGAGTTTAGGTTGGGAACAAGTGCACTTGCGCATCAAACCAAAGAAGAGCTCCTTGCAGATTGGATCATGTACCAAGTTGGCACCTCGGTTGTGTGGACCCTTCAGTATTATTGAGAGGATTGGAACAGAAGCCTATCGACTTGCACTACCCTCGACAGTGAAAGTCCATGATGTTTTCCATGTTTCATTGCTTAAGAAGTATGTTAAATATGTTGATCATGTGATTGACTGGTTTGTATTGTAGGTGGAGCCAAATGGAGAATTCTAGCTAGAACCTCAATGTATATTGCAGAAAAAGGTGTTCATGCTCCAGAACTGAGAAATCGAGCAATTTAAAGTACAGTGGAAGCACTTTGGGCCCAATGAAGCTACACAGGAGATAATGGATCAGATGCAGGCTATGTATCCTTCCTTGTTCACTAGTTGAGCAGATGTTTTGATATATTTCTTTGGTATATGTTTTGGTACATGTTTTGGTGATGTTTGGTATATGTACATATGCATATGGATGTAAATACCTCCATGAGATAAGTTATAAATCTCTAATAAGCGATATGGTTGTCATGTTGGTTTGCTTCTTAGCAAGGTGATCATTGTAAACACTGCATTGAGCTAAGTTATAAAGCTCCATGGGCAGTATGTTTTGCTTACAACAACCTTGTTGGTTATAGGTGTTGTTGAACACTGAGGACGACGTTCCCCCAAGGGGAGGGTTGTGTAACAACCCTGGTGAAAATTCCATGTAATAAAAGTTAATAAAGGCAAAAATAATAACCACAGTTGATGGGACACTTATCCCAAGTGGGTGTTCATTTGGTTTATTACGGCTAAGGAAATTGGCAAACGCAATAGCTAAGGCTTTGGAAAGGCAAAATGACATTTTGGCACATTTATTTATGAAAATAATGAAAATTAGGAGAAAAGGGAGGTGAAAGGGCACAACTTGCACGTGAGGAGGAAAATGAAGGAAAATAATGAAAAATGAAAAAAATGGAGGCCCCATTAATAAAAAGGCTTCTGAGGATCAATTCAAAGACTTTAGTCAGTTCAGTTTTGGAGCTCTCTCTATTCTCTCTCTCTCATACTCTTGGAGACTTAGAGTTTCTTGGAGCACTCTTGGAGAGTTGTGGCATACTTAGAGTTTTGGAGAAAGAAGACAAATGAAAAGCAAGAAAGTGTAAGATGACACCAGGATCAACAAATACAACGGGTTTTTCTTGCAGGTACCGAGTTGCATATATGTTTTCCTCACTACTTTTAGCATACATGGCATATGCATGTGGTTTATTGGTCACAATCTGTCACTGGCATGGAGGATTTCTTGGATTGACTGTGGATTTTCCTAGCCTTGTAATTTCCTGGATAACCATGGTGATTGTCGGTTTATTTATTTGTTTTTTGGTTGGTTCTCATGTTTCCTTTAGCTTGGGTTGAGTTACTAGTTCCTGAAGCCTTGGTTGGAAAAATGCTCTGAAGCCCTGTAACAACTTGGGTTGAGTTATTGGTCCTAGAGCATTGGTTGGAAAAATACTCTTGAGCCCTGTATAATCTGTGGGTTGAGTTACTAGTCTTGGAGGCTTGCTTGGAACAAACGCTCTGGAACTCTTGAAGGTTTGGGTAGAGACCAATATGATGATGGTTTTGTGATGTCCGACCATGAGGTGGAATCACCCTTTGATGGGTTGAGGTGGTTGGCCTCTAGAAGCCCTGGATGGTTTTGGATTGAAGTGTTTTATGAGATCCCACATTCATGCTTGGAATATGGTGTGGGGGCGACTGGATGAAGAGAGATTTGGCTCAACCATGTCTACAGTTGGGTGGTTTGTGGAAGTCCCACAACTAGTTGGCCTTTTCATCATTAATATGAGGTTATTTATCATTGTTATTTTATGATTATTGTATCGGTTTATATGTGAATCATATGGTTGTTGTTTCCTTAGTATTTATGTTGTTATTATGTTGGTTATGAATATGTATTATGATAGTGTCTATGTATGGCTCTCATCATGTTTTTTACATGTAAATGAATGAACAATGTATATATGGCCTAATGGATGAAATGGGAGCTAATGTGTTGTGGCATCAATGCTTCTTCACAATTCTCATATGAGTACGAAACCCTTATTCTTAGATATGTTGTTTACACCTATAAATTACATATTTGTGATATGTTTGACGAAATACCTGTTATAGCTAGTAAGGATCCAGTCAAGGGCTTGTTAAAGTAACTGAATTTGTATCATCATTCCCTTTTTATATTTCTATTCTAAAGGTGTCATTCAATTTTGGGTAGTGAACTGGGCTAAAAAGTGGTTCAAATCTCGGGGATGCTAGCATGCCATGCTGTGGAGCATGCCCATATCATGCGAGATTCTGGGGGTTAATTGGTCAAAAAACTCAGCGGGACTCAAGGACTAGTTAGTTGAGAGGTGGGGGTGGTTCCTAAGAGTCTTGTTGTTGTCGTAGAAGGTCTGCATGGTGTGTTTCCACCGGTTCCACTTTCTTAACGTGATTTAGGAGGTCGAATCATATCATAGTAACTTATTGTCACATGTTTACCCCGATTGGCTAGTTACTTGGGTAGATGTGGGAGGATGGTGTTACAATTGTACTAGTTATTCACCTTCTCATATTCTGTTGTGGACATCGATGAATACCCCCAATTGAAACCGACCCTTTCACAATGTTTCTTGCACACTCTCTTGCGATCATATCCATGAAAGTCTTTAGTTGAAAAGTGCGAGCAATCCAACTCTTGTGTTTCTGCAACTGCCACTTTTTGGCTCTTCAACTCATATAATTCAATCCTCAAATGGAATGTGGGCCAAGGGGCTTTCTTCCTCCTATGAAGGACTCCTCACAATCCCTTATCCAACTGATATGCTAATTCCTGCATGACCACCTTGTTGGTCACATATCGTGACATGAGATGAGGGGAGATCTAACACCCAAAACATATTATATGTATGCTCATAAGCTGCAAACCAATCCATGATATCCCGTAGTGACTCCTTCACCTGATCGATCATATAAGGAGGATCAATCTTGAATATCATATGAAATATAATTTTAAATAAGTGCTCAACCAATCTGTCATATGCGACTATGAATCTTGATTCTGACAACACTTTACAATGAAAGTAAACTGGGGAATTGTTATGACCGGTCCACTTCAGTACATTCCTAGGAAATCATATTGTGCAAAGATTCCATCTAAAGGAAATGTAGACATATAGAAGTATGGTGCCTGATTCGCCCTAAAAGATGCATTTTCTTGCCCCACGCAACGTTGTAACTAAAACGACAATATATCTGCCCAATTGAAAGGTTTACCATGGGTAACCACTATATTAAGCATATATATCCATTTTTCCTCAAACACCTCAGTGTTCTTTTGTCCATGCAATCGACAACACATGGAAATCAGATAATGATATACATCTCTGAGAATCCTGGTTGGATAAAATGCAGATGAGTGGTGGCAAAACTTAGCAAGCTCTCGTCACCATGATTTTATGATGTCACTTGTGTTGAGATCGACCCATTTGATGTAGAAGTCATTATTTTCATATTTTGTGGGCTTAAGCATCTTGTTGTAGGTCTGCATGTCTTCTCCATAATAGGTGGTGGGATGACCGCCCCTTTCACTGCGAAGCATGAGATGGGAGTCATCCAAGTGTGTAATAATTCACTCAATCACTTCCACATAAGGAATGATTGGAATTTACATGTGATCTTGTGTATTCTGGACTTCTTGATATTGATTTATACTTCTAAGTCCTCCAAGTTCTCAGGAAATTGTTTCTGCATGAATGTGTCTTTTATGCCACCCCATGTGACCTCAATTGACTTATCTATGAAGCATTGTGTGTCTACATAAATAGGAATGGTTGGCTTTGTCACTTCAACTGCTTCCTCAAAGCTTGCTTTCGAGGCTTCTTTGGAGGCCACTTTAAGTGTAGCGGGAGGAATGTCTCCAACATATGATAAAAGAGTGACAATACATGTAGCTCAAACACCTTTTTTTCGTAGCACATTCATGGTGACAAGATTAGATTTATGAAATCTCCTAACTATTGCAAAAATATCTCAACAAATCATATTCAAAGAGCCATTGAATGTAACTGAACATGAAAATCTATCAATGATAATACATAATTACTTGCATGTGTAAGAAAATAGGCATGCAAACAAGGAGGGAGCACTTTCAAAGCACGAGGGGGGGTCAAGGCTCATTCATCGCTTTGTAGTGCACTCATGTGCTCAAGAAAGAGAAGGAAAATGTCAAAGGCATAAGGGCGCACTTTGAAAAGATGAAGGAGTGAGTCTTCGAGCCTTCATGCCTTCAAGGTGAGCTCAAAGAGACAGAGAGGGCACATTGGCACACTCCTTAGGGATGAAAAAACAAATATTCAGGCCTTCAAGGTGCGCTCATGCAATTAAGGATAAGTAGGGTGCACTGTTACATGTTGAAGGGACGAAGGAAAAGCATTTAAGCCTTTGGGGTGCACTCATATGCGCTATGAGGGCACAATTCTTCATGATGAAGGAGTGCACTCAAGAGGAAAACTTGTCTATTCTAGGCATAATTTTTCAGAGTTGATCAGGCTTTAAGCTCTAGAAGTGCACTCTACCAAAGAATGGCTCAAGAACAAGTCTAATAGCAAGATTGCATGACATAAATAAGAATAAGAAAGATCTACAAGCTTTTATGGATGTTGTCACAATCATGGTTAGAATGTGAAGGGTCAAGGAACATGCAAAGTTTCATCTTGTAACAATAGATTAACACTTGTAGAGTTAAGATTGAACAAAAATGCTAGGATATAAACTGAAAACAAAGAAACATCAGAAAGGAAAGCAATATCGACAATGAAATCATGAAAGGGATTAACAGATTCAACACACAAAACTTACTTGTAATTTAGATCGACGAAGAGTTTCTTGATCCACAGATGTGCCCCCAACCTAGATGAGAATGATTATGAAAACAAATGATTAGTTGGGTTATTTTAAAAGAGATTACATGAAAAATTATTTCATTCATGGTCACACTTGTCGATGAGTGAATGAATTAGTTGAGGGAAGTTAAGCGAGCTCCTATTTCTAGGAGTGTGCCCACTTGCAACAAGGAAGCTCATGCATGCATTCAAGAAGTGTGCATGTCTTCAGCATGAAGGAATGTGCTCAAGTAGGGTGCACTTGCTAAGCATGAATGAGAGCACACTTCTTTAGCCCGAAGGAGTGCGCTCAACACAAGAGCATGTATTTGTCAACTAGAAGTGTGTTTTTTTCCTTTAAAGGGCGTTTTCTTTCTTTTTGTATGCTTTTGTGTGCTTTTCATGTGTGTGCATGGCATAAAGGCTAGTTTCTAAGTCAATAAAATTCACGAGTCCACCTAAAAATGTGACCTAGGGATCAATAATCCAATGCCAAATCGTAAATCTCACCATTCAAATTCCAACGACACTTGAATTGCCTCAATCTGACACTGTATGTGAAAGTTATCACAGTTTGAAGTTTTTGGTAAAAAACTAAAAAGTCAACTTGAATCGATTGGGTAGCTGATTGGCCATGTTGTACGATGATGTGGTGCTGACATCAGTAGGATGAATGGGAAGTATAGATGTCATATGGGTCAATCTTGTGCTAACATGTGGCATAATTGTACATGTCAGGTTGGAGGATTTTAATTGGTTGGTGAGTTTCAAGTTTGACCAATAAGGAGGAGCCATGTGGCCCAATGGGAGGGCACCAAGTGACCGATAAATGAGCTAAAATCTGGTTATTGGGATGGCAGGCCTCTACCAGGATCAATCACATGACATCATAGTACAAACCAACCACCAAATTGTTACACCATTGGAGCCGCTTGTTATACAACATGGGTCGATTGTATTTATTGACTAATCGTTGGTGGGTTTGGGGTTTGGGGGTGGGGGTGGTGAGATAGTGGGAATTCACATTAAAATACATATAATTATGGTATAAGTGAAGGCGGTGGGTAGCTAGCTAGTCCCCTGTCCCATTTTGTTAATAACATTGTCGACAGAACCAACGGAGGGGTGGGGTATGTGGCACCCTACTCGTGCCCCATCTAGTGGCTATATCGACATTCCATACAACTGAGAGCACAAAGCCTATGGACGTCTGGCCTCTGGCCCACGCCCCTATCCACATTAGGCTCCACGTGACCATTAAAAGGGTTAGAAGTTAGGGTTGTGGTGCCCAACTAAATTTCCAACAAATTGCATTGGTTTCGATGGATTTTTCACCGCTCCCACGGTAGTTTATCGCCTGGAGGTTCTGCCAAAGGAAGATTCGTTGTAATTTTTTCCAATTTGGCCATTTTGCAGGACATATAGTAGAGAAATGAACAAGGAGGCCTAGCGTCATGTGGAAAGAGTCAATTTTGCGGACAAAACCGACCTCCCTAGAAACTAAGGCTTTTCTAGTGACAAACAAAACAATCAAGCACTATCTTTCCCTAAATATGCATTTAAAATAAAAGCAACCAAGTGTTTAAGGCTTACCTTTAGTCCAATGCTGTTTGTAGCAGCCAAGCCTCTTCGATCCAGATGAGCTCCTCTCCTTAAAGCCTGCATACACAAACAAGCAAACAATTACATAGCACCTGAATAACTCATACAATAAAACATATTCATCATAAAGACCAAGGAGTTTATGAAACAAATTATATATAACAACTTGTTGAGAAAAATGAACTTAATTGTATTAATTGGAAACAAAGGAAACCTTACAACCAATGCCTTGGTGTTGTGCAGGTCCCTCCCAGGGTCCAGCAAGAGTTCTCCTCTACTTTGATCAGCTCACCCACTTCCAAATGAAGCTAAGAAAGGAATGTGATCTCTCCTCTCAAGCTCTATAAGGGAGTCCTAATTTTAGCAGCATCTACCCTTAGGAATGTTCAACTTTCAACCCCCTTTGCCTCTGGCCCAATGCCTGTATTTATAATGCTTTGGAGGAAGTTAAACAGGTCCACCATCAATGGGATAAGCCCCTCTTTCAAAGGGATAGCTCCCCTCTTCATGGGATAAGTTCCTCTTTCATTGGGATGCATGAACCATTTGGAGGCACTCAATCCACGTCAAACCATCTTCTAGAATGCTCTAGAATCGACCGCAAGTAAGTTTTTGAAGTAAAACTTGCGCCTTTTGACTTTTACGGGGGTACAAACCCACCCCTTTATAGACAGAGCGTACAAGTACGCAGGTATTATGTACTTGAGGTGCGTGCCCGCAGTTAAGAGTAAGAGAAAGTGTGGAACCAGAGTTATATTGATTTTTTAAAGGCTTTCTCTCTTTTTTGGAGTTTGACATGGGGAGTAGAGGTATAAGACTTGCCAAGGAGGACAGTATGGTTATTGATGGAGCCATACTGACTGCAAATAGTCATGGCGACAAATTTTAGTGTAACAGATTGCCCCCTAAAGTGCGAGGTCTGTAGTAGATTAGGGTTTTATATCATCTAGGAAGGGTGAAGCACTTTATCATTTCGAGGATTATCTTGTGGAGAGCCCAGTCGGAACCTGCAAATATTCAACACAAAATACATATATGAGATCATATCATCGCTGAGGTAGGCATTCCCATACTCAGATCAAAAACTTAACTAACAAACTAACTACTGCTCTGATATAGGAATGATTTCGCAATACATCATAATCATAGACACATGTAGACATAGTATGGATGCAACCATCTGTTTATAATTAGTCTACTGTATAATGAATACAAAACTCCTCGCAGCTTGGATGGTGGAAACTAGATCCAGGGTCTTCATTTCTGCTTCTCGAAATAGTACGATTCTATCCATGCGAATAAATGAGTTGATGTCGAACATGGTAGAAACCACTTGATTACCAGTCAATGATGTAAACTGTTAACAAGTGTGAGAGAAACCACCAATGATGTCAATGGATCTCAAAGTACCTAGTACAATCCGTGAGATGTGAATGAATGTGTTGATGTCGAACATGTCACAGAATCCCTTGATCGAAGGTCATTGATGTAACCTGTCGTCAAAGGCGAGAAACCTGCCATTGAGGCCTGCAGATACAAAGGTACTGATGATTTCTAGATCATCTTTCTAGATAATGTGCTGATGTCGATAGAAAGTGATCCGTCGTAGGCAAGCCCACAACACGAAATCATAGATCAAGTTGAAGAAATGTAGCTGTAAGGACTGACTCAAGGATGGTCAAGATGGATGACAGATATTTTGCAGATGAATGGTTTATTTGCAGTGACCTCTTGAACACATAACGACACAACAGATGGCTTGGTAACAATTGACCCAAAGTTAATACCCAGAAACCGGCTGAAGACTTTCAATGTGGTTTGATCAACTGTTAGGCAAAGGATTTCCCAACCCAGGTGAATGAAAAGTGTCGTGTTCAAGAGTGGTGATAAGGTTTTTCCGAGACAGAGTATAACAAATAGGCTCATTTTCCTCTCTTTTCCCCCACCATTTCTGGCAAGTACCTCTTTATTTTTTACAAGCTTGAGGAGGATAAGATTTGCTTGATTATAAGCTCATCCTTCGAATGATTCCAACTTAGTTTAGATTCGAACCCTAAGAAGGAGTGGTCCGTTCCTGTTTGTAATCGAACAGGTCCTTTACTGTGAAATTTTAACGAGTCCAGTATAGGAGAAACTCGACGTTTTTCAATTTTAGAGAGTCTGAAAAACTTAAGAAGACTCCAGGGTTGACCTTTTTCGTAAATTTGTGTCTCCCAAGCCCGAAAAAGTATAAAATAATACTTGAGAGAACCGCTTGATCTTTACGACCAAGGAGTAATTTCATGATTAGTGTCTCTGATCTGAAAAGTAGAAAGCGATCAAGGACACGTCATTTTATTTCCAATATCGAATTTGAAACGACAAAAATCCGGCAATCTTTTCATGTTTTTACGGTCAAAAAAGGGCTGTAAGAGGACCGTCTTTTTAATTCCGTTTTAACGAGCTGAAAAGAAAACTCGGCAATCTTTTCACATTTTAGGAGTCAGAAAAGAGCTTAAAGATGACTCTAATGTTTTTGTTTGTAAAAAATGACAATTTTCCCTAAAAATCCTTTATCCTGCACAAAAACCAACACATTACTCATACCTGTTGAAGATAGATAAAAATACTTTGAAAAATACCTTTTCATGGTGAAAAATAAACAAATTTGCCATTTATTTACCCAAAAAACCTATAAAAAGGGCTTTTACCAATTCATTTTTACCATTTTACTATTTGAGGAGAGAAAAAGGGCTTTTGGCAAGAAACTTCCCGTGGACATTGCGGAGAATCCGACCGTCGAAATCGAACGCCATCTCTTCCAGGTAATCTACAACATCCTCCTCTTCAATTTCATCCGTTTAGAATTCTTTTTAGGCCCCAGATTTCATTTTTGGGAGGTTTTGTGGTTTCAAAAACCACCTCTCGGGGTACGCAGGCACCACACTAGGGATCTGCGTACCCCGACATTTTCTCAGTTGGAAAAATGTCAGGGGCATGCATCCTGCCTTCAGGGACCCTGCGTACCCACGCTCTGTTCCTAAAGGCGGGGTGCGTACCCCGCGCAACGAGTTTTTAAACCCTAAATTCTCCAAAATGGACCAAATTTTTTTGATTTCATGGAATCTAATGGATGTTTTATGGTATGTAGATTGTTCACCATGCTTGATTGGCGCAAGAGAGAGCACGAAGATGTTGATTTGGCCGCCATTAATCATCAACCGTCAATTGATGCTTTGAAGGCATGCGGCCTTTATAAATTTTGGGCCATACCTGGAATGAGGGCCCAAGTGAGCTTTCTAGAGTGGCTGGTAGAAAGATGGAACGTTCAGGACCAGTGTTTTTATATTGGAGGGCACCAGCTTGAGATGGAGCCGGCAGAGATCTACTTTCTCACTGGTTTGCCCAAGAGAGGCGAACACTTAACTCTGTTCGGGACTAGGGCAGGTGGCTAGTCTATCGCTAGTCTCCGACTAGAGTGGTGTAACACCCAGTCTCAGGAGAAGGGGATAGAAATCAAAACTATATCCCGTCCTGAACTTATGGTGATTGCCTTTACAGTTACCAGACTTTGCGGGGCTGCCGCTTTACACATTGCCACTGGATCCTAGATGCGGATGGCAATTGATTGCTATCGAGGTACCATTTTCAATTGGTGTGATGCTGTGTTGGCCAATGTAAAAGGCCAACTGACTAGAGCAAAAAACAGACAGCTAAAGACCTTTGGTTATGGGGCTTTAGTTGTGAGTTTTGGCTTAGAGAGGGTTCCGATGTTGATCCCACAGCAGCTCACTGTTGAGGTTGGGCTTCCTCGAGAGCCCAAATTGATGCGATGGGTTGCGGTTATGGCCCGTCATCCTGATGAGGGGACGGAGGTTGTCCGATTTACTCCGAAGTACTTTCGCTGGTTAGAAGACCAGGTCTTTTCTATACAGGATTTTCCTTATGCCGGAGTTGATTTTCGTGGAGATCCGGACATGGTTCTTCCACCGGGAGAACAATGGGATGATACAGGTAACTTCATTTTTCACAAGTTTTTTAAACTATCTATTATTTTTGTTTGTTTTATATCGTCTCAAAACTGATAGTAATAATTTTCAAAATGCAGATGTAGGCCCACGTCGTCCAGCCAATCTCCGGCCTTACGAGAGGAGACTACCAGTTGCAGCGGCACCAGCCCCACAGGACGAGGCCACTGAGACTTTGGCTGAGTTGGAAAGTGACCTGGAGTGTCTTACAGCAGATATACCGGAGACTACCATAGATGATATTCCAATCAGGCTTCAGCGCTATGTAGTCGGGGTCCCAGGACCTTTTAGGAGGTTCTTGTGTAGGGTGGCCCGTGCAGTGGTGTCATATAGAGATCATCACCAGTGATTGGATGGTCGTTTTGTAGACACATGTGACATTTTTGGTTTTTTGTACTTATCATTTTTGCCGATCATAAGGTGTTTTTCAACGTATGATCGAAGACGATGTATTTTTTGACACACTCCTATATATATATATATCATTATTACCGGCTTATCTTGTAAATCATGTTATGGAATGGTTTTAAATTTACATGTATGATTATTGCAAATGTCTATTTAACATTCAAGAAGCAATTGCATCTGCTAATGTATTTAAAGACCTTGGAATATGTTGATATTCAATGTAATCAAACTCACGTTCCAAGAGACGCACTCTCAAAAATAACCTTAATAACACTGGATTTCTAATGGCATACACTCTATTAAGCTGTAATACAACGAGTTCAGAATCTAACCTCACTATCAAACTCCGAATCCCAAATGAAATAGATTCAGATAATAACTCAATCACTGCACTGTACTCGTCAATGTTGTTTGTTGTTTGACTGAGGCTTACTCCATGCATAGAAACTAACTCGTCAGAGGGCGAATAGATAACCCAAGCTGCGGAAGAGATATTCCGTGTACTACGACAAGCACCATCAGCGAAACCAATGTATGTTTGGAGAGGCATCGACATCTGCAATATCAAGAGTAAAACCAAGATAAGCCAGAATAATGACGAAAAACACACTCTCTAAGCTAAGCACACTGTCTAAACTAACAAACACACCAGCTAGAAAGAAAAACTAACCTAACTAAAAATCTCCATACCCATTCTTTTAAGCATAATACCTCTTCAAGTAAAGACCATTTCTGGGTTTACCTAAAGAGTCCCCGTCAAAGTCTACCAACTCATAGGCCCCTTTTGCTAGCTTTCGCTTGACAATATAGGGCCCATGCCACATAGGAACGAATTTTCCAGCACCTAATTTATCATTAGCTTGATCATATAATAACACTAGGTCTCCTTCCGAAAAATTTCGAGGGGTCACATTTCGATCATACTGAGCTTTCATACGTTTTGCGTGAGTCTCGATCGCCAATGCAACATCACGTCGATTCTCATCTAATTGAGCTAAGTATAATAAACGCTTTTCCTCTTCGGAAGTAGCTGGAAGTAACTCGATGGCCATTTGCAGTGACGAGATTTCGCATTCAATGGGTAGCACAGCTTCCAAACCATAAACTAGTTGGAAAGGAGTGAACCCTGTTGATGTTTTCACTGAGTTTCGGTACGCCCAAAGCACTGAAAATAACATGTTGTGCCAATTCGACCGATGAATACCAATGATTCGTCGGATCATGATAACTAAAACTTTGTTGATGGACTCAACCAGACCATTCGCTTGTGGATAATAAGGAGTTGAACTATCGTGACACAAACCAAGCTGGCCTGTAAGTTCTGTCATCATAACGTTTCGAAAATGGCGCCCATGGTCAGTGATTATCGCTTGTGGGACACCAAACCTAGCAATTATATGATTGAACACAAAAATTGCAGCTGTCTTGCCGTTTGCCTCGAATGTAGGCATCGCCTCGGCCCACTTAGTAAAATAATCTACCGCAAGGATGATATACGCATGCCCCCCGGCTGAGTGAGGGTTACATGTAATAAAATTGATACCCCATTTCGCAAAAGGACCAACGGCAATTATAGGGTGGAGAGGAGCAGGTGGAGCGTGCATCTTTCGATCAAATACTTGACAGTTGTGGCATTTTCGGACCGCAGTAATACAATCTTTAAACAAGGACATCCAGAAGTAGCCAGCGCGCAAAATCTTTTGGGCTGTGGCATACCCAGACATATGACCGCCACACGCTCCAGAGTGACAGTCATTTAGAACCCTTTCAGCCTCTTCGTGAGTTAAGCAACGTCGAAAAATAGAGTCCGCCCCACGACGATAAAGAGTATCTCCAATAATTTTGTATTGTTGGGACTGGAATCGAATTTTCCGACGTTCTGATTTTGAAACTTCGGGCCGAAAGGATTGGGTCTGGAGATAGACAATGATATCCCCATACCACGGATCTAAAGTGCTGATTAGAAACAAAGATTCGTCCGCAATGGGCTCCTCTGCCACAGTTTCTATGTCAGCACGCGGGAAGTCACACATTAACTCTGCAAAAACTAAAGATTTCTTAGACTTAGATTTCTCAAACTCCAAGTCGAACTCCTGCAGGATAACAATCCATTTAGAGTACTTTCCCCCTAGCAATTGTTTGGTCAAAATGTAGATCATAGGGTTGCAATCTGAAATGACTGTAGTTTTACGAAGTAAAATGTAGTGACGAAAACGTTGGACAGTTTGAACGGCTGCCAATGCCAATTTCTCCACATGTGAGTATTTTAGCTCAGTTGGGTTTAACGTTCGACTAAGGTAATATATCACATGTTCCGTTCCGAATTCATCTTCCTAAAATAAGACCATTCCAATGGTGGAATGGGAGGCGGCGAGATACAAAAAGTAATCCTGGTTGTAGTTGGGAGGATGCAGCAACGGTGCATGGGTCAACGCGTGCTTGAGTGCATCAAAAGATTTCTGAGCTATCTCATCCCAAGAGAATTGAGCGTTCTGTTTCAACAACCGTGTAAAACCCTTTGTAACCTCGACGTAGTTAGGAATGAATCGTTGTAAAAAGTTTGCTTTCCCTTGCAAACTTTGGAGTTGGCGAAGACTCGAAGGAGGAGGCAAATTGATAATAGCTTCGACCTTCGAGGGATCAACGCGAATGCCGGCTTTCGAAACTACAAATCCCAGTAATCGACTCGTTTCTATACAGAAGACACATTTATGTGGGTTCAACCGAATACGATAATGCCTACACCTCATAAAAATTGCTCGTAAGTGGACGAGGTGGTCAGCTCGATGTAATGAATGAGCAGGCAAATCATCAAGATACGGTTGCACAATGTGTTTGATGTCATGAAACGCATAAGACATCGCCCTTTGAAAAGTTGCTCCGGCATTCTTGAGCCCAAAAGGTAATTTGCAATAAGAAAATGTCCCCCATGGACAAATGAAAGTCGTTTTTGGTTGATCGGCAGGTAGAATGTTGATTTTATTGTATCCGGAAAAACCGTCCATAAAGGAAAATATTTCGTTGTCGGCACAATCATCAATGATTTGATCGATATAGGGAGTTGGATAGTTGTCCTTTGGACAAGCTCGATTAATGTCCCTATAATCGATGCATATTCTTATTGTTCCCTATTTTTTGTTAACCGGAACAATATTCGATACCCAATCCGTTAACGGGATCGGATAAATGAAACCTGCTTTCAACAGTTTTTCAACTTCTGCTTTAATTGCAGCAGCTTTTCGTGGGTGAATCTGACGCAAACGTTGCCGGACGGGTTTAGCGTCCGGGTAAGTCTTGATCTCATGGACAACAATCGCGGGAGCAATTCCTGGCATTTCCTCATTGGACCAGGCAAACACGTCGCGGAATTCTTGAAATAGGGCCTTGTATGTCTGAATTTCGTCATCTGTACACGAGGCACCTATATGAATGTTCTCAACAATTCTAGGCTTAACCGAAATGTCAATGGGAATAGTGCGAGAGATATTTCCCAAATTCAGCTCTGAATCAAGATGTTTCATGGGATTCTGAGCTTCCTTGACATATTCAGCTGTAAAAATTGATGAGAAATCATTTTCAAAATGATCATCCTCGGGTAAAAACGAAGATCTATGATGGAGATCGTCCCATGGTAAATCATCTATACACAGGACTTCACGAAGTTGCTCGTCAGATGAAACAACTTCGGGAAATGCTATTAACTCCGAGGTTGATGTGAAAAGTGATTCCTCACGGACCACATTCATTAGGTCAATTTTGGTTGAACACGGGTCGGTAAAAGACTGCATGGCTTCATAGGCAATTTCATATGGACTCAAAGGCATAAAATTACCAAATGAGTCTATTTCAGATTCAGAAGGAACGATCCAAGGATCGTCATAAAAAATAGTGTCTGATGTAATCATATGAATGGTTGCAAATGAAGATGATGCGTTGATTGGAGGAAAAGGAAAAGTTCCCAGTAAACCGACATCTTTAACTAATCCTACTCCAACATCCTTATATGGGATAGTCGTTTTACCGACATGCTGAATACTCTCTGAAGAGGCTGGGTCAGATGAAAAGTAAGCCAGCTGGTCTATTGTTACGATCTTTCCATTATGTGGGAACTTTATTACTCGGAAGACCGACGAAACGACCGCTGTCATAGCGTAAGACCAACTTCGACCCAAGAGAAGGTTGTAGTCTAGAGGGGCATCAACCACCTCCACATCTAGACTAACGGTTTTTCCTTCAACCCCTATAGGCAAATCCTGTAGAATGCCAAAAGGATGAAACCCACGGCCATAAAAGGCCTTAAGAATTGTCGGGGATTGATTTAGTGAAGGAGAACCAAGCGATCTCCAACACTGTATCGACATAATACACGTTGAAGCTCCCTCATCAATTACAGTTCAATGAATAGGCCTGTTTTTTACTATCACTGGGATCTGGAAAGCCATTTGATGAGGCAAACGCGGTGTACTATTTTCTAGATCAAAGATTATTAGGTTCGGGTCCTGAACATCAACAGCTCCGATAGCCGAAAAAAGTAATTTACGCTGTGCTGGGCATGATTGCAGCACTTCCAAAGCCGACATTGCTGAGGGTGAAACAGCTAAGTCCTCAACAATGTTATAATTCTGGGCCGCTCTCGCATGTGGATTGAAAGCATACTTTCAAAGTATACCCTTGGCGGGCGGTTTGATTACTAAGTCTAGATTAGGCTTCTCGATCTGTAGTGGATCGGAACCGGGAGCTGAGGTTGATGGATTAGAATGAGAAGATTCTGCTTCTTTGCCATCAACAGGACTTTTACTACCATAATATTGCGATCGAGTCGCAATCCTTACATGGGACATCATTAATATGGGTTCTTCATTGGCATTCGAGGAAGAACCTATCATCTTGCTATCTTGTTTTGGAAATGGATCCTTCAAAACAGCAGGAGTTTGGGAACCTTTGACAATCTTCGCAACCTCTGCTCGATGTGGACAGTCTCTTGTAAAGTGTTCCTCTTCACAAATAAGACAAGGATATCGAGGTTTGCGCTTTTCATCATTGGATTCCGCCTTTTCAGATTTCTCTTTTGAACTCTTGTCCGTTTTATTCTTCTTCTTTCCTTTATTCTTTCCACCGGATTTTGATTTAGTTGTAGATGATTCTATAGCATGAATATCGGCGGAAACCTCTGCAGAAGAATCTCCTGTTGGGGAATCAGGCAAGGTTATGATAGGAGAAGAATTCTTGGAAGACTTCTTCTTACTTTTAGTGTTAACCGTACCAATCATACCATCAGCGGCATGAGATCCCGAAGGAGCTGCAGCGATTTGATTTGACTTGGGAAGATCGGGGATCTTTTCGTGTAACGTACCTGACTGAGTATAGACCAAGTCAAGGTACTGTGCTTGAGCAATCACTTGCTCCTCAGTAACTACTCCGGCCTTAGCTACGTCTTCAGTAATCTTCGGTAACAATGATTTAACAAACCATTCAGCTAAGATCTAGTCCGGGATAAAAACTTTCACTAACCGCCTTCGACGTCTCCATTCATGAATATGATCGGAAATATAAGTGGACGTCGATTGCTTTAACGAAGTTAGTAACTCCGTGCCATTATCATATCTGACCGGCAACTGAAAATGAGTTAAAAACGAGGTAGCTAACTGGCTAAAATTATAAAAAGAGGCCCGTGGTAACTCAATATACCACTTGGCCGCAAGACCAATGAGAGTGCGCTGGAAAAGACGTAAGCGGATCGAATCATCCGAGATGGAATTAGAGGCACACCAGAGGTGGTAAGTCATCACATGGTTCGACGGGTCCTCTCCAGATTTAACTTCGAACTTGGGAATGTCACTGGGAAACTTATTCGGCATTGGCGGCCAAAACGAAAGATAATTAATTGGATCGTTAGTTAGGCACGACAAGTCTGGTAAGTCCAAAGTTGCGATAAATGGTAGCTGCCGATTAGGATCCCTAAAACTCTGGGTCATGAGACCAGCCCCAGGAGGAGGATATCTAGGATAACTAGGAATAGGAATCGCGTTCGGGATATTGTATCCTCCTGGAAAACCAGGATTAACCGGACCGTACTGGGGTTGTTGTGGTTGTTGATAAGTGTACCCAGGATACGGTTGATACTGATAAACTGGCTGCTCGACAGCAGGACCGAATTGGTACTGTCCCTGGTATGGTTGATAAGTGAATTGTGGTTGACTTGTGACAACCGTACTTAAACCAGGTTGTCCTACAGGCATCTGAACCGTAGTTTGAATCGTGGATCCAGACGATGGTAAAGATGTCTGAGGAGTAGATATAGGAACAGTAGAAACCAGAGCTGTCGATACTCCAGAAGTAGGTGGGGTAGATTGAACAGATGTTGCGGCAGTTGCAGCAGTCGTTTGAGATGGAGTACTAGGCGCAATAGGCCCAGACTGAGAAACTACCGAAGGTACAGAAGTTTGAATATTAGACTGGACTGGTTGCTGGGGTGAACCAGAAACTAAGGGTTGTCTAGTTTGAGATGACAACTGTACATTTGGCTGCAACACCTGTTGAATTTGCGATGGATCCCACACTATGTTCATTCCGGGGTACTGACCCATAACAGGTTGAGAATATTGAGATCCAAAACCGGGTTGAGGGTAGGATTGATAATTGAAAGGTACATTTCTCGTTCCTTGAACATAAGATTGACCTTGGGGTGGTTGGAAACCTTGGTTCGAGTACTGAACTTGGGGTAGATACCCTTGAGGCATGTACTGATACTGGGGTTGACCTTGAGGCATAAATTGATACTGGGGTTGACCTTGGGGTACATATTGAGTCTGGGGTTGACCTTGAGGAATGTATTGTACCGTAGGCACGTACTGTCCTTGAGGTTGCCCCCCAGATGCAAATTGTGTACCTTGGGGTTGCCCCCCAGACGTTAATTGAGGCTGCCCCCCAGGCGGTAACTGGCCACCTTGAGGTTGAGAATTGGGAATAGAACCTGACATCATAAGAATGTCTTCTACGCTCAACGGCTTTGCACCATTGCTTCCAGTGAATAACCTTTGTTCAATGGGTTGAGGAGATGCTCCCGAAAAAGTACCAGAAAGTGACTGATACCCAGAGGGAACAGAAGGACCGCCATACAAAAAAGATTCAGGCGATTGAGTAAACATGGACGACTGACCTGACATATTTACGGGAGTATAAAAACCCCTAGGTGGATAAGGAACTCGAGGTGGTGAAAAACTTAACCCTGGGTTTTCTAAGAAATTTGTTAAAGAAAGATACCAAGTAGTACTTCTAGGTGGACTGTAAAAAATTGATTCACGCTCCCTTAGATCAATAACAGGTTGATTTTCAGGGATAGGGACGCCTATTTCTTCTTTCGGAGCAAGTTCTTCAATAGCTATCAAACCAGAAGGAAGATTTTCGGTGATTACTCTTTCTACCCTAGGTGAATTAGGAGCACTAGAAGTTGGAGAGACAAACCCCGATGTTGGAGTAATAGGTTCAGATATCTCAGGTTCTTCGCCTATATCACTAGTAGATGAAAAGATACCAGCAATTTCGGAAACCGAAATAGCTTCAGGATTATAACTTGTTTCTAGAGTTTGGTAATTAGGATGAACAACCAACGAAGACTCTCCTTCTTCAGGTGACCCAACTTTACTGCCACTAGGAGTTACGAGGACTTTCAAACCTTCATAATGGCCCGGGACGTCTTCAGGAGGTTGGCCCCGAAGTCTACGGGACTTCCTCAACAAATCAACCACGGTTACAACCTCAGGAGACTGGCCCCGAAGTCTACGGGACTGTCTTGGTAATTCAGCCACAGCTAAAAACTTTTAACTACTGCACACGCAAACAAAGTAAAATCTCAAAGCAAACCGCCTAAAGTCTCTAAAGAACCAAACAAATTCGAATCACACGCCTAAAGAATCTAGGGCGTCAAACCATACACAAACAGTAACTTTTCGGACCGAAAACACTAGTTGGTGATGAAATCCAACATCGCAAAATTCAGTACAGAAATGGCGGGTGGAACAGTTACCCCAGCAACCTGCTTAATGAATAGACTGGACCAAGTTCCTCCACTTTAACCGTCTCGAGTGAAGTGAACCCCCCAGAAAATCCAAGTGAGTCTAGCCGATGTCTGCTCCAGGTACAGTGGGATCTTCCCTCCACCGACACCTTAGGAAGAATCCTAAAGATAATAGTCACTAAGGTCACCAACAGCAACAAATATACCTGGGGGAACAGTCTACGATCTGATACGCATGCAAGGGCAGAGTAACAAGCTCAATCCCCTTGCCGGCTCCTTGACAATAATCCAAGGTTTACCGACAAGTGACCCCAAGTTCCTCGACAATGGTTAATCCGAGGTTTACCGTTTGTAGTACGTGCATATCTGGCGTCGTTCCCAATGAAGGAGGATTGATCCCCTCACTGGTTCGGACACGATCTCGTGCTTCTCTTTTAAGAGGAGCTTTCCCAGAGCATAAATGTAACAATTGGATTTATCCTACTGCAAGATAAGCTACTTGTTTGTTTTTACTGTCTTGGAGAGTTAATTACTCTCCTACTCCAAGACACTAGCCTGATCTATGTTGGTGTATTAGAGCCCTAGTAAATAAAAAGTTACTAAGTTAATTTTACTTTAAGCGTTATTTTTTATGGCTTTTCTTTAGGACAAAAGGTAGTGGAGATGAAACTTATGATGTGTAGACTCGACTCAAATCCACTAAAAAGATGCACCTAGGATGAAAAAACAATCTTTCCTTTTCAATGAATTCCCTAGCTAAGAGAGTTGGAGAATGCAAAATTTATAAAGACAACTTTCTTAGCAATGAAAATCAAAGAAAAAATCTCTTTATCTTTTCCAAAGCACACAACACAAGGCCACTAATTATTTCACGAAACTTCCTTTCTCTTTTCAAAGACTTCAAACGCTACTAAAACAAACTTTCTTCAAAAGAGATTTTGTATTTTTTCCTATTTTAACAAAGCATGTAAAACTACTTAACAAAAATCAATTTTAAGATCTATGAAAATCTAAGAGAAATTTACCTAAAAGCAAATCTAATGAGGTAAAAGCCTACAAAATATAATTCCAGGTTGTTTTACTCAGTTACAATTCAACCAAGGACTAATTCATGCAAAATCATAAATCAGTCAAAAACAAAAATAAAAAGTTCTTGTTCTTTTTCTTAAGAATGAAATTCACATCTTAACAAACAAGCCTTCTCGAAATTCCGCAAAGAGACCACAACGGTAGGTTTCTCAAACAAAGGTGGATTTTACGAATGATCTGACTCCTAAGAAGACTGAAAAGACCAGGGATATCCAAGGTTTTTACAACTTCTAAATCCAGAGTCACTACAAGACCAATACAAAAATCAAACCTAGGGCTAGAATTTCTATGAACTTCACTAAAACCCTTGATGCTAATGAAACAAGCCTAGATGAAAACTTTTGACAGGTAACCAGTGGATCTGGGCAGCAATAAATAAGCTATAAATAAGATCTAATAGGTAAAAATGAAAAAATTGAAATTTTCTAAACTTTTGACAGGGTACGCAGGCAGCCTGTTTGCATAGGTGTGGCCCCGCTCTGTGCGCAAAGCAGAAGTGCGTACAGGTACGCACTGTGCTTAACTCAGAGGGTGCGTACTTCTCTCAAAAACAAGAAAAACAAAAATCTAACTCAATCCTAAGCTATTCTACCCAAATTCACAGTCAATCAGTCAAAAACTAGAAAGAAATCAACGTTTCTCAAATCAAAGTATCAATCAAAAGAGAAATCAATCAAATCCATCGATTCCCCAGTGGAGTCACCATTTTGTCATGCGGAAAGAGTCAATTTTGCGGACAAAACCGACCTCCCTAGAGACTAAGGCTTTTCTAGTGACAAACAAAACAATCAAGCACTATCTTTCCCTAAATATGCATTTAAAATAAAAGCAACAGGTGTTTAAGGCTTACCTTTAGTCCAACGTTGTTTGTAGCAGCCAAGCCTCTTCGATCCAGATGAGCTCCTCTCCTTAAAGCCTGCATACACAAACAAGCAAACGATTACATAGCACCTGAATAACTCATATAATAAAACATATTCATCATAAAGACCAAGGAGTTTATGAAACAAATTATATATAACAACTTGTTGAGAAAAATGAACTTAATTGTATTAATTGGAAACAAAGGAAACCTTACAACCAATGCCTTGGTGTTGTGCAGGTCCCTCCCAGGGTCCAGCAAGAGTTCTCCTCTACTTTGATCAGCTCACCCACTTCCAAATGAAGCTAAGAAAGGAATGTGATCTCTCCTCTCAAGCTCTATAAGGGAGTCCTAATTTCAGCAACATCTACCCTTAGGAATGTTCAGCTTTCAACCCCCTTTGCCTCTGGCCCAATGCCTGTATTTATAATGCTTTGGAGGAAGTTAAACAGGTCCACCATCAATGGGATAAGCCCCTCTTTCAAAGGGATAGCTCCCCTCTTCATGGGATAAGTTCCTCTTTCATTAGGATGCATGAACCATCTGGAGGCGCTCAATCCACGTCAAACCATCTTCTAGAATGCTCTAGAATCGACCGCAAGTAAGTTTTTTGAAGTAAAACTTGCGCCTTTTGACTTTTACAGGGGTACGCACTCACCCCTTTACAGACAGAGCGTACAAGTACGCAGGTATTATGTACTTGAGGTGCGTGCCCACAGGTAAGAGTAAGAGAAAGTGCGGAACCAGAGTTATATTGATTTTTTAAAGGCTTTCTCTCTTTTTTGGAGTTTGACATGGGGAGCAGAGGTACAAGACTTGCCAAGGAGGACAGTATGGTTATTGATGGAGCCATACTGACTGCAAATAGTCATGGTGACAAATTTTAGTGTAACACCTAGCTTGGCCATTTTTCAGCCTTTTTGAGTCCAAGAAGAGACTACACAGGGGTTTTTTGGGTGTTATAGACATAATGGCAACATTATTTTTGTGATTTGAGCATTGTATGTTGATGTAATTGACATTTTGAGCATATAATTTAAAGGGCCAACATTGGAAGCTAGAACAAAGGACATAGCCCAAGAGGGGTGAACTCCATCATCATATTGTTATTTTTTGATGCTACATGTTGTCTATTTTTCTTTGGTTAAATTTGCAAAACTTAACTAAAATCACTAAGTGTTATGTGCTTTTGCAATTTCGATTGATTTCCCACAAGACATAAACTAGCTTGCAAACTTTTTCAAGAAACCTTCAATTTTTAATTTTAGATTAGTTTGGTATCAGAGCCTAATTGTTTTGAAGGTTTGACATTTTTTGCAAGTGTTTTCTTGAATTATTCCAAGGTCTAAGTTGAGAAGAGGAGAAGGAGTGCTTGAGGAACCAAACCCTCAAATTGGTTCAAGGAGGTCACAAACTCTAAAAAATCCACCTGTAATGGCACATCAAGAAGAACAAGAACCGATGTCTGAGGATAAGAGAGATTTTAGAAAGGATTTCTATGATATGTCTAAGATGGTGAAAGTGTTGTATGAAGAGAGAACAACAAGGATACAAGGAGAAATTTCAACTCATACAAAAGGTAATGGTGGTGATGGGAGCAAGCCTCCACCCCCACCTCCTCCTTCACCTCCATCCTCACCTCCTTCTTCACCTCTTCAACACCTAGACATACTCCTCCTAGATCTCCAAAAGGCCATGCTAAGTCTCCTTTGCTTAAGCTTGATGTCAAGTTTGAATTTCCTATGTATAACTGGGAATTAAATGATGAAAAGTTGGATACTTGGGTTCGCCAAATTGAAGTCTATTGCAAGATTCAAAAGAGTAAGGATGATGTTACAAAGATCCAACTTGTTTCTCATTGTTTGGAAAGTGCATCCCTCATCTGCTGGGAGGACATAACTCAAGAAGATTTGAAGAAAAGTGGTAAAATTATCTCTTCTTGGAATGATTTTATAGTTGCAATAAGAAGGCAATTTTATCCGTTATCTTATATGCAAAAATAAATTATGGATTGGCAAAATTTTAGACAAGCTAAAGGTCAGAGTAGTCAAAGTTACACACAAGAATTTAGAAGAAGAGATTTAATCTTGGGTGTTGATTTGTCTTCACAAAACACTCTCCTTAAACACATAGGTGGAGTACATAGTTATTTGAGACATGTTATAGTTATGTTTAATCCCACCAATCTAAATGAAGCATGTCTTCAAGAAACTCATTTAGAATCAAGAGGCAAGAATGTTCCTTAAGAGACTAGAAAGAAACCATCTAAATTTGAAGACAAAGGAAAGCTGAAGTTTAAAGGAAAAGGTAAAAAAAATGCTACAATCAAGAAAGAGGGAGAGAAACTTACATGTAAACACTGTTCAAAGGAAGGCCATGATGAAGACCATTCTTGGAAATTACATCCAGAAATTAGACCAAAGAAATTCAATAACAAGGGGAAATAAAAGACTGCTGCTACAACTCAACAAGATCCAGGATCTGATTCAGGTGATGAAACCAAAATCATAACCATGGGAATAAAAGGTAAAGCTTCTAATGTGAGTACTAGTTCTTCTAGTAAGCATATCGAGTCTCAAAATGATAAAGAAAGAATTGAGGTTTTACATATTTGGGCCATTAAAAAACATACAAATGTTGATATATTGTTTGATAGTGGATCCCAAGCCAATCTTACTTTTGAAGCAATTGTTAAGAAACTAAATCTAGAAAATATACCTCATATAAACCTTACCCTTTGGGTGGGTATGTGAAGATTCCAAATTGCAAGTGACAAGAAAATGTAAACTCAAATTCACATCACTGCTAACTTTATAGATGAGGTAGAGCTTGATGTTGTACCACTTGACATATGTGGAATTGTTTTAGGGAGTCCATACTTGTTTACCGGAAAGCCATCTCTTTCATCATGAGAACAAATATCATATTTTGAAAGATGGAGTTGAGTATAATGTTAGAGAACATCGCAAGAAGATGACCTTATCTCTTGTAATTGAGGGTCAGATGAAAAATATTGTAAATGCTAGTAATAATTTTGTGTTGTCGATGATTAAATCTAAAGATATTTTTGAATTTGAACCTTTCAATGGATCTGATTCTAAACTTAAGCATTATTTGGTTGAAGTTGTTAACACTTATGACAAGATGTTTCAGGGAAATGAAGGGTTGCCTCCTAAAAGAGGAATCCAACATGAGATTCATTTGCAGCAGGAGGCACCACTTCCAAACATTGGGATGTATAGAATGTCAGTTTTGGAGAATGTAGAAATCAAGAAGAAAATTGAAGAGTTGCTTGACAAAGGGGTCATCAGGCCTGACACAAATCCTTGTGGGTCTCCTATTGTCTTGGTTCCAAAGGAGGATGGTACATGGCTCATGCATGTGTATTTTATAGCTTTGAACAAAATCATGGTAAAGAATTGTTATCCTCTTCCTCACATTGATGATTTCCTAGATCAGTTAAAGGATGTTATTTACTTCACTAAGTTAGATTTGAGAAGTGGTTATGATCAGATAAGAATCGTTGAATATGATATTTGGAAAATTGATTTCAAGACAAAACAAGGTTTGTTTGAATGGTTAGTTATGTCATTTGGGATTTGCAATGCACTTACAAAATTTATGAGAATTATGAATGATGTATTGAGACCATTCCTTGATGATTTTCTCTTAGTATACTTAGATGATATTTTGATTTTCAGTAAGACCCGTGAAGTGCATGTCAAGCATGTGAAATACGTTTTAGATGTCTTGAAAAAACATAAGTTGTATTTGAATATGTCTAATTGTGAATTTGGCAAAACATCTTTGGTTTATTTGGGTCATATTGTAAGAGGGTGTGAATTGAAGAATGATCCCTCAAAAGTTGAAGTCATTATGCATTGGCCTAAACCCAACAATGTAACAAAAGTTAGGAGTTGTTTGGGAGCAACCCAATATTGGAGAAAATTTATAGCTAACTTCTCACTCATTGTAGCACCATTATATGCTTTGACAAGTGAGAAACAAATCTTTCTGTGGGGAGGCAAGCAACATGAAGCCTTCAACACTTTAAAAGAGAAAACTAGTACAACGCTAGTTATAACACTTCCAAATCTTAATCAGCCATTTTAGATTCAAACCGTTGCAAGCGATTATGCTATGGGGGCATTTTTTATGTAGCATGGTAAGCCAATTTGTTATCATTCTAAAACCTTTACCAATGCAGTGATTAACTATCCAACTTATGATAAAGAGTTGTATGCTTTGGTACAAAGCGTGAAGAAATGGAATAATTATTTGATGGGTAAATAAATGATTATTCATACTAACCATCAATCTTTGCAATATTTACAATCACAAGCCAAACTACAATAAGCTAGACATTTCAAGTGGATGGGATTCCTACAACAATTTCAATTGGTAATCAGGTACAAGAAATGTATACACAACAAAGTTGTTGATATGTTATCAAGGCCTATTGTTAATGCACCTTTATTCTTAATCATATCTCAATCATGCATGCAAGTTATATTGAACAATATGCTCAAGGTGACAATTTTAAATATGTTTATGCAACTTTGAGTCAAGGCAATCATGTTGAAGAGTTCGATTATCATGTTCATAACAAGTTGTTGTATCATCTTGGCAAGTTATGTGTTCCACAGGGTGAAAGAGTCAATGTGATAAGGGAAACCCGCAATTATCTTATTGTTGGTCACTTTGATGTATGCAAAACCATTGCTCAAATTTAGAGGTATTTTTATTTGCATCACATGAATGAAATTGTTTCAAGATATGTAAAGGGATGTTCCATGTGTGCTACTAGCAAGCCTAGCAACATGAAATTATGTTTGTACACTCCAGTTCCTATACCTTATCGTCCTTGGGAAAGTTTTCTATGGATTTATAAGGGTCTTCCAATGTCTAGGAAAGTTCATGATTATCTATATGTTGATGTGGATCGTTTCAGCAAAATGTGTGTGTGTTGATGCCATGTAAGGAACATGTTATAGTTGAACAAACCACAAATATGTTCTTCCAAAATATATGGGTTCACTTTGGGTTTCCCACTTCTATTATTTCTGATTGAGATTCTCGATTTGTTGGGAAGTTTTGGTCAAGTTTACAGGAACTTGTGGACACAAAGTTGAAGAAAATCACCACATTCCATCCACAAACCAATGGCCAAACAGAAGTGGTAAACAAAAAAAACAGTGCATCTCCTTCGAGGATATTGTGGTAAGCATCCTAAACTTTGGGATGAGAATTTTCGTTACATCCAACATGCCTACAATCGTGCCAAGCATTCATCTACGCAAGTGTCTCCTTTTGAAGCTTATTTTGGTTATTTGCCAAAGTTTGCTTTGAATTTCATCTTTGGTAAAGATATTGCAGCAGATGGACATAGTCATGTGGACAAAGCCAATCATTTCATTGAACAAATTCAACATTGCATCAAAGAGTACAAGAGTAGCTAGAGAAAAGTAAAGGCAAGTACAAAGAAAGGCATGATAAGCATCGAGTTGATCATGATTTCCAAGTTGGAGATAATGTTTGGTTGTATATAAGCAAGGAAAGGTTTAAAGATGAAGATAAAAATCTCAAGCCAATCATATGTGGTCCTTTCAAAATCTTGGAGAAGATTGGTAACAATACTTTTCGATTATATTTTCCACCTTACATGCAAATTTATTTTGTTGTGAATGTGGAAAACTTGAGATTATATGAGCCTCCAATGATTGATGATCATGAAGAGAATGTTCAGATTCCATCTATAGAATATTTTTCTCCTGAATATTTAAATGACTTGCAGGAAGACTCAATTCTTGACAGGAGAATCAAGAGAATCAAGACTTCACGCAGAGGCATGATTGTACATGTTAGGTTGGCGTATTTTCATTGGTTGTTCAGTTTCGGGTTTGACCAATCAGGAGGTGCCATGTGGCCCAATGGGAGGGTGAAACACGACCCTTGGGAAATGTGCCAAAATTTGGTTATTGGGCGAACATGCCTCCGTCGGGTTCGATCGCATGACCTCACAGTTACAAACCAACTGTCAAACCGTTACACCACCGGAGCCACTTGTTATTCAACATGAGCCAATTGTATTTATTGAGTAACTGTTGGTAGTTTTTGGGGGGGAGGAAGGCTCGCGGGCTTACCCAACTAGCCCATCCCTAGTCACATTATAATACATATAACTATGGAAGAAGTAGAGGGGGCGGGCAATTAGCCTAGCTCGTGGTCCCATTTTGTTAATAAAACCGTCGATGGAACCAACGAAAGGGTGGGGCGCATGGCACCCTACCCGCACCATAGCCCACAACCATATCGGTGTTCCATACCACTCCGAGCATGGAGTTGGTGGGAGTGTGGCCTCTTGTCTGTGCCCCTAGCAACATTGGGCACCACATCACTGTTAGAAGTGGAAAAAGTTAGGGCCACGGTGCCCAACTAAATGCCTGACATATTACATTGATTTCAGCGGAATTTTCGTCGCTCTCGCGCCAGTTTGTCTCCTGGCAGTTTCACCAAAGGAAGATTCATTGCCAGTAGTATTGTTAGTTTGGTCATTTTTCAGGACAAATAGCAAAGAAATGAACAAATAGGACTAACTTAGCCATTTTTCAGCCTTTTTGAGCCCAATAAGAGCCTACACAGGGGTTTAGGGTGTTCTAGACATAATGGCGGAATTATTTTTTTGATTTGAGCATTGTATGTTGATGTAATTGACATTTTTAGCATATAATTTAAAGGGACAAGATTAGAAGCTGGACCCAGATATGTAGCCCAGGAGGGGTGAACTGCGTCATCAAATTGTTGTTTTGTGATGTTGCATGTTGTCTATTTTTCTCTGGTTAAATATGCAAAACTTAACTAAAATCACTAAGTTTATGTGCTTTTGCAATTTTGATCCATTGTCCACAAGACATCAACTAGCTTGCAAGTTTTTTCATGAAACCTTAAATTTTTAATTTTAGATCACCATGAACAACATAACACAAGAGCTTCTACAGGTTAGATGACTACTCTTAGGAAAGATTGAATTAGGATGATGCGATACTGGGAGAAAACATGAGAATAATAAAAAAACAATGTGACAACACTAAGGAGCTTGAAACCAAAGATCATGTAGGATCCAAAATTGACTTAGGAAAATTTTTTGGAGGTTCGTTGTCATAGCGACTAACACTTGGTGACACACTGAGAGAACCCCAAATTCTTTGAAATTGTTTCATTTAAGCACAAAGTCTCAATTCTCCAGGAAGTTTTGATTCAATCAGTGAGTTACCTTAGCTCCCCATTCTTACCCAATTAAAGATATAGTCTTATGAGTTCCACTGCTCGGTGTAACACAACTTAAAGTATTCCATATCATTATCATGTCGACGTAAGTAAGGGTAATACAACATGGTGAGTTAAGACAATCAGAGTATGAGGTTTACATTTCTAGCATTACTCTGCTACTAGCAGGCCTGAACAATACCCCGACATAGTCGCTTCAAGAACACAAACGTTGCTTCGCTACCAGCGAGCCTGGACAATACCCTGGTGAAGTTTCTTGCTTCACCTCCCTAAGTAGGATTTCTTTCTCTTCCTTCACCCATTATGTTAATTTCTCTTTCATAGGATTGTGCTTAGGCACTTCTGATTTTCAACACACGGTAGATGGATACTGACTTATTGAGAGCAGAAGAGGTTGCTCCTTCAAATACAGGTTTAAGACCTTTGATGCTTTATTCTCTAAATTGTTTCCCCTTATCTTACTCTATTAAGATAGATAAGCAAGAAAACACACTATTCATAAACATGACCAAGTGTAGGAATGACAATCCTAAATGGATACGTGCATCATGGTTTATTTATAGCTTCCCAACTGAAGAATCATATTTTCCATATAAAAATCACCGACTTGAAAGATGTAATCCAAAAAAAAGAAGAGGGTAACATATAAGCCAAGGGTTGTGTGTTAACACAACTTTCCTTTCACAGAAGATTAGCCACATCATCTTGACGCTCTAAACTAGCTTTACTCAAGGACTAATGAAACTGAAAAACAAAGCACAAAATAGGAATGCAATGCTCATACCTAAATGAAACCTATCCTATCCTAAACTAAACAGTAAAGGGCCAGGTCATGTGAAATGGAACTTCCAATGCAACCATAGCAGTTTCTCCAGACCTTTAGGTCGAAAGATGTGATCATGCAAAACCCAAATAAAATGCAATGCAATGAAAAGGATAAACAACACAAACATACACACTGACAAATAGAAATAAGAAGTGTAATCACAATGGTGTAACACACTTGACCGCTCTATCAAATGGAAGACTCCACAACAACAATAACTACCAAGTTCATGACCATACAAGACTCGATTAAAAGCATGTAAGAATAGGCCACGAGACATGGTTCCTAACTGATAGGACTCTTTAAGGGACTCTGCAATAGGATCATGGAAACAACCTTTAGGGAAATTTTGATAAAAAAAATTAATTAAGGACAAATCCACATTATAAGCAAAATCAACAGGTTGACCACATTTTGTGTTGTCATACAAGTTAAAATATTAAATGGATGATGCAAAGGGTAGGTGAGATTGAATGATCTAACATTCATTAAGATCACTCTTTGCTTTCGCACTGCAGATTAAAAATTTGCTTGAGGTGGGATGTATTGATTGAAGTTCAACAATCACATTGAAATTTCTACCATGAGGGTTAAAAAAATTTATGTGAAGAAAATGAGTATCCCTCAAGAGAGAGTCAACATCCCACAAGATGACTCTAAGAACAAGATCTTGTGAGAAAATCTTAAACTCACCAAAATAACAAATCCTGTCATGGTGATAGGAACCTAACATAACCATCAACGTAGGCTGAAGTGTCCTACTCACCTGACTTAAATTTGAATTCTAAGAAAACATGGTCAACTGCTTATTTAAACAAGAGTCATTATTTAGATCATGAGATTCATAAGAAAATTGAGTTTGATCAGATATATTTCTGAGATAACACAAAAATCCTCAATGATAAGCATGTCATCTTCTTGATCAAAAGGAGATATACCTGAAAGAAAGTCTTCAATGATCGCATCAGACTCCATTTGAAACTTCTACAAATCTAAATCTTCTTGCGGGAATAAATATTCATCCATGAGACTTGAACAATCATCACCATACAATTCAGAAAAAACGAAATCATCAAGGTCATGGTTGTCCAAGGATTCAACTTGATTAATGGGTTAAGGGATGACAAGAGGAGTATAAATATTTAAATATGATTGATTGATAGGATCAGATGAATCATCACCAGGATAAACATGTGAAAGAAAAATCAATTCTTCATCAACAAATTGATCTTCTGATTTAGTGATCAGGTCAGGTTGAAAACAGGGAACATAAAAAGGAGGGGGACAAAGAAAAAAAGGAAACTTTGCTTCTTCCTCAGGATGCTGAAATTATTTTTGATTGGGAGAACACGATGAGTCAAATTCAAAATATTTCCTTGAGATCCTGACTAAGAAACAAAACTTTTCATCCAAGAATTTCTAGTCCACATCCTCATCTAGAAATTCATATTCTATCAAATTTAGTCCTGATGATGGACCCCCTTTGGGGTTCGAAATGTCGACAGAATGAACATAATACTGTGGATAATCTGGATCACGCTACTCCAAAAAACTACCACAGAAGCTTAAATTCTAACATGGAAGAATCTATCAACAAAATGCTCAAGTGATTCATTTGATTCCATTCTAAGCTGATTAATTTCATTAAGGACATATTTATATTCATATTTGTCGAAAACATGACGAATCTCATTAAACAAATGTTTAAAATATGAGATAGAAACAATGGGTAAAGAATAACATCATTTATTCACATGACCATCCAATGTAAGGGTAAACAACTGTGCGAGGATTTCTTCAGAATAAACACCTCTTGAAAAACAAAATTGAACAAACTCAATAACATAATCAAGGACATTTTTTGTACTATTTCCATCAAATTTCAAATGTGACAAGTTATGTAAAAATTCTGCAGTGATTGAAATATCTAAAGCTTAGGAGAAACCCATTAGGATTATGATATGGGATGAAGATATTAAAGGTAAGAGATTTAAACAGAATTCACAGGCTCATCTTGTCATCTAGCCCTCCTTTTAGTGCCAAAATGTTGACGGTGTTGAATGTCGCCAATGTGTAAGGGGATCTCCCCGATGTGAAGTCTCAATTAGACCTCACACAATTTGGTGTAGGAGTCCCATCCGGCTATACTATCTAGCCACCGTTTGAAAGGTTTCAAAGATATGCATTGGTTACACACACATAAGAGATTGCAACACCTCTTTGGGCAAAAAGTATGTAAGCTTTGTGAGACACCCAATGTAAGGTGCACGAGGGAACTTCCATGGCTGGTAAAGGAAAACGAGCCTCCGGTTAGAAAAGTAATAGTATTATCCTAAAAGGGGACCTGGGAACGAAGAGAAAGGCTTGTTGATTACTTGCATATTAGTCCACATAATAAACAACAATCATGGAAACATAACAACATCTATTCAATAACAACCATATCTAAGCAAAGAAATAGTTCATTAGCCTTAGTATGTAATTAAAGAAACATATATCACAAACATAACAAGAATAGTCCTACTATATATTCGATACATGTATGAAGAGATGATGGATCATAGAGCTTCCGATTATAAATGAAAGATCCCAAGTACATTGTTACATAGATGAAACACTAGATCTAGTAGTGGAACATGAAGCCACAACTTGCTTCTCCAAATAATGATCTATCTCCTATGCACTATAAGAGAAGCCAAGGCAAGGCTCCAAAAATCCAAGCCCTTAGCTTGAGTTATGAGGAGCTAATAACAATGACCTTTGAGCTTCCTCGTGATTCTTCAACTCCTACAACTTTTCATATTCTATACATGACTCTTTACATTCCATATGTGGCTATTCACATTCCACATGTGTCTCTTGGACTTCATTACATACCATTTATTACAAAAGACAAATTACATATGAGACGGTGGCTATATAAGACAAAACTAATAATAGGACAAAGTCTTATCAAATTGAAAAATCATTTGCTTCTTTATGGAGCTCATTTGGGATGTATGTGCATTGGGCTTTGAACTCCATTGAGATGACTTTGACCCGAAATGGAAAGTCCCCTGCATAATGCATCTTCACCTCCAGTGCCTTTGTCAATATGGTCTTGGAACTTGACTGTATATTATTCCATAGCCCTGAGAGTTTCATATGAGCTTTGACTAGTGCGATGACATAATTTAGAATAATGTCTTTGGTGATCTATAAGCCTTCCTGCTCCGATGATTGCTTGATCTATTCTATGTATTGCCTGATCTCCTGGAAGATGATTTCCCTACCTTTGATTTCTTCAAGTGATCTTATTGATAACATCCCATGTTTCTATGTTAGAGACTCAAAACCATTATGCAATCGATTGTAAGCGGCAATAGTGCTAATCAACTATCCTGTAGTGAGTCCTTCACCTGATCAGTCATACAAGGAGGATCAATCTCAAATATCATATGGAATATAACTGCAAAGAAGTGCTCAACCAATCTGTCATATGCGCTTATTGACGGTGCTGGACCCACCAACATTCATGGGATCTCCTCGATATGAAGTCCCAATCATACTTCACATCGTTTGGTGTAGGAGTCCCATCTAGTATAAAGGCCCAGTTGCCAAATCCTTAAAATATTTGCCTTGACTCTAATTGTCAGCACAAAAGAGTGATGCAATGGTGTCTTCGAAAAGAAATGGGAGTATTCCTGGTGAGTTTGTAGTGCAATTGTGTTGAGGTTCTTATAATGCAAACGGGGAGAGAAAAGTGAGCCTCTAAGTGAGGTAATAGTACCACCCAAGAAGATACACACATGAACCAGAAGGACCTGTCCAACATCCAATGGAATAGTCCACAGCGGATGCAACAGTCATTACAATCAACAAGCAAGGGAAGATTTGTCTACCATCCAGTGGAATAGTCCACAGGGGATGTGACAATCGTTATAACCAATAAACAAGGAAAGATTTTTCTAGTATCCCGCAGAATAATCCACAAGGATGAGACAACGATAGCAACCATTACAACACATTCTCAACAAGATAAGCACTAAAATAACATAAATAGTTCAACTCTCTTAGTACACGTGAAAGTAAACATGAAATACAAACATCCACAGAATAGTCTTACAAACATTCATAGTTCATGCATGAAGAACGTGTTGGCCTAAAAAGGCTTCTATTATTAAGCAAAAGTTCGAAGACACATATTTACATTGTACATCACTAGCTCCAGTAGTGGTACACTAGAGCCACTCCTTACTCCTCAAAGAACTAGTTGATCTCTCTATTGCCTTGCGGGAGGAGCCAAGGTGAAAATTCCTTTACTCATACAATGAGGGGGTATATATAACCAAGGGGTGATGCTTACCCCTTCTGACTCTTTGAATACCCTCATGAATATTTAAATTCCTATGGCTTTTCAACTTACGTGACTCTTCATATTCATGTGTGTCCATTGGACTTCCACTTTACAATACATTTGATTTACAATATACATGAACCACAATAATGATGTGGCATATGAAAATTCACGACACGACCTGACATGACACTATTGACATGGACTGGCTTGATGATGTGGCAATGTCAAGCCGTTGTTGTTGGTGAGTGCTAGATGTGTTCTTGGATATGATTTCTCTTCTCCGCCACATATCTTGGTAATGCGGGGTATTTAATGATCTTCGTTCTTGGAAGGTGGTTGCACACTTGTGTTCCTTTGCTTTCTCTTGGTAGGTCCACTTTTCCATTAAGCTACAAGTGAGTCTTTAGGCATGATTCCTTCCTTCTTCTCCTTCTTCACCATCTCACCATGAGTTGATAGTGTACCTGTTCCTACAATTCACTCATAATGGGACAAGATTAATATGAAAACTCCCTTGACTGAGGAACTTTTCAGCACAGTCCCCACTGGGGAAAGAAATTGAGGAGTGGCCATTGGGAGTCAGGTTTGTGTAGTTCAAAATAGTAGTGGCTGATGTAGGATGAGGCCATGACAGGTCATTCTATGCAATTTTCAAAGGTAAGGGGGGTTGGGTAGCAAAGAGGTCTAGAGGAAAAATCTGCGCAGTTCTTGAGGTCAGTGAGTTCCGACTAAGGAAAGGAAACTAGAGGACACATTTGCATAGTTTTGGAGGCCGAGGGAGGTTGGGCTATCTGCGTAATGTGGGGTTCCAATAGGAAAGGGAAAAGCTTTAGGAGTGAAAGTGAGAAGTGCACAGTTCAAGGCAGACTGGGAGGCACAATTGCGCAATTCTTGGGGTCAAGGAAGGTTGTTGGGCTCTGGAATTGCACAGAACAACTGCCCTAGAGGACAGTGACTACACATTACGTAGTTTCATGTAGCAAGATCACATCAATGAGGGTTGAGACTGCACAATGTGCAGCTTAGTTGGGGTCCAGTGAAGCTAAGTTTCCCGGTCGAGAAAATTTTCTGAAAATGGCTAAGTGTGGGAAGAAGTTAGATTCATGATGAAATTGAAATTTTCATCAAACACTTAGCATACTTCGATGACACAACAACATAGACCACCAGAGAAAAAAACAAAGCATTACCCTCTATGTGATTGTCTCTTGACAATAAGTGACAAGTGTGACACTTGAGATAGACTTTAGGACGACCGTGACAACAACGCTCAAAACTTTGTATATGAGTGCAAAAAATGTTTACATGGCTAGTACAACTTGTATACACAAAAACCAATGTTCGAAACCACCAGAAAGGTTCGCAAACATGACATAATAGACAAACATGCCAAAAGATGACAATTAATCCAACAAGCGAAATGATTCAAAGAACTTGGAGAAATCTTGTGAAATGAGCTTAAGTGTTTGCAACAATCAAGGGAAAGACCAAGGAAGGCTCTAAAATTTGAATGCAAGCCAAAATTTTGGAGGGCGTTGCAGCAGCTACAACAATGGGCAACACACTGGTTGAATTCCAACTTATATGTCTTAGTTAGTTTCTTCTGGCATGGCCTTGGTCCTTCAGGGAGTATTGATTCATCATGCATATTACTTTGGCTTCCCCACTTACCCCATGGGTAGACATGGTCCCCTATATACCTTCTTATTTGAACACAACATGAGATTTGGCATAATCACAATGTTTCGAGTTGGGAAGGTTAGTTTAGCTTGCGAACTTAATATTTTCAAAGTATAGTTTTCCATCTCTAGTGTTGCTCCACTACCAGCAGACCTGGACAGTACCCCGACAGAGTCACACAGGAACATAAACATTTCTTCACTGCCAGTGAGCCTGTACAGTACCTCAGTGGAGTTGCTTGCTTCACCTCTCTGCGCTGGAAACCTTTATCTTCTTTGGCCTTTATTTATTATTTTAAAGAGAATTGTGCATCAACACTTATTTATTTTGGGGCAGAAGAGGGATCTCGACTTATTGAGAGCAAGAGAGGTTGTTACTTTAGAGAAGCATATAAAGACCTCTAATTTAGGTTTGTTCATTTATATTTTCCCCTCCTTCACTTCTACTAGTTGGATAGGCTTGAAAACACCAAAGCAGAAAACTAAGTATAAGAATGAAGTTTCCAGACTAAACACGGGTTCATGGTTGGACCAAAACTCTCCTGATGGAAGGATCATATTTTCCGTCAAAATTTCATCGGCTGAAAGATGCAACCAACACAAGGAAGATGGTCTGAGGGTTAGCCAAATTATGTAGTGTCACAAGACTCTTTAGACTTTAGTCACACACACACTCGGAAACTGCAACACAGTCAGGAAAAAAAACTTATTCACATAACAAAACAAGACAAAATTGAAGAAAACACATAAACATCAAACAACAAAAGACTATGTACATAGTGCGGGGCACAACCCATATCTTCATTGAAAATATTGCTTTAAGTCTTGGCCATTGACAAGGAGAGAGTCAATCTTCCCGTTAAGTGATTGAAGATGATAAGTGTGTTGGACAAGCTTCTCATGCATAATGTATGGACCAATCCACAAGGACTGAAACTTAGTGTGTTTGCCTTTGTCCTTATGGGATTTATCCCACTTCAAGACTAAGTCATCCACACTAAAGCTATTCTTCCCTATAGACTTTCTATCAAACCATCTCTTGATATGACTCTGGTGAAGTGAATTTTTTTCTTTTGCTTTCAACCTTTCTTCCTGTAGCTTGTGAAAAGTGTCCATCCTATGCTAAACTAAAAGACATGGCTTGCCTTGGGATTCCTGGGACAATTAGAGAGAGGGAAAGTAGATGTTCGGTGGGAGGATGGCTTCTTTTTCGTACACCATGAAGTAAGGGGAGGTGTTCAAAGAAGGTTTAGGCATGACTCAGTCAGCCCATAAGGCATTCACCAAAGCATAGTGCTAGTTTTGTTGCTCGAAGAATATGGTATTTTTTATGATACAGATGAGGTTTTGTTCGTGGATTCGGAAAGACCATTCCCCTGTGAATAGTAATTAGCTGAATTTTTCAACATGATACCATTTTGTAATTCAAAATCATAAAGTATTAACAATGAGAAGTATGTTGCATTTTCAAAAACAAGTGATGTAGGAACATTGAACCTGGAGATGATGTTCTGCTACAGAAAGATGATGACTTCCTGATCGTTCACCTATTTTAGCAGAACTGCCTCTGTCCATCGAATGAAATAGTCTGTAGTAGTTAGAATATAGCGGTGTTTCCTTGATGAGTGCGGGAAAATTTCCCCAATGATATCCGAGCTCCACTGTTGAAAAGGTTGTTTCACTACAACATGCTGCAACGGGGCTGCTGAATTTTGATTTCGGCCGGCATACCTTTGACAGACCTCACACTTGCAGGCATAAGCATGAGCATCCTTGAATAATGTATGCCAGTAGAATCTGGCCTGCATGACCTTGTGTGTTGTAGTGTTGCTTGCAAAAGTGTCCCCCATCTCATCTGTCGCGGAGATCACATAACACCTTTTCTGAATCGTGTGCCTCCAAACACCTGAGCAATACTCCATTGTGGTGCTTCCTGAACAACACCCCATGCACCAACTGATATGAAAATGCTTTAAGTCAAAGTTCCCTCTTCTTTCGCATAGAGAAGTGAGAGGGAACGGTGCCATGCTCAAGGTATTGGCACATATCTGTGTACCAAGAGTTTATATCTGAAGTGGGGGAGGCTCTCTCATCGTTGTGCATCTGAATCTCTTTCTCCCATCCTGCGAGCTCTTCTTCTTCCTATTTTGTATTAACTGCTTTTGTTGCTAACTTGCAGAGACCATGACCCTTGATTATGTGAACTAGCTTGATGTCAATATTGTATTCCTGTAATCCAGTCATCCAGTTCGCCATCATTTCACCTAGCTCTTGCTGAACAAGCAGTGATCTGACTGCTAGGTGTGGAACAAAGATAATACACCATTTTTTAACAGATAGGGTCTAAAGTGCTTTACTGCATAAGCATGTTTGTACACGGCGGGGTAGTTGAGCTCTGGTCATTGCAGGCTTACACTCATGAATGAGATCGGTCATTCATTGTTCAACTCATCCTTATGAGTAAGCACATCAGCAAGAGAGGTGTCAAAAACAAAAGTGTAGAGAAAGAAGTCTTTACCGAAGTCTAGGCTATATAATGCGGGTGCTTCTGCTATAACTTACTTGATATGAGAAAATGCATCCTTTTCCCTCTTATCCCATTTATAGAATGCGTCCTTCTTGATCATCTCCTATATTGGTTTAACAATTCGATCATAGTTAGGGATGAACTTTCAGATGAAGTTGATCTTCCCCAAGAAAGACTGCATGGATTTTTTGTTCACTGGGTGGGGAATCTGCGTAATGGTCCTGACCCTGTCTGGGTCTACCTTGATCCCACTTTTAAAAATGATGTGTCCCAGGAGATTACCTTTAGACACTGCAAAGATACTCTTTTTGGGATTCAAGGTTATCCTGTATTTACGACATTGCTTAAAAATATTATTTAGATGGCATAGGTGGCCTGACCTCTATTTGGAAAATATGGTCACATCATCAAGGGAGACCAGTATGCTCTGTCGAATAAGTCCACGAAAGGAAATGTCCATCACACGTTGGAATGTTGCACCAGTATTTACTAGCCCAAATGACATTCATCGAAATGTGAACATGCCCCACTTCGTCAGGAACATAGTTTTCAGTCTGTTAGGCTCTACTACTAGAACCTGGTTGTAACCTAAGAATCCATTGAGCAAAGAAAAAATTTCGGCCCCCGATATCGTTTGTAGTAATTTATGCATGGGCAACACGAGGTAATTGTCCTTGTCTGAGGCACATTTAAGATTACGGAAATATATGCACAGGTGGATCTCCTCGGACTACTTTCTCATAGGGACCAATTTTGATACCAACGTTGAATGTCTCACCTTGTAGATGATCCAAGCATCCAACAATTTTATCAACTTCTTCTGTATGAGGTGCTCAAGTGTTGGGTGAACTTTCCTTAATTTCTGCTGAAATGGCTTGGCCCCTTCCTTGATTGGTATCACATGCTGGATGATTCACGTGTCATATGTCTTGAGTTCATCATATGTCCACGCGAAGACATCATGGTACTACTTGAACAAGAAGATGAAGTCTTTCTGCTCTTGTGGTGTGCAACAAGTACTGAGATTGACATATTTCAGATCTTTCTCAGTTCCCAAGTTGATTTTCTCATGCGACAGCGTAGAACTGTGGGTCTTGACATTAACACGTCCCCGAAAGCTATTCTATAGATCATACAACTTTTCAAGTGATACCACACCCTTAGGGATGAGGTTGTCTTTATTTGCACTGGCTGCATCCTGTATTGTTTGTTCGTGTTCAGCCTCATCGATCATTGCGTCTTTGAATACATCAACATTCACCATAAAGTACAATGACATGTGGCATCCCATACAAGTTCGCTCTACTGAACCAATCCATAATCAGACCATCTTTGGAAAATTGGCATAACTTTATCTTGAAGAATCCAAGATTGGTATAACTGGTTGGGTTAGAAAGAATACATAAAGGGTTACCACATAATGAAATTTCAGACTTTGAAGAACTGAAATCATAGAGATACAACAATTGCAAGTTCAACCTCATCAAAAAACTCAAAATCAAGTTTTAAAAGGTGTGTATTTTTAAATTTGCATAATTTTTATTTAAAAAATAAGTTTGAAGTGATTCAAAGGGCATATTGAAGCATGGATATCATTATTTAGTTCCAATTTTCCTCACAACCAAAAAATGGATACACCCATTAAGCCAACAAAAATCTCTACTATGACGCATGAAGAAGAGGAAGAAATGCAACATGATATATTTAAATTGTGAAACCAAGTGCAACAAATTTCACTCTCGCAAAGAGTAACAAAAAATGAATTGGAAGCGATGATGAATGTTAAGATGGATGGTTTATAAGTAAAAATAGAAAGTTACATGGAAGGTTCAAAGGACGGTTTAAAAGCAAACATGGAAGAAATGATGAATGTTAAGATGGAAGGGTTGAAGGAAGGTTTGAGAAAGTTGTTGAAAGAAAGGATTCCTAGTGGTGATACGGTATTCCATGAAAATAAGGATGAGGACAAAAGGAATATGAATTATGATTTTAGGGGCTTTCAGAGTGGGTTGAAGACTAACCACATTCGAAAGATTGATATGAGGAAGTTTGATGGCAAGGATATTGTAACATGTATACTACAAATGGAGCAATTCTTTGATCTAAATGATGTACCACACACACAAAAGGTATGCATTGCATCTTTATATTTAGAACCCAATCATTTTATTTAGTATCGATGGCTTTGTTCTCATAAATCAATTGTCACTTGGACAATTTTTACAGAGGAATAGATAACACATTATGAGGATACAAAGAGCAATACCTTCTTTATCCAATTGATAAATCTCAAACAAAAGGGTTCAATGGAAGAGCACATTGAGGACTTCCAAAGATTGAATATCAAGGTAATTGATATTCGAGAGGAGCATATGATTGATGTCTTCATATGGAATTCAAAGGATAACATCCAACATGAGGTTTGCCTTTGGGAAATTAATTAATTGGAAAATGCATGAAAGGTGGCAAGAAAGGTTGAAAGCAAAATTATGAAAACAAGGAGGTATACCACTCACAACTATAAAAATGGAATTGTTGTTGTTCCTAGCCTCCCATAACCTCCAAGGTTGACACCACAACAATTGGAGGAAAAAAGAGAAAAAGTGCTTTGTTATAGTTGTGATAGAAAATACACTAAAGGCCATCAATGTGCCGATGAGAAATTATTTTACATAGATTGTGAAGAGGAGGAAGAAAAGGAACACAAACATCAAAAGAAGTGGATATACACCATGAACCAACTAGGGAGGAAGAGGAAATGAATCTGACAATATCTTGTAATGCATTGGCAGGAATTACCACTCCTCAAACTCTCAAGATAGAAGGATACATCAAAAAGAAAAAGGTAATTTTGTTGATTGATTCAGGTATTACCCATAATTTTATTCATTGTAAGATAGGTAAGGAATTTAATTGCTTTCTATATAGAGCACTAGAGTTTCAAGTCATGGTTGCAAATGGAGGAACTATAAATTGCTCATGGAAGTGCCATAGTATCAAGCTGACCATGGGGGAATATATATTTAATAGTCCAATGCTTTCCATTCCAATGGGTCATGCTGATGTTGTATTAGGAGTCCAATTGTTACAATCTTTGGGGACGATAGCTTTTAATTTTCAAGAATTTTTTCTGGGAAGGAAAGGAAATTGAATTAAGGGGTATCATAGGGAAACTAGGGAAGATAATCAACTCTAATGGCATGAAAAATATTTTGAAGAAAGGCCAAGAATGAATAAATGCACAATTATGCTCACTCGATGTTCAAACATCAAAATAATCCATTTATACAAATCTCTAAAGAGTCTTGGATAGTCATTCAAAGGTATTTGAGGCTCCCAAAGGTCTCCCACCTATTCGTGATAATGATCATGCTATTCACTTGATTCCAGGAAGTGTTCCTCCAAACATCAGACCTTACAAATATCCCTATGCCAAAAAGAGTGAAATTGAATGTATGGTCACAAAAATGCTAGAGGCAAGTATAATTCAACCTAGCCAAAGTTCTTTCTCTTCTCCAATAGTATTGGTGCACAAGAAGGATGGATCATGGTGTATGCGTTCATATTATAGAGAGCTCAATAAGCTCATTATTAAAGATAAATTTCCCATTCCTATCATTAATGAATTGCTGGATGAATGACATAGAGAAATTTACTTCACCAAATTGGATATTCGTTCCAGATATCATCAAATTAGAATGAAGAGAAAATATATTCTAAAAGAAACATTCAGAACTCATGAAGGTCATTATGAATTTTTGGTCATGACTTTTTCCTTACAAATGCACCTTCCACATTTAAAGGTTTCATGAATTCCACTTTCAAACCCTTTCTTAGAAGATTTTTTCAGTATTTTTTGATGATATACTAATCTACAACAAGGCTTGGAAAGATCATGTTCAACATGTTGAAAAGGTGCTTAAACTGTTGGAGGAGAAACAATTGTATGCAAAACCCTACAAATATCTCTTTGGGGAACATGAGGTTGAATATTTGGGTCATATTGTATCTCATGACGGTATTAAGGTATACCCTAGTAAAATCAAAACCATTAAAGAATATAAAATCCCCACAACCCTAAAGCATCTTCAAGGATTTCTTGGGTTGACGGGGTATTATCACAAGTTTGTTAATAATTATGGGAAAATAGCAACACCTCTAACAAATTATTGAAGAAAGATGCATTTTTTTAGACTCCAAAATCAACTAAGACCTTTAACATAGTTACCAATCAAACAGTAACTATACTAAGTTCTCACTTTTTTAAAGGTAGAAAAACTTCATCTGATTTTGAAAATTGTTGATTTATAATACATCTTTTTTTTAGCATATTTTTTACACTTTAAATTTTCTTATGTGTCAAGTATGAACAATTTTTTGTTAGATGTTAGTGATTTTCATGATGATTTCAAAAAGCGTTGATGCAACATCAATCCTTTTTTAGGGGGGCTTATTTTTAGTGATTTAAATTTTCTAATGTATTAAGTATGGATAATTATTTTTAAAATTTAACAATTTTTGAAGTAGTTATCTTCTTCTTTTTTTTCTTCCTGGAGATGTTTTTTTAAATGTTTTTAAGGTTTGTGTATTTTGTTTTTCTTTCCAATTTTTTTTTAATGAAATCTTCATTTTTTTGCATAGTTAAAAAAGAGCAAATTTTTTAAGTTAGGATTTTATATACATTTATGTATCGTTAATAATTTTAATAGGAAAATTTTAACAAAAAAAGGTTCTAAAATAACATTTTCTATGAATTTTATGTCAAAAAATAATACTATTCACAGTTGTTTTTACAAAAAATATGATTCTCATAAAAATTAAAGTGAAAATCAAATAATACAAATATTACACATATAACAACAATAATTGAATACTTATTCTTATTAGAAAATCTCAAAGTCAAAACAATACAAGTATAACTAATGAATAGTTCTCAAAATTGCTCTTGATTAGCAAACATAACTTAAATTTCATCAACAATATCATATAATCCATGCTCATAATCTTCTAGAGCTTCATTATTGTCTTCTTCCATAGTGTTTTGTGCTTCATTTTGGTCATTTTTCTCTTCTAATGGATCTTTGATGTCTGCAAATCTCCCAAAGTATCCATTTTCAATCATTCCATCTAAGGGTGGTTGATGTTCCTTCGTCTTTTCTGCGACAAGTGATTCATCAAAATCCCCTTTCCTCAAACCAACTTCTTGCATTACATCTTGAAGAAATTGAATACCATTAATCCTTTGTTGAATAAAATTGCATTGTAGTGAGTCTTTTTCAATAGCTATGCAATTTCTTCCTTTTTATAGGCAACATGTTAGTGTTTTACCTGATCATCAAGTACAAAAGAAATAATTTGTTAAATTAGTATTAAAAAAATGAAATTCAATTTTATATAATAAAACTTACTTAAACCTGAGAACAAATTCAAAACCCAATCTCCTTCATTGGAACATAAATCTATAAGATAATTAATCAATGTCTATGATTTTTAATAATTGTTAACTATCTCTTCTTTTGCATTTTCCTTACAACAACATCATGAACCAATACTTGGTTATGACACTTTCCATCTACTAGATTCAGAAGAACATGCTTATAACTGTCATATTTTGTTCAAGATTCTATATGAATAAACTCACAATCATTTATAATTGGTTGATCTCCGCAACGAATAAGATTTGACTTTTGCTTGTAACATGAAATAATAAAAATTAAATTAACTTGTACATAAATAATTTTTTTAAACATTAATTAAACAAACAATTTCAAAGCATTACCATGTAAGTTGCATCCTTGAGTTTGTTTTTCCCTTGAAGCTTGATAGTATCATTCCAATTTGTGTGTCTAAATGAAATGTCACAAATCTCCAAAGTGGTGATTTTGTGACTTCTTGAAATCTCGTAACCACTTTATTGAAAGCTTGATAACTATAAGGTTCACTATCATATCCTATGTTTGGGAAATTGAAACCACGAGGGATATTTGCAATAACTAGGGAATATTCCCCTTTAGGTATGAGATTTGCAATGTCTTCACAATCACCTAGTATAATTTGATAATGGATAGTGATATTTGATTAAGGTGAGTATTAAGTTCAACATTCTGAATACATTGTTTTCTTTGTCTTTCCAACTTAATTTTTTCAATAAATATTTTGAAACTATATGATACTCCATTTGCATCCTTCTTCGCCATCTTTAAGGAAATAAACAACTATATGTATAAGTAATAAAATAAAAATAGTTTACATATGAGTAAAGTGAATTTATATATCAACATACCTTTTTGAATGCAAGATAAAAATATTTTAGCGTTTTTGTAGAACTTGAATCTAGGTAGTTGCATACAACATCATTTCAACTCAGTTCATTCAACATTTTAACCATTTGTTCTTGTATTTTCATATAAAACTTATGACTAAATAAATAAAGTAAAAAATGTTAATATAGTGATATGTATAACAAATACTACCAACAACAACATATTATATTTAAAAGAAAATCATAATCCAAAAATAAGTAAAAATAATTCAACAAACTTACTTTTGAAGTTCCTCGCACATTTCATCCAAGGATAATTCACCCGACTTCACACAATATAATATTGATTTGAAAAGTTTGTCATCCTTCACTCCTTGCATTTCTCTCCAAGGTGTGATAGTCATATCATTTGGAAGATTCTTGATTTCAAGACTTGTCTTACTGCTGGTACATATTAAGGGTTTATAATTTTTAACCTTCTGATTTTTTATGTCAATATTCTCCCACATGTTGAAAATATCATCAATCAAATCCCATATCTCCCCAATTCTAAATGCCAACTGGAAAATGTTATCCATACCTCTTAATATATCTGAATTTACTTTTCCACCTTTTGCATTGATTTTTTCCTCAATTTGATAACCTATTTCCATACAACATTGCTTCTGAAAGCTTAGAGTAACATTTGCCTTATCCCCACCACAATTTTCTTCAAATTCACTATGAATAAATATGACCCTTTAGATGAAAGTCATAAATGATACATTTGCTTCTGTATTTGCTTCATGTATGATAAATTCACTATGAATAAATACTTTGCTTCTGTATTTGTTAAACCAACATAAATGATACATTTCATTGTTTCAAAAAGTGAGTTATTGGGATATTCCTCCATCAATTGTCTTCTAGCCTCTGCAGAATGGTTCCCCCCAATTACATAATATTTATATTCAAAACATCTTGACCTATCAAATGCCTCTTTGTTGGGAACTTCAATTGGATCAACAAGGACTACATAATCAATCACATGTGCATATGGATTGTACCTAATCAATGTTTTCACGTTATGAACATGAAGGTGTTGTGGTTTTCTAATTTGATATTTCGATTTTCCTTCATTTGGCTTATAGAATTGGCTTACACTAAGCCGAAATGTATAGCTGCCATTAACCAAGTTTATCTTCATCAACTGATTTCAAATGTCATTTTGTTTTGGTTTAATAATGTCATCCTCTAAATCAACACTTGGTTTTATTATTTCCCTACTGCCTTTAAAGCTTTCACTATGATCTTCAGAGGTGCCCATGATTTTTTCTGAACGACCAACTTTTGATTTCTTCCTTCTATCCGCTAACATATTTTCTTCTAAATAAGAAATCTCTTAATCATTAACTGAAAAAGTGACATTTGTGGGCATTCTTTTTTTCTTTTTTCTTTTATAGCTCTTCTCCTTTTCAACGAGATTTCTTATCTCATTGTCACTAATTGAAACATATTCTTCAGCTTCAGCTTCCACATCTTCAAAAGTAACATGTTTAGATTTACTAAATTGATGTGTTTTAGCCATTCTTTCCTGATCCCTTGTATGTACTCTTGTAGTTTCAACAAGTATTATTTTTTTCTCCTTTCTCCTATCTTCTTTTGTTGTCTCTATGTGGAAATTGTTGATCATATTCATAATATATGTCTCTGTATAATAAATTCCCTCCAACATAATTGAAAGACTCTTAGAAAAATCCTATCAAAAAAAATATAATATGTCAATGATAAATAAATTATAAAAAAATATAATGATACTTACAATAATGCATAACACATAAATATAAACAAACAAACTTACAATGTTTTTATTTATTATAAATCAACGATTTTTCTATTAAATTATGAAGAGATTACATCGTTTGGAGCTCTGGTAGAAAGAAAAATTAGCCTCAATCCAACCAATTTTTTTGGCTTTCAGGTATAGACAAAACCAAAAAGACAACGACTTGAAAAAACATGAATTTTCCACGAATAGAGTCCATCAAGCACAAAATTTACCCAAGAAGTACTTCCAGCTAAAAATCATTCAGTTGAATCTCGACAACTTGGCCATCATGTGCAGTATGATGGAAAGCCTCGTGGATGTGAGATTCCACGTGAGCCATCTAAGTCTCAAAGTTGTCCATACACTCCTGGAGGTGCCTATGGTTCCTTCTCTGTGTGGTCTGTCTATCCAAAATACATCGTTGATTCCTTCGAATAACTATCAAGAGACCCACCAACTGAACATTGTCCTCATTCTAATCTTGAGATAATTGTTCTATTGTGTGCTGCAACAAACAAATTTTCTCCTCAAGTGAGTCAAAGGGAGCTGGGAGATCTAATTTTCCTAGTGAATTATGCGCAGGAGGCACCATCTCCCCTTCTTCCTCTTGTGATTTCCTCCTCCCCTCCGAGGATGGCCTTGTTTCCTCTGCATGGAGAAAATGTGGAAGATTCCTGGACTCTTCTTAGGCTTGGTTTTTTGCTTTTGTAATCCTGAACTCCAGGTAGCTGGTTGATTAACACACCCCGATATTCATGCCGAGTCAGTGGTGGGCAAGGGAATGCTAAACCCAACTATTTAAACATCAACCTAAAGAGGATAGATTGATCCTTGACTAGAAAGAACAAACTTGTTTACCACTGTGGAGCAGATAGCAACCTTTCTTCTCTTCCCTTCAAATTTTGGCCACATTTCTCGTAGAGGTGTGATATTCTACCACCTAGGGTGAGAGAGCTAGCTTCTTCCTGACCCCTTCCATGTGAATTTGTGTATCGCCCCTCCCAGTTTCGGCTTCCTATCCAAACTAAAAATAAAATTAGTCACTCGACCATGAGAAAAATAACTAAATGTTACTTGTGAGAGGGCCTGTCAAGAGGTAGGGTTGGCAGTTGCTTCATCCCCAACATCAGGAAGAGTTCATTCTCCTTCCCTCTTCACCAAAGTTTCTCCGAGCTTGACACTCGAGTCTTAGGAAATTTGTCCACTCCAAGGGTTGAACAAGAGAATTGCATAGGCAATGAATACAACTGTGGTCTAGTGACTGCAACACCACCTCAGAAAAGAAAGGGAGCTGAGGGGATATGCCTTGACAAAATTGCTAACAAAGCAAATGGCAAAAACCATATCTATGCACAACAAAGCCTCTAATGTTTCCTCTCCCATGCTTAAAACTCTCTCATACACACCAAGAGGCTTCTCCAGATCTCTACCCAAGGTGCATTTACTATGTCGCATCCTTACCATGTGTCAGGTGTGGTGAGAGCTTGCTACTTGTCCAGCTGGTTGCCTTGAAAAACACCCCCACTGGGGAAAGCAAACTTACAATGTTACTTGCAATGTCGATTGTAATTTCATTACACATCTCTGTAGAATATTCTGAAATGTCATATTTTATCTTTAAGAAACGATATCTAACCTTCTCATGTGTCTTAGACAATTTTATAAGAACATAAATAATATGTGTGTTCGACACTAAAAATATGTCTCATACTTTGCCAATCACCTCATAATTTTCACCATAATCAATCCAATCACAATATAGATATATTTGTACACCTTCGTTGCTTTGTCTATCTTTAACATACCATGAAATTTTTGTTTTATTTATTTCTTATGTCATTTTCTATTTTGAATAATCTTCGATGAATTTGAGAGCACAGTTGCTTGACTTTTACCATGTGTCTCACAACGATTCCATTCAACAATATTAATAGAGGGTCTAACTGCAACTTTAGATGTTGCAATTGTTGCCCTTGATCTAGAAAAGTTCACAAATACCTGTTTTGTTATATTAAAAAATAAATATAAATTATTTATACCATGAATTTAAAAAAAAGTTAATTATGTTAGTAATTTTTTAAAAGTAAAAATCATGGATGCGGGTGAATAAATGCGTTGTCATTGCACAGCAAAAAGGGATGGCAAGTGGCGAAGACAATTGTTCGGCCATGCTTCCCTCCAGAACTCTACCGTAGGAATTTATGAAGATTTAATGCAGTGCGCAGGACGAGGTAGACTTGCTCTATTGGTTAAGATGATGCTCTCGGATTGCTTCCCCCATACTCATTCTCCTCTGAATCTTATCTCTCTCCCTGATGCCGCAGAGCCGAGCCTGTGCACGACTTCAGGGAGAAGAGGCCAGCCTGATTTGGACGAGACTGCCCATTTCTCGCTCAATCTCCTTCATAGCCTACACTCTGATACTTCGGACCTTCACCTTGGCACTGATCTGAATACCTCTGCTCCTTCGGCCCCCTCCAGCAATTCCACCCCTGTCTCCGCCCTTCCTCATCCCAATTTATTCCATTCAAGCTAGTTTAGCATGCCTCGGTTGCGCCATTGGATGCGCTGTCGGAGGGGTGGCAGTAGAGGCAGAGAAATTCGGCCTCCATCCCAGTCCCACTCGGAATCTACCCCCTCTGCCGCTTCTTCCCCCTCTTTTGCAACTCACTTCACAGGACGATATCCTACCACCCACAGCGGACGAGGACGCGAGCAGACGGAAGGTCCAAGGCGTGATGTAGAGGCCGTGCATAATTGCCACAATTTCTGTAGCATTCGAAGAAATACCTCAAAGCACATATGCCCCAGCTAGCCATATCCCGAAGAAGATAGTTGCAGGCAAAAGGAAAGCCCCTGGCGTTAACTCAGGGGAACGCAGAACTCAGGAGGACGCTCCAAAACACAAAGGTGCAGATCATGGAGGAAATACCCCAACCCGAGCCAAGACGATGGAGGAAGCATCGAGAGTTCAACAGGTTGCGGAGGATGAGATGGAAGAATACAAATGTTTGATTGTCGAAGAACCTCCTCACTCCAATGACACTTAGTTGTTCCAAGCTTACCCTCCTGCCAGGTCATGAGCTCACGGATTCCCATGTCAGTGGTCCATTTTGTCGTTTCCTGTGTGAAAATGCTGTCAGCGGTCTATTTTGTTGATTACTGTATGCAATTGTTGTTAAATTTCAATGTGAAATCTGATAAATTGTTCCAGACTATAACCCCTGCGTGGGCAGCAAACATTTCAATTTTGGACTGGTTTCCCCATTGCGGGTAGTCAATTTTAGAAATAGATTGTTAAACAAAGCTTATTTTGAGATCTAAACTACAGAGGCCGGTGCCTCCTTGTACCATTTTGTTATATCAATAGATTTTGACATATTTGACAAAAAAAAAATAACAAAACATCATAACATCCAAAAAAAAACGTAAAAATAAATAAATACAACATAAAAAAATTAAAACTAAAACAGAAAATTTAAATAAAAAAACATAAAATTATATTTAAAAAAAACAACATCAATTTAAATAAAATTTAAAAACTAACAATTAAACAATTAAAAAAATACAAATATTGAAAAATGATTAAACTTTTAAACTAACAAATTTAATTTAATAAAATAAAAAGCTAAATTTAATTTTTAAAAATCAATTAAAAAACATAAATTAAAAAATTAAAATAAAACAACAAAACTATAATATAAATCTAAAAATAAATAAAATCAAAATTTTAAAATTTAAATTATAAAACATAAAACTATGAAAAATTTAAATAAGAAAATTAAGTATATATATATATTAAACAAAAGCAAAACAAAAACATCTGATAGAATTTGAGTCAGAAGCTTAGGGAACCAGAGGAACTACTCCATCTATGACAATGTGATGCTCACCATAATGGATGTTTTGGCAAAGTTCCAACAAAATTTGGTGAGTGGCAGATTTGTGGTTAGGACTGGTTGAACAATTTACAGTATTTCCTCAAACATAGGGGCCTAAATGAGAGGCAATAGAAATGGGTGATCAAGATACAAGCTTATGATTTTGACATTGAGTATATGAAAAGAAAAACAAATATTATTGTTGGTGCCCTTTCCAAGAAACCAATCGCATGTCCCCTTATGGAGATTTCAGCTGATTGGAAATCACACACGCTAATGGAATATTCCAAGAATAAGTTTGCTTGTGACTTGATGAATGGTCACATTTGGGATGACAAGTACAAAGTGGTAGATGACATTATCTTCTACAAGGATGGAATATATTTACTCCCTTGGCAGGGCACCGTGGATACTAGAAAACTTATAGGAAAATTAAAGAGGTTCTCATGGAAGGGCCTGAAGGATGATGTGTTCCAGCATGTGAGAGAGTGTGTAACATGTTAGCAGAACAAGTCAAAACATACTCATCCTATGGGCTTATTACAATCTTTTCTTATTCCATAAAAAAAGTGGGAGAGTGTGTTAATGGATTTCATCACAAGTCTACCAAAGGTGCAAGGTCAAGATTGCATTAATGTAGTTTTTGATCAATTGACCAAATTTGTGCATTTCTTAGCAATTTCATCGAAGTATAAGGCAACCCAGGTGGCAGAGTTGTTCTTTAGGGAGGGGTTTCAGCTCCATGGGCTACCTAAGTATAGTGTTAGTGATAAGGACATTGAGTTTCTCAATGCATTTTGGCTGGACATTAGCAGGCTTGGAATAAGTGGCTGTATCTAAGAGAACATTGCTACAACACCACTTACCACATGTCCATTAGTATGACCCCATTTTAAGCATTGTATGGATTTGATGCTCCATTTATGGATTTGGCATTTAGGGATAACAAGGCCCCTAAAGCCAAAGATTAGATACAGGAAAGCCATAATATCCTTAAGATCCTTAAAATATGTAGGCTACTCATAACCAACAAAAGGTGTATGCAAGAAAGCACAGGGTTGAGCGCAATCAGGAGGTAGGAGACTTCGTTTTCTTGGGGTTGCATCCATACAAACAATCTTCTCTAAAGAAAAGTGGTACAAAAAAGTTGAAATTGTGCTCTTGTGGTGCCTACAAAGTAAACAAGAGAGTTGGGGAAGTACCTTACAAGTTTGAGCTACGAGAGGAAAGTAAGATTCATAATGTTTTTCATGTTTCCTCAAGAAGTAATGGGAGAACCGTTTATTACTTTAGCAAAGTTACCCCCTCTAGACAAGGACAACATCTAGTATTGATCCCTGAAGAGATTTTGGAAGTCAAGGAAAGGAAATTGAGGAGAAAAGTGATCAAAGAGCATCTTATCAGGTGGAAAGACTTGCTAGTAGAGGATGCTACGTAGGAAGGAGAGAAGCTTTGCAACACCCTAATTTGTAGTTGCTTGAGGGTAAGCAATCTCAAGAATGGAGGAATGTAATGTCCCTCTCCAAATGATCGCTCCAGGAGAAGAATTCGGTGGCTTATTTATTTTTTGTAAGCTATAATCAGTCAAAAAGGGGATTTGTTTGCTATGGTATTTTTTCTTTTCGTATGATGGTTGGGTTATTTATTTAGTAAGGGATTTTACAATGGTATTAATAAACAAATCTATTGTATTCAATGAATTTATTTGTTGTGACATATTGTTTTGGGTATATTGATTTGTCTGCTATGGTATTTTACTTTTGGTACGATGGTTGGTTTATTTGTTTAACAAGAAGGTATTTGACAATGGTATTAATAAACAAACCTATTGTATTGGTTGAATTTATTTGCTGTGATATATTGTTTTGGGTATATTGGTTGAATTTCTTGTCTAGAAAGAAGAGATTTTACATTTAAGGAATGAACATTAAAGCTTATCTATGTTAAAGACAAGATATTGTAAATGGACTATCACCAAATGTTAGACACCAATTTTTGCTTTGGTTTAAGTGTTTAGGGTTTCCACTCCTATATACCTCCCTCAAACTAAAGCTTTCCCATGAAACCCATAAACTAAACCTTTCCCATGAAACCCATAATTGGTTGCACCCTCACCCCACCTCCACTTGCACCTTCATGTAGAATATCCCTTTTCCCTCATGAATACAAGTCTCTTCCATATTTATCTTCAATGATATCGAGTTAGCATACTATTTTTATAAAAAGAAATAAAAACCCCAACCTCCATTGACTTAATATAAGTTTAAACAATTGAACCATAAACCTTATCCCCTATACCCTTACTCAACGTGACTTAGAATACAGGCATCTTAATTTCCTTATTATAGGAACCCAACCCACCAATGGAAGATTTTCCATTTCCTTGTTATAGGAACCCAACCCACTAATGGATGTTTTTCCTCTTTTAGCATAAAGTCCTCTCTTTCTTCAACATTTTTATGATTTTTTTTTTATAATTAAAATATATATAAAAGATAATTGGGATAAATGTAATTATCCTCATCTCTACCAATTCCAACATATAACATTAAATTCATTATAAATATATCTTATTTTAAATATTATTATTTGAAAAATCCTCGCACATGTAATATTTAAGTTCATAATAAATATATCTTTATAATAACATTTCAGTATTGTTATTTGAAAGAACTTTAGTTACCAAAAACATATATATTTTTCATATAAAATATAAAAATATTTTTAAATTAAAAATTATATATTCAAATTTATAACATATAAATCTTTTATAAGTAAATTAACACTTGGGCTTGGAGTATGATTAAAATTGTTTCTAATTAGTTAAAGGCCTTTCTTTTTAAGGAAATAGGTTAACAGCCAAGACCAAAAGGCATCTGGTAGTAGTGGAAGCATGCCAGTTACTACCACTAACAAGGTTGTATGGTTTTCTTTGAATAAGTAGTGGAAGCATGCCAGTGACTACCACTAACAGGGTGGTGTGGTTTTCTTTGAATAACGGTGATGACTCAACCTGCATTTGCCGATAGCAGCTAGAGAAATAATTATCCCAGCCTGCATTTGCCGATAGCAGCCAGAGAGATAATTATCCTCACTACTGGTTTGACAACTGAATTATGATAAGTTTTCCCACCGGATATAAAAATACTAAACTAACTTTAATTCAACTCTCTTCTTTCCTTTACTTTGTCCTGTCACTCCTTTGTTTTGCATATCCTCTGGATTTCCATCCAAAACTAGTTTTATCCATCGGCCGTCGTTCCGATTTCTTGGTATCATCTTTATTTAATCTCTACACAGATTATCTTAACGATATCTGTAAGTATGGAAATACCATATGTTTAAATGGTTCTGTAAAAGCACGTCAGTTTTTCCTCGTTGGTATTCTTTTAGGATTGCGGTTATATTTATCTCTGACCCGAGATTTCTACATTGGAATTTCTTTTAGTTTTAGTTCTTTAAAATCGTTATGAATATTATGGATATATTCAAAATGATTGTATTAAACCTATCAAGTGTCTGTAAAATTGCAGGTGTTGTTGAATCATGAAACTCGTAGAATATGATTCAAATACATGTCGTTAGAAAAAAAAATGAGAATGCAATATGTAAAGAAAAATCTCAATAACACTAATCCTCAATAAGTGGTGCCAATTCAAGAGTAATATTAATTGTTTGGAATATAAGCCTGTGCATTTTGAAGGTTTTTTTGTGCCTCCCTATTAATCCAACACTTCAATGCAAATTAGATTCATGGTAGAGCTGGGTTTGTATGTTTCACTGATATAAGTTCCTGTGACCATGAAAATTGGTAAGGCCATGATATTTCAGCATGTTTCAGCATTATATTTGAATTCTATTAACTCAAAGAGTCAGAAACTGTATGTAAAATTCCACTAACATTACAACATGGATATAGCTAGGTAGATAAAATCGCAACGTCTTTTTATTTTTATATCCATGCATGAACAACATTGGGTATTTATGGTTGCCCAAAAATAATGGGTGTAACCCCTTTGGGGCAGTAGAAACTCAAACTATATAACCATCATGATCAGGGCACAAATAAGCTACTATTCAGAGGAGATCAAAATTGATATAGGATATAAACAGTATCAACAATGGCAATGGCCAGACTGTTAATAGCTGAGAATCCAAACTCGGTTAGTGATGGAAAAAAACACTCCTAAACCACAGTCCAACCGACTCACTGTTTCATGCTGTGAATGGGAGGAGGTGATAGAGCGTCGGACCTGGTAACCCCTGCATGCAGCAACAATATTTACTTCTCGTCACCATGCCTGAGATCAAAACTTATTAAATGGAACGATGTTTGTGAATATGATGATGATGACAGATTTAAGATTCCTGTGGGAAGGGAGATTTAAATTGTAGGGCTTCAGGAGAATTTTCTACAGTAATCATCTTTTCAGACAAGTCTACATTTCCAATTCTTCAAGATGAATCCAGTTAAGGATTCGAAAAGGGAACTTCTCTGAAAAGATGAATACTATGGCAAATTCTCGGGCAGCCCTACAAAAGGGAACTTCTTATCCAGTTAAGGATTCGAAAAGGGAACTTCTCTAAAAAGATGAATACTAGGCAAATTCTCAGGCAGCCCTACAAAAGGGAACTTCTCTGAAAAGATGAATACTATGGCAAATTCTCAGGCAGCCCTACAATTATGATGATGTTAGCTTACCAGAAGCAGCAGCAGCAGCGGTGGCGTGTTTTACTTGGTGATATTCCTGACACAGAGCACAGCATTCCAATAGGCAATGAACGCAGAAATCAGACCTGCTGTTCCCAGGAAGCTTCAACTTCTTTCTCAGTCTTTCTCGGAATCCACAGGAATAACAGCAGTGCAATCCAACTAGTGATAGCAAACAATAGATGCCTCCATTCATCAAACATGCAACTGTCAATCCTCAAAAAACAACAACAACACAATATCAATCAATCAATTCATACAGCCTTCCATTATCTGTATCTGAAACATAAAGAATTAGAGCTATTAATCTTACCCTTGGATCCATCATTTACAAACTGAGCAACTCTTCCAAATATGATGCATGGTGCAATTGCTGTCATACAACCTGCACGACTAGAAATTCATCAATGTAATTTTCACGGTCAGCAAGGAATGAAACCCTAGCTAAGGTTCAAGAAATAAGGGTTACATACATGTGCCCTGATCTTTATGGCAGTCGAAAATCCCAGCCTTCCACGACTGCCAATAGCGTTGAACCGTGAATGGATAGCTGGCGTGCTGGCGATGCAAGGAATAGAACTCGGAACCTCCAGGTCTGTTAAGAGGAGGAGGACAGAGCCTTGGTGGCGTGCCCTCTGGTTCGAGACTGCGAGGAATATGAACACCTTCTACATCGAATTCACTGTCATAGCAAGACAATTCAAGCTTCTTCTCCTTCTCCATCGTATGTTATAACACTAATTCCCCTTTTTTATTGAATTCAGCACTAGTACTGCTCATGTATGCAGCAAATAAATAAATGGAGAGTTGCCATCCAAACAGCATCGATTTTTCACGGTCATCTGTCTTAAAAAGGAGGGACACCTGAGAGATTCGGGCGCGAGTAGTATCTCAAAGATAGACAGAAACTGAACAGCATTCATTGTTTATAATGATTATATTACAGCAGGAGGACGACGGAGGTCTCAACTGAACCGACCCCTTGTCTTGTCGGCTCATGTGTTAGTGGCAATAATAATATTCTTAATCATATTCCTTCATTCAGTTGGCGGCGGGGGCACCTCACAGTAATGCCGCCGGAAACGGCCATGAAAACTATCCTGTCCTTCTCAGTTCACTAGTTTCAGGTCCGGTCCTCTTCATCATGAGGAGAATATTATGTGATTTGGTTTTTTTGGAATATTTATTTTTTAAATTTGTTTTGAATGGTACTTTGTTAGTGCAAGAGGATATAAGCAAATTTTATTGGGTTTTAGAATATAAAATTTGTTGGAATTTTTTTTAATTGAATTTTTTCAAAAACTGAATTTATAGATATAATTTGATAAAAAATTATTTTACCAAATTTTGTTTAAAAAAATTTCTCAAACTTATAATAATTAAACTAATTCATAAATTACAAGTAAAATAAAATGCTAACCTAGGAAATTGCTAAACTTGGAACCATATTTCCTTAAAGGTTAGTGTAATGATTTAAGATTTTTGCTAAGGATGATAGGTTTATATCGCCTCAATGGATTATCTGTATGCTTTTTCTGAAAGGAAGACTGGGCATTTCTATGCCTCATCCTAATCTCGAATATGTATTGATGATCTTTATATACTCTTAATATAAAGCTATATTGGTTTTTTTTCTCTGAAAAAGAAATGATTTAAGAAATCAGAATTTTGATAAATCATAGTCTCCACCATGAAATTTGGATTATATTAAATTTGAGAGATTTGAGAAATTTTTTATACAAGGTTTTAAACACTACAACAAAGCTTATCATCATGTCACTAGTTTTAACAACAAAGCTCATCATCATGTCACTGGTTTTAACAACAAAGCAAATCATCATGTCACTTGTTTTTAAAAGTCTGTTCAGATTTAACAAAAAGGTGGAAGATCCTTTTACTTACCAAAATTGAACTTAGATAAGGTTGGAAAAGTTATATAGATATATAAGGTTGGAAATTTAATAACAAAGCTCATCATGATGTTATTTGTTTTAGAATGTTTCCTCAGATTTAACAAAAAGATTTTTATGATCATATTATTTGAAAAAATTAAATTCAAAAGAAGAAGAAATTAATTATTTTTTTTAATTTTTAAATAAATAAATTTAATTTAGAGAATTTAAAAATAAAATTAATTTTTTTCTTATATATTTTACTTAGTATATATTCAAATATATGGTTTAATTTATAGAAAAAATGATTTTTTTCATTGCTATTTTTCTGGTTAATTTTAATAATAACAGAAAATTTTAAAATTTTGAGTTTAAATTGTTTCATCTGCATAATTTGAGTGTACCATGCAGTTTTTCAAAGCCCTGAATCTATTTATGCATTCAAAATTGTATTTTAAACAACAAATCTTGAAATTGTGTTGCACCAAAATTCCAATGAAATTTCGTCTATAAATTAAACTACACCTATAAGAAAAGTTTTAAAGATTGCTATATTTATTATTTTTTCTTAATTATCAATAATATAATAAAAAATTTAGAGATTGTTATATCTATTATTTTTTTCTCTAACTTTTTCTGGTCTAGATTGCAGATTCTAAAAATATTATGAAATAAGAACATTACAGATTCTAAAAATATTATGGAATAAGACTGACACTTTGCTCATATCAATCTGCATAAAAAATATTCTTAAAATCTACCGTCTAAGTTCAATGTTTTTCATTCCCTTCAATTCGGCAGCTAATTTGATAATAAATTTTAATAAAAGTTGAATAGCCCAACCAAATCGCAGAAAGCTCCATTATTAAACCAGTAATCCTACTCCTTTGCCACTTGCTGCTAGAGTTCTTGAGTACCTCCCAGAGGCATCCATATTGACGTCTCAAGGTCGAAACTCAGGGCGTGTGGGACGTCGTCATCAATCCACTGGGCTTCTCATGTAATAATGGAAGAAGGCGAGCATGGAGGGAATGATGGGGAGATGTGAGGCGTGATGAACGCGTGTATCAGAATTGTTTATGAGGAGTGTATGGAATTATGGAGAGTGGAGTTGGCGCTGCGTGCGTGCTGCGTGAGATGATGGAAGTTTGAAGATTATTTCATGGCGTGTGCGCGTGAAATATGTGCTCTGGACTTCCTGCTTCGTTTCTCTGATTGATTGATTTGTGTTGGATCATGCAAATGTCTATGCGCCATCGGTTGCAGCACTGTAACATAATATTGTCGTCCGAATATTCATGAATTGCATCGTAATGGGGGAGTCTGCTTCTATTTTATTCACAGTTGTCTCATAATATATTTGTATATATGGAGATTACTAGGTTTAAAGTCCAAGGAGAATACCATATTCAACTCTACGTTAATAGTAAACACGCGCATTCATTGTTTTCTACTATTATGATGTTTATGTACATTATGGTAAGGTATTGTGAGCATGTGTGCATTCATTCATAAATTTTTGTTTTTTTCATCATTTTTGGAATGGGAAGGTCAAGAATGGGTCAATATCCATTACCATCCTAGGATCCTAGTTCATGTTACTTTCACAAATGTTCAAGTTACGAGTAAATATGTTATGGGGTTGATGTAGATCACTAAATATGAAAGGATGCTTAGCATGTTTGTAAACATGAGGAATGGGAAAGTCAAGAATGGGTTAATATTCAATATCTATTACCATTCTAGTTCATGTAATGGGTTAATATTCAATATCTATTACCATTCTACTTCATGTTACTCTCACAAATGCTCAAGTTACGAGCAAACATGTTATGGGGTTGATGTGACCACTAAATATGAAAGGATGCTTAGCATGTTTGTAAGCATGAGCTTTAGTTCCACAACAAATTATTTGTTAAAACTAAATATCTACTTTTTTCTATTTCTTTCTATTTGTTAATGCATCAAATAACATAATAAGCTTCTTTCATATTTGTAGCACACAATTTTATTAATGGAAAGTTCACCATAAACCATAAATTTTTTTCGTTTTTCTATGTTTGCATTACAGCTAATGTGTAATGAGAGACCATTATTAACTTGCACCTACCCAATAGAATATTCATGATAACGACACAACCTTCCTTAAAGACGTAGAAAAAGCCCCAACCAACTTTCTCCAAAATGCATATGTAAAATTGTATCTTCTTGCCACTTCAAGTGGTGATTACATGCACAAAGAAGATGATACCACCTGCTAAATATCAAGATGAAGAGGAATTGATGATACCACCTGCTAAATATCAAGATGAAGAGGAATTAATTGTAATGTGTTGAAGTAAAACCTCCTAATTTTTTAAAATATAATTCGAAAAAAGGAATATCTGGATCCATTATAAGACTTATCAAAGAAGATAAATGCTTAGGGTTAAGGGTTGCAAGGTAAGGTTAAATGTCTCCACTACTTATGTTGAGAATTGTAAGCCATTATGTTACCTGCAATTATGATTTCCATAGAATGAAACTAGCAACCACTACTCACTTGGTTATCCTTGGATGTTCAATCATGTTATAGAGCATGTATGTGTCATTTGTAGCTTCAGACGTTGTCTACATTCCCATGATCAAAGTAAAAATAAGAATTTGTCTATAAGAGTCCTCCTTAATTGAGAAATGCATACAATACTTCACATGTCTTGACAAAGTACAAGTTTGGCATATCCCAAAGGCTCAATGAAAATATCAATGGCATTATCAAAAATATCTTCATGATTTTCCATTAAGGCCACTCTTATGGTTACTCTATTCACCCTCCTTCACAAGTGGATTCTCTTTACTTATGCTCAAAACTACAACTTAGTTTGGGATTTCGTCATCATGGACTTTATTCTTGAACTTTCTACCCCTTCCTTTTGTACTTGGGCAAAAGCATGGAGTTGGGTTACACTTTTTAGCAAAGCGAGGGTGTGTTTTGGTGAAAAAAATGATGCTTTACTAAGCCTTTTTAAGCGCTTGATCGAGTAATTTTTAAGCGCATGATCAATCATTTAAACAAACCCTTGATTGAGCTCCTTTCTAACTCAAGTTAGGATCTTGATCGAGAGTAGGGCTCGATCGAGCTATATGGTTCGATCAAGCCTTATTTCTTATTTAAAAACCCAGGACGCAGTCTGTGCAAGCCGATTTGCAAAGACTTCAAGTAAGGAGTTCGACAAAGGATTTCTAAGCTCGATCGAGATGGAGAAACTCAATTGAGTTGCCCATTAACCCCGCTAACGACCCAAAGGCTCAAGCCAAGGTAGTTTTCCTGTCTTTTTTGTCTCTTTTATTTAATTTTTCTTGCAAAAAAACAAAAGACCCACAAAAATCAACTACGAAAATCACCATGAAAACCACAAAAAAATCTAAGAAAACCCTTGAAAACCATTAAAAAAAAAAAAATAATAAATAAATAAAACCCTATAATTTTAATTTTATTTTATTTCAATAGCATGTTTATTATGAATATTTTCTATGGTAAAAACTTTATTTTTTAATTATTTTATGTTTTAAAGTTTTTTCTTTAAAAAAAAATGATTTTTTGTTATTTAAAATGCATTTTAAATTTCTAACAAATTTGACCAAAAATATGCCAAAACAAAAACAACTAAACTATAATCAATAAATAAATAAAGAGCTTGTGATTGACATGATGAATATGGTTGCCCATGGTGAGCCTCTATTAAATAATATATATATATATATATATATATATATATATATATATGACATAACAAGCCTCAAGGGATGGCTCACTTGGTCGAGTTCATGTTGCTAAGTACCTCACCTATTAGGAGATCACGGGGTCAAATCTTCTTGAAGCCCTTCAGGTTGATCTACGTAGATTTTCCCGTGGATGTAGCGGCCACTCAGAGTCCGTGAACCGCCCTTAAAAAAATTAACTATGTCATTATAACTATAACTATAACTATAACATTTCTCTCACACACATATATATAACATTTAACATAGTTTTATTATTATTTAGCATAATGTGCTCTTCATAATAACATAAGATTGGTGATGCTCAACAACTTTTTAAGACTCGACTTTATTTATAAACTGTAATTTTCTTTAAATTTTCCACTACTCATATTTGTAGAATTATTTTAATTTAATGATATGGCAACTATATGTCTTAGTTCCCACCCTTATTAAATTTATTAGTTGAGTAATGATTTTGTAACTTACACTTCCTATATTTTTAGCTAACTATATAACATAACATAGTATATATATATATATATATAGAGAGAGAGAGAGAGAGAGAGAGAGAGAAGTTCAAGTTTCAACAAAGCATCATTGGTACATACATTAAATCCATGAGGAAAAGTTCATTTAAGGTGAATATAAGCATTTTGACTATCTTTCTAATTTGTACCATATTGTTTCACTATGTAGTGTGTTGTACTAGAAACATTGTCTTCATGTGCTTGCACCTAGTATATTTTAAGTGTCAAAGTCAAACATTATAAGAACTTGTCTTATGGAGTATTTGGTCGGCATGAAATTTTATTAGTTTTTCAAATAGGTTTATTTCATTTTTTACATATATTTACATATTTTTGTTTTATGAATAAAATGCATTATTTAGAAAAGGGAAAAAATGTAAGTTAGATTTGATCACTTTTTTTTTGTGTTTACATGGAACTTAATACTTTGGTTGATAATTTATCAAAAAAGAGACTCTAAAGTTTAGGACTTCAGCCTAGATTATTCTACTTGAGTTTATAAATAGTTTTCTTGTCAACATTCTTTCTATTTCAACATTTTTTCTTGGATTAGTTTATATGTATTATATATGTAATTTGCAGAGCCATCTCACATACACCCCCCAACCACAACCCGTCAAAGTGTTGGGGAATCTGTTGTACATGGTCGGGTTCGTGATAGATCATGTAGCCCAACTAGAGTGTGTGTTCCACTCGTAGATCCTCCCTCCTACACCAGTCAGAGTGTCAGAGTCAGTGTTTCAACGTTTGTTGATGATCTTGCTACCGATAGTGGACCTTCTTCACCTACTGCATGTACACCTCTTGCATTGTAAATCCTCTTTAACCTTTATGTGTCTATGTCTTGAAATTGTCTTTAATTTTTAAATAGTCTTCAATTGATGAGTTTGAATTTAATGTATATGTTATTATGCTTCTAGTTTGTTATATATATTAAATTATGTTTATGATTTGCAAACCCTCAACGGGACGAAGCTAATGATCACAGTGTAGTGTCGATCCCTCCTTGGAATGACATTATATCCATGATCACAATTGAGGATGTTAGGGCCTAACAGACATGGATCACGCGAAAGCTAGATAAAATCTCTTCTAGTTCACCTACTAGGTGTAGTTTGTCTTTGATGTTGGATAGCATCAAAAGATTTATCTATACATACCAGAGGGCAGGCCCATAGAGCCACCTCCTATATTCCATACATAGGATTAGGAGGCTGGAGGTTAGAGGCCCACATACTTGGAAGGTGGTGAAAGATTCCACCAAGAACATTAATGTTTGTGGGGTGTTGTTTGTCATCCATCCGGACTGTCATGCTAGACATGTTGGTCTAATTCTACTAAAATATTTTAAGAATGTTGATGTAACCCCTTTTGTTTATGATCGATTCATTGGAGCTTGGGGCCAGTTCCCCCACCATGACCAGGTCCCCATTTACTTTGAAAAGCATATATATGTGGATTTCGTGCTACATATGAGGTTAAATTACACCAGCATGGGATCTACGTTTTATGGACCCAGCTTGAGACGTAGCTATGATCGTGTCAGGGAACGTAGGGACCCTATGCATGTAACACCACCTTCGATATTATTGTCACAACCATCTCAGAGTGTGGGATTGTTGACGAAGCTAGAGCAGTTGTCACAACTCGGCGCTAATACTAGGCATACCATTGCAGATAGCATGCAGAGGAAATTGGTCTTTGCACATGTCGCATTGTGTGGAGAGATGAGAAGACCACCTTCATTGCCCCATGACCCACCAATTCCATTACATGATTATTCATATCTTGAGATTCTAGGGTGTGGCCAACTTTTATCATATGCACGTACGTGTCGTGATACCATCCGTGGCACTTGGAGGGTGCACGACCCATGTGACACAGACCAGGTACATATATACATAAATTTTGACTCTTATTGTCAAATTATACATTATTTATATTAATAAGTTCATATCATATTGCATTTATATTAATAAGTTCATGATAACATGCATACACAACCCAACTACATAAATGAGATTTTAAGGTCATCTGAGGGGGCAGTTGATCAGCCAGAGCAACCTCCTGTAGGTCATGTTCCCATGGCTCATTCTCCTTCACCTCCACCTCATAACACTCATGTGGAGGAGAGTCACTATGTACAACCACATGGACGAGCAGTTGAGGTAAAAAAAATTATTCCTAATATTTCAACATTTTCTTTTTTTAAGTTACATGTATACATGCTAATTAATTCATAGACTAATTATAATTTGTCTTTGTCATTGTGTACATAGGCTCAGATGCAGAGTGGTGTCAATGCCACAATTATGTGGACACACGAGTGGGATGTTGGGTATATAGGCATTGAGCCATAGGCAGGGGAGCACCAAACCTAGATTGATCAGGCCACCATCCCACCTGACTTCCATTTTCACTCAACTGAGCCATAGGTAGGGGACTAATTGAATGCACATTTCAAAATCATTTATTTCTGGATTGTTTATTTTGTCCAAATAATGTTCTAAGTAATTTGAATTTGAATGTGTTATACTGAAATACCATATTATGGACGCTTACTTTGCGCAATAGAACACATAAGAGTTCTAGAAGTGATACTTTCTAGAGTAGATCATAGATAGTTTGTATATTTTTAGGCCCATTTCATAGGGTACATTCACATGTGATGCAAACTTTGTATATTTTCATACATGGGTAGTTTATGGATGCTTTTTATTTTAGTTTATGGATGCTCATGTATAATGTAATTTGTAAATATTTTCATATGAGCAATTTATTATCATCCATTCATTATTTAGTCTATGGATGTTTATTAATCTTAATCTTATCATACAATTTTGACTTCTCGCTTCATAAACTAAGAAAATAAGTACAATCTTAGACCATGATGGAAGTCACTTTGATACTTAAAATAAACTAAAATATATCATTTTTAAATTAAAAAACACAAATAGGATTGAAATAAGTTTTAAATAAGATGTCTTCAACTAGTAAACAACAAATAAGTTTTATTCAATTTTATTTCTTTTGAGGTCATCTACAAGAGTTTAGTCATAACATATATAAGTCATATGTATTGGAACTTAATATACCAAAAAACAATTAATGATATATGCTTTTAGATATTTTTATATAATTTTATGAACTTTCCTAAATTTACTTGGCTATCCAAATATTTCAATCAATTCCATATCTTAAGACCCTTAATTAAGAACATTCAAGAAGTAAAATTTAAAAAAATAGCAAATTTGATTTCTAGTTTCATAGACTAAGGTAATTAGTACAATCTTACTATGATGCAAGTCACTTTGATACTTAAATGAACTAGAATATGATCATGTACATCAATTTGGTATTGAACTTGTAAAGTGTCTTTTAGTGCAATCAATGTATGTTAATTTAAGCAATTAATGATATGTTTCTATAATTTTATGAACTTTCCTAAATTTACTTGTCTATCCAAGTATTTCAATCAATTCCTTATCTTAATACCTTCAATTAAGAACATTCAAAAGTAAAATTTTACAAAATAACAGTTTTGATTTCTAGTTTCATAAGCTATGGAAATAAGTACAATCTTACTATGATCCAAGTCACTTTGATACTTAAAATAAACTAAAATATGATCATGTACATCAATTTAATATTGAACTTGTAAAAAGTGTCTTTTAGTGCAATCAATGTATGTTAATTTAAACAATTAATGATATGTTTCTATAATTGAATTTTACTAAATTACTTGCCTATCCAAGTATTTCAATCAATTCTTTATTTTTAAGACCTTCAATCAAGAACATTCAAGAAGTAAAATTTTACAAAATAACAATTTTAGTTGTCATATTGGCTTGTAGAAAGTGTCTTTTAGTGCACAATCAATGTATGTTAAATTACAATGATTTTACAAGATGTCAAAATGTAAACTACAAATAAGTTTTATTCGATTTTATTTCTTTTGAGGTTATCTAAAAGAGATTAATAGTCATAACTTGGTACACACACACGCACACACACACAATTTGTTGCACTTTTTACAACCCAATAGGAAGCATGTGCGTAACTCTTTCCATGTTTTGTGAATCCTCTTGGAGGCATTTATCAGGTTTATCATCACTGGTATGCTCCAAATACTATGCAGAGGGGGCCAGAACTTAATGGGAAATTTCAGGAATATCTTCGTGTAGGTTATGATATCGCAGTTCATAAATGGTTACTCAAGAACTGGTAATACAGTCAAAGGAGTGAGAGTGAGGGGAATTGATACCGTCGAGAACCAACTACGCTCTATGACTTGGCGAACATCAGAGAAACTAGCTAAAATCGCCATGCTGAGAAAATCATGTGTCAAATTAGAAATTTGCATTGTTTCGATTACGGTGGATTTTGAGTTGCAGTTTGTAACTCGCTGGTATAGATTCTTTAGATAAATAAAGGAGAGAGACGAGCAAGGAAGTAATGATGGAAGGTAGTTTGGGTCACACTCGAGTGTTATTGGTTGCAGGTAGGGAGACATATTGTGTCCAATTGTGGGTGTTATTGGTCGTGCCATCAAACTGCCAGGGGGGATGTGTAAGGGAGTATTTAGCAGTGCCCATTCTTATGGATTTATTAGAGGGATTATGCGAAGAAGGTGTAGTAGTAATAAAGTTCAAAGTGAATTCATGGTTTTAGGCATGGTAGGACTAAGCGAGACAAGGCTTGTAATGGGAGCCGAGGAGGGAACAACTGCAGGTGGTTTGTATTTTCAGGGATGTTCCGTGAGAGATACGTTGCATTAAAAGAAATTAAGATCGAATTACTTGGGATCTGGGCAAATCGGTACTCGACTTCCATCCAAGGATCTCGTCTTTAACATGCTTGTCCTAATTTATTTCCTTCCTTTTGACTAGCAGGATAGAAGGGGTCCTTGTCAACTCTCCCTTTCACTAACAGTCGACGTGGAGCATTATTCAGGAGCAGGGACCAATTCTCAGATTCTATCTACAGGTGGGGGGCTACCTTGATTACACTTGAGCTGCTCCGAGGTGCCACGAGGCGAACTTTGGAGGGACCACATACTACTGTTCCGTTGTAGGACTTTAGTCTAGCCACATGGCAGGCATGCAGGACGGAGGGTATCCATCCCCCAAGGAGTTGATTGAAGCCACTATCAATGCAGAGCGGGTGGTTATGTTCAGACTTCTTCAATTCTGGAATTCAATTGTGCAGGGACAAGAAAATGAGCTTGGAGGACTGAGGAAAGGTAAGGTGGTACAGAGAAAAGACGTGTCTCAAAGCCAAAAAATCACCCTTTACAGGCAGTGAAGGGGGAGCCGCCATTAATATTGGGAGTAGGGGCATACTAGGAAAGTATTGAACGATTAAGGCACAAGGCACTAGTGGGGAGGTGGCATCACCTCCATATGTCGGGGGATCAGATGAAAAAGTGGGTGGAAGAAATTTGGTTGCCTACCTTGAAATACAAGCCGAAGATAAGCATTTTCTTTAATGGATGGGCTGCATTTCACTTCCTAAATTCAGAGGATGCAAGGTTCATTTTGAAGGAGCCATGGGTGAAGGGTCGGGGATATCTTATAATGCAAAGATGGAAGGCGAGATTTGACCCATTTACTGAGGCACCTCGCAGACATTTCATCTAGGCAAAGTTGCCTGGGCTTCCTTTGGAGCTTTGGAATGTGGGAGCGATCATGGAAATTTCTAATAGAATTGGCAAATATTACTACTAGGATGAGGGCTCTTTCAGGCAGCTGGATAAGTGGATGGCATGGGTGCTTATTGAGGTGGACATGGGAAGAGGTTTGATTGTTGAGCTTGATATTAGATGGAGTAGCTTCTCTTTCACTTTGGCCATAGACTACTGGGGCATACCTTTTCGCTATCTCTTCATGTCCAGGGTTGACAAGAAGGGGAGATGGCTTGATGGGTTCTGGGTTTACTCAATCATGGCAGTCGAGACAGATGGGAGAGGAATTTGCTGCTCAAGGACCATAATTGGGCATCATCCAGGAGTCGCATGTAGACCAGGCACACAATTATGATGTTGGCCCAAGTAATTCTGACCTTCGAAATGATTCTGTTGTTAAATTGCATGTTGTTTCTGCACATCAGGTAGCATTCTAATCTACTTCAAACCTATTCGACTATGTCCCTTCCGTGGGGTTTGGGAAGGACCAATCTAAGGCTGAATTCATGGTTTCTATGAATAATCTAGACACGGGAGATACCCCTGGGGTTATCCCTAAACCTATGAAAAAATATCTACCGGCTCAGCTGTTTATTCTCCTTAGGGTCAGGTGGGTGGCTGATCTTCCCTTTTGTTTCCAAAAGATGGGAAATCCCTGACAAATTCACTGTCGCCCGACTGAGAGTTGGAAGCTCTCATTGTATCTGATGAATCCTTAGTTCCCTTGACCATCAAGAAGTATTTTTTCCAAAACCATGAGGCAACTGATGGAGGGCCTAGCTGTCGGAATTTCACCAACATGAAAAAATGAGCTCCCCGTTTCAAGAAAATTACTGAGTGTAATAATATTGAGTTATCCCCTTCTTCTGATCTGGAATCAGGAGGGGTTCCATTTTGCATTGATGCCTCATATATTGTTGGGAGGATCACAATTTCTGATGTCCATGGTACTCGGGTCCTTAGACAGGGAACGCCCGACCTAGGGGTCCCTCCATGACCATTATATCCTTGAATATCAAGGGGGTGGGAGCACCCCATAAAATCTGCTCTCTCAGGGGACTGGTTTGGTCTTATAACCCATCCTTGATTCTCCTACAAGAAACAATGACCTAGCATGAAAAGGCGATGGAATCTATGCTTGTTGTTTGTACTCATTGGTATGTATGTGCATTTGATGCCAATGGGAATTCGAGGGGATTGGGGGTGATGTGGAATACAAATATTTTTTATCTGGTGGCATACAATTTGTGTGCAAGAATTATAATGTCATGGTATAATATGGGATTCAACAAGTGATTAAGGATCATCAACACATATGCTCCTTATTTAGGTCGTAAACAATATTGGGACCGGGTGACAAAATCAGGCATTTTTTTGATGAGCTCAATTATTATAGCTGGAGATCTTAACTTCTCACTGGGGCCGACTAAGATTTGGGGGAATAGGGCGCGAGAGGATGGATTGTATTCTTATTTTGATGATTAGATGTAGGTTCAAGCTCTGGTAGATGTAGTTTCATACCCATTAGGTCCCACATGGAGGAATGGACGCACTTAAGGAGAGGGTATTGCAAAAATAATTAATAGATTCTTAGTGTGTCATTCATTGTTTCACCACCTTTCTAATCTGGAATCATCGATGCTTACTACCAGCATTTCAAATCATAAGCCTATTATGTTAGCATGGAGAGGGGATCATGATAAAAGATCTTATCCATTCAAATTTAATCCAAGGTGGCTACAGATGAAGGAATTTGAACATCTAGTTTATTCGGTGTGGAAGAGGTCATTGACTACGGGCCCTATGGACTGTTTGACTGCAATATCTACCAAGCTATCACAGTCAAAATGGGAAGCTCGAGTGTGGATTTCAGGGAAGAAATGTGAAGAGGATAAGACTCTTAGGGACATTGATGAATCCATCCGGATGCTCAATGATCCTACCGACCCCCTTTTCTTCTCTGATTCATACAGGGACAAGGTAATTGAGATGGAGGGTATTAAGCACTCAGTGCTACTGAAACAAGAGGAGGACATTCGTATGAAGAGTAGGGTGATTTGGGTTCAAGTGGGGGATAAGAACTCGAAATTCTTCCATCGATAATTCAACTATAGGAAGAGTATTAATTTCATCAAAAGCATTCAGGATGAGGCATGAAATTTAATTTCCTCGCAATCTTCAGTGGAGCTAGAGGCAATTCACCATTTCGAGAATTAGTATAAGGACCAAGATCATGAATTTCAGGCTCAAAAAAAAATTATCTCTCATATTTCGGTGATGTTCTCAGGAGAGGATAACGAACTATTGAGTAGGCTTGTCACTAAGGATGAATTGATTGAGGCTATGAAAGAAATTGCCCGAGAGAAGAGCCCCAGACCAGATGGATGGGGGGTGGAAGTGTTTATCCATTTCTCTTATTTGATGATTCCCGATCTACTGGAAATGATTGAGGAGTCTCGGATAAATGGCTACATTCATGGGGCTATCAATGCCACATTTATCGCTCTCATCCCTAAGAGAAAAAGCCCCCAAACATTTGCATACTTCAAACTGATATCACTTTGCAACATTGTGTATAAACTGATATCTAAAGTGATAGCTAGAAGATTGAAGCTGATTCTGTCTAAACACATTACTGAGGAAAAATTTGGGTTCATCGAGGGAAGACATATACAAGATGCCATTGGTATTTCTCAGGAGATTATGCATTCCATTAAATCCAAGAACCTGAAGTCTTGCCTTCTTAAGGTGGATTTGACCAAGGCATATGACTGTATGGGCTAGGAATTCCTCAAAATGATTATGATCAAAGCGTGACTGTCCAATCCTATCATTGGATGGATTATGGCTTGCATAAAGACTATGAATTTTGTTGTTATCATAAATGGAATGCCATCCAAATTCTTCTCGGCACACAGGGGCTTGAGGAAGGGATGCACCCTCTCGCCTATGTTGTTCCTCATGGTCATTGACAACCTCAGTAGGAAAGTGTGGGAAGCAAAAATGCAGGGAGCAATATCAGGTGTTAGAGTATCTGAAAGGATTGACATTACTCACTTGATGTTCATCAATGACCTCCTTTATGGCGGTCCTGCTACCATGGATGAATGGACTGTTATTCATTGCATCATTTCTTCCTTTGGAAGGGCTTCAGGATTATGCATGAATGGCCCGAAATCAATTATTATTCGTAATGGTAATGCATATTCAATGATGGAATACATCATATTACTCTTAGGAGTTGGGATGCAACATTTGGATGAAGGATTTACATATATAGGTTTCATCCTGAAGCCTAACAATTACTGCAACAAGGACTGGGAATGGTTAGTTGATAGGTTCCAAAAGAAGCTAGATGGCTAGACTCATAGATGGTTGTCTATGGGAGGAAGAATGATTATGTTAAAAGTTGTTCTTCAAAATCTAGTGGTATACTAAATGCATCTTTTTCTATTGCCAAAGAAGATAATTAAAAAGATTCAATCCATCATGGGGCGTTTCATTTGGGATGGAACATTATCTCAATGGAAGTATTATCTAGTTAAATGGTCGCACATTACAAGACCCATTGAGGAAGGGGGGTGGGGTATAATAGATCCATCAGCCTTCAACAGTGCACTGATCATAAAGAACATGTGGAGGGAAACTACGAGCTCAGGTATATGGTTAAAGGTCATCACATATAAGTACATGTATGGGCGGTATTTCACTGCATGGATTTCTGGAGGGGAAAAGATGAAGTCTACAACATCATATATTTGGAAGAGTATGATGAAAAACATACAGTGGGTGATGGGATTGGTGCGGTGGGAGGTAGGGGATGGGTCAATTATCAAGATTGGATTGGATGCAATTAAAGGTATGGGGGGAAACCACTCATTATCATTTGGAATCCTTCATTTCCTGCATATCAAAGAGATAATATTTCTTAAATATATTTTCATACTTAATGATTTATGCATTGACCGAGAATCATGGAAAAGTGCCAGGGATATTCAATTACCTAGGCGGATATCTGTGAATGGGAAACATATATTACTAATCTGAGAAACACAGGTATCTCTCTTAATGGCCAGCAGGATCACATGTCATGGGGGGGAGCATAAAAAAGGGGCACCCATTGGTAAAATAAATATACAACAATATACCTAGGGAGGAGATGGGGAACCAGGGTACTTCCTCGATTCAGAAAATATGGAGAGGGAATATTCCCAACAAGATCAAGTGTTTTTGCTGGTTGGCTATAATGGACAGATTATTGACATGTAATAATTTACTGAACATAGGACACATAGGGTTGGGGATATGTCTCCTTTGCATGAGATGTAATGAGGATAATGTCCATTTATTTCTGCATTGCCCATATGTGCAGGCTGTTTGGGAGGGGGTTTTGGACACTTTTGGTATCAAGCCAATTAAGAAATTTTCATCATTAAGAAGTTGTTTATGGAAATGGTTCAAAACTCAAGATAGATATAGATTTCTCCCACTATATCTCATTAGGGTCATATGGCGTAGAAAGAATGCACTCATTTTTTAGAACAAAAATCTGATTGTAAGGGAGGAGGTTATCAAAATAGTTGCATACTTCATGGAGCTCAGTCCAACTAAAATTGATAACAAGCACATAAGTGACCCGAATTTATACAGGAATGCAATAAAGTATAGAAATAACCATAAATACAGAGATGCAGTAGAAATAATACTTCCTTTCATTAATGTAAAATACTTAAATATGCTTACAAACAAAAATGGAAATAAACCAACTAGGGCGATGGTAGCTTATCTCTGAGAAGAGATGTGGCGACTACATGCCTCTGAACTGTGTTACAATGAGGCTCGAAGGCATATTTATTGTTGAGAAACAATGGAAAACCCTAAACATCCAAAAACCTAACCCTAGGAGATGAAACACCAAACTATGGGCCCCGTTTCGGGTAAATTGGTACATCAACTTCCCAGGGTCATAACTTTGGCATACGATCTATGTTTGATGGGCAAAATAGCTTGTTAGAAAGATCTATCCTAGGACTACAACTTTGGGAAGAGAAACATTGAACCATGGACCCATGTTGCTCCCAGATTTCCCAAAAAACGTCGTTTCGGGCCTCAAAATGGCTCCGGAAGTTTAGGACCCAAAAAACTGCTAAAAATAGTAAATTGTGCTACAATTAAGGAAACTGAAAAACTGAAAGAGATAGTTGTGGGGGTCCACGTGGGATAGGCGGGTGGCCACCAAAATCCATCTGGATCATTCCTCCCCCCTAGGAAGCAATGGTCCCCATTGCGTTGAGTTCCTCCATTTGCTGAACTTGGTCCCTGGTGAGTTGTTCTGCAACCTCTGATGTGTCCAGTAATGGTGGGAAGCTTGGTCGAGGGTGGTCCACATTGAACACTTGGTGCAAGCGAAGGAATGGGGAAATTTCATGCTCCAAAGCATTGTTTCCCACAGCCTTGGTATTGGTGTAAGGACCATATCAGAGTGGTCTGAGCTGCTGATGGGCTCTTGTAAGGTGTTCTTTCTACAGATGCAACCAGACTTTGTCGCCCACTTGAAACTTGTGTGGTACCTGATGCTGATCATATTGCTACTTGTACTTGGCATTTTCCAGAATGGAGTGGCGATAGATCAGCCCATTGGGTAGAGGTTCTCTGGGAGTCAGATTGAATGAATGTTTGACGTGACAGTGCAATGATACCCTTGTGGGTGAGGAGAAGATGTTCCTATGTTCTTTCATGACCGTATCCATTTGCTGTTGCTGCTATGTGGAAGAACCCTTCTTAGGGGTCATGGATGTGGTGACGATCTTCCCCTTAATTTGGGAGTGAACCAAACAGAAAATGAATTTCCTAGTCTGGGAGATGATCTTGCTGCATTTCTTAGCAGAGATCAAAGAAGTGGCGGTAGGTGGGGCTACCTCCGGTATCTTGTATAATGAATTACCCAAAGAAATAATAACAGCGCAAGGCCTTGACTCATACACAGCAAGTCACCTCCACAAGTATGGTTGGCCTAATAATACATCGCAAACATCAAGCGGTGCAACATCACACAATACATCATCCGTGAAGGGCTTGATGTTGTAGGGAAGGTGGCACTGCTGGCGAACTCAGAGATCTCGTCCTTGGTGAAGCCACCCAATGTTGTACGGTTGCGGGTGTGGTATGGTTGGGAGTCCCAATCGCTTCACGACCTTTGCTGAAATGAGGTTCTTTTGGCTGCCACTGTCGACAATGAATCTCAGTGGCGAACCCTTCACCCACATCTGTGAGTGGAAAAGATGCTCCCCCTCCTCTGGATCTTCGGGCTCATTCTTCTGGACCTTAGTGGTGGCAACAGTGGCATTAGCATCCACATCAATGATCTGCTTCCCTTTTCCATTCCCCTTGTCAGGTTCTGACTCGGGGTCGGAACATGGATATGATTCTGAAGCCTTCAACTCGGCCACCAGTGACTGCTTGGTCCGACACTCACTTGTGTTGTGAGTGGGGCTCTTATGAAACTCACACCCTGTTTCCTTATATGACTTCGTGGTGTTGTTCTTTTCTTGCAGCTTCGACAAGTTGTCTTGTGTCATCCCGCCTTGGCTTTGTCCTTTATTCTTCGGATTCGCAGATCCAAAGTCTCGCTTCTTTTGTTTAAACTTCTACTCAATTTTGACAGTGTATCGATACGTCGTGCCAAGTGAGGAGATGTTCAAGAACTCCATCTTGTCCTGGATGTATCTGTGTAGGCATCCACGATATTTGAGTACCAAATGCAGCTCACAGTCCTTGATACCCAACTTTGTGCAAAGGGTATGAAAAATGTTTGTGAACTCTGACACATCTTGGTCCCTTCCCTACTATAGCATGGTCCACTTTATGTATTTGTCCTCATAACTTTTGACAGGATAGTACTGCTCCTTGATGGCATCCCGGAATGAATTCCAAGTGGGTGCCACTGAAAATAGTGACCCCGTACTTTCATCCTTCTGCTCGCAGTAGGTTTCCCACCAGTCCTTGACGTGGGGGGCTACTTTGAGAAGAGAAAAAGTAATCTTTTCCCAACTGGAAAAATCATAAACAGAAAAATAACCTCCAACAGATTTAACCATTTATCTTGGCATCTGCATCTCTCTGACCCTCGAATATGGGGATTTCAAAATTAACTTGTACCTTAAAGGGTGTGGTGTTTCCAGAGTAGCTGTTGGGAGTCGATGCGTCGCCCCTGTGTAGCCATTGAAGGATCTGGGCAAAGTTTTCCATCATCACATTCCTTTGTCACTCAAGGACTTCTTCAAGCAAGATTTTGATAGGATCTCCTACCCCCTCATCTTTCTTTTCATTCGCCATGGGAGGCCGTCAGGATTTGTGAGGCTAGTCTTACAAAGGTTCAATCAGTTCAAGCCCTAACTCCTTATATCTCAACCTCGTTGGGCACATGCAAAGAAAGACAAAGAAAGAGCAGACCCCTCTGATACCACTGATCTGGACTTATACAAGAACGCAATAAAGTACAAAAATAACCATAAATACAGAGATGCAGCAGAAATAATACTTCCTTTCATTAATGTAAAATACTGAAATATGCTTACAAACAGAAATGGAAATAAACCAGCTAGGGCGATGGTAGCTTATCTCTGAGAAGAGATGTGGCAGCTACATGCCTCTGAACTGTGTTACAATGAGGCTCGAAGGCCTATTTATTATTGAGAAATAATGGAAAACCCTAAACATCCAAAAACCTAACCCTAGAAGATGAAACGCCAAACTATGGGCCTTGTTTCGGGTAAATTGGTACATCAACTTCCCGGGGTCGTAACTTTGGCATACGATCTTCGTTTGACGCGCACAATAGCTCGTTAGAAATATCTATCCGAGGACTACAACTTTGGGAAGAACAATTGTTGCTCCCAAATTTCCCAAAAAACGTCGTTTAGGGCCTCAAAACGGCTCCGGAAGTTCAGGACCCGAAAAATTGCTAAAAATAGTAAATTGTGCTACAATTAAGGAAACTGAAAAACTGAAAGAGACAGTTGTGGGGGTCTAAGTGGGATAGGTGGGTGGACACCAACATCCATCTGGATCAATAAGTATCATTTGGAAAGACGTATGGCATAAATTTCCTGTGGGTTTCTTTGATGGTGTGAGATATAGGAGGAAATGTTGATGCGAGGCATACATTATCCTTGAGTCGGGTAACTGTTATCGCTTTTGGTGGGAAGGGGGCTAGGGCACGAACAATAAGGCAGAGATAGTTGCACTATGGGGAGTGTTGATCGCAACGAAATGGCTGGGAATGGAGAGCTTACAGGTCTTTGGGGATGCAAAAGGAATTATTGACTGGGCTAAAGGCCAGAATAAATTCAATCCTCCAATTTTAAATAACTGGATGAAGCGCATCAAGACAATGGTATGTATGTTCCAACACATCAATATTGATCACATTTACAGGGAACAAAACTGGACAGCTGATATACTATCCAAAAGAGGCATTGGCAAGGCACCAGGTAAGTTTTATTTCTCAGTATTCGAACAAGGGGTCAAGACAAATGCGGGAAGCATTAACTTTTCGAAGAGATAGGAGACAGTGCTGGGTAATACTGAAATGCATGGGACATATTATTTTGTAAGAATTTGTATGCATTTCGTGTTTTTTTGTGGATTATGGTCTAAGGAGGATTGAGATTGTTCTACAGAACTCTAGTATCTAGAACTAGAAGATATGGTTATTGTAAAATGTGACAAGTAACTCTTTTTGTTGTGTTTTATGCTGAAGATGTAGACAGAAAATCAAAATCCATGATAAATGTACTATATGTTTTTATATTAATACAAAAGTGTTTATTTTCTTAAAAAAAAATTCTTTCCATGTTTTATATCAAACTGACACATGACATTTATTAATAACATAAAAATATTTCAATGTTGTTCATAACCTAGATAGTTGAATTTCCACTTTAAGTAAAATAATATTATATCAACTTGGTTATTACATACATAAATGGGTTTTCTAGAAACCAAATGTATGACATGTATACAAATCTATAATATTTCTTCCATACTCAACATCAATACTTTACATGACATTTAAAAAAAATTAATATCAAAAGTTTTAATTAAATCTAAATCTAAGTCCCTATTGATTCTAAATTTTAATTAAATTTTAGATCTACGGGGTTCATATAAGGATCCTATCCCTAAAAATAAAACCTCCTTGAAATTTGTAAAACTTTAGAAACTTAAGCACCTTAAGGAAACTAAAGCTTATATAACTTATATGTACACCATTATGAATCCATCCTAGACGAGAGGGAAACATTTATCTATTCAAAATTACAAGAGTATTCAACTGTCACATTTACAAATTACAAAATTCATATGTTGATATCTTATACTAGATTAGATTACACTTGATTGTTATAGACTTGACTTCAAGGCTTGCCATTTGCATCATCTACTCATCTGGCCAATGGCTCATAGGAATGAAAGTCTCCATAATACGTTCATGTTCTGATTCTGTCAACTTCCATCTACTTAATTCACCTTTATTTGTTTTGATTTCTATGGGATTGATCTGAGCTGCTGTGACTAGATGACTGTATTGGCAAGATATATATTTAGGCATCAAATCTCTACAAATGATATGATCAGACTATTTTTTAACCTTCTCAAAAAAATGGCTCATCACAACCATGTAACCAATTTGGTATGTGAATTTTCCATATTCATACGGTCTCACCAATCTACTTTCCACCTATGCGCATCGCATCAAATAATAAGCCACATTCTCTTCATTTCCTAAGGGAGGTGTGACAGCGAAAACATCGCCTACAACCAAAATACAAAAAATGTATTAGATAATACGTTACAGATTTAAATTTATAGATGAAACCATTAATGATAGACATGCCACATACCTTCCCTTACAAGATCATAGACTCAATCATGATCAAGTGAAATGATGGCCTCTTCATCATGCATCTCTTGGCACGTTGGAATTGGATGGGGTCCCTTTGGATTAAGAGGGACATATTTCCATCCTTTCACATACCCGTGTTTTTCACAATGATCAAGTCTATATCCATCAACACCAATGAAAAACTCACAAAAACATGCGAGTTTTCTTGTCTCGATGACAAATATTCCCCCCATGTCTTTGCTCCACACTGAGTGTAAGTTCGTTCTACAATATTACAATCACAAGGAATGAATCTATTCACATCGCCAAGTTAAACATTCCAGAAGAACCTACACATATGCTTAATAGATTCGTGACCTTCATGTCCTAAATGGGATCTACACCAGTTGACCACCTCTAGTGATGATTTGAGTTGATTTTCATCATGACTCATTTGGTACCTCCTAAGTGCTCGCTTCTCACAAGCACCTAAACCATAATGCTCACCCTTTCCATGTATTATTTCAAAATAGCTCCAAGTATGTTGAATTTTATCCTTCTTGTATAGTGGGCTCAATCAATAAAAACTACATGCTGCCCTGAATTTCCCTACACAACCATCTAACCATATCCAATGCTTTCTTAATGATGTCATTTTTTTTAATGATTCATAAATCAGGTCAAAGCAATGTTGCATGAAAAATGTGTCATGCTCACAATCATCACTTATGTAAAAGTGATACTCCTTAATCACATCACGTGACTCATCAATGTTATCCCTACCATCAAGATTCAATTGTTCATGTATGTACAGAACATGTACGAATATGGAAACTTGGTCAGAGTGATAGTACTCACTCTGGATCTCTGTCTGAGGAGAAAATGTATAATTCTCAGCAAAGTCTACCACTGATAAGATTGTGCCTAGCTGGAATACTTCGCGAGAATTCTTAAATTCAAAAGATTTCCACTTTGACCTGCGTGATTGTTTGATATATTTATAGATTTGGTTCTGAAACACCCCCATGAATTATGAAATAGAAATCTTGTCCTCAACATATTTGATCCTCCTAGGCGCCAGATTTGAAGAAGATGGTTAATTTCCCATGGCATACTCATATCGCTTCCATGTGACAATGACATCTGACATCCCAGACTGGTTGGGATCAATAAGAAAGTTCTTATGGAATAATGCCAAATCACCACATTCAGTGCATCTTCTCCCACCTATACATATTTTCTTGTAAAACAACTCTTTTGGCTCCCTTCTGCACAATATTGATGAAACAAAATCATGCATTGTAAGAGGAGGAGGGTCGTCGTGATAGTTCTTCTTGTAAAATTCTCAGAAAGTGTCATAATGAAGTTTAAATTCAATGTGATATCAATAAAAACAAGTTTCATGAATTGTATTAGGCCTAATAAACCATGGTTTCAATTTCTAAAACATCCTTATGGATATCTTCAAATGGTGATTGTTTTCCTAAAATTCCTCGAACAATGAAACATTTGTCATTTCTACAACATGCTTAGCATGATCTACATACTCACCTTTAGCTATGTGATGTCATACGACATGCTTTCTATCTGGAATAGCACGGGAATGGCTCTCCCAAAACTCTACCACAAGTGCTCTGATTCCTGCTATAAGCCTGTCTTGGTAGGGTTGCCTAGTGATAAGATCCCAACAAGCAGATTCATCATTTTCATTTACTCAAACCCTAAATTTGGTATGCTTGTGCAATGTTTTTCTTGAGACATGGAGAAATTTTGACATTGTTTCCAAATTTTGTTGTCTTGATGTACTTGGTGCAACAATAGTAGTTTTAATTACCCTATGCGTAGCTCGAACATTGGGTTTTCTTTATTTTCCAAAAATAGTGAATGCCTTCGATATATTTTCAATGACATTCATACGTGTCTTCCTGCTTTTAGCATCTTGGATGTCCAAAATATTTGTGGCATGTTTTAGTTTCTTATGTTTGATTAACACATGTAGTATCTGAGCTTGTGTAACAACTGAATGTTTCTCAAAATATTGTCAAATGATGTTATTGACATGCTCTCTAACAGTGTGGATAGGAATAGACTCCCCAAGGTCCTTTGTTGCGCTTGCATCTAAATTTTCTGCAAACCTTCCACCCCTTTCCAAACCACTGCAACTCCCTATTATCATATCAACTTGAGAGGAAACAACCTGTTCTTCTAGTGGTTGATCATCTTGATAGGGAAAATCTTCTTCCTCTGGTGGTTGATTAGCTTGATATGGCACATATTGTTCGCCTAGTGACAGTTTATCATCTTTATAGGGCACATGTTGTTCCTCTAGTGGTTGATAACCTCCATAGGGCACATCTTGATCATCATGTGGTTGTTTAGCTTGATAGGACACATATTCTTCCTCTTATGGATTCTCAATTTCCATCCCTGCATAGTGGAATACAAAATATACTTATAATTCAAGTGAATCACCATCATAAGACAAGTCAATAGTATATATGCACATGTTTATTTGATATGATTTGTTCGGTATTCCCCTTATTTTCCTTTGAATTTAGAGATATCCAATGGTAACTTGGCTAGCATGGGGGGCATTGTTGATTAAGAGAAATGGGATCATTTGTGAGTTTCTTCAAATCAAAGAGATTTAAAGAAACAACAAATGGTATATTGTTGGTGTTAGCCATGATGTAATGACCTCATGTGTTGACATGGGATGACATCCTAGTTAAAAATAAATTTGGAAACCCTAGGGAAAATTTAAACGAAAAACAAGTTGAGACTTGGCAACTAGGTAGTAGAAGTTGACATGGACCAAGGGTTCTAATATTGAAACATGAAAAGAAAAGGGTTTAGAGCTCAGGGAAACATGGGTCAAAGAAGAGTGCACTAGTAAAAAGTGTCAGTCCATGTGTCAACAAAAAGAGTGATTCAGAATATGATGAAAGGTAAAAGCATTCTTCCTCAGTCAAATATTCCTTTATAGGTTAGGACACTTCAATTCTCCTCATATGTTGATGGGTCAAATCGTAAGTATGAATCCTTTGCTACAGAAGAGGTTCACTTTTCTATTGGAAAACAAAATTTTCATGATGATGTGAATTGTATGTAGGAGGCACCTGAAAATTATACAATCCCTATGAAACATGTAAGTAATGGCAAGCATTATATTATGAGAAATAAATCAGTTGGCAAGAAAGGATGTTATGCAACCAACTCACAAAATAGAAGAAAAGATAGATCAATGACTTCGAATTATCCTCTTTAAGGGGGAAACCTCCTTTACATTACATAAATGAACAATTCTTGGATGATACAAATGATAAGACCTCCTTGGTATATATAGGGGTCTAAGGGGTCACAATATAATCAGAGCCTACATATCAATAATAATGTAAGGGCACAACAATAAAAATAGTGGGCTTCTATGGGGCACAATAATAACAACATGGGGGATACATGGGTACAATAATAATAATAGGGGGCTACACTAACAATAACAATAAGGGGAATATACTAGTATTATAGGGACCTAACATGCCCCTCTCCTTCAAAAAAATGTTGTCCTCAATGCTTGAGTAGTTCTGGATGCTTTTGTATAAAATTCTCATCCTCCCATGTGGAATCTTCAGTGGGTAAGTTCTTCCACTTAATGAGATACTATGAAATTAAATGATTTCATAGCTGTCGGGTTCTTGTTTCCATGACTACTTCAGGCTCAAATATGATTTTTCCTTCTTCGTTAAGTTTTGGCAACATTGTTTGAACTAGGAGCTTGTCACTAATAACCTTGTTTAAGCATGAAACATGGAAAACTGGGTGTACTCAAGAAGATACAGGAAGCTCCAATTTGTATTCCATAGTACTGATCTTTTTTAACACCTTGTAAAGACCATAGTACTTGGGTGATAATTTATTATCCTTCTTAGCTTTCTTGAGGGACATTTGTTTGTATGGTTGTAGTTGTAAAAATACCCCGTCGCCTACATCAAAACGTCTTTCACTGCATTGTTGATATGCTTATTGTTTCATCCGATTCTACGCCAGAGTGAGGTTATCCTTTAAGAGTTGTCGAACTTGTCGTTTATGCTCTATGTGGTCTTCCATAGCTTGAACCTTAGAATTTTCTCTTAAATATGATGTGATGGATGGTGGATGATATCCATAAATTGCCATAAAAGGGGTCATTTTTGCTACAGTATGGAAGGAGGTGTTATACCACCATTCAGCTAGAGGTAACCACTTGACCCATTGAGTTTGATTATAAGATACAAAGCAATGAAGATATCCTTCCAAACATTTATTCACTATCTCATTTTGTCAGTCATATTAATGAGTGTAGGAATTTACAGGGTAAGTTCCTTAGACAGAACACCAAAGGACACCACTCACAAACATATCACAGATCAATACACCAGTATTCTTGACATGGTTAAAACCCTCAAAGAGGGAAACAGTCCACGGCCTGAGCCAACGTGGCCACTTCAGGCAATTTATTAATAAAAGAATGAAATTTTACATAAGCTTCTCTCATGAACGATTAACCTACAAATGACCCTCCATGCTCTTTAAATAGAGATCATGGACCAATCAGGTGTTAAGCCATGGATCAACTGTCGGTAATACCGAGGAGAGAATGAATCATCGGATCACTACATATAGTGACTGTCGAATTGTAAGTTACAAAAGTACATAGTAAAGAAACACACTTTACCTAACTCTACACTAGACCAAGTTATACTTAACTATTTCCTATGTGTCGAAATATCCTAACATCCCCCCTTAAGAACAACTTGGGATAGGATTGAAGGATGTACAAATATGACACAATAGGAGAAGGAAGGAGGCATTAGAGCCTATCCCCCCTTAGTGACAACTTCCTGAACTCCAACCATAAATCAAAGTTTAGTAAACTTCGCCTCTGTGAGAGCCTTTGTAAAGATGTCTACAACTTGATCATCTGTTGAACAATATTTCACTTCAAGAACATGGTCATGAATGAGCTTTCTGATGAAGTGCATGTGCAGTTCAATGTGTTTGTTGCGCTGATGTTGGACTAGATCTTTGCATAGTTGAATGGAACTTTGATTATCACACCAAAGTGTAGTCAGATGCTATTGTTGAAAGCCAAACTCTGACAGGATCTGACAAAGCCACAGGGATTCCTTACTAGCTTCTACAACACCACGATACTTTGCTTCTGTGGAAGAAAGAGAAATGGAACTTTGTTTCTTGCAAGCCCATGTAATAAGTCCTGAACCAAGAGTGAACACATAACCTGCAATAGACTTCCTATCATCAGGGTCACCAGCCCAATCGGAATCAGTGAAACCAACCAATAGAGGAGAAGCTTCTGCACTGTAATGAATTCCAAACTGAGTTGTACCTCGAACATAACGAAGTATTCTTTTAGCTGCTTTCCAATGACTTTCATGTGGGTTTTGCATAAAACCGAGCAATAAGGCCAACAGCAAAGGAAAGGTCAGGACGAGTATGGGTCAAATATAAAATTTTTCCAACAAGTTGACGGTATAATGTAGCATCAAATTCAGGGGAAGTACAAGTAAATGAAAGTTGGGCTCCAAACTGAAAGGGAGAAGGGGCTGGCTTACAGTCTTGCATGTGAAAATGGCGTAGAAGATCACAGGCATACTTGGACTGGGAAAGGGAAATACCTTCCGTGGATTGCAAGACTTGAAGACCAAGAAAATAATACAAGTGTCCTAAGTCTGTCATTTCAAACTTCTTTTTAAGGCTGGACTTCACATGGTTTATAAGGTTGGGATCAGTACCAGTAAGGATAAGATCATCAACATAAAGAACAAGAATAATAAGAGACTTGCCCACTTTCTTGGTGTACACAGTATTGTCAGAATGACACCTAAAAAATCCAGTTTCTAAAAGAATGATATCCATTTTGGCATACCAAGCTCGAGGGGCTTGCTTGAGACCATAAAGGGATTTCTTAAGCCGACATACAAGGCTGGAGTCTGTTTGTATAAAGCCAGTAGGTTGTTCCATATAGATTTCTTCATGCAAGTCCCCATGCAAGAAGGCAGATTTAACATCCATCTGATGGAATTCCCATTTGAAAGAGGTAGCAAGGGAAAGAACAAGGCGGATAGAGTTCATTTTGGCAACAGGGGAGAATGTTTCAGTGTAGTCAATGCCTTCAACTTGTGAAAAACCGTTAGCAACAAGACGAGCTTTATGTTTATCAACTTTTCCATCTGGTCCATACTTGGTTCTGTAAACCCATTTGCATCTAACAAGTTTTCGTCCCTTTGGAAGGGGAACAAGATCCCATGTATCATTTGCCAATAATGAACTATATTCTTCATTCATAGCTGCGTCCCAATTTGGATGGCCTGAAGCTTCTGCAAAGGTTTCAGGATCATAATTAGTTGAAGCTTGAGCCAATAAAGAAGAGGCTCTATCAAACTGAGAACGTGTACGTCGTTGATCTATAGGATTGTTGAGCCTCAAACCTGCACTCATTTACCCATCCTCCCAATAGCCTTTTCCTACTCATTTCCTTCTTTTGTCATCATTTCCTTCATCAAACTTGTTCAAATCATTGCATTATAGGACTTTTTAACATGATTTGCTAATCGTGCTAATGATTGACTGTTGGTTTAGATTTTTGGTTTAAGTGCTGCAATTCCGCAGCTTATACAGGGTTTCCGCAGCCGATCTCTGATTCCGCAGCCGATCCCAGATTCCGCAGCCATTTTCTTATTTGCTATGCTCCAGGTGTCCTCCAGGGGAAAGAGCCACATGGGAAAGTTTGTATGACTGTGTACATGGTGCGTGTGCTGTCAGCTCAGCCAAACTGGTCGTCTATACCCCCGGTCAACGCGGAGGTAACTCTGGTCAAACGGCAAGGTTGCAAACGGTGGCACGGCTCTGCGTGTTCAGGTGGAACACGGAACGCACAACTGGCCTCCTCTTTAGCCACGAAGACTACAGGTGACAAGAATCCAACAGCGGATTTATCAACCATGATGACCGTTTCCTAAATCCGTGCACGGTGCTGCTGAACGTGTCTTTTGCACAGCTCTTAGTTAGCTTAGTTTACGCACAGAACAGTTTGTGTTCCTGTTATAAATAAAGCGTTTGCACACGCTGATTAGTTAGCTTTTAAAGTTAGTCTTTTGCTATTGGTAAACTCTGTTTCAAGACTCTTTTACATAGCGTTTACGCTCCCCACTGTATTTTATTATGTGCTGATTTAATACCAAGAAGACAGTTCTGTTCTTACCTGCGTAGCTGATCTTTTTAATTGGTTGAAGTGGATGGAGGGCCCCTGTCTGCTAAAACCATTGTACAGTAGCTTTTAAATTTATTTTCCTGCATTCCTTTTTTCTAATTTGCCATGTATATTAATGTACAGTTTGATTTCTGCAATTTTGACATGTATATTAATGTACAGTTTGAATTATGCTGCTTTACGTTTCTGTACTTTTCATGACTGATCAGTGTGTTTTTGCAGCTTTGTTAGGAGCCCGGGACAGTGTGCTTTTCCTTCTTTTTATCACTAGTGGCATTTGAAGTTGTCTTATCTAAACTGCTGACTTTTGCTTTGATTTTCATTAGTTTCCTTGCTTAGTTAGTTTCCTTGCCTAGTTTACTTTATCAGGTTTTGTCAAGTTGCTAATCTCTTGATGGTTCTTTTTATCATAATTCACTAACTTTTATGGGACCAAAACATCATTTAATTTCAGCTTGGTTTATTTAGTTTTAGACTCATATTGCTAATTCACTCCTAACTCTTTTTCACATGATCAATTTAGCTAAAGGCAGAATGTTAAGGGAGAATTAAGTAGTGTGATTTGTCACTTAATTTTTGCATTGCTTTAGATTCAATAGAGGAGTTAAAATATTGTTCTTGCTTTCAATTGAGTTAAGTAGATGTCATTTTCATTCTTATCGGCAGTAGAGGTATTAGACTAGTGCCATTGGTCTTTTCGTTTGATGCTTTACTTTCATTTGAAGCTCTAATTTCATTCCAAGTTATTGTTCAAGTTTTCTCTTTAAATTTCAAGAAGCATTTAGAAATCGCCACATACACACACATTCACTCACTTGTTTATAACTTCATCACATCACATTAGGAAGATAAGTCAAACATGAACTAAAAACGACAAAAAGAACTAGGAAAGGCTGCTTAAGTATATATTGTACACTTCACTTCATCAGCTTACGAGCCCCGGGTTGACAATTTATGATAGCAATTTAGACAACACTAAATTGACCAAACATTTTGGCGCCATTGTCGGGGAAGTGAAATTAGGTAGCCAATTTCTAAAAAAAAAAAAAAAAAAAAAAATTCAAGAAAGGGAAATTGATAACCTCTCAAAGTATGCTCTCCTCTTGCACCTAGAGTGATCTTGAGGATCAGAAAAGAGAGAGTTATTGGTTTAATAGTTTCTTAAGTATGCTCTCTTCTTGCACCTAGAGTGACCTGGAAGATCAGAAAGAGAATTATTAGCCTGACTTGAAGAAAAATAAAAAAATGACATGCATAGAGCTAGAGATTCTAGGGGAAGGTTTTTAGCTAGAGCCAAGAGTTCAATTTTTACAAGTCCATCTACTTCAAGGAATAGACAAGAGACACCTCCCTCATCTCCAACTGACACTCCTAGCCCTAGGATTCCTGGAATTCAAGAGGCAAGAATTGACTCTCCCACACCTTCTATTGAATTTGAATCAGAAAGAGATCCTTTCCTTCCTTCTACAGAAAGACCAATTGTAATTGAAGAAGTAGAATCATCTGAAGAAGAGGGAGAAATTCCTTCTCATTCACCCTTTGTAGAAGAACCAGAAGACTCTGAAGTCTCTAGGGAAACCACTATGACAGAGGAAGGAGGTGGTAGAGGTAGAGGTAGAGGAGGAGGAGGAGGAAACAATGGAGGAGGTAGAGGTCACATTGGAGGAAATAGAGATGGGGATAACTCATTTGGGTTTCCTATCGTCGATGAGGATTCCCGAGCCACTATGAAAAACATATCACCATCTGTCCTCCCAAACTTCCATGGGTTAAGAACTGAGGACCCTGAAACATTTCTATTCGAGTTTGAAGTCGTGTGTCGAACTTATGACTATCTGGATGACTCTCAAAAACTCAAATTGTTCCCTTCAACATTGAAAGGACAAGCTTTGAAATGGTTCATGGGGTTACTCACTCAATCCATTAGGTCTTGGAATGATATGAAACAAACATTTTTGGATAGGTACCTGGACTATTGTATGCCTACCAATCACAAGGATGAGGTATTTAAAATGGTACAAAGAGAAGATGAGAACTTAGAGGATTTACTTGAAAGATTTCAATATAACCTGAAAAGAGCAAAAATGAGTAACTTGGATGAGGAGACCTTGAAAGCCCTCCTATTAAAAGCCATTAGAGATGAATGGATAGATATTCTGAACATGATGGGGAAAGGAGATATATCTCAACTTTCACTCAATGATATAGCAGAGCTATGTATCCATCTCTCAAGGGGAAAATCAAAAACTCAAAAAGGGCCTAGAGATCCTTCTCTCCTTAGAGCAAATAAATCTGCAACTGGATCAGTAAGTAGGGCTGAGATCGGCAATATGCTTGATGAATTCAAAACTGACATCTTAGGGAGTCTTAGTGAACAATTAGACACCCTTAAGATTCACAATAAACAGAAAGCAGAAGCCGAGGCTTTGGCCATCTTTTGCCCGAAATGTAGGAAGAAACATGCTTTAAGGGAATGTCCCTTGGATGCGCAAGTTGTAGAAACATGTGTAATTTGCTCAGAAAACCATGAGACCAAGGATTGTCCTTCAATACCTGGGCTCAAAGCAGTCTTTCAAGAAGATCCAAATACACTTGAATCTCTCTGTTTTGTTGCAAGGAGACCTTGGCAGGGGCAACAAAATCAAGGGTTTAACAACTCTATGAATTTTCAACCCCAACCAAATTGGAATCCTTGGCAACAACCTTGGTCCCAACCTCAAAATCCTTTTCAATCATGGATGCAAAACATGCAAAATCCTTATGGGAGATTTGCTCAATTCTATCAATATCCTCCATCTTTTCAAAACCAGCAAGCTCCACAACTTCCAAATCAAAGTCCACAACTATCATTGCCATTCCCTCAACAACAACAACCTTCTCCACAAAATCAAAATTCTCAACTCTTACTTCCATCCCAACAGAAGACAAATCAACTTCCTTCTCAGCCATTGCCAAACCCCAATAATAGGAACCCTCAAAATGCTTACGTGATGGAAGGTCAACCATTCCCTACCTATATGATTGTTCCTCTCAATGAAGTACAACTCAGATCAGGTAGAATCCTAGATCAACCTTCTATAAATGTTCAACAGCCAAGCATTTCTGAGGAAGAGTCTCTTAAAGCTAATAAGGGTTCTGAAGCATCTCTTCAAAACCCAAACACTCAAAAAGAAAAAGAAAAAGAATCAACCCCCACAACTCCCATAGTTGAACAACCTACATCTTTGGCCACACCTCCTTTTCCTGAAAGGTTACAAATCGACAAAGGAGTGGAAAAACAAATTTGGTTGCCTGACTATAATTTTCTAGATGAATTGAAGAATGTCTGTATCAAGATTCCCTTGTTACAAGCCATTAAAGAGATTCCTATTCTAGCAAAAACAATAAAGGAGTTGAGCCTTAAAAGACCAGGAAGGAAACCAAGAGATACCAGAAGGATCCACCTGGTAGGAAAAATTGCAGATATCATGATGGGAAAGATTACTATGCAGAAATATGTAGATCCCGGTAGTCCAATTGTCAAAACACATATCAATGGGGTAGAAATACCAAATACTTTGATTGATTTAGGGGCTGCTATCAACATTATGAGTAGACAGACCATGGACCAGTTAAAACTTCCTAACCTTCTCTTTACACCTACTTTACTGCAACTTGCAGATCGATCAATCATTAAACCTGATGGTGTATTGGAAGACATTCCAGTCTCCCTAGACTCTTGGGAATATCCAGTTGATTTTATGATTTTAACTCCCAAGAACAATCTAGGAGGAAATCCTCTTATTTTAGGAAGACCTTGGCTAGCCACAGCTGATGCTTTTATAAGTTGTAGGTCTGGGGATATGTGTATTTCTGATGGAAATTCAACAAAGAAGTTCAATCTGTATCCTCCAGCGAAAGCAATTACAGAAATAGGAGATAATGAGTGGGTTGATGATGAAGATACTATACAACCTGTCTTTACCATTTATGAGATTAGTGAAGATATTCAAATTCTAAACACATTAGAAAACTTTGAACCATCTTCAGAATATGACTCCACGCAATTTCAGATGGATTCTGACATTGAGTGTCTATCATCTAGACAAATGTCTCTTTTCTCTATGGAAGAATTTGGTAGTTCTGCCATTGAGATCTTTCCAGGAAAAACATTGAATATCAATAAAAACTTGGAAAAATCACAACAGGAGGAACTAACCAAAATCTTGCAAAAACATGCTACTGCATTTGCATGGGAGTATACTGACATGAAAGGTATTGACCCTAAGACTTGCATTCATCACATCTACATTGAGGAAAATAGTAGACCAATCAGACAACCTCAAAGAAGGATGAAACCAAACCTTAGGGAGATAGTGAAAGAAGAGCTCCAAAAGTTACTCAATGTAAACTTCATTTACCCCATTTCAGATAGCCGATGGGTTTCTCCTTTGGTTATAGTACCTAAAAAGAATGATAAATGGAGGGTTTGCATTGATTACAGGGAATTGAACAAAGCAACCTTGAAGGATCACTTTCCTTTGCCCTTTATTGATCAAGTATTAGATACTTTAGCAGGCAAAAAGTATTTCTCATTTTTGGATGGTTTTAGTGGTTACAATCAAATTCAAGTAGCACCTGAAGATCAGGACAAAACCACATTTACTTGTCCATGGGGAACTTTTGCTTACCGAGTACTTCCTTTTGGATTATGTAATGCACCCGCAACATTTCAAAGGGCAGTATTAGGAATCTTTTCCGATCTAATTCATGATTGTGTAGAGGTCTACATGGATGATTTCATAGTTTATGGTAACACATTTGAAGAAGCATTAGAAAATTTGGAAAAAGTCCTAATTAGATGTAAAGAAACAAATCTCTCATTAAGTCATGAAAAATGTTTTATGATGTTTACTGAAGGGATTGTTTTAGGACATCATATTTCAGGAGATGGAATTAAAGTTGATAGATCAAAAGTTGAAGTCATCTCCAAGTTACCTATTCCAAATTGTCAGAAAGATGTTAGAAGTTTTCTTGGGTTTACTGGATATTATAGAAGATTTATTGAAAACTTCACCAAGATAGCATCTCCGCTCTTCAAATTACTTACAAAAGACTGTGAATTCAAATGGGATCCTGAATGTCAATCTGCATTTGAAACTTTAAAGACTAGAATATCTGAAGCACCCATTTTGAGAGGGCCAAACTGGAAACTCCCTTTCCATATTTCTACTGATGCTTCAGATACAGCTCTAGGAGCTGTCTTGGGACAAAAGGATCTGGTCCCTTATGCCATTTACTACACCAGTAAAAATTTGACTCCCACTGAGTTAAATTATACTGTGACTGAAAAAGAGTTCTTAGCCGTTGTTCATGCAATCAACAAGTTTAGACATTATATAACCGGCTATGAAACTTTTGTCCATACTGATCATTCTGCAATTAGATATCTTATGAACAAACCTGTTACTAATGGCAGAGTTACAAGATGGTTTTTACTTTTGCAAGAATTCAATATTATTGTGTTAGATAGACCAGGGAAACAAAACACAGTAGCTGATTTCTTGTCTAGAATCCAAAATACTAACGAAGATTCTCCTGTAGAGGATAAGTTTCCAGATGAATACTTGTTTGCAGTAACTACTAAAACTCCTTGGTATGCAGATATTGCTAACTATTTAGCTACAGGGAAGCTACCTCCACACTTATTTCCTAATGAGAAAAGGAAAATCATCCAGGAGAGTTCACATTATTCATGGATTTCTAATGAATTGTTCAAAACAGGGCCAGATTGTGTGATCAGAAGATGTGTTCGGGAAGATAAAATGCTTGACATCCTTAAGGCATGTCATGATGAACCGTGCGGCGGACACTTTGCTGACAAGAGGACGGCTTATAAAATCCTTTCTTTAGGATATTATTGGCCTTCTCTCTTTAAAGATGCAAAACAATATGTCAAAAGGTGTGACAGCTGCCAAAGAGTAGGGAGACCAACTCTTTCAAATGAAATGCCATTACAGCCACAGGTATGCATCGAACCCTTTGAAAAATGGGCTTTAGATTTCATTGGACCTATTAATCCACCATCTAAGCAAAAGAAGTATATATTGGTTTGTACTGATTATGTTACTAAATGGGTAGAAGCAAAGGCATTGCCTTCTGCCACTGAAAATTCAGTTGTTCAATTTCTTTTTGAGGATATTTTTACTCGTTTTGGTGTCCCAAGAGAAATTGTGACAGATCAGGGAAGTCAATTTACATCTAACTTGATGGAGAAGCTGATGGAAGAATACAAAATCAAGCACAGAACATCTACTCCATACCATCCGCAAGCAAATGGTCAAGTGGAATCTACAAACAAAGTTCTTGAAAGCATCATCACCAAAACTGTTCATCTCCACAGAAAAGATTGGGCAGAAAGGCTTCCTGAAGCCTTATGGGCCTATAGAACTACATGGAGGAACACAACAGGACATTCTCCCTATGAACTTGTTTATGGGAAAGAAGTCCTGCTCCCCATTGAGTTCCAAGTCAAGACCTTCAAGATGGCAGTTCAATTGGGGATGAACCTATTAGAAGCCCAAAAGCACAGAATGGAGCAGTTGAATGAGCTAGATGAGATAAGACAAGATGCAATTTTAAGGACTGATCTAGTTCAACACCAAAGAACTAAGTGGCATGATCGACACATCAAAGAGAGAAAGTTTCAAAAGGGAGATTGGGCACTATTGTTTGATTCCAAATTTAAGGACTTCAAAGGAAAATTTCAAACTCACTGGCTTGGACCATATGAGATTGATGAAGTCTTTAACAATGGAGCAGTTCGAGTGAAGACCATTGATGAGCTTCAGACTCCTCTCATTGTGAATGGCCACCGATTGAAAGTCTACCACAAGCCACTCTCAAAGGAGGAATTTGTTAAAATGTTCTAAGAAGATTCTGCAATGAGGCTGGTGGAGAAGAATTCTTCTCCTCCATCAGCCTAGTCTTTGTTCCTTTCAGTTAAAAAAAAAAAAAGAGAGAGAAAAAAAAAAGTCTCTTGTATAAGCCTGAAAACCAATCTTGGATTGGCGGTCTTATGCAGAAAATATAAAGTGAAAATCAGGGTCACCTGACACTTTATATTTTCCAAATAAAAAAAAAAGTCTCTCTCTTTCTCTTTCCATCTCATTCGCCATTTTGTCCATCTCATCCGCCATTTCATCCATCTCATCATCTTCATTCCACTTCATTTTTCTTCCAGATCATTCATTCCATCTCATTTCCACCAATAAAGTCCCTCTTAGGACTATTCCATTCAGTTAAGTTTGTTCTAATCATCTTTGTGCAGGCAGAAAAGTGTTGTTGCAGTTTCTGCAGCTCATACCAACTTTCCGCAGTTCATACACTCTGTCTCTGCAATCAAAGCAATTATGTTTCAAAAAGGAAAATTTACAGTCAGAGGTATCATCATCAAAGAGCAGCAAGGATACATAGCACCTACAAGGCCAGAAAGCAATCAAAAGTTAGCCACCATAATCAACAAAGGGATCAAACGTATGAAGGTATATTCCAAATTTTTAACCAACAGTTTAATGTCATTTATGCATGGTTTTCAAATCGTGGTAGGAGTCACTTAATGCAATGATTGACAAGATTATCCCACTTCTCGTCCACTCCTCATCCACGATCACGCCTAATCCACCTCATCACCCTCTTAACGGTCCCCTAATTACTATTGATTCGAACTTAATACGAGCTGCTCTTCCATTAACTACTCGTACCTCAGTGACGTATACCAGTGTACTACGGCTCTACATATGATCATTTCCGCAGCCAAGTGTACGTAGCCACCCAACGCTTACGGATTTGGTCGTTGCTTCATCTATTCATATCTCCATTTCCCGCATGCATAAACTCATTGCCGTATTGTTCTCTACTCTCTCATACCACCGTTTCCATTCTCGTTTTCATACACCACTCTCGTTTTTACTGTAAATCTCTCTCTGTTCTTTTTCCTCACCTCTCTGTTCAAAACCCCGATCACAAGTTCTACACCATACTGTTTATTACATTACGGTTACTCTGTTACAACCATAATTCCTCTGTTTTCCCCGTGATCATTCTCCTCAAGCGTCCATATACCACTGTCAGAGCTTCAAGAAAAACTGAGAGCCGAAAATGGGGAAATTGTTAAGAGCAGAACCGGAGGGTTCGAAATTTTTAGAGGGTTACCCACAGATAAAGGAAGCACTGCAGAAAGCCAAATGGTTGAAGTTCATCCAGAAATTTAAAGGGTACAATAAAGAGGTGACAAAGGCATTTGCCCGGTCATTTAATGGAAATACCGTGGAGGTAGGAGACCTGCAGTTCACCATAACAGAGAGCACCTTGGCCACAGCAACCGATTTGCCTCAAAAAGGAGAACGCTGGTTCAAAAACAGAACAGTTGAAGATCAAGAGTGGAAAAATATGCTCAAGAATCCAGGTATGGATACCTCCATTTTCACTAAGGGAATCCCTGTATGTGTCATTAAGGAAGAGTGGACTTCATTACTGTTGCTTGTTCAAAAAATTTTAACATGTGAAGGCCGCTTCGGTGTCATGTATGTATACCATGCAAGAATCATGATGCACTTTATGGATGACCATGCTATCAACCTACCTTATTTCTTGTTAGCTAGTCTAAAGAATATGAGTGCCACTGTTCAGAAACACGTGGGAAACATTAAACCCCACTTGTCTCATCATGGACTCATTAGAATTTTAATTGAGGAGCAGTTGAAAATTAAAAATGATACGTGGGAGAAGTTTCTAGTTAGAAACCATTTTCAAGAGGTAGTTGAAGCCTCTAGCAGCTCTCCTAGGATACCAAAGAGAAGTAGGAGAAGAGGGAAAGAAATTACTGCCCAAGAGACTGCTGAAGAAACTGTTCAAGAAACTGCCCAAGAAATTGCTCAAGAAGAAAGGAAAAAGGGAGGCAGAACTAAAAGACAAAAGAGGGATAAAGGGAAATCCATTGTGCAAGAGTCATACCCTTCACCTGAGCCCTCAATTGAAGAAGACTCCCAAACACTAGCTGATAGACTTGCTCAACTCCATGCTACTGCCCTCTCAAAGAAGAAACAAAAGCAAAAACAAAGTACCTTGCAAAAGCAAAAGAGCACTAGTGCCGTGAGAAGGAGCAGCAGACTAAAAAGGAAAATGAGGGTCACTGAAGACAAACAGCCACATTTTATTGACTTGGGAGGAAGTACACCTGAAAAGGTTGCTACCCAGCTTGATTTTGAATCAAGTTCCCCACGTGTTGAGGTCACTCCTCCACGTGAAGAAAGCCCATTTCAGCAAGACCCTCAAACAGAGTTTGAATATGAACCAAGTCCAAGAAGATCACCTGACATTGACCCTGACCAGCAGGAGGTGTACAATTATTTGGAAACCTTAGAGCAATCAGCTGCCGGTCCTAGCACTATCTTGCCTCTTGATCAACAGGTTCAATCTCTAAAACAAGAAGTATTTGAGCTGGAAGTCTTGAACCGGCATATTAAACAGGAGAATGAAGCATTGAAAGAACAAAGCAAGGTGGACAAAATTGTCCACGACAACACAATGCTTCACTTGGGTCTTTGGCAGAAAAAGAATAGGAAATTGAAGAGGAAATGCAAGAAATTGAGCAGGGCCTTGATTAACTTGAAATTTAGGTGTTTGGTTAGAAAACCAAGAACAAATTTGGCAGCAAGAAGAAAAAGGAGAAGGTTGGATGTCTTGGCAGAGGCATCTGAGCATATGGACTGAAAAATCATGACAAATTTTTGGTTGCATGAGGACATGCAACACCTTCACAGTGGGGGTATGTTGACCGTCAAACCTGCACTCATTTACCCATCCTCCCAATAGCCTTTTCCTACTCATTTCCTTCTTTTGTCATCATTTCCTTCATCAAACTTGTTCAAATCATTGCATTATAGGACTTTTTAACATGATTTGTTAATCGTGCTAATGATTGACTGTTGGTTTAGATTTTTGGTTTAAGTGCTGCAATTCCGCAGCTTATACAAGGTTTCCGCAGCCGATCTCTAATTCCGCAACCGATCCCAGATTCCGCAGCCATTTTCTTATTTGCTATGCTCCAGGTGTCCCCCAGGGGAAAGAGCCACATGGGAAAGTTTGTATGACTGTGTACATGGTGTGTGTGCTGTCAACTCAGCCAAACTGGTCATCTATACCCCCGGTCAACGCGGAGGTAACTCTGGTCAAACGGCAAGGTTGCAAACGGTGGCACGGCTCTGCGTGTTCAGGTGGAACACGGAACGCACAGCTGGCCTCCTCTTTAGCCACGAAGACTGCAGGGGACAAGAATCCAACAGCGGATTTATCAACCATGATGATCGTTTCCTAAATCCGTGCACGGTGCTGTTGAACGTGTCTTTTGCACAGCTCTTAGTTAGCTTAGTTTACGCACAGAACAGTTTGTGTTCCTGTTATAAATAAAGCGTTTACACATGCTGATTAGTTAGCTTTTAAAGTTAGTCTTTTGCTGTTGGTAAACTCTGTTTCAAGACTCTTTTACATAGCGTTTACGCTCCCCACTGTATTTTATTATGTGCTGATTTAATACCAAGAAGACAGTTCTGTTCTTACCTGCGTAGCTGATCTTTTTAATTGGTTGAAGTGGATGGAGGGCCCCTGTCTGCTACAACCATTGTACAGTAGCTTTTAAATTTATTTTCCTGCATTTCTTTTTTCTAATTTGCCATGTATATTAATGTACAGTTTGATTTCTGCAATTTTGACATGTATATTAATGTACAGTTTGAATTATGTTGCTTTACGTTTCTGTACTTTTCATGACTAATCAGTGTGTGTTTTTGCAGCTTTGTTAGGAGCCCGGGACAGTGTGCTTTTCCTTCTTTTTATCACTAGTGGCATTTGAAGTTGTCTTATCTAAACTGCTGACTTTTGCTTTGATTTTCATTAGTTTCCTTGCCTAGTTTACTTTATCAGGTTTTGTCAAGTTGCTAATCTCTTGATGGTTCTTTTTATCATAATTCACTAACTTTTATGGGACCAAAACATCATTTAATTGCAGCTTGGTTTATTTAGTTTTAGACTCATATTGCTAATTCACTCCTAACTCTTTTTCACATGATCAATTTAGCTAAAGGCAGAATGTTAAGGGAGAATTAAGTAGTGTGATTTGTCACTTAATTTTTGCATTGCTTTAGATTCAATAGAGGAGTTAAAATAATGTTCTTGCTTTCAATTGAGTTAAGTAGATGTCATTTTCATTCTTATCAGTAGTAGAGGTATTGGACTAGTGCCATTGGTATTTTCGTTTGATGCTTTACTTTCATTTGAAGCTCTAATTTCATTCCAAGTTATTGTTCAAGTTTTCTCTTTAAATTTCAAGAAGCATTTAGAAATCGCCACATTCACTCACTTGTTTATAACTTCATCACATCACATTAGGAAGATAAGTCAAACATGAACTAAAAACGACAAAAAGAACTAGGAAAGGCTGCTTAAGTATATATTGTACACTTCACTTCATCAGCTTACGAGCCCCGGGTTGACAATTTATGATAGCAATTTAGACAACACTAAATTGACCAAACAAGGATCACCGGCAAGAGCACCTGCTACATCCCAAGTAGCACAGACCCATTTTGGAAGCTGAGGAGATGAAGGAGGACCCTGAGAAGGTGGGGGAGGATTGTCATCCTCGTTGTCATCATCTGAAGAAGAAATATTTTCAGAAGTAGAAGGGATAGAGAGAGGTGGCACATCCACCGAATTAGGCTCGTAGGCCGATATATTTTCAGAAAACTTTACATCTCTTCTAATGATAACATTTTTGGACTTAAGTGGAATAAGTCTGTATCCTTTGACATATTCAAAATATCCAACAAAATAACATTTTTCACTCTTAGGTTCTAAAGCTTTATGTTTCTCATCTGGAATATGGGCCCATGCTTCACTTCCAAAAACATGAAAGTGACTTACATCTGGTTCAATTGAGCTCCATGCTTCTTCTGGAGTGATATTCTTTAAAACCTTAGTAGGAGTGTGATTTATTATGAAATTTGCACATTTAATTGCTTCTACCCAAAAATTAAGACTAAATCCTTTAGATTGAGGCATACAATTAGCCATTTCCTTTAAGGAGTGATTCTTCCTTTCAGCTACACCATTTTGTTGTGGAGTATATGGAACAGTATGTTGCATTTGAATTCCATTCTCAGTGCAAAAGTTGATGAATTTTTTGTTAACGTATTCTCCGCCATTATCAGATATTAGCTTAAGAATTTGATGTCCATATTGTTTTTCAACAAAGGCCTTAAAGGCCAAGAACATGTTAAATACTTCACTCTTGAGTTTTAAGAAGTATACCCAAGTGCGTATGGAGAAATCATCAATGAAAGTTAGGAAATATTTGTAGCCAGAGAATGAAACAACTGGAAGTGGACCACATAAATCACTATTCACAAGCTGTAAAGGCGTTGAGGCGTGCCAAGAGGCACATTTTTCAAAACTGTCCCGATGATGTTTTCCGAGTACACATCTGGAACAAACACCATCTCTGCAAGATATCATTGGAAGACCTGTCACCATATTTTCTTTACATAGATTCTGAAGGGAGTGATAGTTTAAGTGACCAAATCGCTCATGCCAAAGTTTGCTCACTTCATCATTATGAGCAACAAATACCGTGGGAATATTTGATGACCCAAAGTTGTTAAACTTATACAAACTTGTAGAATCATCAGCAATGCCAGTAGCTAAAATCTGTCTCGGATCTCTTAGGTCTTTAATTACAACATCGTGAGGTGAAAATTCAACGATTTTACCTTCACCTAAATGAGTTATCTAATATACAGATAGAAGGTTGCAGGATAAGGTTGGAACACATAATAAATCATTAAATTGACCATTGTCTATATGAACAATTCCAATCCCTACAACACTAAGAGATCTATCATCACCAACATATATATTTTTGGTGTTACAATCATTTAAAGAAGAAAACATGGCTTTGTTTTTTCCCATGTGATAAGAAGCTCTAGAATCAATGAGCCACTCATGAGAATTAGAAGAAGAAGATACATTTAGTGCATATCCAGATCGATATGTTTGACAACCACATGCAGAAAGTGTTTTTCCTGAAGATGAAGTTGAAGTTGAAGAGTGCTCCAAATGGATGTTATGCTTCTTCATTGTTGCTTCCAAGGCTTCCATCTTCTTAAAGCATTTGGATTCTAAGTGGCCATCTCGATTACAAAAGTGGCAATGTCTATCAGTCTTCTTCCCTTTGTTTTTATTTGCCTTATCATTTTGTTGAAATTATTTTTCATTTTGAGACTGAAATTGCGTAGGACCCTTGTTTGGTTTAGAACCATTCTTTTTAGGATACGACTTCTTAGGATTCTTTGAATTTGGTTGATGTTGGGTGGCTAAGGCTTTCTTAGAAGAGTTTCCAAGATTAAGAAGACCAAGGTGTAAGAGTTTTTCTTGTTCTCTTATTAAAGAATCACAAAATGCATCAAAGGAAGGGGACTTGTAATCTTGTCCTTGAGAAATGAAGGCTTCTCTTGTAGAATGGAAGGTGGAAACAAACACAGAGTAGGCTGTGTTAGCCTCCTGCTGCAGCAGGTTAATCATCTTTCATGATCGACAGTTTTACATGCCAAATATGTCGTGCTATGCATGCTGCAATGCTCCATATTTGCTACAGATGGCCAAAGAAGTATCCATAAGAGTATGCTAGTCTAAGGGCCACTGCTATGTTCCAATTTTGATAAGCAATCCATTTTTCGGTCCGAGGCAGTTTCTTCAGTTGGAGGTACTCAGGCTGGAGTTCACTAACATCTCTCTTTTTCTCATCACCCTTATTATATAACTCCCTATTAGTTTTCCCCTTCCCCTATTAAAATCATGTATATAAATCACCCTATGTAAATACCCCTCCCTGGCATTATAGCCATAATTCCACCAAGTCAGGGAAATCTCAGTCCATCCGGGACTGTTTTTAGCCCATCCGCGTCATTGAGGAACTATTTTGACATCTGGTCAGCTAGTAACCCCCCCCCTTAACCCTAAAAACCCCCAAAAACCCCTTATTCCGCCCCTAAACCAAAGTTTTGTGCATAAATATTAACCCGCGCCTGAAAAAACCCATATAAACCCGTTTTATTAAGTTTCAACCCATCCGCCGCGCGTATTTAAAAGGGAATATTCCTGCGAATATTCCCACCCGTTAACCCGCCATCCCTTCGCATCCGCCGCCAGCCGTCCGATCCACAGCCCCGCAGATCGACGGTGGGCGGGCATCTCCATTCCCGACACGCCCGGCCTTTAACGTCCGGGAGTTCGGCGGTTTTGCCGCCGTACCCCCGCCACGCGTCAGGCGCTGGGCTGTGGCGGAGCCCCTCCCTCCGAAACCGCCATCCCCGAAAAGCGGTGCGCCACATACCGCTTACCGCCCTGCCCAGTGACGTCATACCCCACGTCACCCCCTGCGCAGTCACATGCCCACGTCACCCCTGTCCAGTCACCCGATGAGTCACCTGCCTGCGTGGCCTCCTGCCACGTCACTGCCACATGTCCCCGCCACTGTACCTGCCACGTCATCGTCCGTACGTGATGACGTCATCTTGCCACGTCGCCCTGCTGACGTCACCCGTCGTACAATGCTGACATCATCAGCCCTTTTTTGGACGTAGAGGGGCAAAAGTCGCACTTCGGAGCCCCGGAATCGAATTCTGAGGCAGTTTTTGATGAGCGATTTGCGCCTCATCGCAGGATTTTTAAGGCCGAAATGGAGAATCTTCAGGGAATCTTTAGGGAATCTTCTCACCATGCGGCCTCAGGAAGCCCGAAAAGGCGCAAAAATGATCCGTTTTCTTCACAGAGCACACCAAAATGATCAGAAGACAATTCCAGATGATACCGAGGCCGAACAGCGGCCATTTACTGGCGATTAGACCCGCAGCACATCAGATCAGCAGTCCAGATTCTGTCAGAGAGTATCAGTGGAAGAAAAGACGCCAGAGAGTATCAGTCATGATTTTTTAGGGGCTTGAGGCACCTGAACATTGATGAAGCCCCCAGAAAGTCAAATCAATAAGCATCAACCCATCCTTGCCTTCAAATCACCATTAAAGCATTCAAGGCAGCAGGACAGCAAGGAAGCAGAAACCCATACTCATTTATTGCAGAAAACACTGCAGCAAGCCACCGAGGACAGCATCATTTATTCAGTTTTGACACATCGGCCCTGAGCACGGCCCGAGATATTTTTTGCATTTATTTTCTAGATAGGATTAGGTCAAGTAGTCATTTTTTATGACCTAATTAGGTCAAGATGTAATAAAGGAACTCTGCAGAGAGTTTTTGCCCTATATATACCATCCTCTGTATAGTTTTAAGGGTTGGTTAATTGAGATTTTCACTCGAGACTCGCTGTGTATACCTGAACTTTTCTGTAATCAAAGATTGCTTAAAGCTTGGAGAGTGAACTGTCTGTTGCTGATGAATGTTCTGAAGAGTTGAAGATGGAATTCCTGCACTGCGGTCTAAAGCAATAAGTGCCTCTTATCTCTGTTTATGTGTTTGCCATTATCTAAATAGCAGAAAAAAGGAATAGCCTAGAATTAGTTTAAACACTCTCTATGCTCAATTTCTGTTGTTTCTTTATGTTTTCCTCTAAAAGAATTGGTTATGAACATTGAATTCCTCCCGGCTCATGTTTACCCCAATTCACCTGTGCTGGCCAATTATCTAGGGATTCTTAACTGCCCCTAGGTAGCGCCCTGTTATTTTCTCTGCTAATTTGTTGGAGAGATTCTTAACTGCCTCTCTTTCTTTAGCATTCATTCCATCCTTTGAACCTGAAAGTTGCTTCTGCTTCAGTTATCTTGCTCCATTTTCCCCTCACTGTTATTAAGGAAAGACACCAACAGTTCCCCTCCTCGACTCCACGCCCAATGGTTTGAAACATTCAGATTATACTCTGCCTCTCTACCTGAAAGTGTCAGTTTTCCCACCAAAACTCAATCAAACCCCATGTGCATCATATCTAGCCTAAAATCACCCTTTTCAACAAAGCTCAATCATAAAGAGAGAGCCCTCTCTGACTGCAGGTAGGCTAGGACCTGCAGTCCAAAGTTGGTTTGTGGTTACCTCGGCTGTATCCCTTTAGGAGTCAAAAGGGACAACCTGAGTGATAACAGGCTGGTCCCAACTCAGTAAGAATGGAATAGATAAGGTTACCATCTTCTTTCTTAACCTTAACACCTTCCAAGAGAAGTCTAAGGGTCTTGAACTTGAACAAAAAATCTTCAATGGAAGAAAAATTATTGGGGTCCAATGTAAGCAACTCATTTTCGAGTTGATGGGCTCTAAGTTCATTTTTAATTCCAAAAACTTTAGTGATCTGTTTCATTGCTTCATTAGGAGTATCAAGTTCTGCGATATGGAATCTAAGGTCTGGAGAAATAGACATCCCTATCAACCCACGTGCTTGATCTTGCCTATTTTCTCATTTGGCTGCCTTATCTTCATCTTTCGGTTTGGTTTCTTGGCCTGAGGCTATTTTGTAAATACCTTTACTTCTAAGTAAATCCACAATGTAGGACCACCATTGGAAGTAGTTGGTGCTGTCAAGAATAACTTGGCATGGACTTTCCATTTCAACAAAAACTGAAGCTATAGATGTTGAAACTAAGTGTTCCAATGGAAAGATCTTGAAAAATTAGGCTGATTAAAAAAAACGGCTCTGAAAACGACTTCCGGATGAAGAAGTTATGGCTTTTTGAAGAAAAGTTGTTGAAGATGCCAACGAAGTGCGGGAATGTGCAAAAATGAATGATTTAGATTTTAAAAAAAAAATCCGCCCCTTTCCAAACTTAATCTAATTAGCTCACTTTAAAATATATATATCTATATATATATATATATATATATATATGACTCACTTTTATAAATAAGTGAAAGTCACTTTTACAATGGTACTTTATGAGCTACCCACTAAATTGTAACTTAAATAAAAGATAAAGAGACTTTAGAATTATAAGTGACTCACTTTTTATAATGGATGAGAACACTTTTAAATAAACTAACTTTAAAACATAAGTTACATGTGCTTTTTCAAAAGTAACTTAACAAAAAGAAAGACTTGAACCCAAGGCCTCTATTCTCATAAACTAACTTTGAACCGAGTGAGCTAGTTTAAAAGGTTAGTAATTTTTGGAAAATAGGAAATTTTTTTTTTAGTCACCGAAGCTTTGGAGTGCGTGCTTACTTGACAAAGCTCTTTTTTGCCTACAAAATAAAAACCACACAACCCAAAATGGACATACAAAAAAAAACAAACCTTATGGTTTGAAGTTAGCTCTACCCGGAAACTAACATTTTCATCAATGTTTCTAATTTTCTGAGATCACACTAAGGTGTGGCGGAAAACTTTCTTTCTGTTTCTGATTTTCCCAGATTGCACAGAGTCGCGGGGCAAAGAGCATACGCAAAAATGAAAGGTGTAGATCCGGTAATAAAAAACAAAGAGATAAACAAACCGAAATAAACAGAGAGAAAATAACTAGAAACTACGAATAAACAGTGTATACCTCCATATCTTAAAAATGATGTAGTTAGGGCTATCGGAAACCTTTTCGCGTGAAACGAAAGGGTTCCTCACTAGAATAGATGCTCCTAACACAGTAGAGTAGTCCTCTCAGCCCGAAAGCAGTCAGAAACAGTAGATCTAGGAAACGACAGCCAGATGTGGCCCTCAACTTCAGTCAGATGCAGTTCTATCGACTTCAGATTTGGATCACCAACAGATGTGGCCCTCAACTTGGCTCTGATACCATGTAGGAATTTACAGGGTAAGTTCCTCAGACAGAACACCAAAGGACACCGCTCACAAATAGATCACAGATCAATACACCAATATTCTTGACATGGTTAAAACCCTCAAAGAGGGAAATAGTCCATGGCCTGAGCCAACACGGCCACTTCAGGTAATTTATTAATAAAAGAATGAAAATTTACATAAGCTTCTCTCATGAATGGTTAACCTACAAATGACCCTCCATGCTCTTTAAATAGAGATCATGGACCAATCGGGTGCTAAGCCACGGATCAAGTGTCGGTAATAGCGAGGAGAGAATGAACTGTCATATCACTACATATCGTGACCGTCGGATTGTAAGTTAGAAAAGTACATAGTAAAGAAACACACTTTACCTAACTCTACACTAGAACAAGTTATACTTAACTATTTCCTATTTTTCGGAATATCCTAACAATGATGATAAGATAAGTTGTGAGTTAATTGAGTACCAAGACAAGAAAATGATTCCATCCAAAAAATTCTAATGAAAATGGGATCTTGGTCACTTACATAAATCTTTGGGTTTCCATGTAGCTTTTGAATTGTTTCCATAAATGCAGTAGAAATTGTACTAGCTTTAAAAGGATGAGATAATGCACAAAAGTGTGCATACTTGGTAAGTCTATCAACTACCACCATGATGACACTCTTTCCTTCAGACTTGGGTAAACCTATGATAAAATCCATTGAAACCTCTTCCCAATGCTGATTTGGAATGGCTAAAGGTTGTAACAGACCTGGGGTCTTAATTGTCTCAACTTTATTTTGTTGGCAAACCAAAAATTCTGCCACAAACTTCTGAATATCATATTTAAGGCCATCCAAAAAAAATTCCTTCTTGACCCTATGGTAAGTTTTTAAAAATCCCAAGTGCCCTCCTAAGGGGGAGGTGTGCAATTCCAAAAGAATATTTTGCTTGAGTTGGGAATTATTACAAAGATATAAGAAATCTTTGTACCATAATGAATCATTTTTCCAGCTAAATGTATCAGATGTACTGGGATCTTACTGCAACTTTTGAATGAGTGTCCACACCTCTTCATCATTCTTCCATTCATCCCTTGCTTCGATTATCCAATCAAGTTGGATAATAGAAATGGAACAAAGTAATGCTTCCACATCCTCATCCTTTATTTAGAGTGCATCTGCAAAAACATTTTGATTCCATTTTTTCTAGATGATTTCAAAGTCATAACCCAACATCTTTGTGACCCATTTTTGTTGCTCTTCTGAAGATAATATTTGTTCCAAAAAGTATTTAAGACTATCATGATTTTTTTACCTTGAAATATCTTCCCATTAGGTAAGGTCGCCATTACTTTAGTGCATGTAGTATTGCAAACATTTCCTTATTATAAATAGGTTTTTGTAAATACTTTCCTTTGATTGGACGACTTTCAAAAGCAATGGGTCTTCCTTATTGCATTAAAACAACACCAATTCAATTTCAAGAGGCGTCACATTCCATAATAAAGGTTTTTTTGAAGTCTGTCATAGTTAGGACCGGTGTTTGGCACATTGCCTCTTTAAGATGTTCAAAGGCCTTAGTTTTTCCTGGAGTCCAAGAAAATGCATCTTTGTTAAGTAATGTTGTTAGAGATGTTGTTATTCTCCCATTATTCTTAACAAACTTGCGAGAATACCTTGTCAACCTGAGAAACCCTCAAAGATGCTTTATGGTTGTGGGGATTTTCCATTCCTTAATGGCTTTAATTTTGTTAGGGTCTACCTTAACACCCTCATGAGATACAATATGACCCAAATATTCCACCTCCTATACTCCAAAGAAACATTTAGAGGTTTTTGCATATAATTTTTTCTCCTCCAACAATTTGAGCACTCTGTCAACATGTTGAACATGATTCTTCCAAGACTTTCTATAGATTAGTATATCATCAAAAAATACTAACACAAATTTTCTAAGGAATAGTTTTAAAATGGAATTCATTAAACCTTGAAATGTTGAAGGTCCATTAGTAAGGTGAAAAGGCATGACCAAAAATTCATAATAACCCTTATGAGTTATGAATGATGTTTTCGGAATGTCTTTAGTCTTCATTCTAATTTGATGATATCTTGAATGAAGATACAACTTGGTGAAGTAAATTGCTCCGTTAAATTCATCCAACAATTCATCAATGACAAGAATGGGAAATGTATCTTTAATAGTGAGCTTGTTGAGCTCCTTATAATCCGAACACATACGCCATGATCCATCCTTCATTTGCACCAATACTACTGGAGTAGAAAAATAACTTTGACTAGGTTGAATTATACCAGCCTCTAGTATTTCTACAACCATATGTTCAATTTCACTCTTTTGGGCATATAGATATCTGTAAGGTCTGGTGTTTGGAGGAACACTTCCTAGAATCAAATGAATAGCATGATCATGATAAAGAATTGGTGGGAGGCCTTTGGAAGTCTCAAATACCTTGGAATGAGTGTCTAAGACTTTTTGGAGATATGGAGAAATAGATGATTTTGATGTTTGAACCTCTAGTGATCAAAATTATGCAATGACGCCCCATTTGTATTTCTTCATAAGATTTGTCATGCCATTAGAGCTAATTATCTTTCCTGGTTTCCCTGCGATACCCCTTAATTCAACTTCCTTTCCTTCCCAAAAAAACTCAAGAAAAGTTCTTGAAAAATAAAAGTTATCATTCACAAAGATTGTAACCATTAGACTCTTAGTACAACATCAACGCCACCCATTGGAATGGAAAGAATTGGATTATTCAATACATATTCCCCCATGGTTAGCTTAATATTATGGCACTTTCCAGAGCAATTTATAGTTCCTCTGTTTATAACCATAACTAGACACTCTAGTGTTGAATATAGGAAGCAATTCAATTCCTTGGTTATCTTACAATGAATAAAATTATGGGTACTACATAAATCAACCAAAACTATTACCTTTTTATTCTTGATATATCCTTATATCTTGAGAGTTTGAGGAGTGATAATTCCTACCAATGCATTACAAGATATGTTCAGATTCGTTTCTTCTTTCTCTGGGGGTTATTTCTTGGTGTATATCCTCTTCTTTTGATGTTTCTTGTTCCATTTCTTCCTCCTCTTCACAATCTATGTAGAATAATTTCTTCTCAACACATTTATGATCTTTAGTGTATTTACTATCACAATTATAACAAATCCCTTTTTCTCTTTTTTCCTCTAATTTTTGTAGTGTCAACCTTGTAGGTTGTGGAAGACTAGGAGCAGCAACACTTCCATCTTTATAGTTGTGAGTGGTATACTTCCTTGTTTCCATAATTTTACTTTCAACTTTTCTTGCCACCCTAAATGCCTTCTCCAATTAATCAGGTTCCCAAAGGCAAACCTCATGTTAGATGTTATCTTTTAAAATCCCTATGAAGACATGAATCCTATGCTCCTCTGGAATATTGGTTACCCTAATATTAACTTTTTGGAATTCTTCAATGTGCTCCGCCATTGAACCCTTTTGTTTGAAATTTATCAATTGGCTAAATAAGGTGTTGCTCTTTGTATCTTCATAATGTGTTATCATTTCCTTCATAAAAACTGACCAGGTGACAAGTGGTTTACGAGAACAAAGTCAGCTATACCATGCAAACTGATTGGGTTCTAAATATAAAGATGCAATATGTACCTTTTGTGAGGGTTGCACATCTTGTAGATCAAAATCTTGCTCCATCTATAGTATCCATGTTACTGGATCCTTGCCATCAAACTTCCTCATATCTATGTTTGGAAAGTGGCGGTTCTTAAACCCCATATTTGATTCTCTAAAATCATAATTCATATTCCTTTTGTTTGCATCATGATTTTCATGGATTACCTTGTCACATCGACAAGCCTTTCTTGCAACAACTTTGTCAACCCTTCCAACTTGACAGTCATGACATCCATGTCTACTTTAAAAACCTCCATGTTCCCTTTTATACCATCCATGTCCCCTTTTAATCCATCTATGCCATTTTTTGTTGCTCTTTGTGAGAGAGAAATTTGTTGCACTTGGTCCCATAACTTTGATATATCATGTTGCAATTCTTCCTCCTCATGCGTCATAGTAGAGACTTATATGGGCTTCATGGGTGTAGAATTATTTTGTTTGGGAGGCATTCTAAAACTAAATATGGATATCTATGCTTCAATATGTCCTTTGAATCACTTAAAATTGTTTTTTCAAACAAAATTTATGCAAAATTAAAAAAATACACACATTTTTCTTGCCCTTTAGGAGCTCAATATTGAAATTGTTGTATCTATGTAATTTTGGATCTTCAAGGTCTGAAATTTTGTTCTGTGTTATCTCTATGAGTCTTCTTTCCAACCCCAAAAGTAATACCAAGATTTGATTCTTCAATAAATATTTATGCCCAATCTCCCATGATGGCTTGATTATCGACTGGTTCAGTAGAGCGAACTTGTACAGCATGCCACATGTCACTGTTTCAACCTTCAGCTGTGAAAATGATACATGAAAAACTAAATTTCGTGAAATTCGAGTCATGTTTTATGAAATTTAAATTCGATGCTCGAAGAGAAAGTTATGACAATTTTACCTAGGTCACCGGTTTGAGATTAAATTATGGAGCCTGCAAAAACCCTAACTTCTACATATCATATATTCGAAAATATAGCGAACAAAGAGCTGAAATTCATATACAAAGTTCACCAATATTTTGGCTCTACGTGATTGAAATTTTAGCTTCTGGTTTATCGTAGAAAAAAGTTATAGCGAAAATTTCAAGATGACCCATTTGAAGAGGCGAAACCCTAGAATCCAAAGATCTGATACCAAATGTTATGCAACTAGCTCACAAAATAGAAGAAAAGATAGATCAAAAACTTATAAATTATCCTCTTTGAGGGGGAAACCTCGTTTACATTACATAAATGAACAATTCTTGGATGATACAAATGATAATACCTCCTTGGTATATATAGGGGTTAATAATGTAAGGGCACAATAATAACAATAGTGGGATTCTATGGAGAACACTACTAACAACATGGGGGATACATGGGCACAAAAATAACAATAGGGAGCTACACTAACAATAAAAATAATGAGAATATACCAGTATTATAGGGACCTAACAAAGGAAATAAGTCAACAACACCTGAGGCTATTGCATCTGTAAGCACACTCGAACACATACATTTTCTTTAGGAAAACCAAATGAATCACATATATAAGACAAAGTGAAAAATAAATGGTTAATTTTCCCTTTAATTATAATGTGTGAAACAATCAACAAAAAAGGTTTTGTGAGGTTTTGTGTATGAGAAAAATTCCTAAAAATACCTAACGTCCTTCCGCTCAAGTAGTAACTGGGCCTTGTGAAGATTTTAGAATAGGATATTGGGGCCATATGATAAATGTCACTGGTGACGCTTCCAACAGGAAAAAAACCAACCAAGGTATGGAGAGGGTTATAGTGGCCAGATGTACTAGGGCTACATCCCGAAAGAGTTGGTGATGCTTCGAGTAGCCTGACCTCAAGTCTAAGTGGTCTCGTATCGCAAACTATAGGGAAAAGGGTCCTAATATTTGGCCACTAAGTTTCCTATCTCCAATGGGAATGGATGAATCTTAGCTTCTAGTTGTCAATTTTGGACCCAGAACCCCTACCACGTGTCGGGAGACAACATGGAGGTTTGTAATAATCTGTCACTCCTACCCCCTTCATGGGTTTCTTTCCATGTACCAGATTTTTCACTAGATGATGCAATATTTTAATCTCCCTAAAAGACAACTTGGTATGTTTTAATATGAAAAACAACCATGATGGCTTATGTGTTTCCTATCGTCGTGGTTCTAGCCTGAACTATAAATTATCTTATGGACCCTGTGGGGAATTTAGTGTGTTCAGGTTAAGTTTGTTTTAGAAAGACTCTGCTTCACTTAGGGTGTGCAATAAAATATAGGCTCAAATAAACTAAGTACAAAGATTTCGGAAAGAGTATACACTTTATACAAATTTTAAGTGAGCTTAGTGCGTGGGGTGAACATATGTGCAAGCAAAATTGTAAGCATACAAAGTGTGAATTGATGTGGATATGCAGTGATGATTTACAATTCCCTTAATTACACTATGTGATGTTTGTTCCTTGCAAGAAAATAAATGATGTGTGAATGATGTGCCACTTACTTATTTCTTAATTATACAATGTGAGCATATAGGGATATGGAAGCTTTAGTGCTTTGAGAAAGGGTCTAAATGCCACCACAGGTTCGCCACAAGGATGCAAGGGAGGTAATGCCTACTTTCTTTCTTTAGTAACACTAAGTCCTGGTCTCGAAAATAAATGAATGAAATAAAAGTGCTGGTTACAGAAACAAGTAAAAAATATTTGTGGATGAGGGACCACTTCTTTCCTAATTATAATATGTGAGCATATAGGTAGATGGAAGCTTTAGTGCTTTGAGAAAGGGTCCAGATGCCACCACAGGTTTGCCACAAGGACGCAAGGGAGGTAGTCCCTACTTTATTTCTTTATTAACACCAAGTCCTGTTCTCGAAAATAAATGAATGAAATAAAAGCTTTAGTTAGAAAAACAAGTAAAAATGATTTGTGGATTTAGGGCCACTTACTTTCCTCCTAGTTAAGCTAGATGTGGTGTGAATTGGAATGAGAAAAACAAGTACAAAAACTATATGTGGATTAGGACCACTTACTTAAATCCTCCTAGTTTTAATCTATATTTGTGTGCAAAATTTCAAAGTAAAATATAAACAATTACTTTGCTTGTAATGGTTAGTAGTGATGGTGTATGCAAGGTGAATAGTGCAGTGCACATACAAAGTGTTTGAATTGCAATTATGTGGATATGCAGTTCACGATTCTTTAATACAATTCCCCTAATTACACTATGTGATGTTTGTTCCTTGCAAGAAAAGAAAAGATGTGTGGATAATGAGCCACTTACTTAAAAAATCCAAATTATGTTATATGTGAGCATATAGGGAGATGGAAAATTAGTGCTTTGGGAAACATTATATTTACATTACTAACCAAATTGAATTATGTAACTTGATTTAATTAAATAGCTACAATTTGTTGCTTATACATAAATCATGATTTAAAAGCTCTTAGGAAACAATTCTATCCTTTAGGATACATGCAACAAGTTGTTATTGATTGGTAGCCTATGAGGCAAGGTAAAGGGAAAAGTGTTCAGGAGTTTACTCAAGAGTTCAGAAAGAAAGCATTGGTGCTTGGTATTTCATTGGATACACGTGAAACTTTGTTAAAATACATCGGCAGTTTACATTCATATTTGCAGCATACATTATTGATGTTTAATCCTGATGACTTTGATGAAGTGTGTGTTCAGGCCATACATCTTGAAGCAGGTGGCAAACCATTCAAGTTTTCATCACAATCATCCAAAGGGTTGGAAATCAAATATTCCAATGATAGTAAGGGGAAGAACAATTCGAAGAGAGAGAAATGAGCGATAGCTTAGAAGGAAAGACTTACTTGTTCTCGTTGCCGGAGAATCGGTCATGATGAATTGAAGTGTTGGAAACTTCATCAGAACTTAAGCCCAAAAAGTTCCTTAAGGAGAAGGATGAAAAGAATGCAATTGAAGTAGTCCAACAAGATCTAGGTTCATATTCAGGTGATGAAAGAAGGATAACTTCTATGGTTATGACAGGTAAAACTTCTGACACTGGTTCAAGTTCGAAAACTATTGCATCTTCATCAAACATAAATTCTTCAAATGAGGATAAAAGAGTTGAATTGTTTAACATAAGGATAACTTCTAAGCATACAAAGATAGATACAATGTTTGACAGTGGATCACAGGCGAATTTAATATTTGAACATTTAGTTAAAAGTTTGGGTTTGGAAACACGGAATCATCCAAGACCTTACCCCTTAGGATGGCTAGATAAATCAACTCAGATAAAAGTCACCAAATAGTGTCAATTAAGATTTTCCATTACAACTAATTACATTGATGAAGTGGAATTAGATGTGGTTCTAGTAGACATATGTGGAGTTGTCTTAGGAATTCCTTATCTTTAAGATCATGATGCATTATTTTACAGGAGAGAGCATAAATATCACCTTAAGAAAGATGGGGTTGAATTTATTGTCAGGGCACATCAAAGTAAAAATCACTTGAATTTATTTAATTCTAATCCGATGAAGCAATTAATAAGTTCAAATAAAAGATTTGTAATCATGTGTGTAAAGGAACAACATAACAAACAACATGATGTTTTTTCAGGTTATGAGATTCAGCTTAAAGATAGTTTGATTAAAGAGGTAGAAACTATTCCAGTTCTATGTAAACCAAACATCTTACTCATAAGCAGGGAATACAACATGAATTACATTTCGTGCCTAAAGCTCCTCTTCCTAATGTTAGAATGAATCAATTCAGTCCAAGTTTGGAAATTAACAGTTACAGGGATACAGGTCAGTATTGGGGAAAGTCAGTGTTAAATTTCTCTTATATTGTGTCACCATTTCATGTTTCGAACAATTTGGAAATCTCTTTTCAAGTGGAGAGGAAGCCTATTTGTTTTCATATCCAAGCCTTTTCTAAAGCATTATCAAAGTATCCAATACAGCTAAGGAAAACTTATGCATCAAGGGAAAGTGCTAATCAATGGAAACATCATTTAATGAATAAGGAAAAAGTGATTCAAACAAATCAACAGCTAATTCAATACTTTCAAAGACAAATTAAGTTGCAGCAATCTTTACCTTACAGTTTGATGGGTTTATGGCAGCAATTTCACTTAGTAATCAGGAAGCAAGAAAGTATGTCAAGTCAAGTAGTTGGTTTGATGTCAAGAATATCTTTGATTGTCTCTGTCATTCCGCAAAATATATTGTTAATACATGTTGATGGTATTGAACAATATCCTGTAGAGACTATTTTCAAAGATGATTATGAATCACTAACTCATGGTTCTTCATGGAAAGAATTCAATTGCCATGTTCATAATAGGTTGTTTGCCCATCATTACAAGTTGTTCATACTACAGATGGATGGAACAGGTCACCGACTCAAAATGTTCCATGGTCAGCATCATCAGGGTCATCACTTGCAGGTGATTGATCAAATGTATTGGTACATCATCAGGTCAAGGTGGAAAGTGAGGGAACTCTACCCTCATCGACTATTTATTTTGTCAAACTTTTGTGGTCCAAAAGCTTTCAAGTGGAGAGGATTGATCCAGGAGGATCTCGTCAGATCAGTTGCACAGGTTCATCATTAGTGTTAAGTGTAGTCATCAGCATTCAGTTCCGTGTCGTCATCAACATTCAGTCCGATGTCGTTCAGTTTCGACAGTGTTGATTATGGTTCAAGTTGTTCAGGTGATGTTAATGGTTTTCATGGTGATGGTTTTGTACCTGGTTGTCAACATGTGGTTGTCGTCAGTTCCGTCAAGATTTGGTCGTCAACATGTGGTTGTCGTTCGCCTTCGCAGGATTTGGGTTTTGTTGTCCACTCACAGGTTGATCATCGACATGGGTGTGTCATCCATTGCAAGGGTTTGATACGGTTTGTCGTCATGTGATGACATTGCAAAAGTGGATTTGTGATGAAGATGTGTGTTGGATGAATGTCGCTTTGCGACATTTAGTTGTAAAGAGGTTTTCTCATTTGATGTAAAAAAATCCTAATGACTAAAATCCAAACCTAATACACATAATCCTAAACCTAACCCTAAACGTATCAAACCTATCGGACATGGTATATCACAATACATTACAACTATGTATTAAAAAAATACATTGCCTAAGTCTAAAACCCTAAACCTATGCTCATAACAACTCTCGGCCTTTATACATTGCAATACAAATATAAAACACCAAAATTGTCCTTAACCGCCACTTCTCACCACAGCGGAGTAAACAGCATGTGAGTGGAGATGTGAAAACCGTCGGGGTTTTCATAAGCTGCCAGTTCTTAACCGCAACGGGGTTTTAAAATGCGGCGATTACATGTGAGCAGAGGCTGTGTTAGCGGAGTTAGCAAGCTAAGAGTTCACTGCAGCATCAAACCGTAGTGGAACTACGAAGGGTCAGATACATGTGACAGAGTTTAGGTTAACCGCAGAGTTAGAGTTTGCAGCGGAGCACCGTCGATCCTTAGCCGTGCGGGGAGTCGGGTTGACATGTGAAAAGTTTACACCGGAACCCTTAGAGCACTGTCAGTCGAGACCGTCAGGCCAAGCGCGGAGGTGGCAGCCTGTGGCTGGTCACATATAACCGTTAGCCTCCTCCGCCCAGTCAACTAACCACCAGCGGTTCTATTTTTATTATTATGTTATTTTTTGGTTTTTGAAATTAAGTTTTGGTTATGTTAATTCGAGGACCGTGCCTAATGAACCTAAGTGTCATTTCATGGTTAGACTGAAAACTAAAATCCTCCAATTCAGAAAATTCATGCCATGATTAGCCCAAAGGAGTTCACTTGTACTTACAGGCCTATAAGAGGCGGTTTTTCTTCATTGAAGTGGAGATTAGTGGTTTTGGCTTTTGTATGCAGATTATGGAGGTTATAGGCAGTTTTGTTTTCAGTGTAACAGGAGCATCCATATTCGGAATTAGGAACCGTGACAGAAATTGGAAAGCTGGTTTATAGAGCTTCCTTTTGACAGTGATCAGAAGTGCCTGCGTGCACATTTAGTCTGGTCTATTCTCTGTGTAATCGAACTCCTTGGTTTCAATCCTAATAAAGCGGTCGCCCATCTTGAAAGTGGACCCAAAGACGTAGTCCATCAAGGACGAACTCCGAAATCAACTTTGTTGTCTAGTGTCAATGTGTTTTTACTATTTTCACTTTTTTTATGCATCTTTCTTATGTTTAATCAGTTGCCGTAAAGTCTTTTTCTCAAGAAGTTTTCTTCGATTTCCGCACTTTTAGCTAACATTCAAATCATAAATGGCCAATCACTTCTACATCAATTTTAGTTTATGATCATTTCAGATCACTCTCGTAAACAAATTGTCACTTGGGCAATTTTTATGGAAGAAATGATAGCACATTATGGAATACAAAAAGAAACACCGTTTTTAGCCAATTAATAAATCTCAAACAAAAAGGTTCAATTATGGAGCACATTAAGGACTTCCAAAAATTGAATATAAGGGTAAAATATATTCCAAAGGAGCATAGGATTGATGTGTTCATAGGGACTTTAAAGGATAACATCCAACATGAGATTCGCCTTTGGGAACCTGATTCATTAGAGAAGGCATTCAGGTTGGCAAGAAAAATGGAAAGAAAAATTATGGCAACAAGGAAGCCTACCACTCACAACTATAAACATGGAAGTGTTGTTGCTCCTAGCCTTCCACAACCTACAAAGTTGACACCACAACAATTGGAAGAAAAAAGAGCAAAAGGGCTTTGTTACAATTATGATAGAAAATACACTAAAGGTCATAAGTGTGCTGAGAATAAATTATTTTACATAGATTGTGAAGAGGAGGAAGAAAAAGAACAAGAAACATCAAAAGAAGAGGATATATACCAGGAACAAACCTTAGATAAAGAAGAATTGAATCCGACCATATCTTGTAATGCATTGGTCAGAATTACCACTCCCTAAACTATCAAGATAGAAGGACATATAAAGAAGAAAAAGGTAATAGTATTGATTTATTCGGGCAATACCCATAATTTTATTCATTGTAAGATAGCCAAGGAATTGAATCGCTTCCTATATCCAACACCAGAGTGTCAAGTGATGGTTGCAAGTGGAGCAACCATAAATTACTCTGGAAAGTGCCATAATATCAAGCTATCCATGGGAGAATATGTACTGAATAGCCCAATGTTTTCCATTCCAATGGGTGGTGCTCATGTTGTACTAGGAGTCCAATGGATACAAACATTGGGTACAATAGCTTTTAATTTTCATGAAATTTTCTTCCGAAGAAAAGGAAGTTGAATTAAGGGGTATCGCAGGGAAACTGGGAAAGATAATCAACTCTAACGGAATGACAAATCTTCTAAAGAAAGAACAATGAGGCGTAATTGCACAATTATGCTCGCTAGAGGTTCCCACATCGAAATCATCTATTTCTCGATATCTCGAAAAAGCCTTGGACAATCATTCCAAGGTATTTGAGACTCCCAAAGGCCTCCCACCTATTCGTGATCATGATCATGTTATTCATTTGATTCTAGGAAGTGTTCCTCCAAACATTAGGCCTTACAAATGTCCCTATGCCCAAAAGAGGGAAATTCAACGTATGGTTGCAAAAATGCTAGAGGCTAGTATAATTCAACCTAGTCAAAGTTCTTTCTCTACTCTAGTAATATTGGTGCATAAGAAGGATTGGTCATGGCACATGTGTCTGAATTATAGGGAGCTCAACAAACTCACTATTAAAGATAAATTTCCCATTCCGATCATTGATGAATTATTAGATGAATTGCATGGATCAATTTACTTCACCAAGTTGGAGCTTCATTTAGGATATCAACAAATTAGAATGAAGACTAAAGACATTCCGAAAACAGCATTTAGAACTCATGAGGGTCATTATCAATTTTTGGTCATGCCTTTTGGCCTTACCAATGCACCTTCTACATTTCAAGGTTTGATGAATTCCATTTTCAAACCCTTCCTTAGAAAATTTGTGTTAGCATTTTTTGATGATATATTAATCTACAGCAAGTCTTGTAAGGACCATGTTCAGCATGTTGACAAGGTTCTCAAACTACTGGAGGAGAAACAATTATATGCAAAAAGCTCCAAATGTTTCTTTGGAGTACAAGAGGTGGAATATCTGGGTCATATTGTATCTTATGAAGGTGTTAAGGTAGACCCTAGAAAATTAAAGACATTAAGGAATGGAAAATCCCCACATCCATAAAGCATCTACAAGGATTTCTCGGGTTGACAAGGTATTATCACAAGTTTGTGAAGAATTCTCCCATAATTGCAGCACCTCTAACAACATTATTGAAGAAAGATGCATTTTCATGGACTCCAGAAGCAACGAAAGCCTTTGAACATGTTAAAGAGGCAATGTGCTAAGCATCGGTCTTAGCTACGCCGGACTTCACAAAAATCTTTATGTGGAATGTGATGCCTCAGGAAATGGAATTGGTGACGTTTTAATGCAAGAAGAAAGGCCCATTTCTTTCGAAAGTCGTCCAATCAAAGGAAAGTATTTACACAAAGCTATTTATGAGAAGGAATACTACATGCACTTAAGAAATGGCAACCCTACCTAATGGGAAGACACTTCAAGGTAAAAATGGATCATGATAGTCTTAAATAATTTTTAGAACAAAGATTATCTTCAGAAGAGCAGCAAAAATTGGTCACAAAGATGTTGGGTTATGACTTTGAAATCATGTACAAAAAAGGGAAGGAAAATGTTGTTGCAGATGCACTCTCAAGAAAGGATGAGGATGTGTAAGAATTGCTTTGCGCCATTTCTATTATCCAACTAGATTGTATAAATGAAGCAAGGGATGAATGGAAGAATGACGAAGAAGTATGGGCACTTATTCAAAAGTTACAACAAGATCCAAATACATCTGATACATTTAGCTGGAAAAATGATTCGTTATGGTACAAAGATCACTTATACCTGTGTAAGAATTCCCAACTCAAACTAAAGATTCTTATGGAATTGCACACCTCTCCCTTAGGAGGGCACTCGGGATTTTTAAAAACTTACCACAGGGTTAAGAAGGAATTTTTTTGGGATGGCCTTAAATCGGATATTCAAAAATTTGTGGTGGAATGTTTGGTTTGCCAACAAAATAAAGTTGAAACAATTAAGACCCTAGGTCTATCACAACCTTTATCCATTCCAAGCCAACATTGGGAGGAGGTTTCAATGGATTTTATCACAGGTTTACCAAAGTTTGAAGGAAATAGTGTCATCATGGTAGTTGACAGACTTACCAAGTATGCACGCTTTTGTGCATTATCACATCCATTTAAAGAAAGTACAATTCTACTACATTTATGGAAACAATTCAAAAGCTACATGGAAACCCAAAGATTATTGTAAGCGACAAAGATCCCATTTTCACTAGAAATTCTTAGACAAAATTATTTTCTTGTCTTGGTACTCAGTTAGCTCATAGCTCATCTTATCATCCTCAATCTAATGGGAAAACTGAGATAGTAAACAAATGTTTGGAAGGATATCTTCGTTGCTTTGTATCTGATAAATAGACACAATGGGTCAAATGTTTACCTCTGGCTGAATGGTGGTATAACACTTCCTTCCATACTGCAGCAAAAATGACCCCATTTATGGCACTTTATAGATATCATACACCGTCCATCACATCATATTTAAGAGAAAATTCTATGGTTCAAGTAGTGGAAGATCACATCGAGCATCAACAACAGGTTCTCCAACTCTTAAAGGATAACCTTACTTTGGCACAGAATAGAATGAACAACAGGCAGATCAACATCACAGTAGAAGAAGTTTTGATGTAGGTGATTGTGTATTTCTACAGCTACAATCATATAAACAAATGTCCCTCAAGCAAGCTAAGAAGGATAATAAATTATCACCAAAGTATTATGGTACATACAAGGTGTTGTAAAATATTGGTACTATGGAATACAAATTGGAGCTTCCTGCAGCTTCCCAAGTGCACCCAGTTTTCCATGTTTCATGCTTAAAGAAGGTTATAGGTGACAAACTCCCAGTTCAAACAATATTTCCATAACTTGACGAGGAAGGAAAAATCATATTGGAACTTGAAGCAGTCACAGAAACAAGAACTCGACAGCTACGAAATCAATCAATTTCAGAGTATCTCATCAAGTGGAAGAACTTACCCGCTGAAGATTCCACATGGGAGGGTGAGAATTTTATACAGAAGCATCCAGAACTACTCAAGCATTGAGGACAACACCTTTTTGAAGGAGATGGGCATGTTAGGTCCCTATAATACTAATGATTCCCCCATTACTATTTTCATTGTAGCCCTTATTGTTATTGTTGTGCCCCTATTGTCCCCATATTGTTATTATTGTGCCCCATAGAAGCCCACTATTGTTATTGTTGTGCCCTTATATTATTATTGTTATGTTGGCCTTGATTATATTGTGACCCATTAGACTCCTATATATAGAAAGGAAGTTTTGTCATTTGTATCATCTAAGAATTGTTCATTTATGTAATTCAAAGGAGGTTGCCCCCTCGAAGAGGATGATTTTGAAGGCATTGATCTATCTTTTCTTCTATTTTGTGAGTTGGTTGCATAACACCCTGCATACAGAAATGCCAACGTGAAAAATGCATGGTCATCCTTACTGGCCAGTAGTGTAAGTGCCTCGGGAGAAATCTTGGTTAGATACTCCGGAAGGCCCCTCTTGGGCATCATATCCCCCCACATGCACATTCAGACCTCAATGATTGGCCTCGGAGGGCAACGGTCAAATGTATGCCTCGTCTATGGAAACCTCTCAAAAAATAAAACAAAAAAACTTGGAAGCGAAAGGGAAGGTCTCCCTCCCACATCTCAATGCACGACATATATCTAAATTCATGCAAAAGTCCCTCAAAAAATGGCATACCATATGATGCAACGTGACACCTAAATCAAAGAATCAACATAATACAAAAGAAGGAAACTAATGCATTGGCCATCACTACTAAACTGTGCAATGGTGGTGACTAATAACGAGAGGCACCCAACCTCCTCTATAGCAAAAGAATAAATTTGTAGTTGTCCACCATGGACCTGAAAATCTGATCGACGAACTGCATGAGGCCCGACATATCTCTGAGTGTATGCAATCTGACTCTTAGCTGCAACACCATGGGGAACATTAGGGAACTGAGGAAAATCCTCCCCTCTCCTGGATAGGTCAGTGATAAAGTATATGTCCTCCTCAATGGACCTATACCACGCCCCCAGATTGACATAGAAAGCCTTCTCCTGGACACTCCATCGGCGGATCAGATGCACCAATAAGATAGAGTGTGCCTTCAGGGATGTAGCCTCCTCATAGTACTTGAGGAGGCCTACATTCCTCAAGAGCGCTCGGTTCACTACAGTAATAGGGCAAGGGTATAAATCCATCTCCCTCTCTTTGGCCTCCCATGTTTGGACCATATTGTATGGGTCCACCTGCTACTCCTGCTCCTGCCACTGCTCCCTTTGTTGACGTCTCTGCTACATGCATTAGGCGAATTTTGATGTCTAAAATGGGCCTCCTAAGAAAATGTACAAGCAAAATAAACTTTATCAGAACCAATAGGATTCAAGATGATGATTTCAACCATGGAGGATGATTCAACACTTTTGGAGTAAAAATGTAAAAATATTAAAAAATAATAAAATAATAAAACTACTTTTTCAACCCGTATTTTCAAATTATCTCCCTAAGGTTTTACTCAAATTTCAAGTGGGAGTACTCATTGGATGCAAAATTTAATTCCTCGTTCAAGGAGTACCCATGTTACATAATTTCGATGGAGCGTACTACACGAAAAATTAGAAATACATGAAAAAGTGTGATTGCAATCACATTTTTCATGTATCATGGTCCATCGAAAGTATGCAACATGGGTACTCTTTGGATGAAGAATCAAATTTTGCATCCAACGAGTGTTCTCGCTTGAAATTTGAGTAAACCCATAGCGAGATAAGTTGAAAATACGAGTTGAAAAAATAGTTTTTTCTTTTTTCCCTCTAAAATTTGATGATGTAATGTAATTTTATTTTATTATTTCCACTATTGTTTTATAATTTCCTTAGGAGGCCCATTTTAAACCTCACAATTCCCCTCATTATTGACATATAAAATACATAAGCCTCATACATAAAATTCATTTTTTTTTAATTAAATGAAACATGTATTTATAAATATGGAAACATAACTTTCAATTAAAAAAAATAAATAAATAAAATAAAATCATCGATGCACTCAAAACACAGACATGCACTAATGTTGGTGTTATTTCAACTATAACTACACCGATGTTGTTTCACAAATTTAACTTTTGATAGCGGTGTGGCACACTTGTGCACCGGTGCACATGGATAAGATTTTCTCACCAGTACGGAATTTTCAGGTTATCGAACGCACCGAGCTATAAGAATATTTTTAAATATTATTTTTACGGTGTGTTTGGTGAATATAAACGCACCAGGAGTAACACATCGATGTAAAATTTGTCACATCTTTCTCAATGTGTTTTTATTTACGAAACGCACCACAACAACGGTGGTGTGTTATGTTCACGCACGGAAACACGGTGCACCCTGTAAATTTACAGGGCGCACCGCACTCGGTGTGAGCCGAATTTACAATTTTATTCCACTAAAAAATTAAATTAGAAAGAAACAAAGACATTACCTGGACATTTGGTCGTTGGGGAGGCATTGTGGACACGTAATGGAGAAAAACAAATTTTAGGATGATTTGAAAATATTGAAAGCTCAAACAGTGACCACGGTACTGAAGGATGGTGAGCAAGAGAAGCATCGACGTTAGGGCGGTTACATGTGGCAAGAGTGGCACCGGTGCTTTAGAGCTCTTCCACACTATAGATTGTAAAAATGAAAATTAAGACTGGGAGGGTTTTTTATTTAACGCTCCTTTGGTGTGTTTCTCCGAACGCAACGCTACATGATATATCCAAAAGCACCGCATTTTTTTTAATTAAAAAATATGGTGGTGCTTTTCTCGAGAGATGCCCCAGGGAAATTCTTTACTGGTACTGCACCGGTGTCGTAGTTTTACTATAGCAACGCGGTTTTTTTAGAAATTAAAAACAGCATAGCAATGCTCTTTAGAAGAGTGCATTTTGTTAAGCTTACTAGACCGAGGCTTCGTTGGAAAATAGCACTAAATTTCTATGAAATTCAAAATTATAGTGGTGCTCCTTACTGGAATGCACCGAGAAGTTTTACGATGTGAAGGGTATCGGTGTGTTATCCACTATTCAAATACCGGTGCATTATGTTATTTAGCATGTCGTTTTTTTTAATAAATTTTCGATGGTGCACCATGTTATATGCAGAATCATTGCTTGTATTGATAATAAAGCACCGGTGCATTTGTAGATTTTAAACGCACCGTCAAAAAAACATCCACCAAAATATCTGCCTGCCCACCTCCACTAGTGACCTCCACTAGAAATAAGTTTTTGGGCTATATTTATAGGGGCTTCCGCAAAAACCTCCATTAGAAGATATTTTCCTTGTAGTGTTCAACTTGCATCATGTTGCTTTCATGTTGGAAAGCCATTGGTTCTCCACAGCTTAATCAGTCACCGTCCACTCTCAAATCTTTTTATGGGAGAGGATTTAAACCTTACGGGATCTTGAATTCATTACAAGTATAATTAGCTAGCAAAATTGTCTTAGTTGAGGTCGAATTCATTGACAGATCTTTTGATTATAACCTCTTACTGAGACGAACATGGGGTTATGTCATAGCGGTCATCGTCTCGATCTATTTTAAGATAATTGCTTTCCCTCACCAGGGGGGCCTTATGTCTATTGATTAGCTTGCCTTCTTTGCCACCGATTCCCAAACCACTGGGAGTATTCCACTTGCGATTGAATCTCCACAATCTTATCAACATGTTGGGATAGGATTACTTAAAGATTCATCCTTAATGGGAACTTTCATGCTCCCTCCTCCTCAGATTCCCAATACAGTTGCCTCTATTAATATGATTTCATCTCGTACTATTCCATCTTATCCATGGATGGTACATGGCATCTCTAACATTGACTCATCTGGTGACCGTATATCGCTCAGTCCCATTGAGCTAGAGTATGAAGCTATCTACTCCGCTAGTTCGACAAATCATGATGCTAATGCCTTAGTAAATTAGGTTGATCATTACCAAGATTAAGGTTCTAACCCTTTTGATGGCACATTTTCTACCAATGAAAACATCATGGAGATCATGATGCCAGATGAATCTCCATGGGATGATAATCATCATCGATCCTCATTACTTGAAATTATTGAGAATAATCTTGAAGACTATTATTCACCCAACGTTGTTGAATCATTTCAAGGTTCTATCTTTGTTTATATGGTGAACTTTGAAAATAATTTAGCAAATATTGAGGAGACGATACCCCTCAATATTTCTATCAAACCTGGAGTTGTTGAAAATCTCCATATAGGTGCATCTTGTTCTCCTATTGAGATCAACATTTATAAGGACCTCTTTCAATAATTTTGTGGCGCTTTTTCTTGGACATTTAAAGAGATGCCAGGCAAATATCCAAACATTGTTTTGCAAGAGTTTAAAACTTATTCGGATGCTAAACATGTTTGGCAAAGTTTGTGTCTGGTTCACCTGAAGAAATTTGTTGCTATCAAAGAAAAAGTTGAAAAACTTTTGTGTGTTGGTTTTGTCTATCTTCTTCCTTTAACTGATTGGGTTTCAAATATCATTTGCATTATGAAGAAACCTGGTACAATTAGAGTATGTGTTGATCATAGGGATAGCAATCGAGCTTGTCCTAAGGACAACTATCTGATCCCTTTCATCGACCAAATTGTTGACGATTGTGCCAGAAGTAAAATTTTTTCATTTATGGATGGATTTTCAGTAACAATCAAATCAACATCCTATCGTCAGACCAACATAAGACTGCCTTCATTTGTCCATGGGGAATTTTCTTACCACAAACTTCCTTTTGGTCTGAAGAACGATGGCACAACTTTCCAAAGGGCGATTAATTATTCCTTCCATGATATTAAGCATATAGTGAAACCCTATTTGGAAGATTTTCCTTCCCACTCTAAACATCATGAGGATCATCCAACACATCTCAGAGCAATCTTCCTATGCTATCGACTTTATAACATATGACTAAAGCCACATAAATGTGTGTTTTGTGTCCAATCTGGTTGGCTCCTAGGATTCATAGTGTCCATGAATGAGATCCCCAACAATCCTATGAAATTTTAGGCAATCATTGATTTTCCCGCTCCCTCTTCACTTGTTCAGATACAAGTCCTTCTAGGGAAGGCTAACTTTCTACGAATATTCGTCCCTAACTACGCGGAACTTACGAAAGGATTTACTCGCTTGCTCAAAAAAGGGTGTTCCCTTCCATTGGGATCACATTGCTCATAAAGATTTTGATGCTTTAAAATATGTGTTAGCTCGATCTTCTTTGCTTTATCCCCCTAACTATCAACAATATTATTTCCTCTGTTTAGTTGTGTCTGTTACAACAATCGCAATGGTCCTGGTACAAGAAGATGATATAGGAGACGAACACTCCATATTACTTAAGACAAAACTTGACCGACACTAAAGGCAAGTATTCGCACGTCAAAAATGTAGTTTTGGAAGTTGTCCCAAGTTGTCCAAAGGGTTCACCACTACATGTTGCTTCAAAGACTACTGTAGTTTATGATTGGAAATCGATGACTTACCTTTTGTCACGTCAATTACTGGGGGCCAAGTACTCAAAGTGGATCATCATCCTCCAAGAGTTTGGTTTGGAATTCATCAAATCCAAATCAAAGAAATCTCTAGTCTTCGCTGAACTGATTTGTGACCTTCCCTCATCTGAATTAGAGTCAAACACTGATGATTCTATTCCAGATGAAACATTGTTTCTGATTGATTCTTTTGATCCTTGGTATAGAGATATCATCATTTATCTCCAAACCCAAACTTTCTGGCCCGATACTACTCGATCTAACCAACATCGATGATACCATGCTCACCAATACATCATAATTGGTGACACTTTGTACCGTCGTGGTGTTGATTCGATTTTTTGTCGTTGTATTACTCATAAGGAGGCCGAGAAAGCCTTGAATGACTGTCATGCTCGAGCATCTGGTGGACACATGTTTGGCTATGTGATCGCCCAGAATATTTTACGATCTAGTTATTTATGGTTGATCTTGTTTCTAGATTGTAAACCGACAATCCAAAAATGTCATGCATGTCATATTTTTAATAGGAAATCTATGCTCCACCTGCCCCTATGCATCCAGTTATTATCGTTGGACCTTTTTCCAAATGGGGTGTTGGCTTAATGACATGTAATCCTTGTTTGGTCATGGGTCATGGTTACATTATCATTTTTGTAGACTATTTTACTAAATGGGGAGAAGCAATGCCTACATTTGACAACACTGGCAAAACTGTTGCATTCTTCCTTTTCAACCATGTTATTGCTAGATTTTTTGTGCTCCAAGCTAACGTTATAGACCATGGCAAACATTTTTGAAATTACATGATGTTTGAACTTACTTCCAAGTTGGGCCTTCAACATGATAGCTCAACTCCCTATTACCCACAAGCTAATGGACAAGTAGAATCCATTAACAAGGTTTTGAAAATAATGCTCCAATGCATGGTAGGGATTCATAAGATGAATTGGCCAACCATTATTTTTTCTGCTTTATGGGCATACCAAACATCTATCTGAACAACAACTAGATTCACACCCTTTCAGTTGGTGTATGGTCTAGAAGTAGTTCTCCCAATTGAATGTGAGATTCCATCCTTAAAATTAGCCATCGAGCTTCTTCCTGCAACTTCCGTAGAAGGGCGGTTTTTGCATCTAGCTCGCTCATATGAGACCCAACACAACACCACAATGGCCAACGAGGCTCACAAAAAATGTGTCAAAGCACACTTTTACCAAAATGTTAAACTCTGTGCCTTTTTGGAAGGTGACCTAGTCCTTTTATACAACAAGGAAGCCGACAAATTATGAGATGGGAAGCTCTAACCATTATGGTTATGATCTGAACTTAAACAGGAACAACAAATTACAGATATAACCATAAATACAAAGATGCAGTAGAAATAACACTTCATTTCATTAATATCAAATACTGAAATATGCTTACAAACAGAATGGAAATAAGACTAATAAGACTAGCTTAGACGATGGTACCTTATCTCTGAGAGATGTGGCAGCTACATGCCTCTAAATTGTGTTACAATGAGGCTCAGAGGCCTATTTATTATTAAGAAATAATGGAAAACACTAAACATCCAAAAACATAACCCTAGGAGATGAAGCACCAAAACTATGGGCCCCATTTGGGTAAATTGGTACATTAACTTCCCAGGGTCGTAACTATGGCATACGATCCTCGTTCGACGTGCACAGTACCTCATTAGAAAGCTCTATCTAAGGAATACAAATTCTGGGTGGCCAACATCAATTTGTACTCACGTTGGCCCCGATTTTCCCAAAAAAAGTCGTTTAGGGCCTCAAAATGGCTCTGGAAGTTCAAGACCCGAAAAACTACCAAAAATAGTAAATTGTGCTACAATTAAGGAAACTAAAAAAATTGAAAGAGACAGTGGTGGGCGTCCAAGTGGAATAAGCGAGTGGCCACCAACATCCACCTGCATCAGTCCTCCCCCCTTAGGGAGCAATGGTCCCCATTAAGTTCAATGCCTCCATGAGATGGGGAAACTTCTGTTGAACTTGAACCCTGGTGAGCCACTTGCCTTGGTGCAAGAGTTAGCCAGCTTTGACAACCTGATATAGCTGGATATTCTGCTGGCGAGTGTTCTTGACTCATGTGTTCATAATCCTATCATTTGTGGCCTGTTCCATGCAGTCTGGGTTTAACTCTATTGGTGTGAGTTGTTCTGCAATGTCTAATGTGTCCAGTAATGGTGGGAAATATGGTCGAAGGCAGTACACATTGAACATTGGGTGCAACACAAGGAATGGGGTAATTCTAAGCTCAAAAGAATTGTCTCCCACAGCCTTAGTAATGGTGTAAGGACCATATCGGAGTGGTCTGAGCTTCTAATGGGCTTCGGTAAGGTGTTATTTCTACAAATGCAACCAAACTTTGTCGCCCACTTGAAACTTGTGTGGCACTCGATGTTGATCATGTCGTTGCTTGTACCTGCCATTTGACTTCTCCAAGATGTCGTGAACCTACTGGTGGATGTGTTGGATGCGTTCAATAAATATGGTCACTTTATCAGCCTCGGACAATACATGTGTGGATTCTATCTATGTAGTCGCATGAGGGAAATCAGACACAATGGTTGAAATCCTAGACCGACTTAAAAGGGACTATGACCAGTCGAGCTATGGAGAGCTCTATTATAACTGTGTTGCACATAGGGTATACTCTCATCCTAGGTTCATGGATGCTTGGAGTTGTACATGCAGATTATGTGCACTATCATCCTATTAACGACCTCCGTCTGGCCATCATTCTAGGTATGGAAGGCAATTGATTAGTGAGCTTGGTGTCCAATAGTGTCCAGAGGATTGACCAAAATGTGCTCAAGAACCTATTATCCCAATCTGATATAATGGTCTGCGAGATCTCAAAATGTACCCATACTCATTCAAAGAAGATTTTGGCAGTTTCCTCTATTGTGATACTCTTCTTGCGGGCCGCCAATATAGCCATCTTAGGAAATATTTCCATGACCACAAATACATAGTCATTACCATGCTTGGTAGAAAGGAGGCATATAGTCCATGGAGATGGATTCCCACTGCTGGTTGGGAGTAGGCAGAGGAGTGTACAGGCCTTGCTTCTTGCTATTTGGCTTGGCAATGGCGTAGGCAGTGCATGATCTGATATATTTCCCAACATCCAGTCGGAGTTTGGGCCAATAAAATTACTTTTGTAGTACATCCATAGTTTTTTCCACACCAAAGTGTCATGCAACCCGACTGTAGTGTGCCTCCCAAATCAGCTTGGCACGCTCGCTTGAAGGAACACAAAGGTGGCCCAAGTAGCATAATAATGCATCTTGGAGGTGGAAATCAGGAACTTTCTTTCCATCTACTAGCATCTAGTATGTGGAGGCGAACTCTAGATCATTTTTGTATAGTTGCGGCCATCTAGAGGTCTCGTGGCCATAAGAGTTGAGAACAGTAGTCAGTGCTACAACTGGGGGTCGGCTGAGGCAGTCTGCAACATTATTGGTGCTACCCTTTTTGTATTTAATGTTCAAGTGGAATTGTTGCATATATGTATACCAATTCTAATGGCAATCATTCTGCAACATCCCTTGTGTCTGTATAAACTAAACAGGTCGGTGATAGGTGTGGATAAACGTCTCCTTCCCCAAATGTCATGCTTCGATTGTTAGTAAGCCTGCACGATGGAATACATCTCTTTATCATAGGTGGGGTACTTCCAAATTGTATATGAAAGTGTCTCACTATGATAGGCCACTGGATTCTCGTGCTGGGTGAGGACTACACCAATAACATAGTCTAAGGCATCTATCACAATTTCAAATGGCTACTACAAGTCTAGCAGTGTGAGTACTGGTGCAGAGCAGAATCAGTGCTTCAACTCAACGAACGCCTTCTGTTGGGACTCGGACCAAGAAAACTTTTCTTTCGCCCCGCCCTTAGTAATCTGACTCAAAGGCTAAGTGATATGGGAGAATCCCAACACGAACCTCTGATAAAAATTTGCAAGACCCAAAAAGCTGCGAAGCTCCGTTAGAGTGGTCAGGGATGGCCAATCCCGAATGACTTGGATCTTAGTCGAATCCACATGCACGCCATGCTCATCTATGATGTAACCCAAATATTGGACCTGGCTCATGCCAAAGGTGCATTTCTCCAAGTTAGCACACAGTTTGTGCTGCTGAAGGGTTTGAAGAACCTATCGAATGTGTTGCAAGTGTTCTTCCCAACTCTTGCTGAAGATGAGGATGTCGTCCAAATAAACAACCATGAATGAGTTGGTGAAGGGCCACAATATTTCATCCATTAGCCTCATAAAAGTAGCAGGGGCATTTGTCAACCCGAAGGGCATAACCAACCATTCAAAAAGGCTTTCTTTGGATTTTAAAGTGGTCTTCCATACATCTGTGGGCTCTATTGGAACCTGGTGATAACCAGAATTCAGATCAATCTTGTTGAAGTACTTGGCCCCCTTGAGTTGGTCCAAAAGGTCATTAATCCATGGGATTGGATACCTGTTCCTGACAGTGATTTTGTTTAGTGCCCGATAATCAATACAAAGCCTCCAGGTCCCATCCTTCTTCTGTACAAGTACAATCGGGTTCCCACAAGACGAGGAACTTGGTTAGATGTGCCCCTTTTGCATAAACTCCTCGATTTTCTGCTTGATCTCTTCATTTTCCAGAATGGAGCGGCGATATATCAGCCCGTTGGGTAGAGTTTCTTCGGGAGTCATATCGATCGAATTCTTGACCTGACAATGCAAGGGTACCCTTGTGGGTGATTAGAAGATGTCCTTGTATTCTTCCACGACCATATCCACCTACTTCTACTGCATGGAGGAAACCTTCCCAAGGGCCATGGATGTGGCTATGGTCTTCCCCTTACTTTGAGAGAGAATCAGAAAGAAAGCAAATTTCCGAGTCTGGGAGATGATCTTACTACATTGCTTAGCAGAGATCAAAGAGATAGCAGTAGGCGGGGCTACCTCTGGTATCCTGTATAACATACTACCCCAAGAAATAATAACAGAGTGGGGTCTACATTCATATACAGTATGTTGCTTCCACAAGTATCGTTGTCCTGATAATGCATCACAAACTTCAAGAAGAGAAACGTCACACAGTACATCATTCGTGAAGGGCTTGATGCTCGAGAAGGCGACACTGCTAACTGACGCGGAGATCTCGTCCTTGGTGAAGCCAACTGATGGTGTACAGTTGTAGATGTGTTATATTTGGTAGGCCCAACCACTTCACGACCTTCACTGAAATGAGGTTATTTTGGCTCCCGTTGTCGACAATGAGCTATATCAGAGAACCCTTCACCCACATCTATGAGTGGAATAAGCCTTCCCCCTCCCCTAGATCTTCAGGCTCAGTATTCTGGATCTTGGTGGTGGCCAAAGTGTCACTGGGCTCCACATCAATGGTATGCTTCACTTTTTCACTCCCCTTGTGGAGTTTTGATTCAGAGTCAGAACATGCGTCTGACTTGGAAGCCTTCAGCTCGGCCACTAGTGACTGCTTGGCCCAACACTCACTTGTGTTGTGAGTGGAACTCTTATGGAACTCACACCACTTCCTCATGTATTTCTTTGTCTTTGTGGTGTTGTTTTTTTCTTGCGGCTTCAGCGGGTTATCCTGGTTCGCCCCACCTTGGATTTGCCCTTTGCTCTGAGGTTTGGGGGCGCCTTTCCTTTGCTTTGGATTCATAAATCCAAAGTCTCGCTTTTTCTGTTTAAAATTTTGCTCAATATTGATAGTGTATCGATACGTCGTGTCGAGTGAGGAGATGTCCAGGAACTCCATCTCATCCTGGATGTACCTATGTAGGCAATCGCGGTACTTGAGTACCAAATGTTTCTCAGAATCCTTGATACCCAACTTGGTTCGAAGGGTCTGAAAAACATTGGTAAACTCTGACATGTCTTGGTCCCTTCCCTGCCACAACGTGGTCCAACTTATGTATTTATCCTCATAGCTCTCGACAGGGTAATACTGCTCCTTGATGGCATCCTGAGATGAATAACAAGTGGATGCAACCGAAAATAGTGATGGTGTACTTTCGTCCTTCTTCTCACAATAGGTTTCCCACTAATCCTTGAACAAAAAAATATCCTTCTAACATATTTAACCATTTATCTATGGCGTCCGCATCTATTTTACCCTCAAATATGGGGATGTCAAAGTTAAATTGTACCTTAAAGGGTGTGGCGCTTCCAGAGTAGCTACTGGAAGGAGATGCGCCACCCTTGGGTAGTTGTTGAAGGATCTGGACAAAGTTGTCCATCATCACATTCCTTCATCGCTCGAGGGCTTCTTCGAGCAAGATTTTGAAAGGATCTCTTGCCCCTTCGTCTTTCTTTTCTTCCACCATGGGAGGTAGTCAGGATTTGCGAGGCTGGTCTTGCAAAGGTTTGACCAGTTCGAGCCCTAACTCCTTATATCCCGACCTCGTTGGGGACATGCAAAGAAAAACAGAGAAAGATCAGACAGCTCTGACACCATTGATCTGAACTTAAACAGGAACGCAACAAATTACAGATATAACCATAAATACAAAGATTCAATAAAAATAACACTTCATTTCACTAATATCAAATACTGAAATATGCTTACAAATAGAATGGAGATAAGACTAGCTTGGGCGATGGTAGCTTATCTCTAAGAAGAGATGTGGCAGATACATGCCTCTGAACTGTGTTAAAATGAGGCTCTGAGGCTTATTTATTATTGAGAAACAATGGAAAACCATAAACATCCAAAAATCTAACCCTAGGAGATGAAGTGCCAAAACTATGGGCCTCGTTTGGGTAAATTGGTACATCAACTTTTCGGGGTCATAACTTTGGCATACGATCTCCATTCTACACGCACAATACCTCGTTACAAATATCTATCTGAGGACTACAATTTCTGAGTGGTCAACATCAAACAATCATCCATGTTGGCCTCAGTTTTCCCAAAAACGTCGTTTAGGGCCTCAAAACGGCTCTGGAAGTTCAGGACCCGAAAAATTGCCAAAAATAGTAAATTGTGCTACAATTAAGGAAAATGAAACATTGAAAGAGACAATGGTGGGGGTCCAAGTGGAATAGGCGGGTGGCCACCAACATCCACCTGGATCAGGTTAGGTCCATATATAGTCAATCGTGTACTAGCGAAAGGGGCCTATGAATTGGTTGACTTTGATGGAATTCCTTTGGCACAACCTCGAAATGGGTTGTACCTGAAAAACTATTATGCCTAGGATATCTTCCGCATAGTCACTGTGTACATACTGTATAGGTTTGCTAGTGTGTTTACAGTGTGGTTTTCTAGAGACTTCTACCACCTTTGCTCATCTTGAATTTCATTTGATTTGCAGATGTTGGCATTCCCTCAGTTATATGTTGGTGATGTTGATGGCACTAGTTGTAGTACTCGGAACCTTTCTTCCACAGAGTGGGAAATCTATGCTCCCGATGACGAGTTAGTGAGTCTACAAGGGATTTGTATCTGTCACTCGACTAATAATATTGTTGAGTATAAATTTATTACACATGTTTTTAAGGGCTCGCCTCTTAGAACGACATTTTGATTACATTCAATATCAACATGTTCCTAGGAGCCTTAATACATTAACATATGCATTAGCTAATTATGTATTGGACAAACATTTGCAACACATGTAAATACACAAACCATAATCATACATTGTGCAAGGGAGTATAATAAAAGTAGAGAACATCCATAGATAGAGAATTGTATATAATGTTTGGATTTACAAAAATTGTGTATGATACACATATGGCCACACGACCTATAATATCAAAATAAATGTAGACAAAATATGGCTCAAAAGCCTCCTAGGTGACTAATCCCTATGATGCTCTTGATAGCATACAATCGGTTGAGCAACCTTGCAGAGTAAATGAATGATATGCTCTGGCACTCCTATAGTGTATTCTTTCATACCGGTAGGGACCTCATTAATTCCTATGTTTGGAACATTGCGGGTCAGACCCTCAAGATGATGCTCAAGCTCAGTAAGTATCTTCGCAGTGTCGGGTTCACCCATTTTCTCCTCTATCCCTGCAGCCTCAACCTGAACAAGATGTGGTTGTGCTCAACAATGAATAAGCGACATGTCTACTAGTCACATGGGTCCAATATCTACTAGTAAAAATACAATAGTTAGTCTCTGATACATGGAAAACATAAAAAATAAATTGTAAAATCCAAAACACCAAAAAAAAAAAAATGCCTTTGTTAGCCTGCACACCCCATTGCTCGCCTTCGGGTAATACAAGCTTTGGGTCTCCATGAAAATTAGCTTCTTTCACAACCATTTGATGAAAGTAGGGGTAAAACTCATGGTAGTTATTCCCCCATGACGAGACATTAGATCTACCCAATGCCTCATTTGAGGCACCCTAGGTCTCGAAAACTCAAAAGATATTTGTTGAGGACGAAGTAATGGTATCCTCTCCAAGGAAAAGGATATAATGATAGAACCATACCCAAAGTTCTTAAGTCGTCCTGTCTTCACCCGATTGATTGTTCCTTTAGGTTTGCTAGAACCCCTTCACACCAGTTAAATATTGTCGGCTCCAAGCACTCTAAAGCATACTGCATCTGAGTCTTACTGGCTAAGTGCAAAGCAACACTACCAACCAACTGAGTGATAGTGAAAAATATAGTCCTAAGAGGAAGTCATATTGTATCCTTTATCTCAAGCTTCCCATCCTTGATTATTTCAGCACTAGGGCAACAATGAATGATAATGTAATCCTTCATTGTCTCCCCACCTCTCCTGAAACCAGATAGTGAAATGGAATCCCCTCTCCATGACAACCCTATCAGTAAATATATGTCCTCAACATATATCGTGATAGTATGTACCCCAAACCTAAAGTATTGTCCCTATACATCCCAGCATTTGACCAAATACTCCAACAACTCTAACTAGGCCCTCATACCCGAAATAACTAAAAACTTGAGAAGCCCACAATTTCTCAAAGCCTGAATTGTTGTTGGGTCATTGGCAACAATCATATATTGAGTCTCATGCTCTCTTTCTCTCTAGGTCAAAGAAGCCATTTCTCTCTAGTAAATTTCTACAAAATGACATGAAAATTGTAATGGCCTTGGTGAAAGTTCCATGTAAAAATATATAAATACCATGGATGATGGGACACGTATTCTAAGCTGAATGTTGGGCATGACATCCTAGGGGGTGTTCATTTGGTTGTTTATGGCTAAGGAAATTGGCAATGGCAATGGCTAAGGCTTTAGAAAGGCAAAAGACATTTTTGGCACATTTATTTATGAAAATAAAGGAAATTAGGAGAAAAGTAAGGTGAAAGGTCATAGGTTCCATGTGAGGAGGAAAATGAAGGAAAACAATGGAAAATGAAGAAAATATAGGCCTCATTAATAAAAAGGATTTTGAGGATCAGTTGGAAAGCTTCTTCTTTTCAGTTTTAAGCCCTTAGTCAGTGTAAGCTCTTGGCTCAAGTTTTTGCTATGGTTATGTATGGGATAAAGAAAGGAAAAGAAGGCAAGAGGAAGCAAAGATAAAGCAAGGAATAATAGGATCAAGCAACTAGAAAATGATTCTTTGCAGGTATCGATTTGCATGTTTATTTTCCTTGCTATTTTTGTCATGCATGGTATTGCATGTGGTTCTTTTGTTGTTATGGCATGGGTTTTGCCAGGTGTAACAGTGTTTTTCAACCTAGCCTTGCCATTTCTAGATATTCACGGTGTGACGGGTTTCTCATGTTTTGGTTGAGCTGGATTGTCATATGGATTCAAAGCTGAGTGGGGTGGATCTTTGAATGATAGAGCACATGCCCTAGTGGTCCCTGAACCAGGCTATGGATCACGGTAAAGCCACTAACCTAGTGACCCTTGAGCCAGACTGTGGGTTGCGGCAAACCCAAGATTGTGTTGCCTCAGATGGCCTAGGAATCCTTACCGATGAATGGCAGGATATATAGTAAAGCCTAGAGGTGGTTTTCTCTCCGTTGGGCCTAGTAATCTCGAGTTTGGGATATGCAGTAAAGACTGGAGAGGGGTCTCAGTTTAGGGCCTAATGATTCAGGTTTGGATTGTGGTAAAGCCTGAGAGACTAGGACACAGGAAAATTCCTCACGGTGTAGGTGGAGAAATCTTGTGGCATCCATGCTTTTTTGGCCTAGTGATTGGGTGGAGATCACGGTAAAGCCTGTTATAATGTATTCATTGTGTTGGCCTATTGATCCGAGATGGATTACGGTAAAGCTTGGTTTATATTGATGAGGGTGAGGTGGTTTAGCCTCAGCATGCCTTGGTTGAGTTCTTTTGGTTTGAGTCCCACATTCATGCTTGGAATATGGCACGGGGGTGAATGGATGAAGAGAGATTTAGCTCAACCATTCTATGGTCGGGTGGAACGTGGTAGTCCCATCTTCGGTTGGTTTATTGCATTCATTAATGAGAAATTTATTCCCTTGATTTCCATGTGCAAATGTATTAATGTATATATGGATTTTGATGGTTGATATGTTTATGGTACTTTTGTTCCTATTATGCTGGCTATATGTACATTTTGTGACAACAACTATGTATGGTTCTCAGCATGTTTTTACTTGTACATGAATGGGTAATGTGTCTATGACCTAATATATGATAATACATCAAATGGCATGAGGGAACAATGGTTTATAGCAATTCTCAGATAAGTATGAGATCCCTACACTTAATTATGTTGTTTACACCTGTAGGTTACCTATCGATGATATGTTTGACAAATTACCTGTCATGTCTAGTAGGGGTCTAATTAAGGTCTTGTTGAGCTTATTGATTTTGCACCATTGTTTCCCTGTGCTTTTATTGATTCAAAGATTTCATTCCTTTCTAGGTAGTGGCCTGGGCTCTGGGCCTGAAAAAGTGGCTTAAATCCCGGGGTCATTGGCATAGAACTGGCAAGTTTGGTCCACAGTCGCTAGCATGCAAGACTAAGACAGAGACTTTATGTCTATGGTCACTCCCTTGCCCATAGCATGAGAGCGACTATGGCCTCAGAGGGCCATAACAACATTGGGCCCAAGGACAAGCTATCTAAGTGGTTGACTTGTCTTCTAAGGGTTATGTTGATGATGTTGGATGATTGCATGTGATGTTTCGTCGACTCCACTTCCTTAAGGTCACCTAGGAGTTTGAATATGACCATAGTAGTCTCTCATCTCATGTTTACCTCGACTAGTCGGTTGCTTGGGTAGATGTGGGAGGAGGGCGTTACAAAAATACATATAAGTTCATCCATTTTAAGCATTTTGGGAGAAAATTCACTTGAAAATCAAAATTTTCAAAACCCTTTGCACCCATCGCATTGTCTCTTTCTTGGACAGAGTGACCAATCACACTCACCCTCACTGGTGAGTGCGTTGGGTCGCCTTTCATAGTGTTATCTTTGTTTTCCTGTCACACCTTGCGATATAGGGAGGGTACAATGGGCCGAGGGCAATTTTCTAGATCTAAAAACTAAAAAAAAATCTCCTAAAAATGCATAAAATGAGAAATGGAAACCATAAAAATGAATAGCAAGGATACAACTCTTACCTGGAACTAGCGGTACTCGAAATGGTCCACCAAATTGGCTGCAATCAGCTGCTAAAGATTGGAGGTAAAAACCAACTCAAAGCTCACTCAACTTGGTAAAAATGCAAAAGGTAAAAAATGAATTACATTTTCCTTATTTATGGTCAAGTTACTCATGAATTCGAGAGAGTTTTTGGAAGATGGATAGCGAGCTCCCGCTCCCTGTCGCGCCCCTGACCTCCTGAGCACGCCTGTGCCTGGCAGCCCCGCTGCTGGGCCGCAGCTCTCCGCTCCTGAACCTCTCGTCCAGGGCCTCCCGCCCTCTCTGCGCCCGGGCCTCTGGCCTTTCTTGTCTGATCGGGCCTCCTGCCCTATCCGCTTTCGGGCCTCCTGCCCTTTCCGCGACAGCCCCGAGGCTGGCTGCGGCTTCTTGCTGCTTTCCCTCCTTTACAAGGCCTCCTGCCTTCTTCTCTTTCGGGCCCCTTGGCCTCCTAACGAGCTATCTGCGAGCCCCTGCGAGGAACTATGGAACCGCCTTCTCATGAGCAAGCAGAAATGGAGAAAGCCTTCGCCTCTCTCATTCCAGAGAACAACAAAGAAAGGATCCGCCCTTCAGCCTCAAAGTTTGTCAAGAAGTTGGACGAAATCCCGGAGGTCTCTCTTCCCCCAGCACTGCCAAGAAGAGCTGCTGTGGCTCTAGCAGATCGTGGCTTAGTTGGACAGTTCACGGGGTTATGGCCTTCCCCCCGCACGGTCCAACGTTGGGTGGAAAGAAACTGGAACGCGATGGTCCAAGGAAAAATCGCAATAAGGTTTTGTGGAAGGGGATTCTTTACCTTCCTCTTTGAATCAGTGGAGGATCGCAATCTCATCTTCAGAAACGGCCCTTATTTCATGGACACCAGAGGACTTTATCTTAACCGCTGGACCCCTGACTTCGATCCAGAAATGGACGTCCCCAATGCGGTCCCTGTATGGGTTCGTCTTCCGCACCTACCACTCCACTGTTGGGGAGACGAATCTGTACGGGCTATCGGGAACGCAGTAGGGAAATATGTAGACAGATCGGAGCCAAAGGAGAATATGCATGCTTGTGCAAGGATATGCGTAGAAGTAGATCTGGGCAAAGGCTTACCAGAGGCAATCAAACTCAAAGTAGACCAGTGGACGCACATTCAGCAAGTGGACTACGAGCAACTCCCCTTCAAATGTAAGGTATGTCATGAATACGGTCATTTTGCTAATAGATGCAGCAAATCTAGAACAGAAGATATTAGCAATAACGAAGCCCCTGAGGAAGCATGGGAAATAGTCATAAAAAAAAAAAGGCAAACCCTCCCCCGGAATCAGTTGAGCCATCATCGGAAACACCTTTCCCCTCCATTCATCCATCCAGTTCTGTGCCTCCCATCCCCTCCTCTTCTAACCCCTTTGAATCCCTGGCTTCAGAGGATCCTCCATCCCCTCCTCCGTCTCCTAAGGGCCCCAAAACCTCCCCCTCTTCTCCCCGCCCGGTCTCTCCCCCTCCAACAGTGGAGCGAATTCTAACAAGAAATAAAACAAAGGAAAACAACTCTGCCACAGACCCTCCGAGAAAAGTAGGAAGGAAATCAAACAAAGAAATAAGAGATGAGAACGCGGCAAAAGAAATGGCCACTGGACCCAGCAACCAATGGACACCTATCTTGATAAGAACAAAGGAAGCGGGGAGAAACTAAAGGAGAAGAGTGGGATCCACAACAAATCAGGTAAATGATGATTTTGGTCTCTTGGAACTGTAGGGGGATGGGCTCCTCCCTAAAAGAAAACGCAGTCCGAGACCTTATCAAAGCAGAACATCCAGACTTCCTCCTACTCCAGGAGACCAAAATCAGTGAACAAGAATTCCAAAACAGCCTAATAAGAATTAGAAAATATGAAGGAATAGCCACAAGTGCAATAGGAACATCAGGAGGAATAGGGGCAATATGGAACAAGAGTACGTGGAAACTCATGGACAACAGGCAAAGCAGATGGTGGATCAGAATGGATATGCAAAGCACCGACAAGAAGGAGGAATACACAATATACAACGTATATGCTCCCACACACTTCAGGGATAAAGCTTCATGTTGGGACTCCCTAACTGAAGATCTTGAGACTGCCCGGGGGAGGAACATTTTCCTAGGCGGGGATCTCAACTTAATAAGAAATGCAGAGGAGAAACTAGGAGGGAAATTTATGATGGACCCCTACAGAGAAAAATTGGAGGAAATTATTCAAACCCACAACCTCATTGACATACCCCCTCAAAATGGCCGTTACACTTGGTCAAACAAAAGAACAGGTAGAAATAACATCAAAGAGAGACTTGACAGAATTTTAGTTCAGGAGAGAACAGTCACCAGCTTCGCGAGGATCCGCAGCACAATAATACAGGGCTTCATCTCAGATCATAAACCAGTGGCGCTGTACTTAGACAAAGGCGAAGACATGGGTCCGTTACCTTTCAAATATAACAGAGCTTGGGATTCCAATGAAGACTTCAAAACCACGATAAAAGAAGCATGGACAACAGAAGTAACAGGCTCCCCCCACTTTGTCTGGGAATCAAAGATCAAGCTACTGCGGATTGCCATAAAAAAGTGGGCAAGAAACCACGTGATCGAGGAAAAAAAGGAAAAAAATGAATTGCAAAGGAACTTAGAGCAGTGGAATCAGGAAAAGGAAGCTGTCCAAGAAACGGAGGAAGATCAGAAGAAAGAAAGCGAGCTGTACAAAGCACTTTACAAACAGCATCGCAAAGAAGAGGAAGAATTTAGGCAGAAGTCGAGATGTTTATGGCTCAATTCGGGGGATAAGAACACTAAGTTTTTCCACAACAGCCTCAAAATGAGGAGGGCAGGAAATAACATAGAAAGGGTAATGTTCGAAGGCAAAGAACTTACGAACCAAGAGGAAATCAAGGGGGCTGCTTCTAAGCACTTCCAATCCCTTCTCACAGATGATCCTCTATATCAAGACAATCCAGATTTCGCCAATATCATAGAGAGAAAGGTCTCAGAAGATCAAAATCGTGAGCTGGACAAAGAAATATCTATAGAGGAGATCGAATGGTCAGTCAATAGTATGCCTCTTGACAAAGCCCCAGGGCCTGATGGTTTTACTGTGAGCTTCTACAAAACCCACTGGGACATCATCAAGAAAGATTACATAAGAATGGTGAAAATTTTCCACTCAAAATGCAAGATGGGCAGCAGTATCAAGTCTTCGCATTTAGCGTTAATCCCAAAAGAGCCCAATCCCAAATCCTTTGACAGGTTCAGACCGATCTCATTATGTAATGTCTCTTACAAAATTATCACCAAGATTCTGGCAAACAGGCTCAAGAAAATTCTTCCCTCTATTATCTCGGATAACCAAGGAGGATTCCTCCCCAAGAGACATATAACTGATAATGTAATCCTGGTACAGGAGGCGATTCATAGTAGCGTGGCTAGAAACGAGAAGGGCATGATAATCAAGCTGGACATGGTGAATGCCTTTGACAGGGTAAACCACACATTTCTGAGGAATGTCCTTGGGAAGTTCGGTGTCTCAGAGCTATTTATTAACAGGGTAATGGAAAGCATCTCACAAAATTGGACAGCCCCGTTAATCAATGGTAGGCCTTGCAGCGCCTTCAAGAGCACAAGAGGCTTGAGGCAAGGATGCCCTCTTTCTCCTTTCCTCTACATCATCATGGCAGAAACTTTGAGTTTGCATTTGGAAAACAAGCGAAAGCTGAAGGAAATAACAGGAGTGGACATCATCCGAGGAGCAAAAGGGATCAATCACTCCCTATTTGCAGACGACACTTTATTAATTGGGGGTGCATCAAGCCTCATGGCCAGGAGATTCAAGACCATCCTAGACCTTTTCCTTCAAGCCTCGGGGGGCAAATTAAACAACAATAAGTGTATGATATACACCTGGAATGTACCAAGATACATAACTCAACGAATCTCCACAATAATGGAAATTCCAGCCCAATCTAATTGGTCCCACTTCATGTACTTAGGTCTACCTCTTGCTAAAGAGGCTCTCAAGAACGAAGTTTGGATCAAGCTTATTGAGAAGCTCAGAGGGAAACTGCAAAGCTGGGGGATGTACTGGCTTAACTTGGCGGGTAGATCAATTCTCATTAAAGCCATTCTATCAGCCCTCCCTATCTATCAATTTGCCATCACCCTCGCCCCTTCAAGCATACATAAACATATGGAACTGATTCTCAGAAGCTTCCTATGGAAGGGTGGAAAGCAAAACTCCAAAAAATTCAGCTTGGTGAATTGGGAAAAGGTCATCCTTCCGATTGAAAAAGGAGGGCTAGGAATTAGAGTACCTAGGCTGGCAAATATGGCAATGGGATTCAAGTTGATATGGAGAATCTTAAAAGAGAAGGGGACATGGTGGACAGAGATCATCAAAAGGAAATATCTGAATGGGATCAACAGCAACATCCTCTCAGAAATAATCACTGATAGACAATGCACCCCTGTCTGGAAGTTAATCAAAAAAACACTTCCCCTCCTCAAGTTTCATATCTCCACAGTCCCAGGCAATGGCAAGCATATCAACGTGTGGAAGGACAGAATAATGGGTACTGAAGCAAAGGAAAACTCCATCAATCTCAGACCTCTACAACAGTGGATGACAGAAGCCAACCTTGAAACTCTGTTCGACATATCACTATGGGATCAAAACAGTTGGAAAGGATGGAAAACTTTGCAACTACCTACTGGTTTGGAGAATTTATGGAAAGACCTCAAGCTCTCTCTCTCAGGTTCAGCTCCCACTTCCAAAGAAAAAGAGGATAACTATGTTTGGGATCCAACCGGAGGCAGTTACACAGTGAAAGAAGGATACAAGGCACTCCAAAACTCAACAGCAAACAATAACTGGCATCTATACAAAGCAGCATGGAGAATTGAAAGCCTTCCTAAGATAAAATTTTTCAATTGGACCTTGCTTCATGGCAAAATCTTGACAGCAGAAAACCTTAGGAAGAAAGGAATTTATGGTCCATCTCTTTGTTACATGTGCAGGGAGGCGGAAGAAACCATCAACCACCTATTCATTGATTGCCCAGTTGCAAGATCCTGCTGGAAACTCATAGCCAGCCCTGTAATTATTGGAGCTCTACCCAATCAGATCTCCCTCCTTCAGAAAGGTTGGGGGAAAACCTTCCCTTACGCCACCAAGAACATGAATTTAGCTAAGAGGATATGGACCAGCATCCCTTCAAACCTCTGCTGGCAGTTATGGTTAGCCAGGAACGAATGCATTTTCAAAAACAAGAAACCTAACATCACTAGCATACTGGCTAAAACAACTGCTCTTATCGCTGAAACAATTGAAGCTAATGGGATTTCTCAGGCAGACCCGGATTACAAAGAGGATAGGGTAAAGGAATGGATAGGGAGATTCAAATGCAAAACAAGAACAAAAAACATAACAAGAATAGGAGCAGGACAGAATGATTGGAAACTCAGAGGGTCAAAGGAGGAAATCCACAGATGGATTCAAAACCAAAAGAGTTTCACGCTCTTCTTCGACGGGGCTTCGAAAAATAACCCAGGCAGAGCTGGAGCTGGGGGAATAATAAAAGACCCTCAAGGGAAAACAATAGTTATTTACGAGTGGGGTTTAGGCAGCATGACGAATAATAAGGCTGAGGCCTATAGCCTCCTGTTGGGGACCTCCATCGCCCTGAAGTTAGGCATTCAAAACCTCTTAGTCGTGGGAGACTCAGCGATCATCATAGCAGCAATGAACTTTGGAAAAGACTTCAGTCAAATTGCCTTAACAGAATCAGAGGCAGAATAATGGATCAACTCAAGGGCATCAACAAAGTGACTTACAAACATGTTTTAAGAAACAGCAATGGGGAAGCTGACGAGCAGGCAAACAAAGCCACGGGAAGACTCACGGGCCAGGTTAAAGAAAATAATGAAATATATGATAGGGATATTCCATAGTAAAGACGCCCTCCCTTTGCACCGGACAACAGGTCACCTCAGGCATTCGTATCAAAGCCGCTGGATCGAGATCACCCTATCTTCATCATTCCATATCCTCCTCGACTGTCAAAACAGGCGATTTGGGACAATGCATCAGTCATCGAACTCGAGGAAGGCAGGCACGACGGGGATCCTTACAAAAACCAATCCAGACAAGATCTCAGGGAATGATCTCGCCCATGCTGGAGACAGGCCTCAAGGACAGCAAAAAAGCAATCACAAAGATCTCTCGGACTTCAAAAACAGATTCACCACTGCTCGACTCAAGCATGAGCGAGCCCTCCTCGTCCCTATAAAAGACAGCGACTCGTTCAGGACTCTCACAACTCATGGTAAACTGAGACAGAGGCGAAGGGTTTTCTACAGGCGGGTGCTTCAGCTAGAAGGATCACCTCAGGAACAAAAGGGCAGTTCCTTGCTCAAAGACAACACCGAGCTCCTCTCGGTTAGCAATCACGATTTCCAGTTTCTCAGAGATTCCAGCGCTCCTCTAAATCTCAGGAAACGCTTGAAGAAGCTCGACTTGACTTGGAACGCAGCTACTCAACCACTACCCAGGGTAAACGCTTCTTCCCATTACAGTGCTTTTATATATGCTAACAGTCTGGTGTTTGTCTCCAGTTTTGTTCTGAGGCCCTCGGCAAATAATCCAGTGAGCAAGCAGACCAGTGGGATCGCCCTCACGCCCACTGTCATTCCAGAAGTTCCTTGGGATACAGCTGATTTAGATTTCCACTTTAGAATGGCGGACCAGCACAACCAACCTGCTAATCAGCCTCAGGCCAGGAATACAATGGGAAGCATCTTCAACAATAAGGATTGCCACATGTGCAAAGCGCATGTAATCATGATAAATGCACTGAACAAGCAGGTTAAGGAGCTAACCGAGGATTATCATGCTGACAGAAACTCCAAACGAAAGAAATTGGAGAAAAGGAAGAAAGAAATCGAAGATTTAAAGGATCGCTGCATACACATGGAAGCTGCCATAGATCACCTCCGCTCCCTCACCGAAAGCCAGCAGGCTGAAGCCTCAACTAGAGTAAGCAGGAGAGGTCCTCTCCCGGATGACTCTGTTACCCAGCACTCCCCTTGAACCTTATGCATTGTAAATTTCGTTGGTTAGGAGGATCATATGTCAGGCAATATAGCCGTTTATTTTTAGTTTTGTGGTTAATCTATAGAAGCTACGAGGACTATGGGTCTGTGAACCCAATTTTGAACCTCAGCTCCCGAAATCTCCCTCTTTTGTACCAGATCACTGGACTGTTGGTTTTATAATATATGAGTAGACGACATTGTTAAAAAAAAAAAAAAGTTACTCATGATTTTAATATTTTGACCTAGTTTTTACCATGTATCATGTATTTTTAATCTTGTTCCGGTGTTCTGAGCAGGTTAAATGTTAATTGAAGGATGTAATGCATATTTTAATTCAAATATAAGTCATTTTGATGAATGAGTATGCTTTTATCACTTTTTTCGGGCTCGTTAAACCTACGAAAAATGAACCCCCTAGAGTCCTCTTTCAACTCTTTTCAAACTCCCAAAACATGAAAATATTGTCGAGCACTTGTCTTTTTGAACTCGTTAAAATAAATGAAAAGATGTCTACCCAGTATAAGTTTAACCCTTTCCTAGACCGGGATAGACTATTTACAAAAAGGAATACTTTAGTCGAACATGACTAAAAGGTTCTCCTGAGTATCATTTTATGCCTTTTCGGACTCAAGAGACTAATTTTACAAGAAAGAACCTTTGGAGTTTTATTTTTCTCCTCATTTTAAAACTCTCTAAGCATGAAAAAGGAGTCGAGTTACACCTTCATTGGACTCGTAAAACTATTAAAGAACGATGGACTCATTAAGCATGATGAGACTGAACCACTCCTTCATAGGGTTTGTTAAAAATACTCAGAAGGATTCATCTGAATGATGAACTTATGGATAAAGCATATGTTATCCTCCTCAAGCTTGTCAAAAATAAAGAGGTACTAACCATAAATGGCTGGGAAATTGGGAAACAAGGAATTTTACCTATTAATGGCAGCGAGTCACTCTTGAACATGACACTCTTTCACTTCATCTTCGTTATTGCTTTGGGTTGGGGAATCTGCTTGCCTCACTATTAAACACACCTTCATCATGGGTCTTTGTGTCAATGCTGCCAAATCCATTCAATGTGGCTGATATGTTCAAGAGAAAGTCCACCCTCAATTGACATCTACTGCAATAACCTTTAGCCTTATTTCATGTTTGTCGCTCCTGAACCAGCTCTGCATCACTAAATTTTGTCTCAATATTGATACCCATTTTGTGTCATTGGTGAGGGATACATCAAGGCCTAGCTACAGTGAGTCACTTCCTATAGACATTAGCACATTATCCAGGAAGTTGACTTTAAAACTCCCTTTAGTGCCTTGGAATTGCATACCTCAATGGCAATTTTCCTTGTTTTCAGCGACAGGTTTTCATCATTGGCCTTCGACTAGAAGATTCAATGTGGTGTTTGACTTCAAATCATTCATTCCTACCACATAGATTGTACTATAGTACCTTGAGGGCCATTATCATTATTGGTGGTTCCTCTTGCATCTTTTAATGACTTTCATCGTTGGCCAGTAATCAGATGGTGTCTAGCATGTTCGAATCCAACTCATTTATTCACATGGTTAGACTCGTATTATCGAGTGAACGAGATAGAAGACATCAAATCTAGTTTGACCCATCCGGACTGCATTTTTAGGATTCATACCAAATCGTAGAGTATGATGGCTATGATCGTTCAAAAATTCATCCAAGCATGGGTCCGCCATTTGTTATCAATGGACATGACTTTGATTATTGTACATGTTATGTTTCCTTATGATTTGAGTATGGGTATTCCTACCTCAGCAATAATATCATGATGATGATGTATTATAACACACGATGATCTCAACCATCCTTGCTTGATATGGACTTGTCACAAAGTAAATCAATTTAGTCCTTATCCACTACTTCTGACTTTATACTTTAGGGGGGAATCTATTATAGGTCATTTTGTTTCATTCACTTAAATGGCCTGGAAACTAAATCAATCAACATCCTTGACACCTTGTCATCATCCCTTAGTAAAATCTCAAGCATTACTTCTCCAAAATGTCCAAGAATTATGGGTTTATCAGCTTAAAAAATTAATTTTTGGACCCATCGCACCTGTCCTATATGTTACCTACAATGGTTACATGTTGCTTAACTGAGCACCTACACTAACCAACACAGGTTGTCTTTACTATAGGTGTGATTGTTCTAGAATTTTGGGAAAAATAAAAACTAATTACGAAAATTCTCTTTCCAGAAGATTCTAAGGTGGTTTTAACCATTTACTATTCATTGAGATCTCGAACTCCTATCCTAGAGGTATTATCTATTATCCCTAGAGCTTAACTTCCCTCATATGTGGATCTAAGCCCTAAATTGGTAAAACCCAAACTACCCTATTTACCCTATAAATTCATTGCCTCCCGTAGAGTCTAGGTTGGCTTTTGGAGACTCTTAGTTATGCACTGATGTTGCTACTTTTTACCTAAGGATCCATTACCATCCTTGAGTTGATATTGAAAGCTTATTTTGTGGCTAAGGAAGGATAAGTTTTGGTGTGAGATATCTACATTGTCAAGAACTGAAAAAAAGGATTGTAATCTTCTCCTACATTTCATTAATATAAAAAGCTTTGTTTTCCTATACTTGTGTCTATTTGATGCTTATGTATTTCAATGCCTTCTTGACTCATTGATTAGAGATATTAGTTTATGTTATGGATCTCTTGTAGTTATCTTGTTTGTTGTAATTGTCTTGCAGGTTCCATTTATAGTAACTCGAGTTGAACCTAAAGTCTTCAAGCCAAGAGAAGAGGAGGACTAGCATTAGACTCCAAGTGGGCTTTCTCTTCCATTTCCTAATTTCTCTGAGGAAAACACAAGGGTTTTTTGTTTCTGTTGTTTCTAGATCATACCATTACATCTATGGGATTCACTTTTATCCGCATGAGAGAATTTTCCACATAACAACCTACCTAATAAAAAATTATCATATTGGTTGAATTTGCATTACAGGGAATGGGTTGAGCAAGAAATGGATAACATGTTTATTGTTGGCTCAATATCTTGATGGAATAAATATATATTGGATTGATTCGATAGCCATATAGGTGAAATCCATGCTTGTTTTTTTTTGTGGCATCAATGAGGCCTATGCACATGACCACTTTCCTACGTCCTTTTTGTGGTGAGATTCTTGAGAAGTTCAAAATGAACAAACCCTACTCATTCATAGAGGGGTTTAATAGATACCATCAAATGCAAATCATTAAAGAGGATAAGAAGAAAGCCACTTTTTCCTTGGAATGGGTATTACACACCTACAATTATATGCTCTTCAATCTAAAGAATATGTCTATTGTATTTCCCAACATAGTGGTTTCCATGCTCTGTGAGTGTATATGTAAGTTTCTTGAGGTATAATTTGATGATACGACAATATGTGGTCTATGAAAGATCATGTTGCTAAACTCCAACAAATGAAAGGCATGTGACACTAGATGTAGTTCTCCTTGAACATTGATAAATGCATCTTCTATACTTTGTTTGGTGCACTCTTGTTTCATATTGTTTGTAAGGTGGGATTGTTGGTTGACCTAGAAAATATCATGATGATTGTTGCCTATACTAGGGAATGTTCCTATGTTGTGGTCTACATTGGGGCATATAGGATGTTACCACATTTTCATTAGGGGGTACTTAGAGCTAACAGTGCAAATCAAAGAAATGTTGTGAAAAGTTGTCTTACTCGTTTAAATGGTAGCTTGCAAGGTGGGGTTTGTTAAGTTAAAACATTGGATGGTTACAACTCCCATTCTCATTTTCCTAGATTGGACAAAAATGTTCCATATCTAAGTGGATGCCTTTGGTATTGCATCGAGTAATATGTTGGCAAAATTAGGTGAAGGCACCTTAGAACACCTAATATACTTCACTAGAAAGAAGTTATGTGGTGCAAAGTGTAACTACACCATTGCATAATGTAAAGGCTTAAATATGGTGTATGCATTAAATAAGTTCCAACGTCCCCTTCTTGGCTCGTGCTTTAAGTTACTCATGGATCATCCTATGCTCAAGTATTTAATGAGCACGCTAGTGTTGGAAGGTTGAATCTATCCATGGCTATTTTTTATTTTAGGAATTTGATTTTGAGTTGGTGGTTAAGCTAGGTAACAAAATGTGGTATCTAATCATTTATCTAGAATCTATAATGGGTGACTCATACTGAGAGTAGATTTTTTACATGGAAGTACTACCTAACTTCTTTGTTGAGATCATTTAATTCCCTCACTTTGAATCAACACTCATAGAAATCATTGATTGCAATATTGGATGTTGATGATTATAGCTATGATTTACCATCTAATCATTGGGTATTTTTATATATTGACTACAAATGGATTATCCACAAGTGTGTGTTAGATCATGAACAATAAGCACTATTGTGTGAAGCACACTGCATAAAGTGGGGGTCACTGTAGTGGAAATTCCAATGGCCATATGGTGTTACAAATAGATGTCTGGTGGCCAATAGTGTTCATAAATTCCATTGATATGCCAAAGTATGCAATGGCCTTTTTCCCAAGATGAGATGCCACACAATTCATTATGGTCGAGGAGCCATTTTCATAGTGGGAATTTGACTTAATTTGGACAAGCAATCCACTAGCACGTTAATCAAGGGCCATATATATCGTTATGGCCATATACTTTGACTTAATGGGCGGAAGTTGCACTAACTAGAGATTGCTTTGTGAAAGTTGCATTAACTCGAGGTTTCTCTATGGAGATTGTTGGTTGGTTTATCTTCAATAATTCTATGACAAGGTTTACATACCCACGGAGCATGACAAGTGACAACATTTTATTGGATACACAATTAATACTCTAGATAAAGAACTCATGATCCACCACCATAAGACAAAGTGATGCAAGAACATTTCTTCAAGTCAACAAGACCTACGAGGTCTTACCACATTTACTAAAGGGAGTGGGTTCCCTAAATTTTGATGTAATTAAAGATAGGGATTTGATTTTCTAGTTGAAGTAGAGATTTATTTAAGAAATGAGGGATTATTTCCTCATTGACATGTAATAAACCATTTAAGGAGATTTCTTTAAGAGTTAGAGGTTTTAGGATAGATTTATATTTTCTATGCATGGATGATTAGATCCATCTTTAGTGGATCTCAAAAAACCATCCTTGTTATATAAAATTGATATTATTAAATAAAATAGAGGAATAAGAATAGAGAAAGGAGATAGTTGGGAGAGGTTAAAGGACCGAGAGAGGTCTAAGAGAGTGAAGGAAAGGAACAAAGAATGTAAATCATACCTAATTTGTACAGGTGTTGTTCAATTGAATATTGTTCCAACATCCTCCAACATGTGTGTGTCCGATCTCTATGTTTTGGAATTGATATGCTTATGCTCTTTGGATGTTGAGTCTGTGAGATCATGGTAGAATATTATAAGTGGAGACAGTCTAATCCTCCTGGCATGTGCACATATGTATGTATGAATAATTAGTGCGGCCAAAATAAATATGAGAGATTAAATTCATAAAGGGTCCATCGTTCCATATTTAAAAATGATTAACTCTTCTAGAGCTTCATCCTTGCAAGAGCCCAAAACATGTTAATGAAAAATTGTTGCAAGTTTTGATTTTTTTAAAGCCTTACATAAATTGAGAGTTTCGTCGACTTGTCCAATGAATTTTGGCATATATCACGTATCAGGCTTGTGAGTTGTTTGTTACCAAGTGAAACCATCGAATTCGATAAATATCAACCTTTGATATCCTTCCATCAACAATAATAACATGAAAAATCTTCATTAGTGAATGTTTGTTTATTAGATTATCAGCCTCTAGGATTGAAAAGTATTGTTGCAATTCAATTTGATATGATCCACCAACATAAATTCGTTAACTAGGACTTCAATATTCTTGTCAAGGAATTTTGTTTATCAAACCACCACCTCTGAGCTTGAAACCTTTGCCATAAGTTAGGTGCTTTGATCCACACCTTCTAGCAACAATTTGTAAACAAATAGTGATGTGAAAGTCTTTGTCAAAATGTTTCTATCTATCAACCATTGGCATGCAAGAAGAAAGTGTGAGGGTTTCTAAATGTCGTAAGTCCCATGCAAGGGAAATCTTGTCAGTTAAAATACCCGGTTGAGGAACCCTTTCTTGTTTACTAAAGTTAGTCTACCACCATCGAACAACTATGTAAAAAATGAGGGTTGTAAAGCATCAATAAGAAATAAGGCAATCCCGTCAACTAACGTATCTAACATATGGGATGTTTCACGACAATTGCAGTTTTGTTTACTGCTATTGACCTGTTTACTACCACCAACATTATTCCCTGCCATAAAATTAAATAGATAAGAGTGTCAGTAGACATAGGAGCCTAATAAGAATTAGCGCCTTTTGAATTAAGATGAGGTTCTGAAGGTTGACCATATATCTTGATGTTAGGTTCATCCCCTGGAGCTTATGGCTTAACAAATTGAGCATTGCTCATGAATCTGCCTTGTTATATGTTTCGGGTAAGAAAAGCATTGATGGCATTATTTAAAAGTTTAACCCTTGATCCATAGTCTTAATTCAATAGAAGGATGTTGGATTCTCCACAACGAGATTGGAAGTCACGATTTGAGGGGTTAAAGGGGATTTTTTATTTGGGCCACCATGTTTTGGAAAAATTGATGCATTCTACATCAGAGTGATATCAGAGAAGATTAAAAAAAGTGCACATTTGAATATTTCAAAGATTTGAAATCATCATAGTAAGCCAAGCCAATGTTGAAATTCTTAAGAGGAATTCAAGGTAGGGGATCAGATTTCAATAGAAGACATCAATAAGGGAAATATACCAACATAGGGACTTCATGCATAATTTAATGGATTTATTTTGTAATAAATCTAAGTATATGCTGACAGGTGGTAAACAAGTAAGAATGAAGAATTGGTTAAAGAGACAAAGCACAAAGGATCTGGGACAAGGGAGAAGGCAATTCCAGCCAAGGAGCAAAGTTGGGGAGAATTTTTTATGATAGTTTTGAAGATTAGTAGCAGAATGTATCTTGCAGGAGTTTGAAGCAAAGGGACTTATGAAGTTATTAGAAGCAATGGTCTATTAGATCTAAAAGTAAAATGGTCTTTATATTTTTAATTTGATTTGAGTAGAGAAATTTTTAATTGCAAGTATTAATAAGTAAAAGGGAAATGTGGCAGATGTTGAGTAACAAAGAGAAATTGTAACAATTTCTAGTTGAGTTTGGGTAGAAATTGCTGAAACAACTCCACAATTGCAAATGTGCATAGAGTCAACCAAAGAAAGGAGCAGGTGAAACAAACTTGGGGAGGTAATGTAGCATGGTGAAACAAACTTGCTATTGCAGAGGCTTAGTGCTCTCACAAATATAAAAGTAGAAGTTCACAAAGGAAGAGTAAATACGATTATTGATGGTCATGACAAAGGATCAAAGAAAAGCCACAATAAGACAAAGGAAGATGCTAAAGTAATTGGCAGAAGAAAGAAGTGGATGGGTCAAGAGGAATTTGATAGAGAATTTTCTTAGATGAAGGAACAACTCAATATAATGATGATGTTGCTACAAGAAAGTGAAAAAGACCAAAGATGTGGATGGGGAATGAAGAATAAAGTTACATTCCATGTTAATAAATAGTTTGCAAGAAAGTTGAGAAAGAAGCTAAGGCACGTGACAAGTGCTTGGTTGAAGGAAGAGGAACTAAAAGTAGCTAAATATGAGGAGGAAGCAGTTCATTATTATGAATCAGAGGAAGGATCATTGCTTGGGGAGGATGATGATGATGATGTTGATGGGAGACTTCATGAGAGTCCCATGGATTGATTAAAAGGTTTAGATTGACATGAATATTTAATAATAGAGACACTAAAGGAGGCTAGAGAGCCTTGTATTTTTTAAACTAATATTTTGTGTATGAATGTAGGTTCTACAGATACTGGAGACAATGGATAGTCAGTAGAAATTGTCATCAGGATAGAGGAAGATGAAGGAATGATTTTTCGAAGCATTAGAGAAAAATAGGACCATACTTTCGTAACAGAAAAGGCAGAGACAAAATTTCCTTATAAAGGCAATGAGAATGGAAATCATACACAGTGGACAAATGAAACTATAGAAGAACAGTTGCAAGGACATGGTGTTATAGTGAACAGGGAAAGGTTGGCTTATGAAGACAACCATAAGAAGGAAAAAGGATATGAAAGGCAACATTTAGATGAGATGTTGAAAATTTTTGATAAGGAAACCAGGCTATTGGGCAAGTTGTTGAAGAAACTTGAGATGGAGTAGTATTTAGAAATACTTGATAGAGAAAAAATGGCTAGAGCATCTAAAGAGTGTGGAACCTTTTCAATTTTGAACTATTTATGTGTTCATAGGTACAAAGAATGATGACATGTACAAAAATATTCCCACGCATGGAATAACAGATAACAACCATATGCTAGAAGAAGGAAATGTGGACTTCAATGAAGAATTGAGGATGTTAGAAGAATGGATAGTCAATACATGGATTGAGGAGGATTACATAGGGATTGCAGACATGAAGCATGAAGAGGAAAAATTGCATGAGGCATATAATGCAAATTAATGTTTTTGAATTTGAATTTAAATATAAAGGACAACACGAGCAAGAAATTCATTTAAAATTAATGAATGAGATGATGGGGAATTCATATGTCTCATTGGGATATTGAGAGAAATTTTTGGAAAAGTCAGAATGGAGAATATGCACAACATAGGTGTAAAGATCACCAACATGTTGCAAAAGATGAATCATAGGATCAAAGAGAAACTGATGTACATGGAGGGGAAGTAGACTACATATTTATAGACAATAGTGAAGGAATGATAATAATCATACTTTTGACGGATGGTGATTTTTAAAGATCTAATGTTTGTTGTAATAAATTGATTTTATGTGCATATGCAGGTAAAAATGAGATTTTTGAAAATGGAAGAAAATATTTCATAAAGAATCCATGTAGGAGGAAAAAAAGTTCCTTAAACATCTTTAAAGAGATGCCTGATGATGAAGAATGGAAGCTGAGGAGTTATGGAACTAATGGAATGGTAATTGGGGCCATAAAGTTTTATGAAGTACGACTACAATTGAGCAGTATTAGTAGAATGGATTAACATAGGAGTAAGTTGAGCATTGAAATTGATGAGTTATGTATGATGATGGAGACATTACCTAAGAAGGGGAATACTGAAGTAAAGAGAATAATTAGCAATAAAAATCTTTTGACTATAAATAATTACATCAGTGGAGCATTACAACATAAATATGGAAACCTGGAAGAATGAGGACAACAATAACACATCAACAGCTACAAGAAGTGAAGGGGATAATTTTAATGAGAAAGTTCAGCATTAGAACAAAGTTTGATAAATATGTTCATGATAGTGAGGCAAATGAAAAACAACAAACCAAAGTTTGGGATCTAAGAGGAGGAAAAATTGCAGTAGATACACTAGTAATTGCAAAATGTCAGACAACAAGATAGAAGGTACTATTGACTTAAGCAGTTGGAAGACTCATGAACAGGATTCCATGAGTTATTTTTACCTTGAAAGTCTGATGCATGAGTGTTTCTTCAAGTCAATAAGACATGGGAGGTCTTACCACATTTTCTAAAGGGAGTGGGTTCCCTTAATTTAATTAAAGTTAATTTGATGTATTTAATGATAGGGATTTGAATTTTTAGTTGAAATAGACATTTATTTAAGAAATGAGGGATTATTTCCTCATCCTCATGTAATACACCATTTAAGGAGACTTGTTGAGGAGTTCGATGTTTTAGGATAGATTTAAAATTTTCTACTTATGGATGATTAGATCCATCTTTAGTGCATCTTAACAAACCATCCTTGTTATAGACACTTGATCTTTGTAAACAAAATAAAGGAATAGGAATAGTGAAAGGAGATAATCGAGAGAGGCTAAAGGACCAAGAGAGGTCCAAGGGAGTGAAGGAAAGGGCCAAAGAATGTAAATCAATCCATATTTGTATAGGTGTTGTGCAATTTAATATTGTGTGAATGTACTCCATCATGTACGTGTTTGATCTTTGTGTTTTTGAATTGATATGTTTATTATCTGTGGATGTTGAGTATATGCGATTGTGGTAGAAGATTGTGAGTGAGACAGTCTAATCCTCCCATGTAAGCATATGTATGAATAAAGAATTGGTGTGCCTAAAACAAATTTGAGCTATTAAATTTATAAAGGGTTCATTGTTGCAGATTTACCAATGATCAGGATCTGCAAAGCTAATCTCTTTTAACAATGTTGTTTTGGGGATTCAGTGATACTAGAGCCCAAAACTATTAATGACAAATTGTTGCAACTTTCAATTTTTCAAAGCCTTACGTCAATTGACAGTGTCATCAACTTGTTTGTCGAATTTTTTCATCTATCGGTTATCGACCTTCAGGGTTGTGAGTTGTTTGTTACTAAGTGAAACCATCTAATCTAATACATGCCGACCTTTGATATCCTTCCATCAACAAAAATAACATGAAAATCCTATATTGGAGAAATTATATCTATTGGGTTGTCGACATCCAGGCTTGAAGAAGTATTGTTGCAATTCGATTTGATTTGATCTGCCAATAGAAATTTGTTAACCAAGGTGGAAATATTCCCTTCAAGAAATTTTGTTTATTGAACGACCGCCTTTGGGCTTGAAACATTTGTAATAAGTTAAGTTCTCTAGTTCATGCCTTCCAATGAGAATTTGCCAGCAAACAGTGACGTGAAAATCTATGTATCGGCCACCGGCCTATGAGGATAAAGTGTGAGGGTTTCTAAACGTTGGAAGTGACATGCGAGGGTGGTCCTATCAATTAATGGACCTGATTTACAAAATCTTTCACATTAATTGAAGTATGTCTACCACCACCAGAAAACTATGGAAGTAACAAGGGTTGTAAAGCATTGACAAGCGATGAGGTGATCCTGTCAACTAAGGGACTCAGGAAACATGATGTTTCACAACAATTACAGTAATGTTTACAATTATCAACATGTTTACTACTGCCAACTTTGTTCCTCACCATTGAGTTAAATAGAGAAGAGTATTGGCAGTTGCAGGGGCCCAATAGGGCTTAGTGCCTTTTGAGTTAAGTCAAGGTTCTAAATCTTTACCATATGGCTTGATGTCAGGTTAATCCCCTAGAGCTTAGGGCTTAATGAATTGTGGATTGTGCACAAATTTTCCTTGTTTTATGATTGGGGTAAGAAAAGCACTAATGGCATTGTTTAAAATTTTAACCCTCGATCCTTAATCTTGATTTAATACAAGGATGTGGGATTCTCCCACAACGAGATTGGAAGTGATCTAAGGGGCTAAAGGGAAATTTTGATTTGGGCCACCATGTTTTGGGAAAAGTGGATGCAGTCTGCATCACAAAGTCAGATCATTTGTAGGATAATGACATGGTAAAATATTTTCTCAAGATTTTAGAGCATAAGATGATAGAGGTATGTAATGTGAATCATGATCATTGAGAGAGGATAATTCTAACCATTATGTGGGCCTACTAGAAACCATGTAAAACGTTGAAAAACACACATTATTTAATTTGATTTATGGAAAAGAGGTTGTGATGCTATTGGAATCCTTGATTCTCAGCTTGTGGGTAGTTATTGCTCTGTAGATGCCATATATGACACAATTGGAGAATATGTTAGATATGCTAGTTGAACTGGAGGAACATGAATTTATAGTATGATATTATTAGATGGTTCAAAAAGGTTATTGAAGGCATGGTATGATTAACAAATTTATAATTCATAGTTTTGATCTAGTCCTACTATATGGTAGTTTATTTTGGAAGCGTGTGGGAATATACATATTCATTGCTAGGGCCTATATTAGATTACACATATCATTAGAGAAAATGTAAAACAACTAACATAGCTAAATGGCCAAATGAAAAAGAGATGGGTAAATGATGCATGCTTAAAGACCTACGCAACTATAATCATGATAGAGCCACCCTGATTTCTGAGGGGGGCTAGGCACATGTTAGGTTGCGTACAATAGTATAACTTCAATTTTAGCATTTTTCTTTCAAAAATGCCAACTCACCTTTCACAATTTAATTTAATTTATTCTTCACTATGTAGGTGTAGGAATAAAAGGCATAATAGGCCCATAACTACATAGGAAAAAGTGCTCCACTAAAGTAGATATTTATGCTTGATTTGTTGACAGTCCCCAAGGCTTTGCATATAGGATGGGATGGGTGTCACAAAATTCAATGAAACTATGCAGTTAATAGACCACATAGTAAGTGATGTGTTTATGTGGTGTAATGTATTTATAGGTGGGGAGCCTTTACATAAAAAATGTATGCTTATTTTTTTCGATATATGGAAAATTTAGGTCATGTCACCATCAATGCAGTTGTGGTAAATAACATCAAAATTTACATTTAATATTCCACAAGTCGTGTTCAAACCAATGGCATCACATTTATGTCCAAAAACTCACTATCAAAATAATGTCTTTCCTTTCATTCATGACTAGATATAAGTTAGATCCATTAGGGGCTTAGGTCAATCAGGGAAGAGGGAGGATTCTCCCACAACGAGATTGGAAGTGATCTAAGGGGCTAAAGGGAAATTTTGATTTGGGCCACCATGTTTTGGGAAAAGTGGATGCAGTCTGCATCACAAAGTCAGATCATTTGTAGGATAATGACATGGTAAAATATTTTCTCAAGATTTTAGAGCATAAGATGATAGAGGTATGTAATGTGAATCATGATCATTGAGAGAGGATAATTCTAACCATTATGTGGGCCTACTAGAAACCATGTAAAACGTTGAAAAACACACATTATTTAATTTGATTTATGGAAAATAGGTTGTGATGCTATTGGAATCCTTGATTCTCAGCTTGTGGGTAGTTATTGCTCTGTAGATGCCATATATGACACAATTGGAGAATATGTTAGATATGCTAGTTGAACTGGAGGAACATGAATTTATAGTATGATATTATTAGATGGTTCAAAAAGGTTATTGAAGGCATGGTATGATTAACAAATTTATAATTCATAGTTTTGATCTAGTCCAACTATATGGTAGTTTATTTTGGAAGCGTGTGGGAATATACATATTCATTGCTAGGGCCTATATTAGATTACACATATCATTAGAGAAAATGTAAAACAACTAACATAGCTAAATGGCCAAATGAAAAAGAGATGGGTAAATGATGCATGCTTAAAGACCTATGCAACTATAATCATGATAGAGCCACCCTGATTTCTGAGGGGGGCTAGGCACATGTTAGGTTGCGTACAATAGTATAACTTCAATTTTAGCATTTTTCTTTCAAAAATGCCAACTCACCTTTCACAATTTAATTTAATTTATTCTTCACTATGTAGGTGTAGGAATAAAAGGCATAATAGGCCCATAACTACATAGGAAAAAGTGCTCCACTAAAGTAGATATTTATGCTTGATTTGTTGACAGTCCCCAAGGCTTTGCATATAGGATGGGATGGGTGTCACAAAATTCAATGAAACTATGCAGTTAATAGACCACAGAGTAAGTGATGTGTTTATGTGGTGTAATGTATTTATAGGTGGGGAGCCTTTACATAAAAAATGTATGCTTATTTTTTTCGATATATGGAAAATTTAGGTCATGTCACCATCAATGCAGTTGTGGTAAATAACATCAAAATTTACATTTAATATTCCACAAGTCGTGTTCAAACCAATGGCATCACATTTATGTCCAAAAACTCACTATCAAAATAATGTCTTTCCTTTCATTCATGACTAGATATAAGTTAGATCCATTAGGGGCTTAGGTCAATCAGGGAAGAGGGAAACATCAATGTTCAGGATGATGCATTCTTTAGGCTTATTGATCTTGATAAAAAACAAGGCTTTATTGGTTAGGTTTGGGAAAGACTTGTTATCATTTGAACAAGTAATATTGGTGAATTGCAAAAATTTCAAAACTAAACTTGCACCAGTTAGAGTTTCAAAGCCCAACCCTAGAAGGACAATATTGTTAGATGAAACCATATTCATATGATATGGTTTAGAGATTACAAAAATATTCTAAAAGAACTCAACAAGTGAGTAGATTTGTTCCCAAAGAGGAAAAGGATCTACAAGAGTGGCATTTAGAATCTATTAGTAGTGGAGTGCTAGGAAAGTGCTAACACTCATGGGGACCAACAATTAGTAGGGTCACAGTGGGGTGAGGGGCCTAGAATAATAATCTAAGGGGGGAGAAGGCCCTAATCATATAGTTAAGGGAATTAGTATATCTAACAATTTTACTTAATCCACAAGTGCATCTCACTAGCAGGGATTAATATTTTAAGGGATATGTGGAATGACAACCATTTTACATGTCCCATTATTTAGGACCTCCATTACAATAAAGAAATGTGTGAGGTTACTACTGCCATGGACTCACATGGATGGAATGTAGTTTGATTGTAAGATGGGAATTAATGAGAAGAACACACATGATATCATTGGGAAAACATGGTATAGAAAATATGTTAGTGATGCATTCTCTACTTAGATCACCATGCAAAAGGAAGGTGCTATAGAATAGGAATAAATGGATTCATGCCTAAAATATGACACGGAAAGGGCTCAATAGGGATACATAATATCCTCAATTAACTTGTTGGTCAACATAGTAGTGTAGCCACTATCTACCCAATTGTTATATACCTATTAAGCATGGGAATGAAGGAATTAGGTGACCCATGTCATGGATGTACGTGTAGGTAGGGTGGTGTTGAACTAGGTTGTGTACCTCACCAACAATATCTTATGAAATACATCAACATGTAGGCTAGGAAACTAGACTTTCGTTACTAAAAATTCTTGTTGTTGTTGACATTTTCATAGTGAGCAAAGTCGATGACTATCAACCTTCTATCATGGCACCTCGAGCTTAAATTTCTAGCATCCAGTTTTGAATATTTGTCTTATAACATGGGAAAGGCCATGTAGGTCATGATCAACAATATGTCCAAGGGGTAATACCAAGACTTGTGCCACACTTTTAGGTAAACCGCTAGGATTCCCAAGGCCATGTTTTATACTCATAATCTCCAATACTTGTTTGAAGTTAGTTGACACTTCTATCCCGTGAGGCCATGGTAAACAAATGGAATTGAACTTCATGTTGACTTTGATGTGCATATGATGGCCCCCCCAAGTTATGGGTTTGGGAAACATAAAAGTAGACTAAGAAGTAAGGGAAGAGGACCCTACAATAGATAGGTGTAGAAGAGGGGGGTCTTGCATAAGGTTCGAGGAAGAGAGGCTCTCTCATCATATAAGAAGAGGAGAAATCAACATCCATTAACTTGGATGACTTAGAAGCATGAGATGACATCATGTAACGTCGTCATAAAAAGGCTATGCAAGCCAAATAATGCACCAATCCATGATCACTATGATAGTAATTTGAATGCAACATACTTGAGAGGATAACAAATGCTTTAGACATAAATACAAACATGGAAAAGGGAATTATATGTATGAATCCAACTACTGGCAACATATATAGTCACCAAACCTAGAATAACAAGACAATAAATTGTCACTACATCACATTCTTGTATAGGGAAAAACCTGTTAGTGACTTTTGGGTGAGGATATATGTTTTTTGAGTGAGGGAAGGTGGACATTATTCACATAAGGATATATTCACTACACAACTACATATATATAAATAACTTTTTTTAATAAGCAATAAAGCACCCTAGCCTATTCCTCATGGCTCATATATTTAACAACAATTGGCTCACGAAGAGAGAAATATGTTACAAGTATTAGGAGGATAACATTTATGTTCCCTAAACATTAAAGCTAGACCTAACTGATAATATGTGTGTGTCTATGCATACATATATATGTATGCATGTCTGAGTGTGTGTTCCATGTGTGTGTGTGTGTGTGTGTGTGTGTGTGCAAACATATAATTCATGGTTTGTTAAATGGATAGTAGAGTTACACTCCAAACTTTCGTGGGCCACGACTTGATTTAGATAATAAAATATAGAAATTACTAGCTCAACAAAAAAGCAACTTGAGGGTATGAAAATATGGAGCACAGTTAAAATGATTTAATGATGCAATATGGAAATATAAGTGGAGGGAGATCAAGGTAGGTATCTTGGAGACATGGAGGAGTTAACATGTATGTATGCATGTGTGAGTGTGTGTTCCATATATGTGTATGTATATATATTTGCACACGCACAAACATATAATTCGTGGTTTATTAAATGGATAGTAGAGTTACACTCCAAACTTTTGTTGGCCGCAACTTGATTTAGATAATAAAACATATAAATTAGTAGCTCGACAATAAAGAAACTTGAGGGTATGAAAATATGGAGCACAGGTAAAATGATTTGATAATGCAACATGGAAATATAGGTAGAGGAAGATCATGGTAGGTAGGTTGGAGACATGGAGGATTGAACATTGATCACATCATGATGATCAAAATCCAATTACATAACTAACTACATGCATGGATAATTGGAACATTAATGGTGCTTATACATACTAATTATTGGCATGAATGATAAGGTTTGTGCACCTTAAATAAAGGGAGGCGAATATTAGTAAATCAAACCAAAATTTGTTGAGTGTTAACTTTTAAATCCAGATGTCAACATTTCATGAGATCTTTTGCATGTGATCAACTATAGAAATGTTGCCCAAATCTCCAAGTTACATGATGTGATTGCTACACATGAAAATCCTTTTAGTTTTATTCTTATAATTTTAGAACTAATAAAGCACCTTACCCTATTCCTAATGGCTTACATCCTTGACAACAATTGGCTCGCAAAGAGTGAAATATATCACAAGTAGGATCAGGAAGACGTGAGATAGATCTAATACAGAATGTGTGTGTGTGTATAAGTGCAAAATATGTATGTATATATGCACAATAAATACATAATAAACATACATATGTGTATATGTATATGTATATCTATATGTATATGTCTATGTCTATGCATATGCATATGCATGTATATATGTATAGATATGTCATATATACATATTATGCATACTCTTTTTCAAATAAAAAAGTCTTACTTTCTATTTTAGTGTAAAACTGCAAGTTCATTCCTTAGGCACATAGATTTTTCGCAAAGATCGATTATTCAGTCCATGAAACTCATATAGAGACCAATACATATCATAAAATGAGGAAAGTCTCTATATCGTAAAAAAGGAAAAACTTTCCTAGTTGCACCTTATTGAGAAAACAATAGTTAAACGTAAGCCATCACCTTGCAAAGTATCAAAATTACATTTATCTTGAGAAACCAACTAATTTTCATAAAATTCTTCAAAAAAAACAAGGCTTAGAACCAATAGCAAAGCCTCCTTTGATTGCTTGTGAACTTTCATGTTCATTTAATGATACACATGTTTAAACATTATCTTTTGAAAGTGATCTACAATATCCTACAACTATTGTGCAATTTGCAAAATATCCAAACCACATATCTAAGTTCTATTTGTCATCCATTTGATTGTAAGCTCCAAGCCACCAAACACCTACAAAGAATTTATATTCTTGTCCAGAGCACAATGTAATAGAGCAAAAAGTGCATTAAATTGCCTCGACTATTTGTAGCTTGGCTCAGGTTGGCTTTACTTGCAATGAAATGAAATTCAAAAAAGTAGAGAGTAAATCAGAAGGAACATATATGATTTGCACCGAGGAAAGCATCATAAATAAAATCCCTAGGCTAGATTCTTGTCAATGTCAACCTCCCCACTACTTGAAGCTTTTGCACTTTTTAAGAAGGTTGAAAAGAAGAGAGGAGTGTGCATACTTATCGAGAGATTTTGAGGGAAGGAGAGGGTCTGTCTTCAAATGTTATGGCATTTCATGCCAACCAAATTCCCCATGTTGTCAAAATAGGAAGAGCTCAAAATTGCTTGAGATGGCCATACGTGAAGTATTCAAGGTAGCACTTCTCAATTATTCACATAAGTATGATATATTGTAAGATAGGTTGTTGTTCGATTCCCTTCCATGATTGCTTTGTGAATGAATAGTCAAAGAAGAGATGGAAATTGATATGTATGTTATTCCAACAAAGATAATAAAACCTTGACTCGATTTTATCCCTTAACCATAAAGTATCCCTTGTAAGCATCAACCAAAACAATAGGATACTCTTTTGCAAATATTTTTATTTCCATAGTTTTTCAAACAGTCCCACTGAATCGAACCCTCCACCATCTGACATAGCTTTATACCCAAGTTTTCTAGTATACCAATCTCTAAAATCACTATATGCCTATAACAAGAAATCATTTGCATCATGAAGTTTGACATGTGCCTTATAAATTTCATATATATACAGACTCCAATACTCATTTAAGCTCATCACATTTAGGCAAGGAAAAGCTCAACCCAATTATTGATTTCATTAGTACACACCAAAAAAAAATGAAGCCTATCACACAAGGTTGTAACAACCCTTGCATTTGAAGGGTACTGCAAAAAGACCAAAATTTATTTAGGGTACATCTTCCTACAACTTGTAGGTTGATAATCAACTCTTTTCAGAGAAATATATTATGACCACACCCTATAATTGCATTAACTCTTATTCAAACCTAAGATCCTAAGCCCACCTCCCAAACTAAGAAATGGCTGACAATCATAAAAGCCAAGGTCAGAGCCTTCCATTGAGTGGAAGAATTTGAAATATTATTTTGTCTTCTATGAATCCAATGCATTAAGGAGCATCACACAATATATTTGGAAATAAGAATTGTATGCCATAAATTAGTTGTGATAATAAAGATTCATAACAAATTTGTAACAAGCACTTTGTTGAACAAGACAATGTTCTTCAAACCATATCCTCCTTGTTCCTTGGGGAACATGTGATCCATAAATTTCCATGGATATCCATTGGACAATTTGTTATAATAGATTTGATAAAAGTGGACTAAAATCTATAATTGAGGGTTAATTTGCTTAGATTATAGATTTATTAAATATTCTTGTATGCTTATGCATGTAATAGATAAAACGTGGAAAATAAATAATAATGAAATATAACCACATATCAACCACAATGAACACAAGATATGCTAAAGGAAACCCTTATGGGAGAAAACCTAGCTGGAAGGTGAGGTTGCTCTACTCTCTTTTGTTTGGAATGGAAACATTTTAAGTACAAAGGATAAGGCACTCTCTATGGAGTTACATGATGTAAACACTAACCCATTTTTTTACTCTCTCTCACTACCATTGCCATGTTGTTATTCTCTAGTGTGGAATAATACACAATTGAAATGAATGGAACTCATTTTCCTCCTAGTGGCCCAATTATAACATAGTATGAAAGCCAAGTAGGGTTCAAGTTTGACTCCTTATCTCTTAGTTAGAGTTACAATTGTGACCCTTCTCGAGTCTTCTTCATAGTCTCCACATGGATAGCCCCTTTTGAATTAATAATGGGTGCTAATGTGGCATCCTCTTGAATCACGGTGGTCAAAGGGGAAGGTCAACTTCTGGGTGGCATAACATTTGCATACAGACTTTGTTTGATGTCATTCTTGCATTGTTGGAAGGGTATCTAAGTGTAGAATAACATTAGGTTTTGGCATCGGTAAGTGTTTTTCAACCCCCAAAAACTTCATTTGATGCCTCAAACTTCCTCTAGGAGGCTTTATACCCCAATTATCCAAACTAGATCCTTGTGGTAAAAATGGCCCTATGAGTGTATTCCCTCAACTTTTCCACTCTAAGAGCATAAATATGGATGATAGTTAATATAATTATCAACTCTAGATCATACCTCCCCATTTTGGAGGTTTTTTGTCCCCAAAAGTGTTTAATAAATGAGTTGAGGAATTTTTTCCTCTACCTTTTCTATGGAGTGCCATTTTGCTTTGCCTGGAAGTTTCCTTTTAACCCAATCCACCAAAGGTCATGCTACCCCTGTCATGTAATTATATATCTCTTCTACAAAACTATACTCCATTAACTCTACTTGAACATCTAGTGTTAAATCCTCTATAGGAGGTAAGACCTACTCCTATTCTTAATCCAACAAGAAAGGCTCATTGAATTTGAGATTTTCCACATTCACCATTGATTAAATGCATGTGTGTGGGGGTAGATTGAGATGATATGAATTATCTACCACTTTTTCTAGTATCGCTAAAGGACCATATCACATAACCTTGATTTTCTTACCAAGACCTTGTAGCCTCTCCTTGTTGAACTGTAACCATACTCTTTCTCCCAGACCAAATGATGTCTGTGTTCTGTTTTGATCATTCCTAGCCTTGTAATTTTCTTATGACTTCTTCAATGTATCCTAATGTGCAAATGGATCTACCCAAATTTATCAACATTTTTTTTTGCTTTTAAAGCAGCCCATGTGAAATCCTCCCTCACTTCTCCTTATTGCTTGTATACAATATCCAAAGGTGAAGGTAGCAAATATGAAAAACGAATTTCAAATGGGGACTTACCGGTAGAAGTGTTCGTTACTTTGTTATAAGAGCGTTGGATATATACCATATTTTCATCCCAAGTCTTAGGATGTCTCTGATTATAACCCCTCAAAAGCTTCACAAAAATCTTATTGACTACTTCTACTTTCCCACTATATGTGGATGGAATGTTGTAGATATATTCAATTTCGTGGCCATCTTCTCCCACAATAGATTCCAAAATGCACTAAGAAATCTAGTGTCTATGTTTAAATGATGCTCCTTGGTATCTCAAACTGCACCCAAACTTGGTCAAAGAACAAGTTTCCTACTTCTTTCCCTATCATGATATTTTTATACGGCATGAGAATGCACATCTTGTTGAATCTGTCAAATACTATGAATAGATAGCCATGTCTCTTCCTAGTTTTCGATAAACCTTCCACAAACTCCATGGAAATGATTTCTTAAGGAGTAGTGGGCACAAGTAACATATGGTATAGACCTTATTTCCTCTTAATATGATTGCTAGTACAACAAAGCATACATCCCCTAATGAACCTAGCTATATCTTCTTGCATTCTAGGCTAGTACACATACCTCTATAATATGGTCATTGTCTTCCATATGCCAAAATGATTTGCAAACTTTATGGCGCGAGCCTTTTTTATTAGCTACAATAGCTCACCTTTAGGAATAAGTAGCTTGTCTAGCCTGTAGAGTAATTCATTATGGAGATGATAGTCAATTTTTTTGTATCCATTGTATGCATGAATTTAGATCTACAATTGTTGAAACACCTCCTTGAATTCCTCATCCTTTGTATATGCCTCTTTGTATGCATAAGTGGTGAAAGGATCCATGTGCCTTGGAGTTCTCAAAGGTGATATTTTTTGTGTTGGTGGCCTTGAAAGCATGTCAGATAACTTGTTTGTGTTGCTTTTCTTATACTTGATTACTAAATGAAACTCCATAAGAACCATATCCACTTTTAATGTTTGCACTATTGTATCTTACTATGGGTTAGTAGGTACCATAACTACTGATGATCTATGTGGATGACAATATTCTTTCCCACCATATAATGTTTGCACTTTTTGATAACTTGTACTATGGAATAGAGTCGTTTGTCATGGGTAGATTACTTGAGAATTTTCCCATGAAACACTTCAAAAAGGTGGCATACAGACCCTTATCACTGCATCAAGACCACTCCTATAACATACCTTACTCACATCCATCTCAACTTCCAAGGATTATTGCAAGTTTGATAATGCAAGAACCAGTGCCTAACTGATTTTTTTTTAATTCTTTAAAGGAATTATACTAATCATTACCCTAATGGAAAATCTTGCCACTTACTATTATAGCGTGGAGTGGTGCAACTACTACTCAAAATGAAGCTACGAATTTCCTCAAGTAGCATGTTGCACTAGTGAAACTCCTTACTTCATAAACATTTGTAGGCACCAACCAAGCATGAAGGCCTACATATTTGCAGGATCTATCTTAAGCTCCCCTCCACCAATCACCTAGCATAAATACACCAATGTTTGTTGTGCAAACTCACATTTATCGAGATTTGTCAATAACTAGTGCTTCTTCAAACTGTCTAGGACTTGCATCAAGTGTGAGATGTGCTTCTATTAGGTAGCACTATAAACAAGTATACCATCCAAATAAATAATAACAAATGAACCTAGATAAAGTCACAATACATCATCCATTAATTTCACGAATGAGTTGGTGCATTGCATAGTCCAAATGGACATGACTAACCACTCATACAAACCTTGTTTGATTTTGAAGGTGGTCTTCTAAGTGTATTATTCTTTGACTTGAACTTGGTGATACCTTGATTTTAAATCCTGCTCGAAGAAATATTTACATGGTTGCAACTAACCTAACAAATCATTAATAATAGGTAAGGGGTTTTATTTCTTGACCTTAATCTTGTTTAACAATCTATAATAAAAGTGCATTCTCTATGTCCTATCCTTATTTGGGACAATTATGATTGATGAACCACAAGGTGAGGTACTTGGTCAAATCACACCTTGCTCCAACAACTACTGCAACAACTTCTTCACTTCACTTGCTTATAGAATGGATTGTTTATACAACCCCTTATTTTGTAGTGGAGAATTCGGAAACAATTGGATCTTGTGCTCCACTCCTGTCTTGGGTGGTATCACTTTAGGCTCTTGGAACGTTCCATTATATGTCTACAATAATCCTTCCAGTTGTTGTCTCTATTCTTTAGTACTCTCCTCCAAGGATGCATTTTCCCTTATCGATTGATTTTCACTTAAAATTAGTAAAACATACATCTTTCTACACCTAATCAATATATTTCTTGGTTGGCACTTAGTATCAAAATTTTAGACTTTTATTTGTGCGTGTTGATGTTAAATGATTTCCCATCCTTAATGAGGTGATATTGTTTAATTCTATTCATGAAGATTGTATCCTATGTATACATATAGGGACTCCCAAATACAATTCCACATACATCAAGTGGAAGAATTATATCCAATTCAAATTCATAAATAAAATTGGAACTGATATCAAATTTTAATTAGCCATGTCTTGTTACCTTGATTTTTGCATCCTTAGTTACCCATCCCAATGGATATGGGATAGGATTACCTCAAACCTCCAACACAAGTTTGTTGAATAGATCTGTTACTATGAGATTAACCTGTGAACTTGAGTTGAATAGGGAATTTATCTTGGTCTTCTTGACTTGTATCTTAATGTGGAAGAGCTTGGTCATCTTCCTCTCTTCTTGATGATGAAGGCTACCCAAATTCACCTCCTTCTACTCTGAGATGCAAACAATCTTCTCATCCACATCAAACTTGTTTTCTACCTAATTTCTTAAGTCCATGGTGAGAAGATTATTTTTCTTCTCATCCTTCTTCTAGTTCTTTGGGTTCAACTCCAGGTGTAATTTCCAACACTTCTCCTCTATGTGGTCATCAATGTTGCAATGATTACAATGATTACTAGGATCCTTGCATTGATGACCAGTAGTTTTTGTCATACTTTCCTTTTCCCTTTCTGTTTCTTCATCCCTTCTTTGGAGGTTTCATAGTTCTCTCTATTTCAAATCACTCGACTACCCTTTCTTTTTACCTGTGTTTTCTCATTATTGTGCCTGTACACAAGACTTGTTCGTTATTTTTGGCTTTAACAACATCACCTACTTTCTTAAATGGCTATTTAATTCCCCAAATACTTAAGGAGTACATATAAGATCTTGGGAGAGATACCCAACATAATGGCCATCTTCCTAAATTTGATGGTGTTCTCCTTTACACTTTCCACATGCCTTTGCCTAAAGTAGTGCCATCGAATCCATTGGTCCTCCATATACCTAATAGGGTATAATTGGGACTTTATTAGGGTTTTCAAGTCCTCCCATTTAGTTATTAGGGAATTACCCTCCAACCTAAGTGTCTCTATATGATTTTACCACCAGGTTAGAGCGTGGCCCTCTAACTTCAATCTAGCAAATGAAATTTTTTATTCCTTGTTTATGTGGTGATTGCTAAAGTAAAATTCTAACTGCTGCAACTAATGATTTAATTTTCAAGCATTGATCTCACCTTGATATGTCTTGATTTCCACCTTTGCTTCCATCTTGAAAAGGGTTTGTGAATGGTTCACATCACTTAAACTCCATTTCTCTTTTTTAGGTCTCTCATTGACTCCTTCTCTAGATCTTGTTGATCCATGAATTTTCCCTTTGATCTGATATCTTGGTTGGAGCCTCCATCTTCTCCAATTATAAGATTGTTTGCTAGAGCCACCATAAGGAGGTTCATATTGTGACAGATATTCCTAACCTTCACTTCTAGCCTTAAGTGTTTGTCCTCTATCATATCTTGAGGTTATTATCAACAAACTCATTGGTCATGGCTAGGGTTTTGTGAGTTCCTGCTTAAACCAATTCCTAGAATATCCCCCACAACTTTCCACAAAATTCCTAATGAAATTTTCTCTGATACCAATGTGGTTCGTAAAGTACCATGGATATTCCATTGGACAATTCATTAAAAATAGACTGAAATCTATACCATGAGGGTTAATTTCTTTGGATTTTATATTTATTAATTATTGTTTTCAGCTTATTCATGTAATAAATAAAATGCAAAAAATAGAAAATAGTGAAATACATTCACACACCAACCACGATGAACACAACATATGCTCTCAGAAACACTTACACGGGAATCCTAGCTAGAATGTGAGGTTGTTATATACTCTTTTCTTTGGAATGGAAATAACGTAACTATGAAGGAGAGGCACTTTTTGTGGAGTTACTTGAGACTTGTGGCCTAATAGGCTACTACGAGCACTAACCCCCCTCTATTATACTCTCTCACTCTCACTCAGAAGTTCTACTTTGCTATGGAGCAAGATATAATTGAAATGAATGGAACCTCTTTTCCTCTTAGTGGCTCGGTTGTAAAAAAGATCAGTAGCCAACTAAGGGTCAAGTTTGACTTCTTCAACTCTTAACAAGAGTTACAACTTTGACCCTTCTATAGTCTTTTTCATATTCTTCACATGGATAACCCGTTTTGCACGACTAGTGGGGGTTAATATGGCATCCTCTCAAACCATGGAGATCAAATAGGAAGGTCCAGTTTTGGGTGGCATAACTTTTGCATACAGACTCCATTTGAAATCTTTCTTGCATCATTGAAAAGGATGTTGATGTAGAATAGTGCCAAGAAGTCTAGTACAAGTGAGAGACTTTAGACCCCAAAAAGATTTGTTTTATGCCTCAAATTACACTGAAAGGTTTCAAACCCAATTCTCCAAATTGGGACCCACCAGTAAAAATGGCCCTATGAGTTGATTCCTCTAATTTATCCACTCTCGAAGCATCAAGGTGGATGACAAATAATATAATGATCCAACTTGAATCGTAGCTCCCCATTTTGGGAAGCTTTTGTTTCCCAAAATCTTTTAATAAACGAGGTGACATAATTTTTCCTCTACCTTCTCCCTGAAGTACCATTTTTCTTTTCTTACAAGTTTTCCCTTTCAACCCAATCCACCAAAGGTCACGCTACCCTTAGCTTGAAATTCTAGACCTCTCTACAAAATTGTATCCTCTATTAAGTCTACTTGAGAATTTGGTGTTGAGTCCTAATGGAAGGTAGGACTTGCTCATGTTCTTAATCCAACATGGAAGTCTTATAAAGTTTAGGTTTTCCACATTCATCACTAAGCAAATGCACATGTATGGGGGAAGACTGAGATACTATGAATTATCTCCCACCTTTTCTAGTACCTTGAAAGGACCATATGTTGGAAATTAGGATAATACTGAGAGGCGGGGATGAATAAGTATAACATATTTTTTTTAACAATGATTTAGCCAACCAAACACATTCAATTATGAAATAATTCACCAATCACGTAGAGCTTGAACACATGGTATTTAGGCGGAAACTCATAGAAGAAAAAACCACAAACATTCTTTTGATTTTAATGTAAAGGAAAGCATCAACATCAATTTATATCAGATTTTGTAGGAACCAACCTACGGGAGGCACCAACCCCATTCTCCTTGCAATCACCAACTCCCTCTTGCTTGCAAACACCAACCTATTGCGGGCATCAACCCCCTGATCTTTACAAGCACCAACCAAAAGGAGACTCCAATCCCCTGATTTGTAAGCACCAAATCCCACTTGTTGGCAAGCATCAACCCTTTGATATTTATAGGCATCAACCTGAAGAGAAGCACCAACTTCCTACAACAATTCACATCGCTCTGTCATATATTTTTTAGACGCAAGTTTATGGCATATTTATCATAAACTCACACATATAACAACCTATTTTATCAGATATGATTGACTTCACTCATATTTTATTTGCAACAAGCTCTCTTCCTATGATTCTAACTCAATTGAATTTATGAATATTGGTTATTTTCTGAGAAAACTCTACAATTAATGGTTCACTTCTTCATATCTGCTTTTTCTATCATGCAACAACTCCAGATTGAAAACCTACTCTTGAAATTTTCTCACAACACACTTTTGCATCCTCTCTTTCAAATCCACATGATTTGGCCCTCAAATCTATTCTTTTTTGTGCCAACACAACTATGTCTAGTTATTCTATCACTAAGTTGGTTGTTTTGCACGTTCACAACTGTCTCACTGTTAATTTGTATGAGAAAACCCTAAAAACCTGAACTTCTCAAATTCAAACTTTGTTTCTTCCACCCGTCCAACAAATTTGGCACTTAAAACCACCAAATTTTTTATCCCTCAACTTTTGAGTCTCTTGAAGCATGTGATCTTAGGCTATAATTAACGACTCTAGACTAGAAGGCACTTAGCCTCACAATATGTGCAGTCCAACCATTTTTGTTGCAATAAAATTTCTTTACAATCTGTCATCTAGTTCTGTTGGGTGTGTGTATATTATTTCCATGACTAGTTGTACGTTGTGTCAGGCGCAGCAGGGGTGTCACAAGGGGGGTAGTAACCCCCTTGCATGAGGTTCGGAGCAGCGTCCTAGGAAAAACAAAATTACACGGATCCAATAATAGTTGTGCAAACCCAAGGATGGGGGGCGAACCTACCCAAGGTTTTGTGCATGGGTTTTTCACATGGGTTTATGAATGCTTCGGCATGTATATATATGCATTGTAACATTGAAAGGAACACGATGAAAAATCAACCTGGTAGTCCCCGTTTTAGGATCCAGAGAAAAATCTCTGTGTATATTTGTTTTATGTTCTCACCATTGTTTATTTTTATGTTTTAAATATTCATTTGCAGGTAATTTATGTACAAAGTTAAAGCCTACAAGCTCTACATTTGACAACGAATTCCTAGATGTGTTTTTAGCCTGGATGTCCATGCATCTAGATAAGTCTAGGGATCCATTATTCAGTACCCTCTTCCAAACTTCACTTTTCTACACATCTGAATTGCTCCAAGACCGAATAGGCCTTAAAACTTTAACACTTTGATGCGCGGTCCACTACTACAAAAACCCGCATTTGATCTTTGATGCTTTGACGCATGTCATAATCTATAAGCCAATCAAAATCCTTTAAAATTCAAAAGAAATACATGAGACTAGGCACTAACAATTTTTTTAATAATATAATTTACCTACCTTAAGCGTGCATGGTGCCTAAGTGACCCAAAACTACATTAAATATTAAAAATAAAATTAATCTTGTATTCTATAAAAGTTATAATATCAAGAATATTTTTTTAATGAAGGGTAAATCATGGTTTGAGTGTGTTTTTAATGATGTGTAAGTGTTGTACTGAGATTTCTGGATCCATCACATCTGAGAATTTTTCATCGACGTTTCAAACCTTCTACTGAGGTTCATTATCAAGATGTAAAAAGACCTGACAACAAAACATGAATCGCAGAAATCTAAGATCCGAAATTATTAACCTTTACGAAAGGAATACTATGAAAGACATTCGAACTTTGGGACGTGTAAGTGATTTACTTTTTGAATTTAAATTTATTAAATCTTGTGTAAAAAAATTATTGTATAAATGTGTGGGGGGGTTTATTTTGATAAAAGTGCATTTATTTGGGTAAATTCAATTAAATTTTAATTTTTAAATTTACTTCTTCTTTTTTTTTTTTTAATTTTATTAGATATATATATATATATATATATATATATATATATATATATATAGAGAGAGAGAGAGAGAGAGAGAGAGAGAGAGTAATAAAAACGATATATTAAAAATTTGTCTACATGGAATTATTTTATTGATTTCTTAACAATTTGCTTAGGTGGCTATTTTTGAGTTGAAATTTCCTCTAATGCTATGTCTGGAGTTTGAGCATTTTGTTAAGAATTTGACCTTGTATTCTCTAGATGGCTAAATTGTTGGATGGCCCTTTAGACATGGAAACTCGACACCAGACAAAACCCTGATTTCTTTGCCTTTGGTTGAATATGAATCATGGGTGAAACTTGAAATGCTTGTTGCTAGCACTCCTAGACTCTCGGATACCCAAATGACTTGTTTAACTAGCCCCCATTCCCTTGCTACATCAACTTGCCATGTAACTTGTGTTTATCAAACCAAATCTACCATATGTCCTAAGTGATCATACACCTACCACATGTCATTTTCCATGGGTCAATTTGTCCACCCAAAAGAGTTGAATGCACCTACCATGTGTCCTCACCTTAGGGTGTCGCATCATCAATCTGAGCCATGTTAGCCACTCTGTCACTGCCGCCTGTCTCTAGTGTGTTTCCATGTCATACTGGGGTCCATAGTTATTAGGCATTGGGAGATATGGATCTGGGCCATTTCTTAAATGGTTTCCTTGGGCAACTCCAGATACTCAAATGTTTAGGTACCTTCATAGTGGTCTGATTTCATCAAAGCCTAGATGTATTTGGATAAATCAACATCTTCTCATTTCATTTGCGCACTAAGTGAATGCCCCCCGAATGAATCTAAATTCCCAAATGCTTTAAATCTTGCTCAAATGTTGTACCTGGAAACTATTTTATTCTTCATTTCCTGAGAGTTAGACTTAGTGGTTTATACCATTAGAAATATTTTTGAAAGGGCTATCTAACTAGTCATTTTTTAAGCTCATTTGAACAAGGCAGATGTAGGCAAAATCCCTACAAACATATATTACTCAAGCTACACATCCAACACTCCACAAACAAGATAAACTTCCAAGACTCAAGAATCAAAGACAACTTCAAGTATACAACAATGACATCAATGGCAATGAATACTTAACAAGCTCCCCTTGAACTTGACATCGATGAAAACAATGTACCACCACACTCAACACGATATCATTGAGCCTTGATTTTCGTACCATGACCTTGCAGCCTCTTCTTATTCAATCACAATTCTACTTTGTCTCCCACTCTGAGTGACTCCTCTGTTCTATTGATCATACCAAACCTTGTACTTTTCATGTGATTTATTCAATGTTTCTTTCACTTGTAAATGCATTTCCATAATTTCTTTAAAAAAAAATTATGCTCTTAAAGCTTTTCCTGTGAGATCCTCCCTCACCCCCCCTTTTTGCCCATATACCACATCCATGGTGAATGTAGAAAATATCAAAAACAAGTTTAAAATAGGGAGTTACTAATAGAAGTGTGGACGCTCTATTATAAGGGTGTTATATATTTAATAGATTTCCTTCCCAGGTCTTCGGATGTTTCTAGTTGTAACCCATATAAAGTTTTACCAAAGTTCTTGACTACTTATCTTTCCCCATTTTATTGTGGATAGAATGTTGTATACCTCTTCAACTTCATGTCCATATTTTTCCACAATGTAGTCCAATATGCACTAAGAAATCTGGTGCCCTTATTTGAAATGTTGCTCCTTGGTATCCCAAAGTGCACCAAACCTTGTCAAAGAACAAGTTTGCTACTTATTTACATTTAATGGTATTTTTACTAGGCATGAGAATACACATCTTGTTGAACTTTTCAACTACCATAGACATGTAGTTATGTCCCTTACTAGTTGTTGGTAAACCTCCCTCAAATTCCATGGAAATGCTTTCCCAAGGACTAGTGGGTACAGCTAAAGGATGGTATAGACCTTGTTTCCTATTACTAGGCTTGTTGGTACAACAAAGCATACATCCTCTAATGATCCTAGCTACATCTTCTTGCATTTTCGGCTAGTGCACATACCTCTATAATTTATCCATTGTCTTCACTACACCAAAATTCCATAGAACCTTAGAGGTGTGAGCCTATTTGATTCACTACAGTGGACATAAATTTCCTATCCTATAGAGTAACCCATTGTGATGATAATAGTTAAATATGTTGTCTTTGTTGTCTGCATGAATTTGGCATTACAACTGTTGAAACACCTCCTTCAAGTCCCCATCCTCTATATATTCCTCTTTGTATACATCATGGGTGAAAGGATCCATGTGCATTAGAGTTCCTAAAGCTATAATTTTTTATGTGGGTGGCCTTGAAAGCATGTCGTCCAACTTGTTTGTGTTTCCCTTCTCATACTTGATTACTAAATGAAATTGTTGTAATAACCTCGTCCACTTGTAGCGTCTGGTTTGTCATAACATATTGTAGGCCTACACTTGTAGTGTCTGATCTGCTACAACTAACTCTAGGCATGCAAGTGCTAGCGACTAGTGATTTGTTTGGTTGATGATCTCCTTCCCCATCAAATAGTATTTCCACTTTTTGGCGGCTTGTACCAAATCCTAGAGCTCCATGACACAGGGAATAAATTTGATAATCGCCCCATGAAACACTTTAGAATGGTAGCATATATTCCTTCCTTCTTGCATCGAGACCTCTCCCATATCATACTTACTCAAAATCTATCTCAACTTTGAAGGGCTACTACGATTTTGGTAATGTAGGAATCAATGTTTGTTTAACTTCCTCTTTGTAATTCTTCAAAATAATTTTTCTTACCCTTTCCCCACTGGAAACTCTTGCCACTCATTGGCAGAGCATAGGGTAGTGCAACTATTGCTGAAAATGAAGTTAGGAATTTCCTTAAGTACTGTGTGTCTACAACGAAATTCCTATCTTCATAAATATTTGTAGGCACCAATCACTTCATGATGGCACCCATCCTTGTGAGATCTATCTTAATCTCCCCTCGACCAATCACATAACCTGAATACACCAATGGCTACTATGAAAACTCACATTTCTTTAGATTTGTCGGTAGCTTGTGCTTCTTCAAAGTCTCTAGCACCTAGATCATGCATGAGATGTGCTCCTCCTAGGTAGCATTGGGAACGAATATGTCATCCAAATAAATGATAATAGATGGACCTAGATAAGAGAACAATACATCATTCATTAATATCATGAATGTGGTTGGTGCATTGCATGGTCCAAATGGCCTAACTAACCACTCATACAAACCTTGTCTAGTTTTGAAGGTGGTCTTCCAAGTGTCTTCTTCTTTGACTTGAGTCTGGTCATACCTTGATTTTAAATCCAACTTGATGAATATTTTGTTTTTTACAATTGATCTAACAGACCATCAATCTTGGGCAAGGGATACATATTATTGAGTTTAATGTCATTTAATGCTCTGTAATCAAAGCACATTTTCCACGCCTTGTCCTTCTTTGGTGTAGTTATGATGGGTGGCCCACAAGGTGAGGTACTTGGTCAAATCACGCCATGTTCTACAAACTACTTCTTCAATTTACTTACTCTCACAATGGATTATCTGTAGCCCAATATTTGGTAATGGAGAATCCAACAACAATTGGATCTCATGCTCCACTTCCTTTTTAGGTGGTATCCCTTTAGGTTCTTGTAACACACTCTTGTTGGAAATAATACTGAGAGGGGGGAGGGGGTGTGAATCAGTATTAGTCAAATCAATAACTTTTTCTTTTCATACTCAAATTTATATACGCTACTTCAATGAAGGTAACTCGCATGTACACGCAATTGTCTTTAAAGCAGCCAACGTATATCCAACAAACTTATGATTCAGTTAATTCATCATATGTTGATCTTTAATCAGTGCATCAATACTTTATTAACCATATAAACAGTAACCATGTGCAGTAAGAACAGAATAAACCATCACACATAAGCAACACACATGAACACCAATATTTAAGGTGGAAACCCAATGCGGGACAAAAAACACCTGTTGGTGTCTTCTTTTAATGTAAGGAAAACATGTTTACAATCTTGTATTGGTGCAGACTCATACCAATACGCAGGCACCCACCTGCAGAAGGCTACAACCTTCTCTAGTTCTCCAGCTATTACTGGAAGGGAGCTACAACCCCCTAGCTCTTGTACTAGCCGATCTGTTTACTAGTACATAGGTGCCAACCTACAAAAGGCTCCAATCTTCACTCATTTTCCAGCTGCTACTGGAAAGGAGCTCCAACCCCCTGGCTCTTGTATTGGCCGATATGTTTACCAATACGTAGGCGTCGGCCTACAGAAGGCTACGAACTTCTCTCTTCCTCTAGGGACCACGTTTCATAAATTTTCAGACTGGATACTCCTGGAACACAACACCACAATCTGAAGGCCTCGTTTCATCCAATTTTCATATTGGACCCATCAACAACATTGAATCTCAAAATCAATCACAACTGCAATACAACCATCAAATACATCTGCATCAACCAATCACTGAAACTCAATCATCAATCTCTGAATCAACCACAACTGAATCAATCAATCACTGACAACCCATCATCACTAAAGCAAATCACAATCAATCAATTTGAACTTTCAGAACACTGTCACCAGAACACAAAGCAGAACCCAAAACTTTGCAACAACAACCAGATCCAACTGCAACTTCAAATATCATATTTCATAATGTATACGCTACTTGGATGTGACTGACCAACGTGTATACGCACTTTTACCAAAGCGAACTAACGTATAGATCTACAAATACTATCTTAAAAACTTCTCAGATATTCTAGATTTCAGCCATACCCAGATCATAGCATTTACAGAATAAAACAGGCGTTAGTATTCAGATCTAGACTATCCATGATCAAACCATATAATGATAGTTCATTTCAAGCCTTACGATCCTGGTCCATCATCCATCATCAACCACATAGGTGCATCCCTAGTTCAGATCAAGCAAAGCATCAGAAACCCATAACCTGCATATTTTATCTAACACTTCATAAGATATTCAATACTTGCACACCCTGGCCTAATGATCTTCTCCTCATATACTTTTAGGCCTTTCTCAATACCTTGGACCAAATACCTAGGGTCAATACCTCAGAACAAATGCCTCGGACCAATACCTTGGACCAAAACCTTGGTTTTCCAACATGTACGCGCTTTTCCTCCTGTGGGAGTGTGTGTATACGTATACGCTCCTTTTGTTCTGTTAACCCGCGTGTATACGCTTCTTGGACAAAGTGAACCAGCGTATACTTCTTAAACCACTCTCTTTCTTCAATCTCTGGAGTCTGATCTGTAAGTTAACCTGTTGCACTATGAACTGTCATCTGAGTGAGTTGCCATCAAGGACAACACCTGTATCATAATGCCAACAACTATTGTATGTCTATAACAACCCTTCTAATTGTTGACTATGTTCTATAGTACACCAATCCAAGGATGCCTTTTCCTTTGTTAACTCCTCACTAGATTGATTTCCCCACAAAAATAGTCAAACATACATTTTTCTATAATTGATCAATTACTTGACTTGGTTGGCTCTTACCAACGAAATTTTAGACTTCTCTTTTTGCGCGATGATGATGAATGCTTTCTCGTTCTTGATGAGGCAATATTGGTTGGATATCTACATGAAGATTACACCCTCTATATATATATATATATATATATAGACACATGTATATACATGTATATATAGACATATAGATGTATATATATATATGCATATATATATGTATATATATATATATACATCTATCTGTCTATATATACATGTATATACATATATATATATATATACATGTATATACATATATATATATATATACATGTATATACATATATATATATATACATGTATATATATATATACAGATATATATATATGTATGTATATATACATACATATATATATGGATATACATATATATGTGTGTATATATGTATATGTATATATATGTATATGTGTATATGTATATATGTGTATATATACACATATACATATATATATACACACACACACATATATATAATATACATATATGTATGTATATGTATATACATACAGATATGTATATGTATATACATACAGATATGTATATACATATACATACAGATATGTATATACATATACATATACATATGTATATACATATATATACATATATGTATATGTGTATACATACATATATATGTAGTTACATAGAATTAGATGTAGTTCCATTTGTTGTATGTGGAATTTTGTTTGGGAGTTCCTACATATATATATATACATGTACATGTATATACATGTATATATACATACATATATATATGGATATACATATATATATGTGTATATATGTATATGTATATATATGTATATGTATATATATGTATATGTGTATATGTATATATATACACATACACATATATATATACACACACACACATATATATAATATACATATATGTATGTATATGTATATACATACAGATATGTATATGTATATACATACAGATATGTATATACATATGTATATACATATGTATATACATATGTATATACATATATATACATATATGTATATATGTATATGTGTATACATACATATATATGTAGTTACATAGAATTAGATGTAGTTCCATTTGTTGTATGTGGAATTTTGTTTGGGAGTTCCTACATATATATATACATGTACATGTATATACATGTATATGTATATAAATGTATACATATACATGTATATGTATATACATATATACATATGTATACATGTACATGTATATATGTATATGTATACATATGTATATATATATATATGTATACATATGTATATATATATATATGTATACATATGTATATATGTATATACATATATACATATGTATACATGTACATGTATATATGTATATACATATATACATATGTATACATGTACATGTATACATATGTATATATGTATATACATGTATATATATATGTGTGTGTGTGTGTGTAGGAACTCCCAAACAAAATTCCACATACAACAAATGGAACTACATCTAATTCTACTTCATCAATAAAATCAAGACAAATGGCAAATGTTACCCTACATTGTTTTGTTACCTTGGTATCTACATCCTTATTTACCCATCCCAGTTGATATCGACTAGAATGATCTCAAACCTCCAATCCAAGTTTGTTGACAACATCCACTACCATGAGATTATCCTGTGAACATGAGCTGAACAAGGCATCAATCTTGGTCTTTTTGACCTGTATCTTAATGTGGAGAAGCTTGGTCATCTTCTTCTCTTCATGATGATGAAAGATATAAAATTCATATCCTTCTACACTAAGGTGTAGATGATCTTGTCGTCCACATCAAAGTTAATTTCCACATGATTGCTTAACTTTGTGGCAAGACAATTATTTTTCTTCCCATCCTTCTTATGGTTCTTCGAGTTAAGCCTTGGATGCAATTTCCAACACCTCTCCTATATGTGCCCATCAAAGGTGCAGTGATTGTAATGATTGTTAGGATCCTTTCATTGATGTGTTGTGAATGTTGTCTTCTTGTCCTTTCCCCCTTTTCACTTCTTTTTCCCTTCCTTTGAAGCTTCCTGGTGCCTTTTTTTCTTCTTTTTTTCGAACCACTTTATTGTCCTTTCATTTGTCATATGTTTTCCAATTATTTTCCCTATACACAAGCCTCATACACTTTTCTTATATTCAAAAACATCATCTGATTTCGTAGATGGCTATTTATACCCTCTGAGATACTTAAGGAGTACATCTTGGCTCCTAAGAGAGATACCCAACACAATGGCCATCTTCCTAAATTTGATGATGTATCTCTGTACACTATTCCTCTGCGTCTTCCTAAAGTAATGTCATCAATCCATTGATCTTGTAAATACTATGTAGGATAGAATTTGGATTTTATGTGTGTTTTATAGTCATCCCACTTACTTAGTGGGGGATAACCCTCCAACCTAAGTGTCTCTATATGGATTTCCCACAAGGTTAGGGCATGGCCCTCTAACTTCAATATAGCAAACAATATTTGTTTTCCTCATCTATATCGTGAATGGTAAAGTAAACTTTTAACTATTGCATCTAGTGGTTTAATTTTAAAGCATTGATCTCAACTTGATATGGCTTGATGTCCACCTTTGCCTTTATCTTGAAGAGGGACTACGAATGGTTCATGACACTCAAACTCAACTATTATTTTTCTAGTTATTTCCTTGAATCCTTCTTTGGATCTTCCTAATCCCTTGATTTTCCCTCTAATCTAACCTCTGAGTTGGAACCTCCATCTTCTCCAATTCTAAGCTTGTTTGTTAGCGCTGCCATAAGGAGGTTCATATTGCAATTGATATTTGTAACCTACACTTCCAGCCATAAGAATCTCTCCTTTTCTAGATCTTGAGGGTTATTATGAACATAAAAGTTAGCCATGGTCAGGGTTGTATCACTTACCGCTTAAACCAATTTTTGGATCCCTTACAACTTTCCACAAAAGTACCAAAGAAATATGCTTTGATGCCAATATTATTTGTAAATCGCCTTGGATATTCCACTAGACAACTCCTTACAACAAATCTAATAAAATTAGACTGAAATATATACTATGAGGGTCAATTTCCTTAGATTCCAAATTTTTTATTTATTTAATTTTACTTATGCATGTAATAGATAAAATGCAGAAAATAGATAACAATGAGATACAATTACACACCAACCATGGTGAACATAAGATATGATCTAGGAAATCCTTATGGGAAAAAACCTATCTATAAGGTGACGCCGCTCTGCTCGCTTTTTCTGGAATGGAATAATGCAACTACAAAGGATAAGGTACTCGTTGTGGAGTTGCTTGAGACTTATGGCTTGATTGGTTGCTATGGACATTAAACCTCCTCCGTTATGATCTATCACTTGCACTCCTAAGTTGTTTTGCTCTACTATGGAACAATATACAATCAAAATGAATGGAACCCCTTTTACTCCTAGTGGCTCAGTTATAACATAAAATAATAGCCAACAAGGGATGAAGTTTGATTCCTTTAGTTCTTAACTAGAATAACAATTTTGACCCTTCTAGAGTCTTATTCATAGTCTTCATGTGACCAACCCCTTTTGTATGAGTAACAAGGGATTGAAGTGGCATCCTCTTGAACTATGGTTGTCAAACATGAAGGTTTTTGGGTGGCATAAGTTTTGCATTCATACTCCATTTGATGTATTTCTTGCACCACTAGAAAGGTCTATGGTTGTAGAATAACACCATGGGTTCTAGCAAAAGTAAGAGTTTTTGGACCCCATTTTTATTTATTTTTATGCCTCAAACTGCCTCTAGAAGGTTTTAAACCCCTCAAATCTGGGACTTGCTAGTGAAAATTGCTTTGTGAGCTTATTCCTCGAAAATTTCCACTTTGAAAGCATAAAAAATGATGACATTTTCTTCCACTTGACCAAATGAGAGCCCAAATATTTAGTACTACCCTTCCAAAGATAATTAAGATCATATCCTTCTATTCTTACTAAGCACCCCTTTTGGAATCAAGGCTAAGAGTTGTCAAAATACAGGAATTGCTTCAATGACAAACTTAATGAGCACCAATATTTTACCTCAAGAGATCTATCGCTTTCACTAGAAATAATATTTTTTTCCCACATTAGACAACAATTATTTTCTATCATTGATTCCATGCCTATTAAGCTTTAAGTTAAAACCAAGATATTTGAAGCTTTTATCCAAATTAAAGGATGGAAAGGAGATTAATCAGTCACATGGAGTTTCATCTCTTCCTCCATACATGGAAAGTATATGCCTAATTTCTAGAGGTTGACTACCATACCCATCACTTCGGAAAATATATGTAAGAGATCCTTATAGAATTCACCTCTGTCCTCCAAAAAAACAAAAGATTAAGATATCATCCACAAACAAAAGGTGGGTCAACTGCTTAGTTCTCCCAACTTGAACACCCTGGATATTACTTATCCTTGTTAATTCTGAAATAATCTTACTGATTCCTTCCACCACGAGGAGAAATAAGTAGGGAGACAGGGGATGGACTTGCCTTTGGCCCGTATAAAGCTTAAAAATTCCAACCTTGAGTTGTTGGCTAAGGCCACAAAGGTGGAAAATGTGACACATGCCATAGTCCATTTGACTAGAGGTCATTCAAACCCTACCTGAAGTAGTAGCAAGATCAAACATGTCCATGAGACTCAATCATAAGCCTTTGAAAGATTGAGTTTAAGGAATTTAGTTTATCCTTGAGAATTTTTTGTAGAGTGTATGCCTTCTCGAGCCAACCCAATGGCTTCATGGATGAGCCTACCTCTAAGAAACCTACACTACTCAGAAGTAATGACCTTGGATAACAAAGGCTCAACTCTAACATCCATTACCTTGGCAATAATTGTATACATACTATTAAATAATGAGATAGGTGAGAAGTAGTTGTAAGAGGAGCGAAATTCTACCTTAAGACTATAACCTAGGAAAGTGGAGTTGAAACTCCTCAACATGTGACTATAACTTCTAACCTCTTCCATGACATGTAATAGGCCCTCACCCATAAGTTTAGGAAATTCTTCCTTGGGTATTGGTCGAAGCATCTAACCATTATCTTCTTCATCAATTAATCATAGAAATTAACCCAACAACCTGAGCATCTCCCCCATATTTTCTTATGTCGGTGCATTGAAAAAACCACGGAAGTGTTTACCCCAGAGTTTACTAAACCTGTAAAACTTGTAATTTTATTGCCATCATCATCTAACTTCTGCCAAACATTATTGAGGTTCCTTTACACACCCTTGGAAGAACTTTGTATTCTTACCTTCGACTTCCAACCATAAGGGCTTGCTCTTGAGACGCCACTCTCTCTCTCTTGATCAAGAAGGAATTTGGAGTGAACATATGCATTCTACATTTATATATTCTATACATATGCATACATACATTTATAAATAGGATACACATACATATGCACACACATACACATATACATACATCACATGCATAAACATGTGTGGATGTTACCATAATCAAAATATTTAAGCCAAGGTTTACCAGTGGCTAAACAAGTTATGTTAAGTTAGGGTTTCAATTCTGAAAACCCCAAACTCGACAAATAAAAGAAAAACAAATAACAGAAGGTAAATACAAAGAGGTATTTAAAGTAAATTTATTTTTGTAGGGTTGAAACCCTAAATAACAAATAAACTCTACATAATAAGTTTTGCCACAACATGGCCTAACTATTAATGGCCATAAAAAAATAATTATATGGAGGTTTTAATCAAGACAAAACCAAAATATCATGTTCAAACTAGGGTTTTAACATTTAAACCCTAATTTATGAATTGACCAGGAAATAACAAGAAACCATGAGCAATGTGTTACAAATATATTCAAAAGAAAGAGAGTGCAAATATTTTGGATAAAGAACGAACCTATATCAAAATGTGCACCTTTTTCGAGAGCACATTTTCACAAAGAGAAGGTAAGAAATCACATTACAGTTCCATGATGAACCCACACGCAACAAAAATAAAGGTTAAGTTAAAAACCCTTGTCGTTTAATTGACATAGAGCACCATAAATAAAGAAATCAAAATATATATGTGAGCTCAACTGAAGGAAAACTAGAACAAGGGGAAATAATCTTTGTAAGGAATTCAAGTCAGAGTTATGAAACCGAGTAGTGAAGGCATATTTTCTCCAGCAACAAAGGTCGAGAAAAACCTCGACATTCTCCCCATCAACCTTGTAAACACCAAATAAATCTATTATGGAACTAGCTCACAAGAAGATAGAAAAGATAGATCAACGCCTTAGAATTCAGCCTCTTCGAGGGGACAACCTCCTTTACATTACACAAATGAATGATTCTTTGATGATTCAAATGACAAAACCTCCTTTATATATATAGGAGTTTAAGGAGTCACAATATAAGCTAGCCAACCTAACAATAATATAAAGGCACAAAAATAACAGTAGAGGGATTCTATGGGGCATAGTAATAACAATATGGGGACAATAGGGGCACAACAATATTAATAAGGGATACAACTACAATAGTAATGGGGTAATCACTAGTATTATAGGGACCTAGCAGGCCCCTCTCATTCAAAAAAGTGTTGTCCTCAACGCTTGAGTAGTTCTAGATGCTTCTATATAAAATTCTCATCCTCCCATGTTGAATCTTCAGTGGATAAGTTCTTCCACTTGATGAGATACTCCGAAATTGATCGATTTTGTAGCTGTCGAGTTCTTGTTTCTGTGACTGCTTCCGATTCCAATATAATTTTTCCTTCCTCGTCAAGTTCTGGCAATATTGTTTGAACTGGGAGCTTGTCGCTTATAACCTTCTTTAAACATGAAACATGGAAAATTGGGTGCACTCAAGAAGCTGCAGGAAGCTCCAATTTGTATGCCATCGTACCAATCTTTTGCAACACCTTGTACGGACCATAATACTTTGGTGATAATTTATTATCCTTCTTAGCTTGCTTGAGGGAGATTTGTTTATATGGTTGTAGTCGTAGGAATACCCAATCACCTACATCAAAGCTTCTTTCACTGCGATGTTGATCTGCCCGTTGTTTCATTCTATTCTGCGCCAACACGAGGTTATCCTTTAAGAGTTGGAGGACTTGTTGCTAATGCTCGATGTGATGTTCCACTGCTTGAACCTTAGAATTTTCTCTTAAATATGATGTGACGGATGGTGGCTGATATCCATAAAGTGCCATAAATGGGGTCATTTTTGTTGCAGTATGGAAGGAAGTGTTATACCACCATTCAGCCAGAGGCAACCATTTGACCCATTGTGTCTGTTTATCACATGCAAATCAACGAAGATATCCTTCCAAACATTTGTTTACTATCTCAGTTTGCCCATCAGATTGAGGATGATAAGATGACCTATGAGCTAACTGAGTACCGAGACAAGAAAATAATTTTGTCCAAAAATTTCGAGTGAAAATGGGATTTCTGTCACTTACAATAATCTTTGGGTTTCCATGTAGCTTTTGAATTGTTTCCATAAATGCAGTAGAAATTGTACTGGCTTTAAATGGATGTGATAATGCACAAAAGTGTGCATACTTGGTAAGTCTGTCAACTACCACCATAATGACACTCTTTCCCTCATACTTGGGTAAACCTGTGATAAAATCCATTGAAACCTCCTCCCAACGTTGGCTTGGAATGGATAAAGGTCGTAATAGACCGGGGTCTTAATTGTTTCAACTTTATTTTGTTGGCAAACCAAAAATTCCGCCACAAACTTTTGAATATCTGATTTAAGGCCATCCCAAAAAAGTTCCTTCTTAACCTTGTGGTAAGTTTTTAAAAATCCTGAGTGCCCTCCTAAGGGAGAAGTGTGCAGTTCCATAAGAATCTTTTGTTTGAGTTGGGAATTCTTACAGAGGTATAAGCGATCTTTATACCATAATGAATAATTTTGCTAGCTAAATGTATCAGATGTACTAGAATCTTGTTGTAACTTTCGAATAAGTGCCCACACTTATTCATCATTCTTCCTTTCCTCCATTGCTTCATTTATCCAATTTGGTAAGATAATAGAAATGGCGCACAACAATGCTTCCACATCCTCATCCTTTCTTGAGAGTGCATCTGCCATCACATTTTGCTTCCCTTTTTTGTAGATAATTTCAAAGTCATAACCCAACATCTTTGTGACCCACTTTTGTTGCTCTTCAGAGGATAATCTTTGTTCTAAAAGTATTTAAGGCTATCATGATCCGTTTTTACCTTGAAGTGTCTTCCCATTAGGTAGGGTCGCCATTTCTTAAGTGTATGTAGTATTTCCAATATTTCCTTCTCATAAATAGCTTTGTGTAAAAACTTTCCCTTGATTGGGCGACTTTCAAAAGCAATGGGTCTTTCATCTTGCATTAAAACAACACCAATTCCATTTCCTGAAGCATCACATTCCACAATAAAGGTTTTTGTGAAGTCCGGTGTAGCTAAGACCGGTGCTTGGCACATTGCCTCTTTAAGATGTTCAAAGGCCTTTGTTGCTTCTGGAGTCCATGAAAATGCATCTTTCTTCAATAATGTTGTTAGAGGTGCTGCTATTCTCCCATAATTCTTAACAAACTTGCAATAATACCCTGTCAACCCGAGAAATCCTCACAGATGCTTTATGGATGTGGGGATTTTCCATTCCTTAATGGCTTTAATTTTGCTAGGGTCTACCTTAACTCCTTCATGAGATACAACATGACCCGGATATTCCACCTCTTTTACTCCAAAGAAACATTTGGATCTTTTTGCATATGATTGTTTCTCCTCCAATAGTTGTAGCACCCTGTCAACATGTTCAACATGATCCTTCCAAGACTTGCTGTAGATTAGTATATCATCAAAAAATACTAACACAAATTTCTAAGGAACGGTTTGAAAATGGAATTCATCAAACCTTGAAATGTAGAAGGTGCATTGGTAAGGCCAAAAGGCATGACCAAAAATTCATAATGACCCTCATGAGTTCTAAATGTTGTTTTCGGAATGTCTTCAGTCTTCATTCTGATTTGATGATATCTTGAGTGGAGATCCAACTTGGTGAAGTAAATTGATCCATGCAATTCATCCAGTAATTCATCAATGACAGGAATGGGAAACTTATCTTTAATAGTGAGCTTGTTGAGCTCCCTATAATCCGGACACATGCGCCATGATCCATCCTTCTTGTGCACCAATACTACTGGAGCAGAGAAAGAACTTTGACTAGGTTGAATTATACCAGCCTCTAGCATTTCTGCAACCATACGTTCAATTTCACTCTTTTGGGCATAGGGATATCTGTATGGCCTGATGTTTGGAGGAACACTTCCTGGAATCAGATGAATGGCATGATCATGATCACGAATAGGTGGGAGACCTTTGGGAGCCTCAAATACCTTGGAATGATTGTCCAAGACTTTTTGGAGATCTGGAGAAATAGATGATTTCGATGTGGAAACATCTAGCGAACATAATTGTGCAATTACACCCCTTTGTTCCTTTTTTAGAAGCTTTGTCATACGGTTAGAGTTGATTATCTTTCCTGGTTTCCCTGCAATACCCCTTAATTCAACTTCATTTCCTTCCGCAAAAAAATTAATGAAAAGTTCTTGAAAATTAAAAGCTATTGTACCCAAGGATTTTAGCCATTGGACTCCTAGTACAACATTAGCACCTCCCATTGGAATGGAAAGCATTGGGCTAGTCAATACATATTCTCCCATGGATATCTTGATATTATGGCACTTTCCAGAGCAATTTATTGTTCCTCCATTTGCAACCATCACTTGACACTCTGGTGCTAGATATAGGAAGCAATTCAATTCTTTTGCTAACTTACAATGAATAAAATTGTGGGTACTTCCTGAATCAATCAACACTATTACCTTTTTCTTCTTGACTTGTCCTTCTATCTTGATGGTTTGAGGAGTGGTAATTCCGGCCAATGCATTACAAGATATGGTCGGATTCATTTCTTCTTTATCTAGGCTTTGTTCCTGGAGTATATCCTCTTCTTTTGACCTTTCTTGCTCCTTTTCTTCTTCCTCTTCACAATCTATGTATAATAATTTATTCTCCGCACACTTATGACCTTTAGTGTATTGCTATCACAACTGTAACAAAGCACTTTTGCTCTTTTTTCTTCCAATTATTGTGGTGTCAACCTTATAGGTTATGGAAGACTAGGGGCAACAACACTTCCATCTTTATAGTTGTGAGTGATATGCTTCCTGGTTGCCATAATTTTGCTTTCCATTTTTCTTGCTAACCTGAATGCCTTCTCTAATGAATCAAGTTCCCAAAGGCGAACATCATGTTGGATATTATCCTTTAAAGTCCCTACGAACACATTAATCCTATGCTCCTCTGGAATATTTTTTACCCTTATGTTCAATTTTTGGAACTCCTCAATGTGCTCCATTATTGAACCCTTTTGTTTGAGACTTATCAATTGGCTAAAAAAAGTGTTGCTTTTTGTATCCTCATAATGTGCTGTCAATTCTTCTGTAAAAATTGCCCAAGTGATAATTTGTTTACGAGAGCAAAGCCATTGATACCCTTATTTTCAATTTTTGGAACTCCTCAATGTGCTCCATTATTGAACCCTTTTGTTTGAGACTTATCAATTGGCTTAAAAAAGTGTTGCTTTTTGTATCCTCATAATGTGCTGTTAATTCTTCTGTAAAAATTGCCCAAGTGATAATTTGTTTACGAGAGCAAAGCCATTGATACCGTACAAACTAATTTGGTTCCAAATATAAAGTTGCAATATGTACCTTTTGTGTGTTTTGCACATTATCGAGATCGAAAAATTGCTCCATCTGTAATATCCATGTTGGGGGATCCTTGCCATCAAACTTCCTCATATTGATTTTTGGAATATGGTGGGTCTTTGATCCAACATTAGAGTCTATGAAATCATGATTAACATTTCTTTTGTTCGCATCATGAGTTTCCGTTACTACCCTTTCACCATTAGTAAGTATTTCTTGTAGAAAACTTGTCAAATTTTCCTTCAAATCTATCTTCAAATCGTCAGTCTTAGCTTCCACGCCCTTTATCTTAGATTCCGCACCATTTATCTTAGCTTCTGTTAGCTTTTGTGAGAGTGAAATTTGTTGCACTTGGTCTTGTAATTTTGATATATCATGTAGCATTTCTTCATCTTCTTCATGAGTCATGCTAGAGCTTCCAGGTTGCTTACTAGGTGTTTGCATTTTCTTTCCTCGGGCATCAGTTACCGATAATAATGCTCTACTATGCCCTTTAAATTCCTTCAAAATAATTTTTCAAACCAAGCTTAAGAAAAAAAAAATTAAAAATCTACACACCTTTTTTCACTTTGTAGGAGCTTGAGATTGCCTCTGATGTATCTATGTAATTTCAGATCATACAGTTCTGAAATTGCGACCTGTAGTAGCCCTCTGCGTCCTCTTTCCAATGCCACCAGTCTGATCCCAATTGGATTCTACAAGGAAGAGTTATGCCAAATCTCCCACAGTGACCTGATTATAGACTAGTTCAGTAGAGCGAACTTGTACGATGTGCCATGTGTCCTTGTTTCGACCTTTGGCTCTGAAAAATATAGACAAGAAACTATAGTCCGTCCTCCTTCTGTACCTTCTTACGAAATTTCAATCTGATGCTCAAAGAGAAAGTTATGACGATTTTCCTCAGGTCACCTATTTGGAATGTAATTCAGGAGTCTGCAAAAAGACCAACTTCCTCAGATCATATCTCCACAAATATAGCGTGAAAAGCTCTGAAATTCAGACTCGAGGTTCAGTGTGATTTCGTCTCAAATGAGTTTTTTTTGCTTCTGAAACGTCGCAAAAAAAAAAAAGTTATAGCGAAAATGCCACGATGACCTATTTGGAGCAGCGAAACCCTAGAATCCAAAGCTCTGATACCAAATGTTATGGAACCAGCTCACAAGAAGATAGAAAAGATAGATCAACACCTTAGAATTCAACCTCTTCGAGGGGGGCAACCTCCTTTACATTACACAAATGAATGATTCTTTGATGATTCAAATGACAAAACCTCCTTTCTATATATAGGAGTCTAAGGAGTCACAATATAAGCTAGCTGACCTAACAATAATAATATAGAGGCACAAAAATAACAATAGAGGGATTCTATGGGCCACAGTAATAACAATATGGGGACAATAGGGGCACAACAACATTAATAAGGGATAAAACTACAATAGTAATGGGGTAATCACTAGTATTATAGGGACCTAACAAAATCCAATGACGAATTAGTGTAGTAATACATTCAAATGACAAAAGAAAAACATGGAAATCCTAATCAAATCTTTGTATCGTGCAATTTACCTCAACACATATGAAAAATACACAATGTAGCCTTCATTGTAAGTGAGGAGTTTAAGGTTGGAAGAGAAAATGAATTACCATTACTCTGAATTTAGCAGAGCATGGAGCTCGAAATAACTTCATTGCAGAACAGAGTGGAGCTTTGTTAGAACACAAAGGCAAAATGACCGAATGAACTGGCAAAGAGATGGTCAATAAGACCAAAACCCAAACCCTAATGATAATCATCGTTGGACCGAGAAGATCAAGCCATAACCGTTGATTGAAATACCACATGTTACCAAGTATGGTCATGTGAAGCCATGTGGGTAGTCGCATTCTGGAGTAATGGAATGGCTCCACATGACCAGGATCGATCCACATGTTAGATTCAAATAATGTCTCGAGTATTAAATCTAAACAATGTTAGATTGCAATAAGAGTTCTTGTGGTATGTTGGCACAACATAATAATACAAGGTTTGATAAAGCCTCAGTTTAATTCACCACATTATGTTAATAATATTACCAACCATATTTTCAATATTGAAGTATAGGATATATCAAACGTATAGCAAGAATGTGAACAAACTATGATGCATAGTAAGAAAATACTTATATATACATATGAAAATAAATTAAAGAGGGTTAAAACCCTATTTCTATATTCTTTTTTTTTGTAAGTAAATTAGCTTTGTATTACATAAGTGTTAGAAAAATTGTAGATTTCTAAACTTTAGAGCTCAAAAGAAATTGTCCATGGACATAGGCTTGAAGCTAAGAGAGAGGATGGTGTAGGTAAGAGCGAGGAGGCCTTTGCTCCCAAAGGAGAAGCCAAAGAACCTCCTAACAATTACATAGCAACAAAATAAGTGGAACCATAACTGAGATCTGAGAATAGAGAGACATTAGTGCCACATAAGAGGCTACCTTGATGAATGAGCAGAGCCCAGTTAGCTCTTAGGACTATCCTCTTGAACCACATGGCATGGCTTGTAATAATCTGGGTCATCTGGCAAAGGGACCCCATGGAAGCTGGTTAGCTAAAGAAGGTTAGAAACTTAGCTTTTCATTGGACAAGAGTGTTACCTTGACTGTTGACCTAACCACCTTTGCTTCTAGAGGGGTTCGTGTTGGCTGGGGCATGCTTTGACTCGCCGCAAAACTAGCGTCACCTAGGCGAAGGGTTTTGAGGCCTGTCATGGTGCGATTTGATGTGCATTAGAGAGAGCAACGGGGATTCATCTATGATCTCAATAAATGGAGGAATAGAGCCCTAGAGCTACATGCCGAGGAGATTGGCAATGTAGCAATAGGTTGCTTTTGCGTGGTGTAGATGATATTCCATGTAGAGGACATTGGCTTCTAACATAACATTGACATCTTCCCGATTTATGTAATGACAACCAAGGAGGTTGTGCAGAGCCCAAAGGTGGTTGCATGTGACCCTGAGCTCCTAAGATTTTGCGTCAACCACCATTAGGCGATAGCGATGAAGGATGTTGCAATCAAAGTGCTCATCCCCTTTCCCATGTCAAGGATGGAGGGGAGGTATGCCTCTTCCTCAACCACCTATGTCGTATTACCCACATGCCCACACCATTATTGTTGTGAAATCAAAAGCAATTCCTTGGATTTGAACCTCGTTTCCACCTTCAAGCAGAAGAGGAAATGGGTGGCCATTGTCGTGGGCACCAAGCCTTTAACATTGTTTTTGTCTCACCATAAAACAGGGTGATTGAACCTACACTTAATGCGCTTTAAATGTAGGAGGAGGGTGGACTTCACACCATTTCCTTGCTCCGGACCCAAGACACTATTGAAGGCATGCCAGTGGTGCGGTCAAAATTCCACACCATTTGATCTATGTGTTAGATTCATGAAGGCAATTAATGCCCTCGGCTTCTTGTCTGACACCCATATTCGGGGATATTATTATATATTTTAAATATATAATTATATGATGAATTAAAATGGGTTAAAAACCATATTTAAATGAACAAATAAAAGGAGCAAATTCCATGGTGTTCCATTGTAGCAATTGTACAACACAAATCTTGGATCAAATTTTGTACAATGCCTTTAAGAGAATATAAGAGAAGTGTGACCTTAAATATATACATGAAGGGTCATAGTTAAATTGAGAAATAAATATGGTTAAAATATCTCCTTATAGGAACTTCATACTAGTTGCATTGTAATAGGACATTAGTATAATTAAAGACCAAAAAGTGTCTTACAAAAAAAAAGGGCTACCAAAAATGTAAGAATTTAAGAGGAGTTGACCTTATGATAAGATTTAGTGATCAAGGTAAGATCTAACCATTATAAAGAGAAAATTAGTTAGTAAACAAGCTAGTAAAAAAGTATTCAATTATAAACTCTTGAAGTACCAATGGAGTACTAAAATCTATACAACAAGATTGTTTATTTTATTTTAGTGTGTCTATGGGTTTCATTACATGTGATATCATATTTGTAGGTTGCAACACCGACCTTTATGGGTCATAGCTGAAATATTATTGTCTTTGTAACATACAAAAAGAAAAACTAGTACCACAAAGCAAATTGAAGAATGGATTAAGATAACAATAGGAAAACTTTTGTAGGATCGCCTAAAGGGGGTAGAGAGCATGATTGTAAATAGAGAATGATGAGGGGAGAAACTTAAAATCAAAATAACCATGAACCTGAGATTTTATAGGTGGTCCATAGTCTAAAAGCATATTTATATAGTGTAAAAGCTAATCAGGAAAAAATGTCTAAGGTAAAGTATGAACAAGAAGATATAAATGGGTACATACTCAAGAGGTTAGAAGAAAACAAAGGCAGTAAGAAAGTTGAAAGAACTCATAAGAAAAGTTTTAGAAGTGAGTCTCTTGACAAAACTAAACCTATAATCTCTATTGAGAGTCAAACACCCGAGTTTAATGATAAAATAGAAGAACATAAGTAAGGAAGGAGTGCTTCTGTGTCTAAGAAAATTATTGTATCCCAATTACAGGGCAAATTTAAAAAGATAAGACCTCTAAATTTTTGTGGAGACTCTAAAGAAGAGGCAGAATCTTGGCTTCTGAACATGACAAAAGATTTTGAAATCTATAACTACCCTAGTAACTTGAAAGCCAGACTAGCGACATATGAGTTGATTGGAAAAGTAGCTTTGTGGTGGGAAGAAAACAAAACAATAAACAAAATTAGAGGTAAAAATGTGGCTTGGAAATTATTCAAGAAAAAGTATTTAACAGAGAGGTACTACGATGAGAAATCTATGGAATTCCATGAGTTAACACTGGGTCAGTTAACAATGGATGAATTTGTGAATAAATTCAAGAGCATGTTGTGATATGTGTCATACCTTAAGAAGAAAAGGCAAATATTTAAAGGTTTATGAGTTGTTTGTCTTTTTATTTAAAAGAAAGGATTGAATCTGATAATCCAAAAACAAATTTTGAAACAATAAGAAAAGTGAAATTGTGTTATAACCAGAATAAGAAGAAAAGTTATAGTTTTAAGAGTTGTCTCGAAAAGAAAAATGAAAAATTCAATGTTAAAAAGAAAGGATTTAAGAAACTTGCATTTGTCAATACTTCTAAAAGTATTCAAGGGGGGAATTACAGTAGGAATGTAAATTAGCAGAGGAATTTAAGTTAGGGAAGTGGGTTGGTAACAAGAGCTAGGAAAAGAAAAAATGAGAAATCTTCCAGATCACCAATTAAATGTTGGGTTTGTAATGAAAATCATCTATGGAGGAATTGCCCGCAAAATCCTTTAAATAAGAAGCAACAATGCATAATATACGAGAGGTCTCTATAGTAAATGATACTTCCTGTAACATTCCAAGGATTATGCAGCATTGGATGATAGGCAGGTTGAACATCAATTCACCATGGTAAAGATTCAAGGTAAGATCTTTGGAAAAATTGTATCTATGTTAATTGATACTAGCTCTAGTTTGACTTATATTTCTCCCTTTGTGATTGAAAAATGTGGTCTTATGAAAGAAAAAACATACTAAACCTTGCTTAGTGCAATTAGTTACAGGAAACAATAGAAGAGTTACCAAGATAGCAAAGATTGTTCAATAGACCTAAATGGATTGCATACTAAACTTATCTTGATTATTATGGCTCTAGGATCATAATAAATCCTCATTGGCATGGATTGGCTAAAACAACACAGGGTATTCTTGAACTGTTTGGAAAACTATTTCATATGTTTCAATGATAAAGAGGAAATTTGTACATTAAAAGGGGTTCCAATAGCCATTTCAGTGAGGCAAATATCCGCCTTACTGTTAAATAAATGTACTCGAAAAGCATGCAAGTTGTATGCAATTTAGATTGAAGTTCATTCTAATAGTAATCAGAAACCTTCCATAAAGGATTATCTCATCTTAGAAGAATATAAGGATGTATTTCCCGAGGAAACCCTAAGACTACCTCCACAAAGGGATATAGATTTCACTATAGATCTTATTCCTAGAGCAATCCCAACATCTAAAGCTCGATACATAATGAGTATTCTAGGGTTAATGGAATTAAAGATGAAACTACAAGAGTTGTAGATAAGAAATATATCAGACCCAATGTGTCACCTTACCATGCACAAGTATTATTTATAAAAAATAAAGATGGAACCCTTAGACTCTGCATAGACTACTGACGGCTCAACAAAATGACAATAAAAAACAAGTATCCTTTAACCATGATTGATGACTTGTTTGATCAGGCCAAAGGAGCTACTATCTTTTCAAAGATTAAATTAAGATTCAAATATCATCTGACCAAGATTAAAGACGAAGACATTCATAAGACAACTATTAGGGCATGGTATGGTCATTATGAGTTCGTTGTACTTCCTTTCAGACTCACTAATGCACCAACCACTTTTATGTGTATGGTGAATAGTGTACTAGAAACCTATTAAGAAAAAATGTCATTGTGTTTATTAATGACATTTTAGTCTATTTAACAGACAAGGAGGAGCGTGACCAACATTTGCGAATGGTTCTCCAAACACTTAGAGAAAATTAATTGTATGTAAGTCTAGAAAATGTGCATTTTATCAAACACGGATTCATTATTTAGGGCATGTTATATCTAAAGAGGGGATTATTGTAGATCTAGAGAAGATAAAGGCCATTATGGAATGGCCAGTGCCTAAGGATGTGGCTGATATCAAGTCTTTCATGGGAATCATGGGTTATTATAGGAGATTAATCGAACGATTTTCCAAATTAGCTTACCTAATTACTTCCTTACAAAAGAAGGGAACTAAATTTGATTGGAATAAAAAATGTTAGGACAACTTTGAAAAAGTGAAGCAATTATTGACTACTGCCCTAATTTTAAAGATAGTTGACTCCAACAAAGACTTTGTAGTATGTATTGATGCATGTAAAGAAGGGTTGGGGGGAGTATTAATGCAAGAGGGTCATGTGGTAAGCTACGAATCTTGAAAACCTAAAGACCATGAAAAAAATTATGCAACCCATGATCTGGAATTAGCAACTATCATTCATGCCATGAAAATGTGGAGGCACTATCTTATAGGAAGGAAATTTAAACTAAAAACCAATAAGATCAGCCTTAAATATCTCCTTGACCAATCAAAATGCTAGGCAAACATGGTGGTTGGCATTTCATAGTGAGTATGATTTTGAAATAATTTACATTAAGGGAAAGAAAAATAAAGTAGTGGATGCTCTTAACAAGAAATTAAATCATTTTGTATTATTTCTACATGTAGTTGGCAAATAGATTTGATTAAAAAAGTAAGGATAATTGCATATTTTAATGAAAAATATGTTAAAATCAAGGAGAAAATTCAAAAATCAAATTCTCAAGATAAAGAAGAAAATGACTTCTCATTCAATGAAGAAGATTTGTTAATGTATAAAGACAAAATTTGCACCTAATGATCAAAACATAAAATTGTTTTATCCTTAATGAATTGCATAAAAATCCTACACCTGAACACCCTAGCTATCAAAAGCTAATAACCATGTCGAGAAAGGACTTCTATTGGCCTAATATGAAGTTAGAAACAACATAACATGCATAAAAAAAGTTTAGAATTTTTAATAAGTTAAAGCTTCCCATCAACATCACGTTGAATTGTTACAGTCTTTACCCATTTTAGAGTGGAATTGGGAGGTAATATCCATGGATTTTATCATCAGTTTTCCAAAAACAAGGAAATGACATGACTCTAAAATGGTTGTGGTAGGCAAATTTAGTAAAGAAACACATTCCATACCTATAAAATCTACTTTCAAAGGCATTATTATATAATAAATATTCATAGCGGAAATCTTTAGACTACATGGTATGCCTAAGATTATAATCTCAGATCGTGATGTAAAATTTACCTCTAAGTTTTGGAAAGGTTTGTTTGAAGCCATGGGTACAAAACTGAACTTTAGAACCTCTTGTCATCCCATGCTGATGGTCAAATAGAAAGGACCAATAAAATCCTAGAGGACATGCTACGAATGTATATCATGGATAGACCCACTAAGTGGGAAGATTATTTGTATTTAGTTGAATTTTCCTACAATAATGGTTATCAGACTTCAATAAAGATGGGTCCTTTTGAAGTAATGTGTGGGTGATGGTGTAAGATGCTTTTAAGTTGGGATCATCCTAAAGAAAGATTGGTATTAGGACCAAATATGTTGAAATAAATGGAGGAAATAGTTAAACAAGTGAAAAGGAATTTGAAGGTAGATTAGGATCAACATAAAAGCTACGTAGATTTAAAGAGAGTTCACAAAAAATCAATATTAGAGATAACATTTAACTGAAAGTGAAACCTAAGAAAGGTACTCTTAAACTTGGTAGTTGTGCCAAGTTGTCACCCATATATTATGGACCCTTGAAGTATTAACAAAGATAGGTCCAGTTTCTTATCAAGTTTCTCTTCCAGCAAATGTAAAATTTCATGATATGTTTCATGTGCCTTTATTGAAAAAATATGTACATGATCCAGCTCACATAATTGATTGGAATGTTATATAGGTAGAACTGAAGGGAGAGTTCCTAGCATAACCTCTATGCATACTAGGCCGGAGGGAAGTCACGATCTAGAATAAATTCATAGCCTAAGTTAAAGTTCAATGGAAACACTTCAACCTTAAGGAGGCAACTTGGGAATTGTAAGATGCTTTTAAAGAAGCATATCCATTATTACTTTAAAACTGGGGGAAAGCCCAGAGTAGACACCTAGACGATGTTAAACTCAAGTGGGGGAGGATGTGAAATCCCCTGACTTAGTTTTTTATTTGTATATGTTGTAATTGTCAAGTATGATGTTTATATTTGAAGACATAATTGGAATTGGTATATCAATATTGTGTTACTGATAAGTTACTTTGTGTAAGTATATTTAGTTAGTTTATTAATAAAAAATATGAAAAATAATTAGTAGGCTGCAAATGGCTAAAGCAAAAAACTATGGATTGTAAGCTAGTGGTTGAATTTATTAACCCTTGGATGTTGTAATACCCAGGCATCTAATCTGGGGATTAGATTATTTATGGAGAATTTATTGATCAATAACTTCCCCAAAAAGATAGGACGTTGTCTTAGGAAGTTGGGGAAGTGGAACTCATTAATGAGGAAGTAACTACCTGCCACCTAATGGATAAGGGAGGACGTAGTTACCAACTACCAATAGAATCCTTAAAAAAAGGGTCATCCTATCCTATATTGTAGTTAGACTCATGTGGTGCATAGCTAGTGTGGAGGAGGTATAGTGGACAGGAAGAGAAAAATAAAGATGAATTGAGTTTAATGCTAGTCTTGGCGATCCATTAGAGCTCAGGGGGACTCAACCAAGAGGAGGACTCAAGGTTGGGAGGAGCATTGTAGCTCTAGTATTATTTTCAAGAGAAAGTATTTATCAAGTCTATAATAAAAAAAAATTATTATCAATTCTATACTAGATGTTTTTATATGTAGTAGAATATTATTATAACATGTGCAAGGGTTTTGAATGTTTTATGAAAGTAAATGAAAAGAATATAGAGATATGTTTATTTAAGTATTATAAACACAAATATGTAGATATGTGATTAAACATTTTTTTTATCAAGTGGTTTGAGTTCATCAGAGATTACATCAGGCTTGACCTGTGGCTTGAGAAACCAGGACCCAAGGGCATCTAAGCTGTCAAAATCACCTGGGGATCACACCTGCGCTGGGCCACAATATCCCTTAACATGACTGGATTTTTTTCCCACGGAGTTTTGAATCAGTGACCTTCACATCACAGAGTGACTTAACAGTAGACCCCATCACCATCTATTCTACGCCCTGTGGGCGACATGTGATTAAATAATTGAATAGAATAAATTTTCTATTTATTGTTAGAGTTTCACTGTGTAATTCTAAGACAATATATATTTTAGGTATTGCATTGAAGAAAATAATAATTGGAAATTTTGGATGCACACAAATGTGAAAAATTAGACAAATAATCACATAGTCAAACAGAATAGATGCATAAGGGTACACTGGCAGTGTTCTTTTCTTATATAAAAAATCAGTGACCAGAACAAGTTTGTAATTACAAATTTAGACGAATATATTAGTAAAGTCGAGATGGCTAACATTTTAGGAAGAATAGAATTTTAGAGCTATGCTCTCATATCAACAAGGTTAATTATAAACAAGGATCTCTTAGCTTTTGAATGACAACTAAAAAGAATGAAGTTATAGGCTACATTGAGTAAGGGATTAAACCCTCCATGTAGTTGAAATAAACTCAGTAGGAAATATTAAAAGTAAAAAATTAAAGAATAATTCTAAAAGGGAGAATATGTACCTTTTTATAGTTTAAAAGGAAAATAACATTCATGGACCGAAGGCTCATAACCTTAGTTAATACAACAATTTTTTTTCACATATATATATATATATATTTCCCATGGAAAAATCGTAATTTTATTCATATTGAGTAAAATTACATGTTGTAGATGTTGAAACAGCATATGCTTTATCAAAACTTGTCCTGATGGAACAGGATCTAAAAAAATAATTTATTGTCTATCTATGCTTTCCTACCTTTCTTTTTTTCCACTTTCCGCCAACCTTCATTGTTGGGTGTGGCTGTTACAATAGACATTTGTGCTTCATTTGTGGCAGTCGGGGTTTCTTTTTTAGAATCTGAGCTTTTTGTAGAGTGTGCTCGCTTGTTGCCACCAATTTCTTGCCCTGGGATGAGTTGCTCACTTTGTTGCTGTGGATTGGTTGTCTTTGGAACTATTGCAGACCAAATCTGATTTTCATCATTCTGTGGGCTGTGTAGAATGCTTTTTTCGTTGAGTTCTGGATTATTTCCTAGATATTCTTCTTCTTGGAATATGTTGTTTGTGGTAGTTTTTGTGTTTTCTTCCTCTTCTATGTCATCTGTCGATGTGGCTGAAAACTGCCATCCTTTCGGCTTTGGTGGTTGTCTTCTTTTCTTGTCTTTTTTGTTTTGTGGGCACACGCTTTGTAGATGACCAGTTTGACGACAAATGCGGCATCTGAAGGCAGTGTTTTCATAATCAAGTGGCTGGGCCCATTGCTTTTCGTTGTGGAGTAAGAGGATGTGGTCTGGTAATCCTTGACTGAGATCAACCTCCACACAGATCCTGGCAAATGTATAGATATCCTTGGAAAGGCGCTCACTGTCTACTTTTAAGAATTTCCCCAAAGCGTTGCCAATGCCTGCTAATACTTTGATGTGCCAAAAGTGTAGAGGTAGGTTGTATAACTTTACCCACACAGGCATTTTGGAAACCACCATGGTGTTTGGGTCAAATTCCGGGAACCAAGATGTCATAAAAAGGCCAGCATTACCCCAGAACCATGGTCCCTCGTTCAATGCATATTCCTTGTCATTTACTGTGTCAAATTTGACAATAAAAAATCCTTTTGAATAGAGGTGGATATCACAGTTTTCTGTCCATATGGAGTAAATCCATTGACGAAGGGCTTCCGGTTTGGGCCAAAACCCATTAAACCTGCATATCACTGCTTTAGATAAATAATCATCATGTATTTCATTTACCTCAAGTACAACAATTGTTAATGCAGGGTTCTAAGTTGTTTGCTCAAAGATGTAGGCACCAGGGATCATAGCTTGTTGTTCTATTTGTGCTTGAGGTTCCATCTTCCCTTTTATTGTGTCTTTGAAGGAAACAGGTCCTTTTGAGCTTGTGCCAGAGCAGCCTCTGTGGAGTCTTGTGCTAAGGTAGATAGTTGAGTCGTTGCCTATGTCGTATTCTTTTAGTTTGTGCTCCTCCTGCAATACTTTTCCTATGTAGATTAGGAGTTGTTTACAGGGTGGGATACCTATCCTTTCTTATATCCTCTGTTTGAGTGTTTTCATCTCCTCCCAACTCCCTATCTTGATGCATACTGTGTTCCCTTCCATAGATCTGATAAAGGGAGTACTTTGTTTACCTTCGAGCATTTCAGGAGCAGATGCTTCAAGCCCCAATGTTGGGGTGTTTGCCTGTTCCTGCGCAATCGTTGTAGCTCTCTGTTGATCTAGGTTGTTTCATTTATGGACCAGCATTACTCACCGGTGATTGACATGTACTGGTCTAAGGTAATCCTTAGCATCAGGCCTTGTATGCTGCTCTGGCCTCCTCCCATGGCTTGCATTTATTATTGCTCAGTGAATCTTCTTCATGGCACCCCATTTTGCCTATTGTGGAAAACCCACGCCTTTAGACAGAGGGAACCCCCAAAAGCATGGATATTTAGTCGGTAATGACCTCCTCACATGTAGATCTAAAACACGGATCTCTGATTTGGGAAAATTAGTCTCACCCAAGGAATCATCTATGGTGTTTCGCTCTGGATCTGGGTTTTTGATGCCCCTGGCAATTTTTGCCATGCCTTTGCCGCTGGTGAGGAGACGTGAGGCCACCAAGCGCATTCTCCATACCCTAGATCTCCTCCGCAGTGCTGTCACCAAGCACTTCCCTATGCCCGTCATAGTGGCAACTCCGCGGCAGCCATTGCCTATGGCTTGTGCATTCCTTTGGGAATATAAGTAATGTCTAGTGCCCTCGTTAAACACGGAATCTAGGTGCCGCAATCCAAAGAATTTAGCACCTGGAATGATATTTTCAACATATCATGGTTAATATTTAGAATGGTCGAGAATGGACTTTATGACAAAGTGTAACAATAATGTTAACACTAGTCGAAGGTTTTCAACTAGGTTCTTTTGAAAATAATTACGAAGAAGACACCTCTGCCTTTAAACCATGAATACTTATTTGGGGTAATGAATAACATAGTAACCCTGTAACTAAATTAAAAGCAAAAAACCTAACAATTAAATTAAAAATCAGAATTATGGTGTCTCTGTCCATGACGCAAAGAAGTCAATAAAACACATAAGAAGTGACCAAAAGTTTAGGAGCACTCGACCTAGAGGAAGGAGTTGACAAACCCATTAAAGATTGGAAATCCTTTGTAACAAATTCACAGGAAAAAAACTTTCAAATTTAACCAGTGCCTGATTATCCCTGTGAAATTCTAGAAAATCAAAATACAAGTAAGGATTGGTAAAAAGGGAACAATATTAACTAACAAAATAAGAATAATATTTATTGACAAAGTTACTTGAGGAAAAAACTATGTCCGAGGAGTCATGTTGATTTCTTGCAACATATTACAAATGTTGTTAGCACTGTTGCAAATAAAATGGCAATATAACAAATTACAAGTAGGGATTAAAACCCTACGAATAAAGAAAATTTCTATATAAGGAGAAAGCCAAATATAACATTTATTATCACGACCATAATCAAAAGATCTAAGCCAATGTTTACCAATGGCTAAACAAACCATGTTAAGTTAGGGTTTCGGTTCTGAGAACCCCAAACTTTACAAATAAAAGAACAATAATTAACATAAGGTAATTACAAAGAGGTATTTAAAGTAAATTTATTCCAATAGGGTTGAAACCCCGAATAACAAATGAACTTTGCATACAAAGTTTTTCCACGACATGTCCTAACCATAAATGGGCGTGGCAAAATGATTAAACTAGGGTTTTAATTGGGGAAAAACCAAAATATCACATTCGGACTAGGTTTTTAACATTTAAGCTCTAACCTATGAATTGGCCAGTAACTAACAAGAAAATTTGAGCAATGTGTTAGAAATCTCTCCAAAAGAAAGAGTGTAAATATTTTGAATAAAGAATGAATCTCTGTCAAAATGTGTACCTCTGCTGAGAACACATTTCTGCGAAGAAAAGGCCAAACATCACATTATAGTTCCATGACGAACTTGCACACAATGAAAATAAAGATTAAGTTAAAAACCCTTGCTGTTTAATTGACATAGAGCACCATAAACAGAGAAATCGAAATATGTGCATGAGCTCACCCAAAGGAAAATTGGAACGAGGAGAAACAACATCTATAATGAATTCAAGTAAGAGTTATGAACCGAGTAGTGAAGGCATATTTTCACCAACAATAGAGGTCGAGTAGAACCTCAACATTCTCCCCATCAATCTTGTAAACACCAAATAAAACTAGTGAGTAATTAGTGTAATAATATATTTGAATGAATGAATGAAAATGTGGAAATCCTAATAAAATCTTCATATCTTGTAATTTACCTTAACACATGTGAAAAATATACCATCTAGCCTTCGTCGTAAGTGAAGAGTTTAAGCCTGGAAGAGAACAGGAATTACCATCACTATGGATTTAGTAGAGCATGGCAGTCAAAATTATCCAGGGATCTTTTGCTTATAGATGTATGAAAAGAATCACATGTGAAAATTGCAATTAACACACAAATTTAATGTGCACACAAGAAAGAAGAAGGAACACACAAAGGCACGAAAAGAAGACAACAAGACTTGATAACGGAGTTCATCCAACTCGAACTACGTCTCCGGGCCCTGCTCGATCAATGGGGAGGCCTTCATTCATTAAATGGCATGAAAAGAAGAGAATACAATCATCAATTACATAAAAAAAGGAGTCTTATACCTCCATTCTCGAAAATGGCTGAGAAATGGAGAACTCAAATGGAGAAATAGATAGCACCACTATGTCCATGGTGTCGATAGGGGCAGAAACCATATAAAATTTGCGCAATTCAGACAAAATGACCTCTCGCCCTTTCCTGCAAGCTTTGCCTTGAACTGTGTGCCAAAGATCCTCTCCCCCCGTACACTTCTGCGTGCATTGGGCTTTATAACATGATGCCACTTGAAAATCGGGGTTTGTCGGATTATAATAGAATGTCGTTGAATGGAAGGATCAGTCGGGCGCGATGAATCCGCTCGTCCTTCACAAAAAACCCCAAAATGGCCTTTGTTTGTTTAAACAAACAATACACGTGGAAACATTGAAAAACCAAAAACCCCAGACTTCAAAATATATGAAATCGGACTTTATTTGCATGTCGGGTCCGCGCTGATCGCAAATTGCTATCGCTGATGTCAATGGCCCTGTATATCGGGGGATCGCCGATATGCCGACCCGCTAATCGCCGATATGCTGATTAGATCTGGACGGTTGATCTATTTTTCGCTCTGACGGCTGAGATTGCACGTCATGGATTGCTATCGCTATGGCCCAGGGTTCCTGCCTTTGGCATCCGCTGACGCCGATATCGACAATCGCTATATCGCATGTTGCTATTTCTATCCTTTAGGTTTCGCCGACCCGATCCGCTGATCCAATCATCCCGATATCGTCGATTGCTTGCCCCCTATTGTGATTTAGTAGGAGATCATTGATCGGGGGTTCCACTGCGCCTTCCTTAAGCCCACCTCTTGACTTCTCCAATTGCAATTTTCCTTTTAAAGGCTTAAAGCCATTTTTAGGAGAAAATGCCTCATTTTCCAAAGGAACAAAGCCGAACTCTTTTTGCGATAACTTCATCATTCGGACTCAGATTGGAGTGTCGTTCACACTATTGGAATCAAGGTGATCAACACTTCGATCTGATGTCAAGATACTTGCTTTTATGCCACTTTGAATTTTGAGATTTTCCATGCCATTGTGTTTGAAGATCCACCTGGATCAATCCTCCCCATTGAGGAGCTTTTGGACCGCCAAAATCTTTCATTAGTCAATTGGAAAGTGAGGGAATTGTTCCCTCACCCTTTCCTTCTCTAGCCATTTTGCCTTGCTGGGGTGCATTCCCTTGAAACCAACTCGAAGGTATTCCACATCTCCTCGCTGTGAAGTCCTGGTTCTTTTTTCAAGGATGATGTCTTCAGGTAACTCATCGAGATATTCTGGTGCAAAATCATCAACTGTAGGAACTGTGCCCACCTCATCGGTGTCCATGATCAATGGTGGTTCATACAGCTTTAAGTTCTCCACATTCACTACTGAGTACATTTGCATATATATCAGCAAATCAAGATGAAAGGCATTGTTCCCAATCTTCTCCAAAATGGTGAATGGACCATACTGGATTGGTCGCAACTTCTTCCCTTCTCCCTTCATCTTGTCCTTGCTGATGTGGAACCACACTTTGTCGCCCACTTGGAATTGATGGTCGACTCGATGTTTGTCATGTCGAGCCTTGTAACGGGCTTGACTTTTCTCCAACTGCTCTTGTACTGCTTGGTGAATCAACTGGATTCGCTGAATGAACTGCTGAGCTTTGTCCCTATCATTACATCCATTGGAGCCATCTTCCCTTCCAAAGACCATATCAAAAGGGTCCTTTGGCAGGCAACCAAAACATGTCTCAAATGGTGAACGTTGCGTAGATGAGTGCACTGCTCGGTTGTAGGAATGCTGCACATATGGGAGATGCTCATCCCACAACTTGGGATGTTTCCCACAATAGCCTTGTAACAAGTGTACCACGGTGCGGTTGAAAACCTCTGTCTGTCTGTTAGTTTGTGGATGAAATGTCATGCTTCTTTTCAATTTTGTGTCCATCATCTTCCACAAGCTGGTCCAAAACTCTCCAAGAAAGTGAGAGTCCCGATCTGACACAATCGATGTGGGTAGCCCAAAATGGACCCAAACATGCTGAAAGAAAAGATAAGCAATCTGCTCTGCAGTAATCTGATTTTTACAAGGCATTAGAATGCACATCTTGCTAAAACGGTCAACGACGACATACAAATAGTCGTGACTCTTTCTAGACAAAGGCAAACCTCCTACAAAATCCATTGACACACTTTCCCATGGACGACTCAGAATAGGGAGTGGTGTGTAGAGTCCAAGTTTTCTATTAGAGGGCTTTGAAACAGAACACATCACACAACCCTTTACATAGCGAGTCAAAATGTTCTTCATATGAGGTGAAAAACAAAATCTTTGTACATGACATAAAGTCTTTTCGACACTAAAGTGTCCAGGCACAAGAGAGGTGTGGGCCTCTCGAATTACATGTACTCTTTCCCCTGTGGGAATGCATAATTTGCCAAGGTGATACAACAGTTTCCCCTACAAGTGATATTTGTCCACCTGTGAACCATGGGTTAGTTTTGCATAAATCTCCTTAAAGTCATCATTGTTAGCATATTGTTGAGCATAACTCTCAAAAGATAATGAAGCATTGTGCAAAATAACAGAAGCAGAACTAGGAGGGCAAGATAGCATATCGACTACTTCATTGCTAGTGCCCTTCTTATACTTTATTACCAGATGAAACTGTTGAAGAAAACCCATCCACTTGAAATGAAGAGATTGCTGCAACTTGGTCTGTGACTGAAGATACTGCAATGGCTGATGATCCGTATGGATGATGGTCTCCTTGTCGATCATGTAGTGTTCCTTTTTTTCACACTCTGTACCAAGGCATAAAGCTCCTTGTCATAAGTGGGATAGTTTATCACAGCCTGAGAAAACTTCTCAGAATGGTAACAAATCGGCTTCTTGTGTTGCATCAGTAAAGCTCCCATGGCATAACCATTGGCATCAATTTTGATCTCGAATGGCTGTTGGAGATCTGGTAAGGCTAAGACTGGCACGGTGCTGTTCTTTTCCTTCAATATTTCGAAGGACTTATGCTGTCTTCCTCCCCATTGGAAGACTTGTTTCACACTTGTCAATGTGTGCAGAGGTGCTGCAATAACAGAGAAATTAGCAATAAATCTCCTCTAATACTGGACTGCACCTAAAAAGTTGCAGACCTCGGTTACACTAGTAGGCTTGGGCCAATTTACAATTACTTCAACTTTAGAAGGATCAATTTTTAACTGACCATGACCAACAATATGACCTAGGTAATCTAAAGAGGTTTTCCCGAACTCACACTTTGACAACTTTACATAGAGTTCTTCTTTTTTCAATACATCAAGCACTTTCTTCACATGACACACATGTTCATTCCAACTTTTACTAAAGACAAGTATATCATCTAAATATACAAGAACACATTCATCAATGAAAGGCCTAAAGAGATCATTCATCACCCTCATAGAGTGGTTGGAGCGTTGCAAAGTCTGAATGGCATCACCATCCATTTGAACAACCCCTGTTTGGTCTTGAAAGCAGTTTTCCACATGTCCTGCTCTGCAAATCGGACCTGGTGATAACCACTGCGCAAATCCAATTTGGTGAAATAGATAGCATTCTTTAACTGATATAATAAATCATCAATGCGTGGAAGAGGGTAACGGTTTTTCACCATGATCTTTTTTAGTGCGCGGTAATCCACACACATTCTACATGTGCCATCTTTCTTTGGGACTAAGACAATCAGTGAACCACACGGAGAAGTGCTCGGCCTGATGACCCCTTGATCCAACAATTCCTGCACCTGTTTCTTGATTTCCTCCCTCTCAATGGTCGACATCCTGTACATGCCAGTATTTGGTAAAGGAGCGTCATGCTACAAATGGATTTCATGTTGGATTTCCCTCTTCGGAGGTAATCCCTTCGGTTCCTAAAATAGCTCATCATAATTAGAAATTAATTCACATAATTCCTGTTTATGTTTCTGATCACAACCCTGGAAAGCATCAACTAATTCTACCTCTTTTTCCCTTACAACCATAAGCATGCAACCCTTACTGGAATTCACCAGCCTTTTCATTTGTCCAGCACTTACAAGGCTGACATTGATTTTATTTTGATGAGCCCTTACTATATATTCTACCCCATCTTTTGTGATTTGGTATTTGTTTTCATGACAGAAAAAGACTGCCTTTCTATCATATAGATACAGACTCCCTAACACCATGCCACAGATATCCAATGGGATCACATCCAGTTCTACTTCATCCACTAGCTTAGAAGCGATTACAAATTTTACTTTACATTGCTTGGTTACGTTCAGTTTTGCCTTATCATGTATCCATCCAAGTGGGTAAGGTTTTGGATGTGGTTTTGTTTCTAAGCGAGTTTCTTTACTAAGGATTCTGCAATTAAGTTTTCTTAGGATCTAGTATCAAACAGAGTTTCAACTTTAGTATGATTTACAACAACTCTGATATGAAACAGTTCAATTCTCTTTCGATCATTAGGAAGGGACTCATTTACAAAACTAGTTCTTTCATGCGATTCAGAATTAACATGAGGTGTAAGAGTACCTTTTGTTCCTGCTGCTGTGATCAACACTTCATCTCCCGAATCGGATCCAAGGTCTTGTTGCGCAGTCGCCACTGTCTTCTGCTTGCCTTTTCCTCCATACTTCTTCGGTCTCTTTTCTGGGTGTTGTTTCCAACAGTGATCGTCATCGTGACCTTCCTTTTTGCAGTGATTGCAATACGACCTTTCTCCTTCTTTGGTTGTTGCCGTTTTCTTCTCCTTTCCTTTCCATTTCGCTTTAGATTTTCCATTGGGAGGTTTGAACGGTGGTTTTCTAGAATGATCATCTCTTTCATTTTTGCCCCTGTTCTCAATATGAATTGCCTTTATGCTGGTTGAGTCAATAGTGGTTGGTTCAAACAACAATAATGAATGCCTAATGTAACTATGTAATGATCCAATGTACTTAGTTACTACTTCAGGTGTATCAAGTGCAATACCCAAATTCAGTGCTTGCTTTCTAAACTCCTTTGTAAAACTCTGAACATCCTGACCTTTGCCTTGCCTTAAATACTGCCAATTCATTAAATATTTTTGCTTGTATCCCAAGGGATAAAATTGTTCCTTTAACGCAGAAATAAAATCAGGCCATGAGGAAAAGAGGTTAACCACATTCTTACTGCTCTGCAATTTGCTCTCCCACCAAATGAGAGTAGTGTTGCTCAACCGTAGAGAGGCCAGCTGAATCTTTGCCTCATCCTCCACGATCTGTTGAATCCTGCAGTAGACCTCAATCTGCCTAATCCAATTATTAAGCTTTTCTGTATTACTTTCACCATTAAACATGGGAAGATCAAATTTAACATCTAATTTAAAGAAAGGCTTCTTAGATGCATCCCTTGAATTTCTACGATTATGGTGGTGAGAGGAAGAAGAACTTTCACTTGCGGAAGGAGAAGGAGGGGGTTCTTCTCCACCATTTCCATGCACTGAACCTTGTTCTTCTAGGATTCTCTCTTCTGCTTTCTCCAGCCTTAAAACCAAGTTACTGACATTCTTTGCCATTGAATAGAAGGTCTTGCGGAAATTGCGCTCCTCTTCAAGATGAGCTTCATCTTCTGCCATGTTTCTCCTTCGATGTGCACGCCCTGCTTCGGGATCGAAAGGCTTTAGTTCCCCTTCGCCTCTTCGGAGCCTGTTTCATGTTAGGATACAAACATGCAATTCACATCTAAAAATACCTGCTCTTATACCACTTGATCTAGGGATTTGTTGCTTATATATGTATGAAAAGAATCACATGTGAAAGTTGCAGCTTAACACACGAATTTAATGTGCACACAAGAAAGAAGAAGGAACACACAAAGGCACGAAAAGAAGACAACAAGACCTCATAACGGAGTTTGTCCAACTCGGACTACGTCTTCGGGCCCTGCTCGATCAATGGGGAGGCCTTCATTCATTAAATGGCATGAAAAGAAGAGAATAAAATCATCAATTAGATTGAAGAAGAAGAAGAAGAAGTCGTCTTCTACCTCCATTCTGGAAAATGGCTGAGAAATGGAGAACTCGGATGGAGAAATGATGTCCATGGCGTCGAAAGGGGCAGAAACCATATAAAATTTGCCCAGTTCAGACAAAATGACCTCTCGCCCTTTCCTGCAAGCTCTGCCTCGAACTGCATGCCAAAGATCCTCTCCCCCTGTACACTTCTGCGTGCATTGGGCTTTATAACGTGATGCCACTTGAAAATCGGGGTCTGTCGGATTATAATAGAATGTCGTCGAATTGAAGGACCAGTCAGGCGTGATGAATCCGCCCGTCCTTCACAAAAAAACCCTGAAATGGCCTTTGTTTGTTTAAACAAATAATACACGTAGAAACATTGAAAAACTGAAAACCCCGGACTTCAAAATATATGAAATCGGGCTTTATTTGCCTATCGGGTCCGTGCTGATCACAAATCGCTATCGATGATGTCAATGACCCTGAATATCGGGGGATCATCGATCGCCGATTGCCGATATGTTGATCCGCCAATCGTCGATATGCCGATTAGATCTGGACCATTGATCTGTTTTCTGATCCGACGGCTGAGATTGCACATCGCAGATCGTTATCGCTGCGGACCAGGGTTCCTGCCTTTGGCATCCACTGACGCCGATATCGACAGTCGCTATATCACATGTCGCTGGTTCTATCCTTTGGGTTTCACCGACCCGATCTGCTGATCCGATCATCCCGATATCGCCAATTGCTCGCCCCCGATTGCAATTTAGTCAAAGATCGTTGATCGGGGGTTCCATTGTGCCTGCCTTAAGCCCGCCTCTTGACTTCTCTGATTGCAATTTGCCTTTTAAAGGCTTAAAGCCATTTTTAGGAGAAAATGCCTCATTTTCCAAAGGAACAAAGGCAAACTCTTTTCGCGATAACTTCATCATCCAGACTCGGATTGGAGTGCCGTTCACACTGTTGGAATCAAGGTGACGAGCACTTCGATTTGATGTCAAGGTACTTGATTTTCTGCCACTTTGAATTTTGAGCTTTTCCATGCCATTGTGTCTGAAGATCCACCTGGATCAATCCTCCCCATTGAGGAGCTTTTAGACCACCAAATGGGGATGTGATTTAACATTGGAGGAGCCTTCAAGCATTATCAAATATTATGTGGGTGTTAGCTCTTATGTGAGAGTTTGTCTCAGCTTCCAAGGAGGTTAGGATTGAGTTCGCGGGGAGATGGTGATCAAAGTACACGATCAGGGAATTTGGATATACTAGAGATTGTCATTTATTTAGGCCTCTCCTTGGGGTCTTTGACAAACTTGATTCACATAATGATCTGCAGCTACATTGTTTTATCTCAGAACATGGTAGAAATTCACGATCCCAAGGTGAGTTGAGTGATGATGCACATGAGCTAATATTTTGCATATCTTTGCATTTTTTGCCTGGGAATTGTTAACTAATTGATGTATAATCAGGGCAGAGTCTCCTATCACAATAGGATTTCGAATGCAAAGTTCAAGCAGAGTGATGACTCCAAGAATATTATTATATGCTTCAGCTCTGTAACTTTTAGATTCATAACCAAGGCCCCATTCATAATTTGCCTTTTATTTCCCTTTAGGATCAAATATAATCCCCCCTTCCCCTTATGTGCTTGGGTTATTCTTTGATGCACAGTTAAAGAAGAGACAAGTTTGATTTTGTTCTCCTAGCTAGTTCTTAAAGCCCCTATTTTTCAATCGAGTTTTCCAATTAAGGATAATGGGAGGGTTCCTGGGGGATTATACACAATACAAGGAATTTTTTCCATAACAAATTGAAACCATTGTAATTCTTCCACCTGCAAGCTCTGTTGGTCAAATTTACTCTTGCCTTTTGAGAGAATGGTTTCAATGGAAAGACCCCAAACCTCAACCATAATCCTCCTTTACTCTAGCTTCTTACATTGGAAAATGTTTTTGTTCCTAGCTAACCAAAGTTGCTAGCAAAGGAATATTAGGAGACTCAACCAGAATCGCATTAGCAAGTTTTTCTTTTTGAGGGAATAGGGATAAGCTAAATTCCATTGTGCAAAGAAGTCAATAATTTTCACTTCAAAATTTATATTCACAAGGAGGGGGTGGAACAGAGTCTTCCAACATTTTTGAGAGAAGGGATAGGAGAGAAATCAATTTTGAATTGTTTCTTCGATGCTGATGCAGAATGAGCATCTGGATGGACCCTAAATTTTACATTTTCTGAATTTTCAGTTGTTAGTATTTCCCCCTGAGGAGGGTCCAAATGAATATTTTGACCTTGGGAAGACTTTCGACTTTCCAAACTACCTTCCGATAAGGCCACATGGGTTGTTACTCTCATTCTCCTTGGAGAATTGTAGCCACTTTTGACTATGTAGTATTTCCTAGACAAGTTCCATTTAAAGCTATCTTGTTGCTCAAATTGAATAGGTACAACATATTTTAAATGTGAGATAAGAAGATTCCATTGGTTTACTAGCTCCGGAGGGATGGGAGGAGGTTTTCATGCCTTCCAGGTTAAATCATTTTGATCCCATTCTAAGATTTGTGTCAACTTAATTATTCTTGTCCTTTCGCACAATGCCTTGAGGTGTTGCACTTCCTGAATAGAGGAGAGCTTTAGTTTGCTCAATATATTGTCTTCCCAAAAATTGATCTCATGAATGCCTCCAATAATTTCAAATGTATGGAGTTGAATGAGAGGAAGGGTTTTTTTACACAATTTCCAAATTGAGGTACATGGCCTGTTTGGGATCTGAGTTTGTAGAAGTTGATGACAAGTGGAGTTCAAATATTTTAGCAGACCCATTAGTAATGAGACCCCACATAATTTTCACCCCCAATGCTAAATTCATTAGATATAGTTGTTTTATGGCTATCCCCCCTCTTTTATATGGGGCAACCACCTTTTTCCAGCTAAGGAGATTAAATTTTTTGGTGTTTGTCCTACCTCCCTGCCACAAAAGTTTCCATGGGATGAACTCCATTTGTTTTTGTATATTGGTCGGTGCTTGCAAAATTGCATATTGATATATTGGAAGGGTTTTTAAGATGGATTTGATTAGAACAACCTCGCCTACCAAGTTCAACCACTATGTTCCCCATTGTTGTAGTTTCCTCTTCATTTATCAATGACTTCAGACAATAGCTCAGTCTTCATATTTTGCTTGAAAATTGGTGTTCCTAGATACTTGAAATGAGTCCATTCCATTTTGTGAGGGATCTTGAGGATTTGAGAGATTCGACTAAGGATTCTAGGAGAGATGTTCCAACCATATATGCTACACTTAAGCTTGTTGAGAAGTCCTCCCAATGCTTCTAAGAATTTATCCATAACATTCTTGAACCTTCTGGTAGAAGCTACTCCTATTAATAGCTTATCGTCAACGAACTCGGAATGGTTTATGCTTTTAACTCCTCGACTATAGTGTATTTAGGTAATCGACCCATTTTGTTTTTCATGGCCCAATTTCCTATTGAGGGCTTCTGCCATAATTACTTATAGAAAGGTGATAGTGGAAATCCTTGCCTTATTCCCCGAGCGCTCTAGAAGAATTGCCCTAGTCTTCCATTTACAAGGGGAACTATCCAAGGCTTATGAATGCAAGATTTGATGAGATCAACAAATTCGTTAGAAAAACCAAACTTTTCTAAAACAACATAAAGAAAAGAGTGTCTTACTCTATCAAAGGCGTTCACCATGTCAAGTTTGAGAATGAAGCCTTATTCTTCTTTGGAGAAGTGGGAATGGAAGACTTCCTATACTAGGAGAATATTGTCAATAATCTATCTTTTCTAAATGAAACCACCTTGGTTTTTAGAGATCAGCTAAGGGAGAAGAATTTTGAGTCAATTTGTCATAATTTTAGTTAGAATTTTGTATGAGGAATTGCACAAAGAGATGGGTTGAAATATATTTAAGTTGGTTGGCCTAGCTTCCTTAGGAATTAAGGCTAGGAAGGTCGAATTGGTGTTACCTCCTACCTTGTACTTCTTTAGGACCGATTGGATCATCTTTATGAGATATTTTTTAATGATATCTCCATAAGAGCAATAAAATGCTATGGTAAATCGAGTTGGCCCTAGCGCTTTGTTTGGATGCAGGTTCCAGATTCCCCACTTCAGTTCTGCTTCTTCCACTGAATTTGTTAAAGCTGCATTGGCTTCTTCATATACCATATTTGGAATGGTCTTAATAATTCCTTCAAAGTTGGGAGGCTTTGGGTCTGATGTCAACAATATTTTGAAGTAGTGATATGGTTCTTCCTTAATCTCTTCTTGCCCTTCTATTAAGATGTTTCCCTCTCCGAATATCGAATCTACTTGATTCTTATTCCTTATGGCTTTTTTTTATTGTGGAAAAGGTTGTGTTCTTATCATCAGGTTGAATCCAGAGACTTATGGATTTAATCTACTGACTTTCCTCCTCGTTTCTACTAATTTCATATAATTTCCAATAAAGGTATTTTTCTTTGTCTTGTAGATATATTTTTTTTCCTCCTCTCTTTCCAACCCCTCTTGCACATTAACTAATTCTTTTTGAAGGTCGATCTTCTCTTGGGCTAGCTCTTTGTAGCTCGATTTTACCCAAATTTTTAATGTGTTTTTAACCAGCTTCAGCTTTGTCTCCCAAACGAAGCTGGGGGAGCCATTGTGTTGACAGTGATGGACCCACCAACATTCAGGGGATCTCCCCTATGAAGTCCCAACTAAACCTCACACCGTTTGGTATAGGAGTCCCATCCGATATGATGGCCTAGTTGCCATTATCTTAAAGATATGCCTTAACTCTTGCTTTTCAGCACATGAGAGTGGTATACTTAGTCTTCAAACAGTGAGGTTTATGTGCCTGGTGAGTGCTTAGTGTCGCTTGTGTCAAAGTTCTTTCACTGTAGAGGGAGAGGGTGAGAGTGAGTCTCAAGTCGAAAGGGAATAGTCCCAACTCTGTTAGAGACACACAACACAACACAATCTGCACAACTTCCAACGAAGTAGTCCACACGGATGCGACAGTGACAAACACAAAGTGAACATATAGCACGTACAACACCCAGTGGAGTAGTCCACATGAGTGCGACAATCATTATAACCAATTTATAAGAATGAATTTAAGTATTGAGGGGTTTTCACAGTGCATTATATCAGATATCATTTTTTGGGATTCAACTACGTTAAGTAAGTCATTCATCTATGACCATTTCCATGAGAGGTAGTTGTAACTGACTAATTTCTCATGATTTTTGAATAGTCCACTTAGCTCTAATTGCATCAGGTGATGCTCACAGGGGTGAAGAAGTGGGATTGAAACCAGTGAAATGAATCACATAGCATCAATAATCACTTACGGGGCTTGCGCCGGGTAACCAAGACTTCCGGGGAGGTCACCCATCCTAGATCGCCTCTGGCTCAAGCACGCTTAACAATGGAGTTTTCCCCACAATCAAGTTGACTTAGCTTGCTAGTGTCCGACGGAATAGTCCACATGGGCGAGACAATGTTAACAACTAATACAACACATTTCCAACAACATATGCATTAAAACAACCGAAATAGTTCAACTATATTAGTACAGGTTAAAACCACATGCATTACAAGCACCCAAAGAATAGTCTTACAAACGAATACAATACATGTGCGAAAACGTGCTCGCATGTTAACAAGCTTCTGAATTAAGTGAAAGTTCCAAGAAACATTCGTACACGATACATCACTAACCCTGATAATAGGACGTTGGAGCCATTGATCACTCCCCAAAGAAAAGACTACAAACTCTCAAGGCTATGTGGGAGGAGCCAAGCTCAAAGTCCTTTTCATGTACAAATGAGGGGTATATATAGCCAAGGGTGAACTTGACCCTTGTGACTCTTCAACTTCCCTTATGACTATTTGACTTACATGAATCTTTAACTTCATCTATGGGTCTCTTGGACTTCCACGTTACAATGCATTGATTACACAAGTATGACCCAAAATAGTGATGTGGTCAAGGCGACTCATGACACAATTCGACATGACACTACTAGCATGCACATGTTGGCTGTGTTGCTCGTGTTGAGATGTTGTGTTGCTTAGTGATGAGTGTGCCCATGGTGTACCATAGCTTCACCTCTGCATGGCAGAGTGCGCGGAGTCTTTAATGGTATTGGTGTTCGCTTGATAATTCATGCATGTGCATGTGTCTCCTTCGCTTACTACTTGGTATGCTTCGTGTGTTCGTCCAACCGCGAGCAAGTCTTCTAGCATGCGCTCCTTGTTCATCTTGTTCATCATCACGTTGTGTCTCATCCATGTTCCTGCTTCTGCAATCACTTGTGGTGAGACGAGATCAAATCCAGAAATCCCCTAGTCTACCATGATGCATTGTCTTTCATTTCTGGGTGCAGGTGACCAGGAGAAAGGACAAGGTTCTGAAACAGTGCAGAGCACATGTTAGGTCGAGAAGCGAGGCTCCGGGACACTATCGAGAAAAACAACGCAGAGGTCACTAAGAGGTTGGGTTGAGTAGTCCGGGACAACAGTGACATCTACAGGATCTGGCTCGGCTGGGAGGCAGAACTGCGCAATTTTCCCGGGGAAGGCAATGCGGGCAACATGAGGCACTGACAATGAAAATTGCACAAATTTTCAAAGGAGAACGAGATCGGTCTGAGAGAGCTTGCTAGCCAGAAATGCGCAAATCTGAGAGGCACTCATGCAGGACATGTCTGCGCAGTTTCTGAGCTGAGTGATCTGGAGCTCAATTTTTTTCTCAAAATTCAAAGTTTTCGGATTGGTGTGGAACCTGAATGACCGCGTAGTGCTCGTCATCTTGAATTCAGCGCAACTCGTTTCGAGAAAAATTAACTCTGTATGCTCATAGAAACGAGTTTTGCTCATTTTTTTTAAAAAGCGATTTTTTGCAAAAATATAACAGCCTAGTCAACAGTTCGTACTATTGACGTGGCACTGACTGGGCATGCCTACGTGGTAGGGTGACTGTGCATTGATTGTTTTCCTTCATCGTACCACATGGTGACATGTGGCAGGCCTGTACAGATGACATGGGAAATTTTTCATTGGTAGTATAATGGCCAACCACAAGTTTCCACGTGGCCCAACCAGAGGTTGCCACGTGGTAGCATGGGGACCACTAATTTTTTTTAAAGGGCGAATGAGACTCCACGGGGGTCAAAACTAAAACCTCTGTTCCACAAGTGTCGGGCTCTAGTTGTTACAACAAGGGTGTCACTTATTTCATGTTGGCGAATAAATCATATTTAAATGTGTTAGGGAGGCACATTTGGCATGGGGGTCAGGCTAGGGCCTAGACCCTGGCCACCCCAGCGCCACGGGACCGCGGATCGGGGGATAGACCCTAGCCTGGTCACGCGGTGTTACTATGGCATTAAACCATAATCATCGCCCCCACACAGTTTACCATAACCATTATCATGTGAATGCCAAGTTTGTCATCTAAATCGCATCGTTAGCGTAATCTCCACCTTAACTATTGCAACGCTAACTCTGCCATGTGAATGTGAATTTACTGTCGGCGTTAAAGCCAAGTTGACCGCTAGCGTTAAGGGGCCAGCCACGTTGACCGCCATCACTAAGGGGCCAGCTCCAGGACGTGTGGTCGCAATGTGGCCACGATTTTTAGAAATAAGGTGTTATTGGGCATTTAAATGCTCTGACAATTTCGCCTGGAGTTTGGCGGAATCAGCACTCCGTTAGCGGATTTTGGGGCAAAACTGTAGGAATGATGTTGAATTTTGGGGAATTTGTAGAGTGAACAATGCAAGAGCTAGAAAAGCTCATATCTTCTTCCATTTTTGGTCTTTTTAGGAGCAGGAAGAGGTTATACATGCATTTTTGGGCCTTCTAAAGCCAATGGAATAGGTTTCAGAGCCATTGGAGTGCTTTTGAAGAGACTTTTTGCAGGTTTAATTTCATGGGTGCTATGATCAACCAGGGGGTTGAATCAGTTTTTGAAGGCTTTTGATAATGGAGAGGACCTTGTAAGGGTTTTATAGTCTTCATATGTTTTCTGCAGTAGCTGAGACATCTATGGTGTAGCTCATGTTTCTCTTTTCTCATTATGTTTTTAAGGAAAACTCTCCTGTAGTACTTCAAGTGCATTGTTGTACTTGTTATGCTCATTGTCAGATGGTGTATGGGGTCTTGATTTGAGAACCCTTTTCTTGCTGATTATTTCATGACTAACTGTAGGTTGTCATGTTTTTAGAGTGAGAGTTCTTTGAATAAGAATGTTTCCTTGAAGGGGAAACTAGCCACTCTTTTGGTCAGCACACTTTATGTACTCTTTATCACTGAAATATTTTGAGCATAATGAGATTAGGTCAAGCCATTGGAAGATGGACCAAGGAGACGTGACCCAGGAGGGGTGAACTCCTTTATAAATTGTTGAGTGTATTACTGTTATGCTGTTGTTTAGTGTTTTTTTTTTTTTAATTCATGTTTTAAGCTCATGAATTACATATAAAGACATAAAACCTCATGTAAAACTTGCAATCTACCTCATAATCCTCAAGCACTTTGTTTACTATTATGAATTGGAATTTAGCACAACAAACACTAATTTTCCCATTCAGATCACTGAGCAGGGTGATGGGTAGCAGGTGGACTGTCCATGAAAATTGCGCAATTTTCAGGAGGAGTAGCAAGCAGGCTGACAAGGGGACTGACTGACAAAACTGCGCAATTTCCAGAGACAGTGTAGTGACATGCAGCGTGTGCCTGTCCCTCTTATCTGCGCAATTTCTTCAAGTAGGCTAGCAGCTTCTATGCAATTTTTGGGAGGAGTGCAGCCCTGGGTCACTGCCCAAGTCAAATTCTCCAGTTGACCAGCGGGAGGCTTGATGGATAGGCTTGCGGGAAGCGCAGACTGAGATAGCTTCTTGGGCAACTTCTGCGTTGTTCTAGGTGACAGTTAGCCGGGTTGATTCCAGAATTGCGCAGTGCAGACTGCCTGGAGGGCAACCTCAAGCTCTGCGCAGTTCTGGGCAACAATGCTTGATCACTGAGGGCTGAGACTGCGTAGTGCAGCTCAGTGGAGGTCCGACTGATGGAGGGTGGTCTGGTTGACAGATATTCGAAAAAAAATAAAAATAAAATAAATAAATAAATAAATAAAATAAAATAAATAAATAAATAAAAATAAAAATAAAATAAATAAATAAATAAAAATAAATAAATAATAATAATAATAATATGGCTAAGTGCGTGAGCGAGTGAACTCGTGTATACATGACCTTGCGAACACACACTGAACATGACTCGACGACAAGACAATGCAAGTAGGCAAGCTGATAGCTTCTACGCAATTTTTGGGAGGAGTGCAGCCCTGGGTCACTGCCCTAGTCAAATTCTTCGGTTGACCGATGGGAGGCTTGATGGATAGGCTTGCGGGAAGCGTAGATTGAGATAAGTTCTTAGTAAACTTTTTGTTCTGGGTGACAGTTAGCCGGGTTGATTCCAAAATTGTGTAGTGCAGACTGCCTGGAGGGCGGCCTCAATCTCTGCGCAGTTATGGGTAACATTGCTTGGTCACTAAAGGCTAAGATTGCGTAGTGCAGCTCAGTGGAGGTCTAACTGATGGAGGGTGGTCCGGTTGACATATTTTCGGAAAAATGGCTAAGTGTGTGAGCGAGTAAACTCGTGTATACATGACCTTGCAAACAAACACTCAACATGACTCGACGACAAGACACCTAAAACCAACAAGACAACATGTCTTAGTGCGACTGACTGCAGGACTATCTAATGGTGAAAGCGACAAGTGCGACACTTCGGATAGACCTTCAGACGACCGTGATGACACTTGCGCGACAATGCTTACAACATCGTGTGTAAGTGTGATAGGTGTTTACATAGTGAACCCAACTCATACACAAACCTTCAACATCACTAGAACAAGGTCGCAAGCATGACATAGTAATGAACATGTTGAAGATGACAGTTGGTCAAACAAGCAAAAAGGAAGCAAGACATATAGAGGAAACACATAAAGTGACTTTTGTGTTTGTGCACATGCATGTTAATGAAGGCATGATGATATGACATTGACAAGCATCCCTACAAACTCAACCAAGAGGTGTACTTTGAAAGGTGTTCTTTACTTACCATACTTATGCTTAAGATGATCATGCATCCGATCGAGTTTGCATGCGGTATTAACCTTTACCATCACTTAGTCTTCTTGGTCCTTCTCCTCAACTCCTTGGGAGTGATCTCAGCATGTCACCTTTTCTTGTTGTCACTGGGAGCTAGAACAACGTTGTTTCAACGGGTAGTGACTGCTGCTGGAATGGGACCCTAGGAGGCCCATCTACATAGTTTCTGCATGCAAGATAGATAGGGTAGCTTGGACAACACTGTGCAGTTTTGATGCATAGGACATTGTTGCGGGATGGGGGTCCTGGGAGGACACCTCTGCATAATTTCTGAGTGTAAGTGCAGCATAGGCAATTGGGAGGAAATATTGCGCAATTTCTAATGACAGTGGATTTTGGCAGGGGGAAGGACACTGGAGGAAACCACTGCCCAGTTTTGGATGCTAAGGGATGTTGGGGTCTCTGTGCATTGCGAAGTTTCAATAGGCAAGGGAGGAAGCTTGATGGTTTAAGAAGAAAAGTGCACAGTTTTGGGAAGCTGGATGAGGCTAGGTTGTTCGAGAAATTGGCTAAGTGTGAGATCAATGAAACAGATGTAAACAATGATAGGACTCGACTATGATCGCACACGAACACTTAGTGATACAACATAGACCATCTAGAATGTATAAGACATACTTGAGGCTTGGCTCACTTCAATCAATATATTTCTCGATTGCATTGCTTATGGATCTTACTGATTCACCTCCCCAACAATGTAGAGGAAGGTGGGGAAGGCACACCCAAACCGTAACTACACTAGGGATGTCGAGCTCAAGATCAAAGTCTGGAGTCCATAGATTCAAATAAAGTCCTCTTAAATCCATGAAGTATGGTCCATTCCTAAAGATCAGGTCAAGGTCTTCTTTGGATTCAAAGTAAAAAGGTAAAATATCCTCTTCCACAAAAGCATATCGATATTTGCCATTGTATTTTCAGGGTCCAGTTGCGCTCTATCCATTTTTCCATTATTTTTAGTGAGGGTCGGAGTCCCATAAATTGTCTAACTAATCCTCACTTTGCAAGAGAGAGCGTTGCTTTGCATGGAATGGTGGGAGGCAAATATATCTCAGGGATTGAGTCCAACCTCTTGACGAACTTGGAAATTGAAGGGTGCTCTTGGGGTGGTCCAAGCAAGGAGATGAGGTTCAAGAATGCACGAGTAGCCAGATCGGGAGATGACGGGGGAGGAGGGGATCGCCCCCCTTCAGATCAATCTTCAAAGGGGTCATCGGACCAATCTAAAGTAGAGATCAAGGGCATGGTTCAGTGCAACAATTGCTGTAGGGCAGAGCATGAAACTATTACTCTCTTCATTTTTTTACTTTAAATATATAATTATATGATGAATTAAAATGGGTTAAAAACCATGTTTAAATGAATAAAGAAAATGAGTAAATTCCATGTTGTTCCACTATAGAAATTGTGCAACGCAAATCTTGGATGAAATTTGTACAAGGTCTTTAAGAGAATATAAGAGAGGTATGAGCTTAATGATATACATAGAGGGTCATAGTTAAGTTGAGAAACAAAGATGGTTAAAAGATCTCCTTTTAGGAACTTGATAGCAGTTGTATTGCAATAGGACACTAGTATAAATTAAAGACCAAAAAGAGTCTTACAAAAGAACAAGGGCGAAAAAAAATGTAAGAATTTAATAGGAGTTGACCTTATGATACAATTTAGTGATTAAGGGAAGATCTAACCATTACAAAGAGAAAATTAGTCAATAAACAAGCAAGTAACAAAGTATTTAATTATAAACTTTTGAAGTACCAATGGAGTACTGAAATCTATACAATGAGATTTATTTTTTTCTTAGTGTGTTTGTGGGGTCCATTACACACATTCCATAGGCTGGTAGGCTTAAAACATTGATTAAGCACCTTAATTAAAAGGATACTTATTTTATCCTACGCATACCATCCATCAGATTTTTACATAGAAAAACATTATTTCAAAGGTGTTGGTTATTTCATCAATTCATTATAATATTTAATAAATTACCATTGCTTCCACTGTGCAACTTGCAATCTAGTTAAACTTGTTTAGAGGGCTATGAATAGTAATTAACTAAGCATGAACACACAAGATTTCATAACTATAGAAGAAGAGTTGTAATTCGTCTATCAAATATTACTAATTCTCTTAACAAACTAATCTAATATAGTCAAAAGTCATTGTTGTCAACTAAGAGAGCAGAAATGCACAATTTCTCATATCAATCATGAACTACATATCGAACAACACAATCATACATTCATTAAAATAATGGACACACAATACTTAATACAAATCATAAACATGGCATTGAACAACATTAATCATCATTCAAATATACAAATGTAATATACTTATTTGTATATCTTAAATTAGTTGGAAACTAAAGGAGGGACTTCCACTCTCCACCCAACCATAGGCCATCTATATTGCAATTTTATTATAGTTATTCACCCTCGAGCCAGATCTAATGTCTGAGGAATGCTTGCTTAGGGAATTGGTCTATCAACTACCCTCTAATAGCAAACACCAACGTGGTTTATCAATTGTACCTACAATAAGCAGCATAGTGGTTTATCAATTGTTCCTAGTAGTAATCACCATAGTGACTCACTCTTTCCATTAAGTTCATTCACATGGATTCTCCCAAGGTTTAGATGGGGTATTGCTTAGTCTAGGAGTTGCAATCCATTGTCTAGGTGGTTTATCAACTATCTTTTCATATCAAACACTGCAAGGGTCTGATCTCCACTGTCTAGGTGTTTATCAACTATATTTTCATAGCAAACACCATAAGGGTCTGATGTCCATTGTCTAGGTGGTTTATCAGGTACTCAACCAACACCAAAATTACCCAAAATTCCCTGTCCAGGTGGTTTATCTGCTATATAATAATCACCATAGTGATTCAATCATCCACTGAGCCTCCCACTAACCACAAAAGCTTAAACAACACAATCTAGTGGCCTCACACATAGTTCATTGGGAATTCACCCAAAATTCACATGGGTTTAACTCATGCACAACGCTTTGAATACCAGCCCATACACCACTTTGTCTTCTACGACAAATTCCCAACAAATCTCACATGCTCTTGTGAAAAAATAATGCATTTAGAAGGGAGAAAATATCTGTCGAGGAGAAAGCTTGAGACCCAAGAGACCAACTTGTGAGAGCCTGTCCAGTGAGAGCCCACAAAAGACTAACAAACCAACCACTAAAATCAACTAGCAAGAACCCGTTCTCTTCAATTGTGCACTCATATATTTACTCCCAATGTCCCTTCGTGCCTTTGGGAGACTCTTGCCTATCTCCTTGATGTGTTAGGGGAGAGGCATCATCTCTTCCCTCCACCACCTCCAGTCACATCTCATAAGTTGATTGTCAACAAGTAGCTCACCTCCAATCGCATCTTATAAATTAGTTGTTAGTAAGTAGCTCACCCAAGTCTACAACTTATGGTTCATTAACTTCAACATTTAAGCTCAAGGTTGGTCTCATAGCTTCTTGGCAAGCAAACTCTGTTAGACATTGGGATCCAAAAGGTTGTCCTCTCCTTTAGTTGACAATTAGATTTAAATGTTTAAATTACATTATATTAGCTAGCTGTGGCACTTGTGCCCACGCTAACTTTGCAGTCACAACACATTATATCAGCCGATCGTGGCTACTATGTCCACACTAGCATTACAATCACTTTATAAACATCGGAGTTAAATGAAAGGTCTATTACAAAAACCCAATTACATGACTAACTCCATTGGTATAACTAGAACAATAGTGGTGCTTGTACATATTAATTATTGGCATGGATGAGGAGGCATGTGCATTATTAAACAAAGTGAGGAAAAAATTAGTAAACCAAATTGGAAAATTTTAAGAGTTAACTATTTAATCCAAATGTCAATGTTTCTTGAGATCTTTGCATGCGATCAACGATATATATGTTATACAATCTCCGAATTACAAGACATTATTGCTAAATTGTATTGCACTATTGGTGAGGAACATATGATATTTGGTAAATTTTTATTTTTTATTTTTTTAATGGAAAATGTGTGTTAGTAGGGTGGTTGTACCTTTAGAAAGGTTTGTCCTGTAAAACTTGGTTGGAAAAGCCATTTGAAACTCTCACCTAACATTTTTACTTTGCAATTGCATCCTTTTTTTTTTTTTTTTTTTTTTTTTTTTTTTTTTTTTTTTTTTTTTTTTTTTACAGTGGAATCGGCAACAAGGGCAGCCTCGCGACTCGTGTTACACGGGGTCGATTCTGATCGCTACCTCTATAACCATTGGGAACTACGCCCGCCCCTCTATATAGCTCCAGGGTAAGTCCGGGGGATTTGAACTCGTGACCTTCAGTACGGAGCCCGCTTTTCTAACGAACTGCACCGCATTGTGATTACCAACTCGCCTACCCCGTGGGGCTCTTTGCAATTGCATCCTTGCTAAGCTAAACATGAATGTAAATATTACTTGAGGAGCACACTTCATGACTCTCCTTTGCATATTCTCACTCATATAAACACTCTTGATAATGTCCTCCTCATTTTTGTTGATTCCCTTCTTTGTCATCTCAATTTCTACGAATCTTCACTTCTTTTATGGAATTCCACAAACTATGGTGGGATTCACAACAAAATAACAACAGAAGCAACATGGTTTGAAGCCCAATATGGAGGAGTAGCGGTTTTATTCTAACTTTGGTCCTCATATGCTACGTAATTGGAGAGCTAAGATCAATGCCTTGGATTATGAACAAATGCTAATTCAAATGATATTCATTGGAGGGTTTGAAGGCACCAAACATATAAGTGGACTCTTGAATTCAATTTTGAGTTCTTTATTGTTTGCTTAAAACATGCGGATGTATGATGAAGTGTATGCTCGTGGTTAGAATGTGAGAGCATTTTTGTTAGCTACTATGGAAAAATCACTAACTTCATGCACTACACATTGTTTTGTGCTCGGGAAGGATTTTCACGCATGACTACTTGTAGTTGGAAAAGGTGAAAATCACATGTGTTTTTCATGCATGAATTTTTGTAGTTGGAAAAGGTGAAAATCACACGTGTGGACATATTAGGAAAGAGTTGATTTGAACCTCCACAAGGTAACTATTGACATGATGGCAACGAAGCCAAATGCTCATCTATGAGTCCCCTTCAATAATGGATTGAGTTTTCCTTGTTTGTGGTGATCAAGTGGAAATAGATAGTCCAATTTGCTAAGAAATTCCTCCTTGTTAGACAATGGATGAGAAATTGTGCCATGATAATAGATAACTCCATAGTTGAGGCAGTCATTTGTAAGGTCCATGGTACCCCATGACACCTTAGGTGCCCATAAAGGCGATGGTGTACTTAATCATCTTCTTCTGCAAAGATCTTCCACATGCATTATCCCATGACATAATGTTAGTGCTCTTGCGTGCCTCAACAACTTCTCCCTTCAATTATCATTCTACATGCTTTTTCTCAACGACATTAAAAACAAGCAAGCTACAAAATAAATCTAAGTTGCTTTAAACTTGTTATAGGAGGATAGTATTAATCATTATTATAAAGCATGAATAGTCAAGGAATATCTTTGAGAATTGCTAGAAGGGGTAATGGGGTAGGGAAGGGCAAGATCCTCTTGTCCAAGTTAATACTTTTAAAACAGTAGTTGATATGCTTCATGCTTCACACAAACCCCCATCATGACGCTTTAAGTTCCATCATTTAGCAGGTTAGAAATTGCCGCTAATTCGAGAAGACTTGTAAAACATATCAATAATTTTGACTACATGGCGAGAAGGTCGCCTTCATTTCGGGGGATATAAAGCCTCTCACACGAGCACAAGTAATGCCAACCATATTCAAATTATTAGATTCAGATATCAATGTTTATGGTTTTATGTCTCATCCTCAGGGGTAATAGATGGATCTACCATTTGAATTATGACGTCTTCTTGTTTTTACACCAAGTAACTTCATTAAAAGATACAAAAAAAAAACACTTATGAGTTTATTTACAAAGTTCATATATATGTTCAAAAATATGAGAAGACCATAGACAAAATGATGAAAGCTGTTCATATACCAATCTTACAAATTATATATAATTATGATCACCATGCCAAATAAGAGGGATGATAACATGATTCTAAAGGTGTAATTGAAGATAAACCACTTATAAATTATATAGAAAATTGTGATCACCCTCTCAAATAAGAGGGATGATAACATAGTGTAATTGAAGATAAACCAACATAAAAAAAAGATAAGAGAAGTAATATTATGTACCACTAATAAATTACTTAAAAAAAGAAAAAAGAAAAAGAAAACTTGAGGTCTAATAAACTACCATAAAAACAGGATTGGAGTATGCCTTAAAACTGCTTCTTTTTGGCTAAGAGCTCGTCTTCCTCGGACGTAAGGAAACAAGCTCGTTTTCTTCGGATGTAAGGAAACCGGTTAACGACCCAAGACCCAGAGGCCTCTGGTAGGAGTGAAAGTCTGCACCCTTACGGACCACCAACAAGATATTCCAGGTGGCGTGGTTTTCCTTGAATAATGGTGATGAGTCAGCCTGCATTCGCGATTAACAGCTAGAGATTGTCCTCACTAGTTGTTTGATAACTAAATTATGATAGGCGCGATTAACAGCTAGAGATTGTCCTCACTAGTTGTTTGATAACTAAATTATAATAAGTTTTCCACCTGTAAAAAAACTACCATAAAATAAAACTTAAAATCTTCCATGTAAAACCGACCGAGGAAACAAAAACCAAACCATTAGTATGGAGGCAACAACTTAGTCCTCTTTTGGGTTGTTTCTATAGCTAAATAAACTGGTTTCGACCAACGACTCAATTTGTGTAAGAGGACCTCGAGGCTTGGGTCATACCACACAAGAATGTGGAGAGGTTATAAATCTTTTGGAAAACCATACCCTAAAAAAATTATGATAGAATCGATATTCCGGCTACTTGGAGACTCAGTCTGGGCGGGCAGATTCAGCTGCACACAACGAAAAACTATTCGAATTTGTAAATCCAAGTTAAACTCAAATTTCTATGGAAGAAAACCGTGCAAACAATGACGCAGAGGAGCTGGAAGAAAACCGTGCAAACAGGGACGCAGAGGAGCTGGAAGAAAACCGTGCAAACAGGGACGCAGAGGAGCCTTCACATGACGCTGAGGATGGTTCTTCAATGCCACAAGAAGAAGAGCAAGATGGAGCAGAAGGGCGGGTGGAGGAGGATGGAAGTGGTCCTCCTCGTGTGTCAAAAAGCGCGAAGAAGAAGCTGATGAAGCTCCAGCGATACGAAGCGAAAAAGGCCCACCGGAAGGCAATCGCCAAACAGAATAAGCAGGAGCACATGGAGAGGAAGAGGCAAGAGTGGGCCGATAAACTGGCCGCGCTTCCAGAGGACGAGAGATCGAGCCTCGTTCAGGCCAAATTGGATACCAGGAAGGAGAGGATGGCCGAGAGGAACCAAGAGCGGGAACATACCAAGGAAAAACTCAGAAACGCTATGCAACATGGACAGAATATCGTGGTTGATCTCGAGTTCTGTGAGCTCATGAATCCCAACGAGATTAACAGCCTCGTTCAGCAGGTATGGTATAGGGTTTAATCACTTCTCAGGGTTTTGATTTATTGGCTATTTAGATATATATAGTGTTGGCTATTTTAAGTTCAGTGTGTAGGCTCCCTTGGTTGCCTCTTTTGGTAACTCACATTTGAAAATGCGCCCCAACTTTAAGACAAAAATAAAATTATTCTTAAGGTTCTGCAAATTAATGACATTTTAGTTAGCTAAACATGTTACTTCACTGTACAACTAGGTTCGTTATGCAGTCTGATACGCTCTCACTGCAGCCTAGCACTATAAAATGGTTGTATTATATCACAAAGTTGTAGTTATCTTTCTCTCTTTTTTTTTTTTTTTAAATGTATTTTTTGTTTGTAGTTGTTCAGGAGTCACCCAAAAACACGCCTAGCTGCATATAAGGCTAGGGGCCAGGTCTAAGAGGTCAACCATTCTGTCAAAACAATCACCTTGTGCTTGCACCTGGTTTCATTCTTTTTTTTGAAACTCATGCTCATCCTGGTGAGGCAGATCACAGTGTGAATGGAACGGAGGTAGACAGTTTAATCATCTGTTGGCATTAAAGATGCAGTATATACTAAACAGTCCTATAACTTATTATAATTACTTCTGAATTAAATTACATCTTTTTGTAAAAAGCTCTGCCTCTTTAAAGTGTTGCGAACGGTGTGCTATAACCACGGGCATTGCTATTGTGTAAGCTGGTGATAATATTGCTGCCAAGAAATATTGCGATGATTTCAGGAAAATCACTTCTTTTGAATGAGTAGCGAGTCAATGGAAAATATATCTGATGCTGTGCACAGTCCACTTTATAACCAGAGAATTGACTTTTTTCAACGTATCTTCAAAAAGGAGTGAAGGGGTTTGAGAGCAAAGTAGGTCTTCACCATTTTTCTTTGAGTGAAAGACCAATAATATAGTGATTTCGTTGCCATCAAAAGTTTAGTATTAAGTGGCAATTGGTTCTTATCAATGGTTTATATATTTACAGGTATGCGTAAGAACTTCAACTTGTTTTTTTTTTCTTCTGAGATTTTTGATAGGTTTTGCAATGTCCATTAGTTTTCCTTCTTCTTATTGATTTTTAGTGGGAGATCTGCCATTTATATATATATATATATATATATATATAGAAATCCATGCACCCCAGGTCTAGTCTATGTTTTGTCAGTGTCACAAAATAGAAACCACAAACACACTGAAATGCCTAACTTTAAAACAACTTGCATAACGGAAAATACACCAGCAATTAGATCATGCAGAGTATACAGAATTTAATACTCAATTTAATTTCTTATTATTCCTTTAACAAGAAATACAAGGGCTTCTTTATAATTTTAGATAACAATGGTATGTTCTATGCTTAGCACAATTTACTTCAATGTTCTTTTAGCAACCCAATGACAATTTCCAATTATTTTCAGTAGCAATCACATTAACTTAATCACATTGATAGTAAATGCAGATAGAACATAAAAACATATGCAGAAGACAAGCCAAGACAAGAGGACACCAGATTTGGCGGATGCCAGGGAAAAACCCCAATGTGGGGAAAACCCTTTGATCAAATCTTCTTATTATTATTCAATAGTTTAGCAGAGAGAGAGAGTACAAAAATCAAATTCACTTGCCCAATACACAGTCAAATCAGCCCTGTCAAATTCTGCAGTCAACTGTAGTCAAACTTCAGCCCTAACCAGAAAGTCAATGCTGGTCAAAACAGCAACAAAACTTCACCAATGCAGCTCAGTCTTCCTTGGTCAAACTCAGCCTGAACAGGAGGTCAAATGCAGCCCAAAATAGCTCGGTCAAAGCCTCAAAGGAGAGAGAAAATCTGTTGTGATTTTCTGCGGTCAAAACAAAAGTCAACCTGAAGTCAATGCTGGTCAATATGCTCAGAAAATCTCGGTTTCTGTGCCCAGAAATGCGGCCTAAGGAGATTGAACTTCTGCGCTTAAAAACATAGTCAAACTTGGTCAATAAGCCATTGGTCAAAGCTGTCCTGAAACTCTGAAATTTTTAGCCTGCAATATGACCCAAAAATTCGTCCTTCATCCACACATGTGTGAGAGAGAGAGATGATCCCCAAGCTGTACGAACCAATCTGATTAGGAGAGAGAAGAATTGATGAGTGAGTGATGTCCAAATGAGGTGAGAGGTCACTCCTATTTATACAATTCGTTGAGGGTGAAAGGACACATCTATTGGGCTTCTTGAGCTTACATTAAGCTGAGGTCGACCTTAACAATTTGTGCATGAGAGAGAATAAATTCAAAATCTCACTTTTGCTTGTCCAAATGAGATGATCTTTATATCAAACATGGACCTCTTGAAAAGAGGAATCCAATACAATAATCATCTCCATCATATGAGCTGTCCCAAGGTGGAATTTGGCCCTAGATGCCAATTTTAACACTCCCTTTCAACTAGAGAGAATTCCTCCTGCCAATTCATCTGTCATCATCATGGCATCCTGTCATCATGTACCATCTTTGTCATCACAGCTCTGCTGAACCATGAAGTAATAATGAAAAATAAGTGATTGAGAGTGGGCCACAAGACCTTACCACTCTCCACTGACACAAGTCAATCCTTGATCCTAGATCAAGTTGTTGAAAACCATGCATCCTAGTCATAGGGAGTACGGTAGTACACTATGCGTCCATCGATAGTGTTATTGTCCCTAACCACTTTTCCCAATTCATTGGCCAAATGAGAGGTACTTCCCATGAGTCCCGAACTCCATGGGTAGGATGTATGCTGGGGTGTCAACAGGAGAAGGTGAACCTCATCCTGCTCATATGCCATAGGAGAAGGTGAACCACTCATCCTATGCATATGTCAATCGTAGGGGAAGGTGAACCACTCAACCTACACACATGTCAACCATGATGGAGTATCACCAGGGAAGGTGAACCACTCACCCTGTACATAGCGCACCACTAGGGAAGGTGAACCACTCACCCTATGGTTGCTCATAGCTCCAAGAAGTACCCCAAGCCCCCAAGAGCTCCCAGAGCTCAGTGTCCAACTCATATGGGACCCTCATAGGAGGGTCGTTCCACGACTCCAAGTCTCTCTCGGAAGGTTAAGAATTTGACCTTCCCAAAGGCTTTGTGAGAATGTCTGTGACCTGCTCATCCGTTCTAATGTGTTGGAGCCTTATTGCTCCTTGTTGTACCATATCCCGGATAAAGTGGTACTTGATATCAATGTGCTTGGAGCGGTCGTGGAACACGAGATTCTCTGATAGGCGAATCCCACTCTAGTTGTCGCAAAAGATCACGGTGGTATCCAGCACATGCTCAAATAGCTCACTGAAGAGCTTCCTCAACCAAACAACTTCACAACAGGCCATACTCGCAGCAATGTATTCGGCCTCGGCAGTGCTTAAAGCAACCGATTTCTGCTTCCTGCTCATCCAAGATATAGAAGCAGACCCCAAAGAGAAGCAACACCCAGACGTGCTCTTACGATCCACCACACTGCTAGCCCAGTCAACATCTGAATATCCATGTAGTCTCAAATTCTCGACAGTGTATCTCAGTCCATAGTGGATTGTGCCCCGGAGATATCTCAAGAGATTCTTAGCAGCAATCCAATGAATGTGATGAGGCTTGACCATAAATTGACTCAACATGTTCACAACGAAGCATATGTCAGGATGGGAGTTGACCAAGAACATCAGGGCCCCCACAAGTTGACGATACTCAGAAGGGTTCGCTAATCCAGGCCCAACAACACTTCCACATAGCTTCTTGAAGTTGAGTTCCATCGAAGTAGACACAAATTTGCAATCCACCATCCCACATCTCTCAAGCAGCTTCACAATGTATTTTCCTTAAGAAAGGAAAATTTCACTTGGCTTTTGCCAGACCTCCAGCCCTAGGAAATAATGCATCAGTCCTAGGTCCTTCATCTTGAATTCGGAAGCCAACTCCCTCTTGCATTGATGAATGAGAGGGTCATCACCTGTTAGAAAGAGATCATCCACATAAAGGACCAGAATGAGAGGCCTGTCCTTTTCAACCTTGAAGTATAGGTTCGGGTCAGCTTCACTCCTTGTAAATCCCAGCTTCATAAGATAGTTATCTATCCTCTCATACCAAGCCCTGGGGGCTTGCTTCAACCCATAGAGGGCTTTCTTCAACCTGCATACATGTGTCTTACGATCTTGAACTTCGAACCCCTCGAGTTGTTCTACATAGACTTCCTCCTTAAGTGAGCCATGCAAGAAGGCAGTTTTGACATCCATTTGGTCAAATGGATAGTGATATATTAGGTAACCGGTGCAGATATCTCATCATAGTCCACTACTTCCTTTTGAGAGAAGCCTTGAATAACGAACTTGGCCTTGAGCTTTTCAATACTCCCATCAACTCCATGTTTGATTTTGTAAAGCCATTTTGAAATGACAACTAACTTGTCTTTGGGTCTAGGAACCACATCCCAGACATCATTCTTCATGATCGACTCATATTCCTCATTCATCGCATCCTTCCAAACTTGGTGCTTCACAGCTTCTTCGAATGTACATGGCTCAGATTGTACAATGGTACTCATGGCAGCTAAGTACCCTTGGTACCTGTTCGGCTTCTTGCTTTCACGAAATGTTCCCCTTGGTGCAACATGTCTCTCGGCATCTTCAAGAGTATCTTTGAGCCACAAAGGTCTTTTTCTTGAAGTAGAGGGCTCACTAGGAGGTGGATCAATGGGATCCATCGGACCTTCAACATCGGGCATTGAATCATCTGTCGGAGATTCATCCTGCTTTCCTGCATCATCATCATTGTCCTTCCTAGGGATAGGAAGATCTCAAACTTTCCTAAGGGCAAAATCTTCATCGAAAGTGAAATCAAGACTAATTTCCACTTCTCTTTAACCATGCACATAGATTCTATAGGCCTTTGAAGTTTCACTATTGCCCACAAACGTTCCTTTCTTCCCATATGCATCTAGCTTGTTTCTTTTCTCTCTTCGGCACATGAAAATATACGGGACAACCAAAAATTCTAAAATGAGAAACATCAGGTTTCTTATTTGTGAAAACTTCTTCGGGTGTCTTGAAGCCAATGCTTGATGCAGGCATCTATTTTGAACATACACAGTGGTGTTGGCAACTTCTCCCCATAAGAACTTCGGTAGACCTTAGTCATGAAGTATGGCATGAGTGGCTTCTATGATAGTTCGATTCTTCCTTTCGACAACACCATTTTGCTTAGGAGTATATGCAGTAGTGGTCTCCCTCTTAATGCAAGCTTCTCTATAATAGTCATTGAATTCATTTGACTCATATTCGGTTCCATTATCGGTCCTCAATATTTTGATCTTCTTCCTTGTTTGATTCTCGACCAAGGCTTTGAAAGAGTGAAACCATTTGAACACTTCGTCCTTCTTCTTTAAGAAATAGATCCATATTTTGCGAGAGAAGTCATCCCGCATAGTACAAATATCCACCCAAAGATGTCACGGGCAACATACTTGATACATCAGAATGGACCAATTGAAGAATATCGGTGGTTTGAGTTTCACTTGAGGGGAATGGTTCCCTTGTATGTTTTCCAGCTGCACAACCTAGACAAACTCCTTCATTATCTAAGTTGAATTCGGGCATACCTGTGACCGTCTTCCTTCCATTAGTTAAGGCTTTGTAATGAAGGTGAGCAAACCTTCGATGCCATAATTTAGATCGAAGAGAAGTATCGCAAGTCATTGCTCCCAACGGACTTCCTCCAACCTGATAGAGACCTTCAACCCTAAATCCAAGTGTGAATGCATCTTTCGGGTTCTTTTGCCAAACACAAACCTTCCCATCAACAAATGTCACCTTGAAGCCTTTATCTTCCATCGCAGAAATAGAGACTAGATTCTTTTTTAGATCAATACTTCTTGTAAATGAAGGGTTTGACGTTGATTTAAGTGAAGAGTAACAGTCCCAATTCCTTTTATGGGATAAGTGGCATTATCCCCAAGTATAATCTCCATATTCGTCTTCTTTTAAATCAAGTTTGAGAGAGCCTCTTTGTACCCAGTGAAGTGCTTTGAGGTACCACTATCAATCAACCAATGATCTGATGTATCCGGAGGAGAGGCAGTGGTGAGGGCAGAAATAAGATAAAATTCTTTTTGCTTTTCACCAACATTAGTTTCTTCATATGTGGAGTTTCTTGACTTCTTGGGAGGACGACCATTTCTATATCGAGTAGCGGGAGCATTCCTCTTTCCTTTGTTGTTGAACCTGTTGTTCCTGTGATTGCCATTGCCTTTGCAGTTGTTATTGTTGTCATCATCTATTGGAGTATCCTTCTTGTGAGGACACTCTCTAGCAAAGTGGCCAAACATGTTGCAATTGAAGCATCTTCCTTTTCTTCCTTCTTTGAATCCCGTCTTGAACCCTTGACTTTGTCTTCTTGGACCAACATTTTTCTTCCTTTTAGCATGAGTGGAGAAGGCAGTAGGATTGTTTCCATTTGAGGGCTTTTCTCTTTCCATCATCGTAATTTCTTCTGGAGTGCATCTAGCCAATAATTTATCAACTCTCGGAATCCTGTCATTATTGAGGATGGTATTGTTAAACACATCCCATTCTCTTGTAAGGCCTCCAAGTGCAATAAGAGTGAGCTCCCTGTCACCAACATTCTTGATTTCGGTAATCCTCATGAAGTAGGATTGAATGGATTCTTCTTTATCCATCTTGATGTCTTTCAACTTGTTCTTAAGAAATAGGACTTGATTTGCATTATTTACTTTGAACATCCCAACCAGCTTGTCATACATCTCCTTAGATGTTTCCAAATCAGAAATATAGGCAACCAAAGGCTTGTGAATAGAATCAACAATAATTTTCTTAGCTTTAACCTCACCTTTCTTGTACTTTGTTTGTGTAGCTGCAGATGCATTTGAAGGAGGCTCCACTACTCTTCCTTTGACATAGTCCATGGCATCATTTTCTTCCAAAGTCAAATCTAGAGACATCTTCCATGCATGATAGTCGGATTTGTCCTTAAGCTTGTCCTCGGATTTGAAGTAAGATGTAGTCGTCATTGGGACTAGTTCCAAGTCCTGTCCAACAACTTCCCTTAGTGATTGCTTTTCCTCACTCTTGCTTGGGCTTTGTCTTCACTTGAGTTCTGATACCATGTTAATTTTAAATAACAATGGTATGTTTAATGCTTAGCACAATTTACTTCAATGTTCCTTTAGCGACCCAATGACAATTTCCAATTATTTTCAGTAGCTATCCCATTAACTTAATCACATTGATAGTAAATGTAGATAGAACTTAAAAACATATGCAGAAGACAAGCCAAAACAAGAGGAAACCATATTTGGTGGATGCCAGGGAAAAAACCCAATGTGGGGAAACCCTTTGATCAAATCTTCTTATTATTATTCAATAGTTGAACAGAGAGGGTACAAAAATCAAATTCAGTTGGCCAATACACAGTCAAATCAACCTTGTCAAATTCTGCAGTCAACTGTAGTCAAACTTCAACCCTAACTAGAAAGTCAACGCTAGTCAAAACAACAACAAAATTTCACTAATGCAGCTTGGCCTTTCTTGGTCAAACTCGGCCTGAACAAGAGGTGAAATGCAGCCCAAAACAACTCAGTCAAAGGAGAGAGAAAATCTGTTGTGATTTTATGCGGTCAAAATAGAAGTCAACCTGAAGTCAACGCTAGTCAATATGCTCAGAAAATCTCGGTTTCTGTGCCCAGAAATGCGGCATAAGGAGATCAAACTTCTGCCCTCAAAAACATAGTGAAACTTGGTCAATAACCCTCTGGTCAATGCTGTCCTGAAACTCTGAAATTTCCGGCCTGCAATCTGACCCAGAAAGTCATCCTTCATCTACACGTGTGAGAGATAGATGATCGCTTAGCTGTACGAACCAACCTGATTAGGAGAGAGAAGAATTGATGAGTGAGTGATGTCCAAATGAGGTGAGAGGCCACTCCTATTTATACAATTTGTTGAGGGTGAAAGGACACATCTATTGGGCTTCTTGAGCCTACATTAAGCTGAGGCCGACCTTAACAATTTGTGCATGAGAGGGAATAAATTCAAAATCTCACTTTTGCTTGTCCGAATGAGATGATCTTTATATCAAACTTGGACCTCTCGAAAGGAGGAATCCAATGCAATAATCATCTCCATCATATGAGTTGTCCCAAGGTGGAATTTGGCCCTAGATGCCAATTTTAACACTTTTGTACTAGGGAAAGTGGCCCTATATAATCCTTGTACAATACCAAAAACATAAGAATAAACAAACCTGCGTTTGCCTGGGTTGAGGGTGAGTTCTTCCAGCACGCAACTGCCCTACAAAATGCTTCCTTTTTAGCTGTTGTCCATCCTTGAATGGCCACCATATGCCATCGGTACCTCCTTTACCTTGCTGCAGTGCTTTCCTAGCCCTCTCAAACTCTTGGTTGACTTGTAATCTGCCCTACAGGTCTGTGGCCCTCCTTTGCCAACATGCGAAATCTAGGGTTTCTGGGCTAATTCCAGGGTCGACAATTGTAGGCCGAAGATGCAGATCTGAAGTGAAGGCCAAGACCTATCTGGAGCAGACTTGAAGAAGGTTTGTCTCTGTTGCCCTTGGAAGATTTCATCTCGCTAAAAGGAGATCTTGTTGAGGGGCTGACTTGGTGCTTGAAAGGATTTTTGGCCTTGGTTTATAGGTCTTGGAAGTCTCATTTTGAACTGATTCTATAAGGAGAGAAGTATTCTTTATGGGTTTTCCCCTTGGAGGGGTTTGGCCTTGGCTTGGAGCCTATATCTTGTATACTGTCTCTTTGTGATCTTCATTGTTTTGGTAATTGCTTGATGAACAAGGAATAAAAAGTAATAAAAGGCCAACTAACATCACAAGTAATTATCAAGTAAGGAAATTGTTAATTTTAGACAACAATGGTATGTTCTATGCTTTAGAGCAATTTTACTTCAATTTCTTTATTAGCCCAATATCAATATTCATATTAGCAATCACATCAACATGATAGTAAAATGCAGATAGAACATAAACATAAACAGTAGACGGCAAGCCAAGACAAGAGGATACAAGATGTGGCACCAGTCAGGGACAAACCCCAATGTGGGGAAACCCTTGATCAAATCTTCTTTTAGTCTTCAATAGTTCAGCAAAGAGAGATAATACAATTTACAAATCTGATAATTTATAACAGCAGTAAAAGAACCCTAAACATAAAAGTCAACCCTGGTCAACAGGGCAAATTTGACCCTTTGCAAATCGGTCAACTTCGGCCTCCAAACAACAAGATAAAACAACTCTCAAAACGGTCAAATTCAGCCCAATCAAAGTTTGGTTAAACAGCCCATCTGCAGTCTGCACTAGCTGCAGTCAACGCTGGTCAATAGTCAACGTTTAGCCTCGATTTTTGTGCCCAGGAATGCGGCTTGCCCAAACAGAGATAGCCCTCACAAAAACGCAGTCAAAGGAGGTCAACGCATGCTGGTCAATGCTTGGTCAAACTATCCAAAAATTCAGTCTCCTGAAATTTCAGATGTGTGGAGAGAGAGAGGCTCAGAACCTGTACCCAATCAATGAGGAGAGAGAGAGAGAGAGAAATGTGAAGATGAGTGTGCCCAAATGAGGCTAAGTCACCTTCTATTTATATGCAACGTTGAGGATGAATAGATGTGACTGTTGGGCTTTTGAGCCTACATAAGTTTGCTGGCCGACCTTGACAATTTGACCATAATCAAAATAAATTCATAACTTCATTTGTACATGTCAGAATCGGATGATCTTTAGATCAATCCTACACCTCTTGGAGAGAAGAATCCAAGAAAAATATCAGCGGTCATAAATAAGATGACCCATGTGGAGTTTGGCCCTAGTTGCCAATTTTAACACTCCCTTTCAACTAGGGATAACTTCATCTGCTAATCCATTTGCCAATTTGTACTATCTCTGCCTTTAATGCACTGCTCTGCACTGCTCTACTCTGCTGAACTATGAAGAAGAAGAAGTGATCGAGAATGTATCATACCATTCTCTACTAATGCGAAGTCAGTCCCAATCAAAGGAGAGTGTGTCATACCACTCTTACTGACCCGAAGTCAATTCTAATCAAAAGAGAGTGTCTCATACCACTCTTATTGACCCGAAGTCAGTTCCAATCAAAAGTGAGTGTCTCATACCACTCTTATTGACCCGAAGTCAGTTCCAATTGATCTTAGATCAATATCGGTCATCCTAGCATAGGGAGTACAATAGTACACAATGCGTCCATCGGTAGTACTATGGTCGCTATCCTCATTTCCCTACTCATTGGCCAGATGAGAGGTACTTCCCATGAGTCCCAAATTTCATGGGTAGGATGTCATAGCAAGAGAAGGATGAACCACTCATTCTGCCTACATGTTGCCAAGGGGTATTGTAGGGGAAGGTTGAACCACTCACCTTGTACACAACAAACCACTAGGGGAAGGCTGAACCTCTCACCTTGTACACAGCAAACCACTAGGGGAACGCTGAACCACTCACCCTATGGTTGCTCATCGCTCCAAGAAGTACCCTAAGCTCCCCGGAGCTCCCAGAGCTCAATGTCCATCTCATACAGGACCCTCATAAGAGGGTCTCTCCACGACTCCAAGTCATTCTCGGAAGGCCAAGAACTTGACCTTCCCCAGGGGCTTTGTCAGAATATCGGCGACTTGCTCATCAGTCCCAATGTGATGGAGCCTTATTGCTCCTCGTTGTACCATATCTCGGATAAAGTGGTACTTGATATCTATATGCTTGGAGCGATCATGAAACATGACATTTTCTGATAATCGGATCCCACTTTGGTTGTCGCAGAGGATCACGGTGGTATCCAGCACATGTCCGAACAACGCACTGAAAAGCTTCCTCAACCAAACAACTTCACAGGAGGCCATACTAGCAGCTATCTATTCGGCCTCGACGGTGCTCAAGGCAACTGATTTCTTCTTGCTCTTCTAGGATATCGAAGCAGAACCCAAAGAAAAACAACATCCAGAAGTGCTCTTGTGATCCACCACACTACCCACCCAATTAGCATTAGAATAACCATGCAGCCTCACATCTCTGACAGTGTATCTCAATCCATGAGTGATTGTGCCCCGAAGATATCTCAGAAGATTCTTGGCACCAATCCAATGTATATGATGAGGCTCAACCATATATTGGCTCAATGTGTTAACTGCAAAACATATGTCTGGACGGGAGTTCACCAAGAACATCAATGCTCCTATGAGTTGACGATACTCAGAAGCATTTCCCAATTCAGGTCTAGCAGCACTACCACATAACTTCTTAAAGTTAAGTTCCATCGGAGTAGTCATAGGCTTGTAGTCCACCATCCCAAATCTTTCCAATATCTTCACAACATATTTTCCTTGAGAGAGGAAAATTTCACCTGGCTTTTGCCAGACCTCCAACCCTAGGAAATAGTGCATCGGTCCTAGGTCCTTCATCTCAAATTCAGAAGCCAACTCCCTCTTACATTTGTGAATGAGAGGGTCTTCACTTCCATCAGCTCCATGCTTGATTTTGTAGAGCCACTTAAAGGTGACAACCGATTTGTCCTGGGGTCTAGGGACCACATCCCAGACATCATTCTTCATAATTGACTCGTATTTTTCATTCATAGCATCCTTCCATACTTGATGTTTCACAACTTCTTTGAATGATGAAGGCTTATTTTGAATGATAAAGCTCATGGCGGTCAAATATCCTTGATACCTATTCGACTTCTTGCTTTCACGGAAAGTCCCTCTTGTTGCAATGTGTCTCTCGGCATCTTCGAGAGTCTCCCTAAGCCATGAGGGTCTCCTTTTGGAGGAGGAGCGCTCATGAGGAGGAGGATCAATAGGATCCATAGGTTTATCAACATCAGGGATCATTTCGTCTTCTTTTGCACCCTGATTTTCGGTGTCAAATTTTTTGTCCTTCCTTAGGATAGCAAAGTTGTTGATCTTCTTGAGGGCTATATCTTCGTCGAAGGTGACATCATGAGTTATCTCAACTTCCTTTTGACTAGCCACATATATTCTATATCTCTTAGAATTTTCACTATAGCCCACAAAGATTTCTTTCTTCCCAGATGCACCCGATTTGCTTCTTTTCTCTTTCGGCACATGAAAATATACGAGACTTCCAAAAATTCTAAAATGAGAGACATCGGGTTTCTTACCAGTGAACATTTCTTCGGGAGTCTTGGAGTCCAATGCTTGATGAGGGCATTGGTTTTGAACATACATGACGGTATTTGCAGCTTCAGCCCATAGGAACTTCAGAAGGCCTTGATCATGAAGCATGGCACGAATTGCTTCTACAATAGAGTGATTCTTCCTTTCAGCCACACCATTATGCTCAGGAGTGTATGGCGTTGTAGTCTCCCTCTTAATGCCAGCTTCTCTGCAATAATCTTGGAATTCATTAGATTCGTACTCGGTCCCATTATCAGTCCTCAATATCTTGATTTTCTTCTCGGATTGGTTTTCGATCAAGGCTTTGAAGTGTCAGAACCAGGTGAACACTTCATCCTTCTTCTTCAAGAAGTAGATCTAGGTCTTGCGAGAATAATCATCCGTAAAGGTGAGATAATATAAGTATCCTCCCAAAGAGTTTACGGGCATCATACCAGATATGTCGGAGTGGATCAATTTCAATATATCTGTGGTCTTGCTATTACTTGAGGGGAGTGGTCCCCTTGTAAGTTTTCCTTCGACGCATCCCGGACATACACCTTCATGCTCTACTTTGAACTCGGGCATACCTGTCACCATCTGTCTCACATTGGGTAGGGCCTTATAATGAAGATGGGCAAACCTCCGGTGCCATAGTTTAGATTGTAGAGATGTGTCGCAAGACATGGCTCCCAATGGACTTCCTCCAACTTGATACAAAGTGTCAACCCTGAACCCAAGATTAAAAGCATCTTTAAAATTTCCTTTCCAAACATGTACCTTTCCATCGTTAAAAGCCACCTTGAATCCTTTATCTTCCATTGCCGAAATGGACACCAGGTTCTTCTTGAGATCAGGTACATATAATACTTTTTGCAAATGAATAGTGTTACCTTGATTCAATTGAAGGGTAACATTCCCTACTCCCTTCACGGGATATGTGGCATCGTCTCCAAGGATGATCTCCAAGTTTGTCTCCTTTTCTATCAGATTAGAGAGGGCTTCCTTGTATCCGGTGAAGTGCCTTGAGGTACCACTATCAATCAACGAATTTCCTAAAGTGTCCGGGGGAGAGGCAACAGAGAGGGCCGATATAAGATAGTACTCTTTTTGCTTGTTGTTAACAACATTGGATTCTTCATACCTGGAGTTTCTTGAATTCTTGGAGGGTCAAACATTTCCTTGATGTCCTGCATTCCTTTTTCCTTTGCCATTGGACCTGCCATTCCTTTGATCGTTGTTGTTGAAGTTGCCCTTGGAATGATTGTGATCATCATCATGCGATGTGTCCCTTCTATTTGGACACTCCCTTGCATAGTGGCCAAACTTATTGCAAACAAAGCATCTTCCCTTCCTTCCATTTTTGAATCTCGGTCTTCCTTGACTTTGCTTCTTTGAACCTACATTATTTTTCCTTTTGGCATGAGCGGAGAATGTAGTGGGGTTGCTTCTATTAGAAGGCATTTCTTGCTCCACCATTCTTGATTCTTCTTGAATGCATCTCGAGTCTCGACATCAATTCTTCAAACCTTGGAATTCGATCATTGTTAAGGAGTCCTCCAAGGGTGGTGAGAGTAAGTTCCCTGTTAGGAATGACTTCTCCAATCGAGAGTAGATCATTCTTGATCTCAATAATCCTCAAGAAATAGGATTGAATATCCTCATCCTTGCCCTTCTTAATATCCTTCAACTTATTCTTGGGAAATAGAATTTGATTAGCATTACTAACCTTGAACATGCCGACCAACTTGTCGTAGATCTCCTTGGAGGTCTTCAATTCGGAGATGTAGGCTACCAGATGCTTGTCAATGGAATACCTGATAATCTTCTTTGCTTTGAATTCGGCCCTATTGTACTTGGTCTTCGCAGTAGCTGGTGCATTTGAAGGAGGTTGAGGGATTTTTACCCTGCACATAGTCCATCACTTCTTTTTCTTCCAAGGTCAAATCAAGAGATATCTTCCATCCATGATAGTCAGATTTATCATGGAGCTCGTCTTCAGCCATGAAGTAGGATGAGGAACCCACTGAGCCTTTTGTCCTTGTTCGACTGTCTTTGGTGATTTCTCTTTCACTCTTGCTTGGGCTTTGTCTTCACCTCAGCTCTGATTCTATGTTAATTTTAGACAACAATGGTATGTTCTATGCTTTAGAGCAATTTTACTTCAATTTCTTTATTAGTCCAGTATCAATATTCATATTAACAATCACATCAACATGATAGTAAAATGTAGATAGAACATAAACATAAACAACGAAAGACAAACCAAGACAAGAGGACACAAGATGTGGCACCAGCCAGGGACAAACCCCAATGTGGGGAAACCCTTGATCAAATCTTTTTTTAGTCTTCAATAGTTCAGCAGAGAGAGATAGTACGATTTACAAATCTGATAATTTATAACAACAATAAAAGAACCCTAAACATAAAAGTCAATGTTGGTCAACAGGGCAGATTTGACTCTCAGCAAATCGGTAAACTTCAGTCAACTTCGGCCTCTAAACAACAAGATAAAACAACTCTCAAAACAGCCAAATTCAGCCCAATCAAAGTCTGGTCAAATAGCCCACCTGCGGTCAACACTAGCTGCAGTCAACACTAGTCAACAGTCAACATTTAGCCTCGATTTTTGTGTCCAGAAATGCGGCCTGCCCAAATAGAGATAGGCCTCACAAAAACACAGTCAAAGGAGGTCAACGCATGCTGGTCAATGCTTGGTCAAACTGTCCACAAATTCGCTCTCCTGAAATTTTGGCCTCCCAAAATTTCGCTCTCTTGAAATTTCGGCCTCCTGAAATTTCGGACGTGTGGAGAGAGAGAGGCCCAAAAATCCGTACCCAATCAATGAGGGGAGAGAGAGAGAAGTGTGAAGATGAGTGTGTCCAAATGAGGCTAAGTCACCTTCTATTTATATGCAACGTTGAGGATGAATAGATGTGACTGTTGGGCTTCTGAGCCTACATAAGTTTGCTGGCCGACCTTGACAATTTGACCATAATCAAAATAAATTCATAACTTCATTTGTACATGTCAGAATTGGATGATCTTTAGATCAATCCTACACCTCTCGGAGAGAGGAATCCAAGAAAAATATCAGCTGTCATAAATAAGATGACCCATGTGGAGTTTGGCCCTAGTTGCCAATTTGAACAGAAATTCATCTATAATATATGAGAACCTTGATTTTCCAACAACTTTGCCCTCTAAGCCTTTCCTGCCCAACCATATACACCTACAACACCCAAATTATATAGTTGTAGCAAACTAGGGCATAACTAGCCCTTCTTAAATTACTCAAACACCAATCAACTGACACGGCATTAGCTTTTCTCGTTGCTGTAGAAGACAAACCTTTTCTATCCACAACCCCCCTCTGCAAGCCTTCCTGTATGCTCTATCAGACCTTGACCTCTCTTTCTTACTGCTTGTGGCCTGCTCCTAGGCCTACAACTCCTTTAGCGTTGCCCTCGATCCAACTTTAACAAAACTCCATAGGTATGTAGCCCTTCCAGCTAGTCCTTGGCTTGTTCCTTTCCTAACTGTAGTCTCCAACCAACTCCTTTAACCCATTGTGGCTTGCTCCTCAAGCCCTGTAACCTTCTCCTATGCTCGCGGCTAGCTTTGTGGCCTTCCTTGGCCTTTCGTGTAGTAGTTGTGGCCCTTAATTGGTTGTCTTTCTTTAGCTGCGACCCTTTACATAGGCCTGCGGCCTCCTTGTCTTTCTTGCGACCCTTCACACATTCTTGTGGCCTCCTTGGTGGCATGCCTTGCCACACAACTCAAATGATGACTCATCTCTTTATTTCTACCTTTCCAAGGGGTGTGGAACCTTAAGGGTCATCTCTCTTGGCCTTGTTGGTGGATCTGAGCTGACTTGATGCCTTAAGTTGACAATATTTAAATTTAAATATTAAATGCTTTTCCTTGGGTGAAAAACTCCAACAAACAAACAAAAAAGCCCCAAGTGCTTTTCCAAACAGAAATACCTTCCGAGCTACCAATATTTCAACACTCCCTCTTAGTGAGGAAGGTATTTCCACCACCACCTAGAAGTGGCCTTGCCTCTGAATTTGATCGGAAACCACATCCTTTTGGAAGACCTGGACCTTTGAAGACACCTTGTTCTTAAAATCCTCCTGCTTCAGAGCATTCTACATGGCTATCCAAACCATGACTTTCCTTGTTCCTAGAAATCTCTAGCTCCGTGACTTTTCCTTGCATGTGCCATGACTTTTCTTGCATGATCATGACTTTCCTTGCATGGTCCATGACTTCTTTGCATGTACCATGACTTTCCTTGCATGCACCATAACTTCCTTGTATTGTCTACTACTTTCCTTGCATGTTCTGTGACTTTCCTTGCATGGTCCGTGACTTTCCTTGCATCGTCTGTAAGATTCCACTTTCTCGTTTGGACCTGAAGGCTAGACTTCCACTCGGCGGTTGACTCTCCATCTGAGCCTATACAACTTCCCCTTGGCTCACTCTACTTTCCCTCTTCGAAAGTAACCTCACGAAAACCTATACACATGTTGCAATTGAACTTGTGTCCTTTCAAGGTAAGTCTTGAGTGGCCTAGTCCACTCTAGACCACTGCAACTCACCTCTGCAAGTGCCCTTGTCCTCCCGAGTCAAAGACCTCATATGCACATGGCTCCACTACCAGATGTGCAACTTTGCAACCCAATAAAGATACTATCTCACGTACTTCTTTGAACTGCAATCCATATGAAGCTACCTCATCCATGCCAAAGTAGTCCCTACCAAGACACTTGAGTTGTCGCAACTTACTTTGAAAAGTCAACGGAAGTCCATCAATGATCTCGACAACCCACCACTCAACATATTGCCGTGTACCAAGTTCTCCACCAATCCACCAAAACTCCCATTTTGTCACCCCAAGCTGCAATAATCCACAACTCCTTCTTTGAACATTTTGCTCCATGTCTCACAAGGCATACCTAACCAAGTCACTTGGCAACATTGCTGCTCCCTGTGTTAAAATTTGGCAGCTCAGGGATGAATTTCTTCTTGAAGAAAACATATCTTTCAGTTCTGTTTGAATTGTTGAAAAATGTGTAACTAGGTTTGGTCTTCATAAATATGAAATGTACTTTTGATTATTGTATGTTGTAAAATGAAAGAAAAATTATTATTATTATTATTTTTGGAGCATGGGTTTCATGCTCAAGGTCTTTTATTTTAGAGGTCAAGCACCCATTGAGTGCTTCTAGGATTTGTCCTAGGTCAAGAAGTCAAAAGAGTCATTGTCATAAGTTGAAGACCCCATTGGGCACATTGTAACTTGTAAAGAAAATTATTTTTGTCATTAAAAGTGTCAAAATACCCTTCAAGACCAAGTCAAAGCTGGGAAGTCGGCTTAATTTGAGGAGCCACGCCCACCTTAAGAAGCCTATATAAAGGAGGAAACTCGACTCCTTGGAATACATTCAATCACTCACTCATTCAAGCGAAGGAGGAAGAGGAAGAAGGCAATGAAGAAGGAAGAGGACGAAGAAGACTTGTTTCTGGGCTATTTCTCTCTCACACGTGCGAAGGAAGGCTAGGGTTTCTGCTGCTGGTCTAGGGTTTTTCTTCTGTAGGTTTGATCTTGAAGAAGGAAGAGAAAGAAGGTCAACGAAGGTCACATTAGGCCATCCTCAAGCACCAAAAGAAGGAGAAAGCCAAGCGAAGGTTTGAAGAAGTCTTGGGAGGCCAGAATAAGCTCACGTGTGGTAGCAGCTGCTGCTGGGAGGGCCAAAAATTTCAAACCTGCAGTAGAGGCCGAAATTTTGAAGCTGGGGGTCGAAGTTGTGCTGCTGGAAGCTTTGCTTTAAAAACTGGCCGGCTTGGAACTGACTCGGCCGAGTTGGTTCGAGCCAGGCCTTAAAATTATGACTCGACCATGGATTCGGTTCGGCCGGCTGAGTTAATACCGAGCCGGTCGAGTTGTCTAACAACTCGACCGACTCGGTATTAACCTGGCCGGCTCGGTCGAGCCCGCTCTAACTCGGCCGAGTTAGTGACAGCAGCCCAATGAAACCGGAAACAACGATTTAAAAAAAAAGAAAAAAAAAGAAAAAAAGAAGAGCTTTTTTTGGGGACTCCAAACCGGTTTTAATTTTGCCTATTTGGTCTTTGGGGTCCATTCCCCTCTCCTAAACCCTATTTAACCCACTCAACCCCTCTCATTCTCTCACAACCATCTCATGCATTTGAGTGAGAATTTCAGTGAGAGTTTGTGAGGAGTTGTTGAGTTTGTTTTTGGAGCAACAGTGAGGAGTCTTGGGCAAGCATTGTAGCTGGAGTGAGGAGCTTCTTGGGCAGCCATTTGGAGCAGCATTGAGGAGTTGGTTTCTTGGAGCAAGCTTGAGGAGGCAGTTTGTGCCTAGAGGTATTTTTTTTCACTTGTAAAAATCTGTTTTTGCTTATTAAATTTTATGTGCAAATCTAGAAATCCTAAAGAGTGTTTTTTGTGAAAGAAATGAACATTGAATCAATGTTTTTTTGTTTTGTTTTCATTTTCAGATTGTTTGCTTTCATTTCCAAGTCAAAAAATGGCACCTAGAGTGAAAGATGCTGCTTGGGCATATGTTGAAATGGTTGATAGTCAAATGCATTGCAAATTTTGCCATAGGAAAATTAAGGAAGGTCCTGGGGCATTAATAGGCTGAAACAACACTTGGTGGGGATTAGAGGCCAAATTACTCCATGTACCTCACTAGAAATTAGGGAGATTAGGAAGGATTTGTTAGCCAGCTTTGAGAAGTTTAAAGAAGATAAGGCTAGGTAAAAAGAGTTAGAGGCTGAAATTGGGAGGAAGAGGAATATACAAAAAAAGCTGGCTACCAACCCCCATTTTGATTTTGAGGGTTCTTCTTCTATCCCTTGTACTAATGCATCCAACTCCTTCCGATATGTTCCTCCCTCTTTTGAGTCTATTCAAGAAAAGGGAAAGGGTAAAATGAAAAAGGGTGATATGAATATCAAAAGTTATTTCACTCCCTCCTCTCCATCAGATGCACATGGTCCTCAACCTAGTAGAAGTCATTTGCAGCCCAATTTAGATGACCATTGGAAGAAAGAATTGAAGGAGACTGCTTGCGATTACATAGCTAGATGGTGGTATGATGGTGATATCGCCTTCAATGCTTCCCGTTCACCATATTATTAGCCTATGTTTGATGCCATACATGCTGCTAGAAAAGGCTTCAAAGGCCCTACTATGCATGAGCTAAGGGGGTATCGTTTACAGAAAGAAATTGCCTCCATTAATAAGTATTTGAAAGATTTCAAGGACTCATGGGCAAGAACAAGATGTACCATCATGTCAAATGGATGGACTGATCAAAGAAACCGTACCATCATAAACTTTCTTATCTTCTGCCCATAAGGAACCATGTTTCTAAAATCAGTTGATGCATCTGATAAGGTAAAAGATGGACAATTGTTGTTTTAGCTATTGGACGAGGTTGTTGAGGAGGTGGGGGTGGCTAATGTTGTTCAAGTCATCACAGATCATGCCTCTAACTATGTTCTTGCTGGTAAACTATTAGAGGAAAAGCACAGAACCATCTTTTGGACCCCATGTGCTGTACATTGCATAGACCTCATGCTTGAGGATATTGACAAATTAGATTGGGTCAAAAACACTGTAGATCATGCCAAAAGCATAACAAAATTTATCTACAATCATTCATGGACTTTGAGCATGATGAGGAAACACACAGGGGGCAGGGATATTATTAGGCCCGCCATCACTAGATTTGCTACTCATTTTTTGACATTGCAATCTATGCTTTCACAACATAGAAACTTGCAAAAGATTTTTTCCAGTGAAGAATGGAATCAAAGCCAGTGGTCTCACAAATTGGAAGGCAAAGAATTGAAAAAGAAAGTTAATGAAGAAATATTTTGGAGAAAGGCAACAGAGATTGTGAAGCTTGCTAAGCCACTGGTTAAAGTGTTGCGGTTGGTGGATGGGGAAAGATTGGCTATGGGTTTCATTTATGAGGCTATGGATCAAGCAAAGGAGCAAATAAAGAGGGCATACAAGGATAAATTGGCTATGGGCCCATTTGGGCAATCATTGATGAAAGATGGAACAATCGACTCCGTAGCCCTATACATGCAGCTGGGTATTTTTTGAACCCACGGTATCATTATAAAGCTAAGGCGACAAGATCTTTGAAGGGGGAGGTTAGAGATTGATTGATTGACTGCATTGATCGCATGATCCCATTGGAGTGTGATCAGCTAGAGATACACTGACGGGCCACAACCTTCAAAGATTGCAAGGGAAGTAGATGAGCCAGGTAAACAAAGATTTCAATTTTCAAATTCTTAATACATTTACGTTAAATCGTTTATAATTTGAAAGTTGGATATAATTTGTAATTTTGTTGAGCTAACTCATTACACTCCTATGCTTTTTGCAGCACAATGGTGGGAGGCTTTTGGTAGCATTGTCCTGAATTGCAGAGGTTTTCAATTCGTATTTTGAGTCAAACTTGCAGTGCTATTGGGTGTGAGTGCAAGTGGTCTGTCTTTGAGAGGATTCACACAAAGAAGAGAAACCGTTTGGATAAAAAATGGTTAAATGATCTAGTCTATGTCCAATACAACCTCCGGCTCAGATGCAACCAATTGCTGAACAAAAGACCTGATTCAGATCCCATTGTGTTGGACGACATTGATCTAACATCAGATTGGGTAGTGGAGAGTCATCCAGCAGAGTTTGATTCTGATGAGAATCTTGATTTGGATTTACAGGTGGAGGCAACACTCGAACATAATGTTCAATTGAATGCAGATCTTGATCCACTTGTACCAGCCTCAAGGCCAGCCCCAAGTCCTCTAGTTGCAGGCGCTTCTTCTGTGGAGCCACGACAGAAGCACATATCTCGTCTATCTCAGCTTGCAGCTGTTGCACAGCCTGCTAGTGCTACTACTTCTACAGTTGCAGTTGGAGATGATGATGATGAGGAGCCATGGGGACCCTTGTCTGACTCTGATGATGATCCAGGGATTGATCCACATGATCTCGGCTCCTCCGGCAGTAGCCAGTAGTACTGGTCACAGTTTACTTTTGTTGTAGAGGCCATTTCTAGCCTCCTTGGTTATGTGTTTTTGTTTTGATCTCTATATCATGATCATGTATGTATTGGACAGTGCACTGGGTTCCATTTTGATATAATGGATATATTCATGAGCCTACTTTGATCATATGTTGTCTTCTATCTATATTCTAATGATGTGTGTTTGGAAACATGAATGAAAATCTTAAAATTTTATTTATTTATTTATTTATTTTTTTAAATTAAATATTTAATGTATTTTTTACAACGACCGAGTCATTGAAATCGCGCCGGCTGAGTCGATACCGAGTTGGAGTCGGAGTCGGAGCCGACCCTCGGCAGAGTCGGTGTCGGAGTCGGAGTTTTAAAACATTGGCTGGAAGAGATTTGACTGGGTTTTACATGGACAAAGGAAGCACATCATCCGGAAGGGTTGGACTTGGTCTTAGAGGGTATTGTTCTTGGTCTAGAGGTCTCGGAATTTGTCAATTGAAGAATCTATAAGAAGAGAAGATATTTGTAGGTTTTCCTCTCAAGTGGAGAGGTTTTGGCCCTGGCTTGCAGCGTGCATTCTGTGTTCTTGTTTTTGTAGCTGTTTGATGATATATAAACATAATAATAAGTAAAGAAGCTAATAAGTAAGAAAAAGTAAAAAGAGATCACAAACAATTATCAAGAAAAGAGAAATCACTCTAATCATTGCCCTATAGATTTCTCAACATGGTATCAGAGCTAAAGTTGGCTAAGGGCATTATGAAGATCTCTACTACACTGAAGAAGTTTCTAAATAAGTGTTCAAAGGTAGCAAGTCATCTCAAGAAGGGCTTCAAAGAAGTATGGAATCTTCTATTTACTCCAAAGAAGGAAGTGATCAAGACAAAGGACGAAGGACTCTTCTCAGCACTCACTAGCACATTTCAAGATGAGAGCATTTGGGTGATCAATAGTGGAGCATCAAGACATATGACCGACCATCACAAGCAACTAAAAACACTATCAAAAGGAAAGTCCTCTTACTTTGTAGAGCTTGGTGATAATAAGAGCTATCCTGTGAGAGGAATTGGATCAACCTCACTAGAGCTGGAGAATGGAGGAAATATTCATCTCAACAACATCCTATTTGTTCCAGGTTTGCATAAGAATTTACTTTCCATTTCAAGTCTAGAAGATAAAGGTGATAAAGTGTCTTTCATTAGTATGGGGTAAAAATTCAAGCATAGAAAATGCAAGAGTGATTGGAATTCATGAAGGAAGACTTTATAGGCCACTAACGCCCCTTGCTCAAGCTTTAGTTCACATTGAAATCAACTCATGTGAACTTTGGCGTAGAAGATTCGGTCATCTCCACTTCAAAATCCTTCCAACCCTAAATTCAAAAGTAGATGGAATCTTGGAACTGAAAGAAGATCATGAAGGAGTATGCAAGAGAAGTGCATTGGGTAAGAACACTAAGAGACCATTTGGAAGTAGTGCTTCAAGGTCAAAAGAAATCTTAGATTTTATTCATTCCAATGTTTGTGCTCCTATGACTCCTAAATCACTTGGAGGTCATATATATTATGTCACATTTATAGATGACCATTCAAGGAAAACTTGGGTTTACTTAATGAAATCCAAAGATGAAGTATTTACCAAATTTCAAGAATTCAAAGATGAAGTAGAGAACCTTACAAAAAGAAGAATCAAGATATTAAGGTTTGATAATGGAGGAGAATACACATCCAAGGAAATTATAGCCTTCTATAAGGACTCTGGGATTAAGAAGGAGTTGATAATCCCATATAATCCAGAACAAAATGGAGTTGCAGAACAAAATAATCGGTCCATTGAAGAAAGTGTAAAAGCTATGCTACATGATCAAGATTTACCAAAATTTCTGTGGGGTGAAGCTACGAAGACCATTGTATACATACAAAATCAAAGTCTCCACAGGTCACTAGATCACATGACTCCTGAAGAGGTATTCACTGGGAAGAAAACAAGAGTAGATCATCTTCGAATCTTTGGTTGTCTTGTCTATATTCATATACCTAAGGACAAGAAAAAGAAGTTGGATCCATCAGGCATGAAGGGAACATTTGTTGGCTACAATAACTCTTCTAAGGCCTATAGGATCTACATAAAGGAAGGACACCGAATAGAAGTCAGTCAAGACGTGGTATTTGACGAAAGTATTGCGTTCAAGAAATCAAAAGATCTTCCTATGAACTCTGATGGCGAATAACTTCCGGTATTTGAAGAGGAAGTTACTAGGGAGGAAGAAGAATCAAATCATGAAGATGAAGGTCCCAGTGAACCTATACAACCTGTGATAATCCTCAAAACTATAAAGAGACCTAATTGGTTGAAGTCTACACTACTTGATGCAGAAGGTCATGGAGCAGTTCAAGGCACATTCAGGGAAAGCAAGAAGCCTAAATGATATTTTGGTATGCAACCTATATGATGAAGTTGATAGAAGCAGAGCCATCCACCTTTGAAGAAATTGTCACATACCAAGAATTGAAGGATGCCATGAATGAAGAGTATCAATCTATAATGAAAAATGGAGTTTGGGAGATCGTACTTAGGCTTGAAGAAAAATCTGTGGTAACTTCCAAATGGATCTACAAGATTAAACATGCAACAGATGGAGGTATTGATAAATATAAGGCAAGATTTGTGGCTAGGGGCTTCTCTCAACAAGAAAGCATTGATTATGAAGAGACATTTGCTTTGACAACAAGGTATACAACTACACGTTTGTTGGTCTCTTTGGCAACATCGATGGGATAGAACATCCACCAAATGGATGTCAAGACAACTTTCTTGAATGGCACAATTGATGAGGAAGTCTATATAGAGCAACCCTTGGGATTTGAAGTTAAAGATAGAGAGGCATATATGTTTGTAGATTGAAGAAAGCATTATATGGCCTCAAGCAAGCACTAAGGGCATGGTATGCTAGGATGGATGCATACCTAAGATTAGGCTTCACAAAGAGTTATGCTAATTCGAACCTTTATATTAAGGTTGTGAAGGGAGAGACGGTAATCATTCTTCTGTATGTGGATGATCTTCTCTTGACAGATGTGGAAGGTTGAATTGAAGAATGTAAAAAGCAACTAGCAGCAGAATTTGACATGAAGGATCTAGGGCTGATGCACTACTATTTGGGGTTGGAAGTCTGGCAAAGGATCTGATGAGATCTATCTAGGTCAAGGGAAGTATGTGATCGAGATGTTGAAGAGGTTTGACATGATGGATTGCAAACAAATGACAACCCCGATGATCACAAACTTGAAAAGACTAAGGAGTTTCGAATCGAACCCTGTGGATCCTACCAGGTATAGACAATTGATTGGCTCACTAATGTACTTGGTGAATACACGACCAAACATATGTTTTGCAATAAATGTTCTTAGTCAATTCCAAGTGGAGCCGAAGCATGATCATTGGATAGCAGCAAAACATATACTGAGATATCTGCAAGGAACAATCCACTATTGCTTGAAATATGATAGGAGGAATGATGTCCATTTGATTAGATATACAAATTCCGATTGGGGAGGCAGTGAGCAGGATGGAAGGAGCACTATAAGAGGATGTTTTAGTTTGGGATCCTCCATGATCTCATGGATGAGTAGAAAGCAAGATACGGTTGCTTTGAGTAGTGTTGAAGCTGAATATATTGCAGCCTGTGAAGTAAGCAAAGAAGCTGTCTGGTTGAGAAAGCTGTTGTCCAACTTGTTTGAAGGACCAATGGACCCTACAGTGATACATTGTGATAAGACCAGTTGTAGAAGATTGTTTGAAGACCCGGTTTTTCATGGAAAGACAAAGCATATAAACAACTTTTAGAAGCTAGTACAAGATGGTGTATTGCAGCTATGGTATATCTCCATTGATGAACATGTTGCTAATATTTTGACAAAATCTCTTCCTAACAAAAAGCTTGTGTATTGGGGAGATAAGCTTGGTTTGGTTGATATATCCTCCTTGGTTGAGAGGGAGAGATAGGCAATCATTCTTGTCTTCACTTTGGAAGAAAGAATGGAGGATTGGGTAAGCATTTGGCATGCGATACTCTTTGGGATGTGTTAGGGCATCCAAGATAAGAGTAGTCATAGAGGACCGATATTCTTTGAGGACTGGCTATCCAAGATAAGAATAGTCTTGGTGGAACATGCTTTGAGAGAATCCGGATGGGGTATGATCCGAGAGAGACAATGATGATGGTATCTAAATCATTGATCTCGTTAGCATTGTGCTATGATCTTGTGGAGAGATAGAGTTGTTAGCCAAGGCCTTGATATATGACAATGCTAGTTGATATGATGCTAAACATATGGGTTACCAATGCGACTCTTCTTATGAGATCTCTTCAGATTGAGAATGTCCATGTACCATTCGTGACTACCTCCCTAGTTAAGAGGGAGTGTTGAAAAATGTGTAACTAGGTTCGGTCTTCATAAATATGAAATGTACTTTTGATTATTGTATATTGTAAAATGAAAGAAAAATTATTATTATTATTTTTGGAGCATGGGTTTCATGCTTAAGGTCTTTTCTTTTAGAGGTCAAGCACCCATTGAGTGCTTCTAGGATTTGTCCTAGGTCAAGAAGTCAAAAGAGTCATTGTCATAAGCTGAAGACCCCATTGGGCACATTGTAACTTGTAAAGAAAACTATTTTTGTCATTAATAGTGTCAAAATACACTTCAAGACGAAGTCAACCTAGCAGTTGGGAAGTCGGCCTAATTTGAGGAGCCGTGTCCACCTTAAGAAGCCTATATAAAGGAGGAAACTTGACCTCCTTGGATTACATTCAATCTTTCACTCATTCAAACAAAAGAGGAAGAGGAAAATGGCAACGAAGAAGGAAGAGGACGAAAAAGACTTGTTTCTGAGCTATTTCTCTCTCACACGTGCAAAGGAAGGCTAGGGTTTCTGCTGTTGGACTAGGTTTTTTCTTCTGTAGGTTCGATCTTGAAGAAGGAAGAGAAAGAAGGTTAACGAAGGTCACATTAGGCCATCCTCAAGCACCAGAAGAAGGAGAAATCCAAGTGAAGGTCTGAAGAAGTCTTGGGAGGCTAGAATAAGCTCACATGTGGCAACAACTGCTATTGGGAGGGCCGAAAATTTCAGACCTGCAGTAGAGGCTGAAATTCTGAAGTTGGGGGTCGAAGTTGTGCTGCTGGAAGAGATTTGACTGGGTTTGACTTGGACAAAGGAAGCACATCATCAGGAAGTGTTGGACTTGGTCTTGGAGGATATTGGTCTAGAGGTCTTGGAATTCGTCAGTTGAAGAATCTATAAGAAGAGGAGATTTGCGGGTTTTCCTCTCAAGTGGAGAGGATTTGGCCTTGGCTTTCAACCTGCATTCTGTGTTCTTGTTCTTGTTTTGGTAGTTGTTTGATGATATACAAACATAATAATAGGTAAAGAAGCTAATAAGTAAGAAAAAGTAAAAAGAGATCACAAACAGTGATCAAGAAAAGAGAAATCACTATAATCCTTGCCCTATAGATTTCTCAACATGAACCACCTATAATAAAATTTTATTTCTGACAATTCTAATATGACTTTCCAAAAATAGTAAGTCACATTTCAATTTGGAAGCGATGTTCCAAAAATAGAAAGTCATGTCTAAATGGTCAAGGATGATCTCGAGATATGGAATCCACTTTAAGATCAAATCAATCATGATTATACAAGTCAATAATTAATATTTTTATCCTTACTAGTATTATTATTATGATACTATTATTTAAAAAATAGTTTAAAGTCATTCACCTTTAATTGATTAATAAAAACGATTTTTCTCATGGAATAAGTAAATTAAATTGAGAGTCTCTTACTTGGCAAATCAAACCTCTCTCTTGGAATAAGATAGTAACTCCACACTTAAGAGAATGTAACTCTCCCTCACTAATTCAATGTATGGCCAAAGTGTAACTCCTCTTCATTAAATGCACTTGTAACTCTCTCATTCAATTCGATTTGTAACTCTCACCAAATATTCTCTCATGTCTAAGTGTAGCTCTCTCTTTCCCTAATTTGAATTGTAACTCCTCGAGACAAGTGTACCTCTCTCTTTCCCTAATTTGAATTGTAACTCCTGGAGACAAGTGTACCTCTCTTTCTTTTCTTGTGTGAAAAACTTGTATGGGCAAATGTACTCTTTCTTGTATATTTTACTTCACATGACCTCCAAATTGCCATAAAATGGAACATGACCTGACTTGAGCGTGTAGAAAATTATTCCACACGACCATATGTTTACCTTGGCATTGTCCTAGCCTTGCCAGAGTATCACCTCGGGTTCCAAATAAAGAGGACTTGTGCTAAGTATGAAATAAGCCATCCTTCCCCACGTTCTCTTCCATTGCACTCAACTTGAAATCGACTACCTTGAGGTTTCCGTTCTTGTCTAAGAGCATATTTTTGGGCTTGATGTCTTTGTGGTAAATTCCCCTACTGTGACAAAAAGTCAACATGCTGATCAGTTGCAGGAAATATCTCCTCGATGTATTCTCGTCAAGGAATGGTTTGTTGATGCTTGTAAGTTGATCGTACAAATTTCCTTTGCATACTCCATCACAAAATATATTTTCATGTTACTGGACATAACCTCGTATAGCGACATGATGTTAGGATACTCGAGGGATCACATGGGGGAAGGTTTGGTTTTGACGAGAGATAGCTTCTTCATGTCAAGTGATTCTTATTTGCTTATCACCTTGAGTGCAACAGTCTTGCCTATTTTGTTAAAATTGGCAACTAGGGCCAAACTCCATGTGGGTCATCTTATTTATGGTAGCTGATATTTTTCTTGGATTCCTCTCTCCGAGAGTTGTAGGATTGATCTAAAGATCATCCGATTTTGACATGTATTCATGGAGATATGAATTTTTTTATGTTATTTGACAATTTGTCAAGGTCGGCCAACAACCAAATTACCCCAACGTATTCTCAACGTTGCATTATAAACATAAGAGGTCATCAAGTCATTTTGACACACTCATATCTCTTGTGATCTCTCTCCCCTCGTTTGGGTTTTGGTGGAAGGAGAGGTCTAAAGGAGAAGCCCTATATGCTGTCCTAGAGGAGATCTAACCTTAGTTCTAGATCTAAAAGGAAGCGCTAGATGCTGTCAAAGAGAAGGCTCCCATACGCAGTCAAGGAGGAAGCAAGCTGCTGTTCAGTTGTGCCCTAGCCGCTGTTAAGGAAGGTCTAATGCTGCCCAAACCGCAGTCCTAAAGGAGGTGATCTAGCTGCAGTCCAAGCAAGGAGACTTAGCCGCAGTTCATGAAGCCTAGCTGCAGTCCAAGCAGGGAGATCTAGCCACAGTGAAGGAGGCCTATACACAGCTGAAGGAGAAGCCCTAATGCGCAGTCCTAAAGTGCCCTAGCCGCAGGTCAAAGGTGCCTTAATCCACACTTAAAGGGAGGCCCTAATCCGCTGTAAAGAGAGCTCCAAAACGCAGCTAAAGGGAGTCCCTAATCTGCAGTCATAAAGGAAACTAGGACGCTGTCAAGGGTGATCCTACTTGCTGTCAAGAAAGCTCCAATACACAGCAATCAGGGAGCCCTAATTCGCTGTCCCAAGAGGCCCTAAATCCGTTGTCCTAAGAAGCTCTATATTCGCAGTCAAAGAAGCCTAAAGCCACTGTCAATGGAGCCCTAATACTCAGCTATGTAAAGACCCTAAGATGCAACATAGGTAGCCCTAGAACGCAGCAAGGAAGTGTCTTAACTCAACACTAAGATACATGAATGGACAGTGTGTTTGTTGTAGGTGACTGTGTGATAAAGGAAGACTGAAGGGCTGAAGAGGAGGCTGTGTATCTTGTTGGAAGGCAGAGGATAGAGGGAGCTGTTTGAGAGCTCATAAAGGATGGAATAATCCTCTAGAAAGGTTGCCTCAGACCTGTTCTAAGGGTTGTATAATGCTACTGTAATAAGAGATGGACAGAGCCATTGTCAAGGGTTAGAAGTATTGCATTAAGGATTAGTCAGCTAGCAAGGAGCAGAGTGGTGGTGTAATCACCTTGGAGAACCAGTTGAAGAATGAGGGCTAATAAGCATGCCCTCACCTGTATTCAGAACTGCAGTCCTTGATTTCAGAATTGCAACTTCATTGTATCATCTTCATGGTGAAGATCTTTGATCTCCTATTTGGCAAGTCAAGTATTGACTTCAAATCATTGTACTCTATTTCTTTCTCTCTGCTGAACTATTGAAGAATATAAGAAGAAATGATCAAGGGTTTCCATACATTGGGGTTTGTCCCTGGCTGGTGCCACATCTTGTGTCCTCTGGTCTTGGCTTGTCTTCTGCTGGTTATGTTTATGTTCTATCTACATTTTACTATCATGCTAATGTGATTGCTAATCTGGATTTTGATGTTGAGCTAATAAGAAAATTGAAGTAAATTGATCTAAGCATAGAACATACCAAAATTTAACATGGTATCGGAGCTGAGGTGAAGACAAAGCCCAAGCAAGAGTGAAAGAGCAATCACTGAAGACAGTTGGAAAGGACAAAAGGCTCAATGGGTTCCTCATCCCACTTCGTGGTTGAAAACAAACTCCTTGAAAAGTCTGACTATCATGGATGGAAGATGTCTCTTGATCTTGACATTGGAAGAATAAGAAGTGCTGGATTATGTGAAGGGTAAAATCCTCGAGCCTTCATCAAATGCATCGGCTGCTACAAAGAACAAGTACACCAAGGGTGAAGTCAAAGCGAAGAAGATTATCAGAGATTCCATTGGCAAGCGTCTTGCGGCCTACATCTTTGATCTAAACACCTCCAAGGAGATCTACAACATATTGGTAAGCATGTTCAAGGTTAGTGATGCAAATCAAATTTTGTTCGTCAAAAATAAGTTGAAGGATATTAAGAAGGGCAAGGACGAGGATATTCAATTCTACTTCTTAAGGATCACCGAGATCAAAAATGATCTTCTATCGATTGGAGAAACCATCTTTGACACGGAGCTTACTATCACTACTCTTGGAGGGCTCCCACCTGAGTGGTATATATTTAGAACCACTATTCTCAATAATGATCGAATTCCAGGGTTTGAAGAATTGATGTTGAGATGCATTCAAGAAGAAACCAGAATGGTGGAGCAAGAAATGCCTTCTAATAGAGGCAACCCTACTGCTTTCTCCACTCATGCCAAAAGGAGAAATAATGCAGGGTCTAAAGGTATTTTCAATGGAAAGCCTAGATCTAAGGGTGGAAGGAAAGGCAGATTCTTTGCTTGCAATAAGTTTGGCCACTATGCGAGGGAGTGTCCAAATAGAAGGGACACATCACATGATGATGATCACAATCATTCCAGGGGCAACTTCAATAACAATGATCGAAGGAATGACAGGTACAATGGCAAAGTAACAAGGAATGCGGGACATTAAGGAAATGGTTAACCCTCCAAGAAATTAAGGAACTCCAGGTATGAAGAATCAAATCTTGTTTCTGACAAGCAAAAGGAGTATTATCTTATTTCGACACTCTCCACTACCTCTCCTCCGGACTCTTTGGGAAATTCGCTTATTGAGAGTGGTGCTTCAAGGCACTTCACCGGATACAAGGAAGCTCTCTCTAATTTGATAGAGAAGGAGATAAACTTGGAGATTATTCTCGAAGACGATGCCACCTATCTCGTAAAGGGTGTTGTAGGAAATGTTACCCTTCAATTAAATCAGGGTAACTTGATTCATTTACAAGAAGTTCTATATGTACTTGATCTCAAGAAGAACCTGGTGTCCATTTTAGCAATGGAAGACAGGTTACAAGGTGGCATTTATCGATGGAAAGGTATGTGCATGGAAAAGGAATTTTAAAGATGATTTTACTCTTGGGTTCAGGGTTGGCACGATGTATCAAGTTGCAGGAAGTCCATTGGGGACCATGTCGTATGACACATCTCTTCAAGGGCACCGGAGGTCTGCCCATTTTCATTGTAAGGCCCTACCCGATGTGAGACAGATGGTGACAGGGATGCTTGAAGAGCATGAAGGTACACGTCCGAGATTTATCTAAGGAAACCTTACAAGGGAACCATTCCTCTCATGTAATAGCAAGACCACAGATGTGGAACAACCCGAGGGGTTTGAGATTCATGATCAGGAATCTCATGTATGCAGGTTGATGAAAGCTCTCTATGATTTAAAGCAAGCACCCCATGCTTGGTATGAGGGGATTGATAGTTATCTGATGAAGCTGAGATTCACTAGGAGTGAAGTCGATCCAAACCATTGCTTTAAGGTTGTGGATGATAGACCTCTCATACTGGTACTTTATGTGGACGACCTCTTTCTGATAGGTACAAACCCTCTCATTTACAAAAGTAAGAGGGAGTTGGATTCCGAATTTGGAATGGTGGATTGCAAGCCTGTGACTACCTCGATGGAGCTTAACTTTAATAAGTTATGCGGTAGTGCTACCGGACTTGAATTAGGAAATGTCTCTGAGTTTCGTCAACTCATAGTAGCATTGATGTTCTTGGTGAACTTTCGTTCGAATATATGTTTTGCAGTTAGCATGTTGAGGCAATATATGGTTGAGCCTCATCACTCACATTGGATTGGTGCGAAGAATCTTCTGAGATATCTTTGGGGCACAATCACTCATGAACTGAGATTCACTGCCGGAGTTGTGAGGCTACATGGTTATTCTGACGCTGATTGGGCAGGTAGTGTGGTGGATCGCAAGAGCAGTTTTGGGTGCTGTTTCTATTTGAGTTCCGCTTCGATATTTTGGATGAGCAGGAAGCAGAAGTTGGTTGCTTTGAGCACTGCTAAGGCCGAAATTTCAATGTTGTGAAAAGCGCGAGCGGGATTAAATCGGCGCCGGGAATGAAGTGGAAAAAATCGGAAAAAGCGGGAAAAAAGCGGAAAAAAGGGGGAAAAAAGCGTTTGGTACAAAAATATTCATTTTTTTTCAATTTTTTTAATATCTAAACCATCTACAACATAAAATAAATACATTGACACATAAATATGATAAGAAAACTAATATATAAGATGTTTAATATCATTTCTAGCGCTAAAATCACACATAACATTGAATCATGTCCTGAATAGTAAGTCCTGACTCCTGAGTCCCAGCTCAGCCTCAAAATATCAACAAAAAATATGATAATGTATCTCATCATGTCATAATGTCATAGACTCATATACAATAAAATGAAAGTCTAATCCTATTGATTTCCTCTGCCCCTCTTGCGAGAAAATGTCACAGCTTTCTCTTTCCCTCTAGATGTAGATGCTGGTGCCTGTGCTGGTGGAAATGGCAGTGGAGTCTGATGTGCTCTAGAAGCTGAAGAACTAGAAGTATGAGCTATAGGAGGTAGACCACGTCCTCTACTGGTCCTAGTGGTAGCCCGGGTAGGCGGTGTCACCTCCTCCTCCTGCTCCTCCTCCACCTGCTCCCCCTCCTGCTCCTCCTCCTCCCCCTCATCCTGCGCTAACCAATCATCAGTAGAATCCATGAGAGGCCTCTCGGCCTTAACCCTCCATGCAGCAGTGGTGTCAATCCCATCCAATGAGATGGCATCCACATCAGGTGTCCTCTCAAGTTGCCTCACCCACAATCGAAGATTGTAGTAGACGTAGACCATGTTATTAAGTCGCTGGGACTCCAACCTGTACAAAGATCATGAAATAATAATTAATAATTAATATTATAAAAAAAATATTGTTTAATGAATTCAAAAATTTATTTGGAAATTTGCAATATTTTAAATGTTTAAGTGTTAACCTGTTGCGCTTCTTGTTGTGTATTTTTTCAAATACACTCCAGTTGCGCTCACATCTTGAGGAGCTGCATGTTTGGCTGAGGATGCGTACGGCAAGCTTTTGCAAAAGGGGTACTCTGCCACCATACATCTTCCACCATGCATCTACAACAAAATTACAAATAAAATTTTAAATAAACATAAGAAAAAAATGGAATTTGAAGAGACAATGAAATTTGAAACAAAGTTACAAACTAACAAATACCTGGCATTTTAATCGTCCTATCAGTGACAGCCATCTCAAAGCCAAATGTGCCACCTGCCATCTTATATGTCTCAATTTGTTTAGAGATCTCTATACGTTGTTCTGGAGATCGCACCATCTTTTGGACACAAGATAAGAATCCATCCATGATCTCACCATCAAAATCAAACCCACATGCATAAGAAAATGCAGGGTTCAGGAAAAGCCCAGCAGCATGAATGGGACGATGGAGTGTGTTGTTCCATCGCTCATCAATCACTCCCCATAGAAGGAGTTGTTTCTGAAACCCATCATCTCCCTTATCATCATAGTAGGCCCGAATGGCTTCTTTGGCCCTGTCCATGGCTTCATACAAATAGCCCATTGCGGGCTTCTCACCATCAACCAACCGAAGAACCTTTACCAAAGGTTCAGTAACCGCGCACACCTCCTGCACTCCCGCCCAGAAGTCTTCCTGGTATGAAACTAGTCTGCATACGGTCTCTCCTTCTGGTTTGCGGCTCATTGGCAAAGCACGCCACTCCTCTGAAAGAAACATTCTCTTCACATCCCACATAGAATTCAAGAGGGATTGAAGAGATATGAAACTCGTGGCAAACCGTGTAATGGCGGGGCGCACCAACTCTTTGTTGTTGGTGCATTTTCTCATCAAGCTAAGCACAGATGTATGATTATATATAAACTTTGTGATGCTTTTTGATGAGTCAACAATATCTTTGACAAAGGGAATTTTCCCTATGTCCTCTAACATCAAATCAATACAATGGGCAGCACAAGGTGTCCAAAATAAAGTAGGATGCCTGTCCATCAACATTCTACCAGCAGCAACATAATTTGCAGCATTGTCCGTTATGACTTGGACAACATGTTGTTCACCCACCTCCAAAATAAACACATCCAGCAAATCACATAAAGTTCTTGCATCTTTGATTTGATGAGATGCATCAACAGATTTGATAAACATAGTCCCCTTGGGACAACTAACCAAGAAGTTTATAAGGGTTCTCCCCTTTTGGTCAGTCCAACCATCTGACATAACAGTGCATCTTGTTTGTGCCCATGATGCCCTAAAATCCTCCAATCTTTGGGTGCAGTCATGCTTTTCATCTTGAAGAAGCCGGCCTCTGAAATCATGATAAGAAGGGATTTTGTACCCCGGGCCAACACTGGCAATAGCATCAACAGTAGGTTGGAAAAATGGATTATTCCTTACAATGCTGAAAGGAATATCACTCTAGAGGAGAAATTTTGCCATCAACTTGTCAGCTTGTTCTTTTTCAGTTCTTTTTAGCATTGAACCGATAGATGGTTGTGAACCAGGTGTGGTTCGAGGAACAAAAAATGATGATGCAGCTACCGGATTGACTGATGCTGCAGTAGAACCAGTGCCACTTGGCCCACTTCCTTCAGCTGACCTTTTTAGTTGCCTTTTGAGTTTTTCTTTGGCCTCTCTAGTGTGCTCTAATTCTCCCAATGCTCTCATGGCTCTTTGGATAAGTTCAGGATTTGTATTTATACAGGGCCCCACATCATGTCCAGGGATTTGTGCAAGGTGAAACTTCAACCTGTACACCCCCTCGCGTATGTCCTTTCCACACAACTTGCAATTCAAGTTTTGTCTATCATTCGGAGCTTGAGGTTCACCATATTCCCAGAAAGGATCCAATTTCCTTGGCATGTTTGTTTTTGAATTTTGAATTTGCAAACCTATGGGAAAACAAGGATTAGGAAATAGGAATTTAGGATTACAATTTAGCATTTACAAAATTACAAGTTACAAATTGCCAGAATCCAAAGTTCCAAACCCAAGTTACCCAACCAAATGGCAAATGCCAAAAACAATGAAAAAACATAAACAATGTTTAAAAAAAATGAAAATAAAAAATAAAAAATTGGTTCCCATAGTCATATCAATTTACCCATCTCAAATCAATGAAAAAATACAAAAAATTCTTTAAAAACAATGAAAACAAAAGGAAAATGGTGCCCATATGAAGTTTTCCAACCAAAAACAATGAAAAACAATGTTTTTAAACAAGGAAAACAAAAAAAAAATTAATCTACATACCGTTTTTATGGAGAAATTATTGGTCTCCTCTTGAATTTGTCCTACAATCCCTTAGATTTCCTCACAAACCCTCCAGCTCCTCTCTCCAACACCTTCTCCTCCTCCTACGCGCGCCCATAGTGCAAATGAACAAAAAAAAATGAAATTCTCATTATAAAACCCGCTGCCGCCGCCCCTCGAGCTTTTTTGCGAAAAAAGCGCCAAAAAAAAGTGCCGCTTTTTACCCATAAAAAGCGCGATTAAATCGCCAGAGGGAAAAAAGCGCGATTAAATCGCGCTTTTAACAACACTGGGCCGAATACATAGTTGCGAGTATGACCTCCTGTGAAGCTGTTTGGTTGAGGAAGCTTTTCAGTGAGCTGTTTGGACACGTGCTGGATACCACCGTGATCCTCTGTGACAACCAGAGTGGGATTCGATTATCAGAGAATCTCGTATTTCATGATCGCTCCCAACACATAGACATCAGGTGCCACTTTATTCGGGATATGGTACAACGAGGAGCAATAAGGCTCCATCACATTGGGAGTGATGTGAAAGTCGTCGATATTCTGACGAAGCCCCTTGGAAAGGTCAAATTCTTGACTTTCCGAGAACGACTAGGAGTCGTGGAGAGACCCTCTCCTGAGGGTCCTATATGATATGGATATTGAGCTCTGGGAGCTCCGGGGGGCTTGGGTACTTCGTGGAGCGATGAGCAACCATAGGGTGAGTGGTTCAACCTTCCCCTAGTGGTTTGCTATGTAGGTAAGATGAGTGGTTCATCCTTCTCCTGCTAAGACACAATCAGAGGGTGAGTGGTTCAGCCTTCCCCTAGTGATTTGTTGTGTATAGGGTGCGTGGTTCAGCCTTCCCCTTGGATACCCCATGGCGACATGTAGGCAGGATGAGTGGTTCATCCTTCTCCTGCGAAGACATCCTACCCATGCAGTCTGGGACTCATGGGAAGTAGCTCTCATCTGGCCAATGAGCATGGAAATGAGGATAGGGACCATAGTACTATCGATGGACGCATCGTGTACTACCGTACTCACTATGCAAGGATGTTATTGATCTGGGATCAATTGGAACTGACTTCGGGTCTGTAAGAGTGGTTTGAGACACTCTTTATTTGGAACTGATTTCGGATCAGTAAGAGTGGTATGCGACACTCTTTATTTGGGACTGACTTCGAGTCAGTAGAGAATGGTATGATACATTCTCGACCACTTCTTCATAGCTCAGCAGAGAAGAGCAGGGCAGAGTAGAGCAGTGTAGGGCATTGCATTGATGGCAGAGATAGTACAGACTGGCAGATGGAGTTCTCCATAGTTGAGAGGGAGTGTTAAAATTAGCAACTGGGGCCAAACTCCATGTGGGTCATCTTATTTATGGCAGCTGATATTTTTCTTGGATTCCTCTCTCCGAGAGGTGTAGGATTGATATAAAGATCAATCCGATTCCGACATGTATTCATGGAGATATGAATTTATTTATGTTATTTGACAATTTGTCAAGGTTGGCCAGCAACCAAATTACCCCAACTTATTCTCAACGTTGCATTATAAATAGAAGAGGTCTTCAAGTCATTTTGACACACTCATATCTCTTGTGATCTCTCTCCACTTGTTTGGGTTTTGGTGGAAGGAGAGGTCTAAAGGAGAAGCCCTATACGTTGTCCTAGAGGAGATCTAACCCTAGTTCTAGATCTAAAAGGAAGCCCTAGATGCTGTCAAAGAGAAGGCTCTCATACACAGTCAAGGAGGAAGCAAGCTACTGTTCAGTTGTGCCTTAGCTGCTGTTAAGGAAGGTCTAATGCTGCCCAAGCCGCAGTTCTAAAGGAGGTGATCTAGCCGCAGTCCAAGCAAGGAGACTTAGCCGTAGTTCATGAAGCCTAGCCACAGTCCAAGCAGGGAGATCTAGCCACAATGAAGGAGGCCTATACACAGCTGAAGGAGAAGGCTGAAGCCCTAATGCGTAGTCCTAAGTTGCCCTAGCCGTAGGTCAAAGGTGCCTTAATTTGCACTTAAAGGGAGGCCCTAATCCGTTGTAAAGAGAGCTCCAAAACACAGCTAAAGGGAGTCCCTAATCCGCAGTCATGAAGGAAACTAGGACGCTGTCAAGGGTGGTCCTACTTGCTGTCAAGAAAGCTCCAATACACAGCAATCAAGGAGTCCTAATTCGCTGTCCCAAGAGGCCCTAAATCCGCTGTTCTAAGAATGTTGTAGATCTAACCCAGAAATATAAGATAATAGCAATAAACCCATAAACAATAAGAGAGAAATAGATAGAAATGCTTCTTTATTATCAAACCCTTAAGGTAGGGCAACACCATACATTCACTCCTTAAGGAAGGAGAACACTCCACAAGCCATATGCCTGTTCATACAATAATCCTTGACTCTCCATGTGGAGTCTCTAGCCTCTATATAGGCCTCATACATACAATACCATGGGTCATTACCATGGTTCCTTCATACCATCAACTAATACCATGGGCCCATTACATTGTTATTAACTACTTGTGGTCCCTTACATGATATGGGTTAACCACCTTATTTATTACTATGGCCCATCCCATTATTACATTATTACCTTGGGTACCTCCCTTGGTACCCCATATTATCCCCCTAGGTATATAACATTCCACCCCCCTAAGCATGTTTCGTCCCCGAAACATGGGAAGAACACAAATAATAAGATCTACTCAAAAGAGTAGTCCACTGGTACCATGCACGTGCATCTAGCCATCCAAGAGAAAGGTGAACCGTCGATCTCGCTGGTGCCTCGCTCGCTTGAGATGGAAGTTGACCGTGGCAGCTCTTCTGTGTTGATGTGTAGTGGGTAGATCTTCTCTCTTCGCTATCCGTCATGTGACTACTTGGTTTCCATCTTGATGGTTGTCTTGCGGGGTGATGTGGGTGATGATATGTTGAAGTTTTAACCCACGATGTCTTTTTCTTTAATTCACCCTGTTGTGGTGTCTTCTTTTCCAATATGACTTCAACCACTGAACCCTCATCAGATGTGTCAGTACCTGTAACCTGTTTTGCTTCAGCCTCTGTTTGTGTTTGATTGTCGACCATCAACTGCTCATCATCTGATATGTCAGTCCCTGGAACATCTTCTGCGTCAACCTCCTTGGACTCTACCTGCTTATTAATGGAAATATCCTGTAATGTAATTTTCTTCTTTTTATACCATAGCTTCAGGAATTTCTTCTGCACATTAATATTGATTGTACCCGCAGATTCCATCCAAGGATATCCCAAAACAACATCCATATTATCCATATCTGAAGCATAAAAATCACCATGAAGCACATACTTATCCATAGAAAGCTTCAAATCCTTATAAATTTGAACATCCTCATCATCAACCTGTGTATTTTCAATTTGTTTTGCTGGAACTTGCAATTTTTTTGCCAAATTAACATTGATGAAATTATGCTTGCAACTAGGATTTATAGAAACAATGATTTTCTCCTTCTGAATCAATCCATGAACCTGCAATAAGGAGATACCAGTAGGAAATAACCCCACATGTTTCCCCTTATCTTGTTTTCTAGTCTGAGACCATTTGTCCATAAGGAGTTTTTCCATTTCTTCATTCGAGAATTTGGACAAGCCTATAATGCCCAGTGAGTTCCACCATATGGCGGCCTCTTCTTTCAAAAAAAGTGGTACCATAAACTTCCATCTCTCCTCAAATATTTTCTTTAGGTTTTGTATGAATTCTTCAATAGTAGGGCTATCATCTTTTCCAGTAAAATTTTCCATGAAGAGGGTTTGAAAAAAATTCACTTACTTTGGCGAAAATTTGAAATTGTCACAGTTTCGTCAATATTGCTCAGAATCTCTATTATAACTTGTTTTTAGAAATGGAACAATCATTCTGCATCTGCCCATGTGGTAGAAATCTTGATCCAGGCACTTGAAATTTCAGATCTGTGCTGCTACTCTCTTGCCGTCACCAAAATTTCTGCAAAAAGAGCTGATTTTAAATCAACGATATCTCCCTCATCCGGACTCCGATTCGACTGATTTTTTTTTTGAAATTGGGTATTTTTTCCCAAAGAATCCAGATCTGCAATTAGATTTTGCAGATCTTGTACCAGGACGTCTAGATCTGCGCCGCAAAATCGCTGCCCTGAAAATTGTCTGCAACCCCACTGATTTTTAGATCAGTGATATCTCCTTCATCCGGACTCCGATTCAACTGATTTTTTTTTTTGAATTCGACTATTTTTGCACAAAGAATCCAGATCTGTAATTATATTTTACAGATCTTGCACCAAAATGTACAGATCTGACCTGCAAAGTCGCCGCCCCCGAAACCCTGCAAAAAAAAAAAAAAAATCTCCACTTTTGTGCCCAAGAAAGTGCTCTGATACCACTTGTTGTAGATCTAACCCAGAAATATAAGATAATAGCAATAAACCCATAAACAATAAGAGAGAAATAGATAGAAATGCTTCTTTATTATCAAACCCTTAAGGTAGGGCAACACCATACATTCACTCCTTAAGGAAGGAGAACACTCCACAAGCCATATGCCTGTTCATACAATAATCCTTGACTCTCCATGTGGAGTCTCTAGCCTCTATATAGGCCTCATACATACAATACCATGGGTCATTACCATGGTTCCCTCATACCATCAACTAATACCATGGGCCCATTACATTATTATTAACTACTTGTGGTCCCTTAGATGATATGGGTTAATCACCTTATTTATTAATATGGCCCATCCCATTATTACATTATTACCTTGGGTACCTCCCTTGGTACCCCATATTATCCCCCTAGGTATATAACAAAGAAGCTCTATATTCGTAGTCAAAGAAGCCTAAAGCCACTGTCAATGGAGCCCTAATACTCAACTATGTAAAGATCCTAAGACGCAACACAGGTAGCCTTAGAACGCAACAAGGAAGTGTCTTAACTCAGCACTAAGATGCATGAATGGACAACGTGTTTGCTATAGGTGACTGTGTGATAAAGGAAGACTGAAGGGCTGAAGAGGAGGCTGTGTATCTTGCTGGAAGGCAGAGGATAGAGGGAGCTATTTGAGAGCTCATAAAGGATGGAACCGTCCTCTAGAAAGGCTGCCTCAGACTTGTTCTAAGGGATGTATAATGCTACTGGAATAAGATATGGACAGAGCCATTGTCAAGGGTTAGAAGTATTGCATTAAGGATTAGTCAGCTAGCAAGGAGCAGAGTGGTGGTGTAATCACCTTGGAGAACCAATTGAAGAACGAGGACTAATAAGCATGCCCTCACCCGTATTCAAATCTGCAGTCCTTGATTTCCAGAATTGCAACTTCATTGTATCATCTTCATGGTGAAGATCTTTGATCTCCTATTTGGCAAGTCAAGTATTGACTTCAAATCATTGTACTCTATCTCTTTCTCTGTGCTGAACTATTGAAGAATATAAGAAGAATTAATCAAGGGTTTCCATACATTGGGGTTTGTCCCTGGCTGGTGCCACATCTTGTGTCCTCTGGTCTTGGCTTGTCTTCTGCTGGTTATGTTTATGTTCTATCTGCATTTTACTATCATGCTAATGTGATTGCTAATTTGGATTTTGATGTTGAGCTAATAAAATAATTGAAGTAAATTGCTGTAAGCATAGAACATACCAAAATTTAACATATTTTTATATTGCTTGCAAGGTATACCTTTGCAGATGCCCTTGTTCCCAAGAGTATGCCTAATCTATACCTGGCCAATAATATATTTTCTTCTTTACCATGAGTCCTTGGGAGTTGAATAACCTCCATTGGCTTCTTAGCATTGGCCATGTAGGGAAATTTCGTATTATACATTGTTGAATACCTTGAGGGCTTACAAAATTTCTCGATGTCTTTACGAACCCCCACTAAGCTTTTAGGACTAGAACTGAGTGTTGGCTTAATACCCACTACAAGTTCTTCTGTAATTACTACTCTAAAGAAATTTGCGAAAGATAACAACTTGATTGCTTCTTTAGAATCTAATGTTGAATTATACTGGGTATCATGCAATTTTGTGCACATATCTTCATTGTAATTTGTTTGCTAATTGAAATCGAATTTACTTCTCCCAATCTAACACACAATGTAGGCCTTTCTAATAGGAGAAAACAAGGCCTCCAAAGCATTCATCACTAGTTTTGTTGCATCGGGGGCTTTACGGAGCACTACATGCAATTTGTCCCAAAGGGTTTCAAGCTCCATTATTTTTACAGTTTTGTTCCTTGAATGCAATGATTCTTGGTGGTCATTATCCTCCTTGGGAAATAAAGACCGAGATTGGTCTTTGATCCCCTCTTTAAGTTTCCTTTGCTCCTCGTCATCCTTCGGTAACATTAGATCCTCCTCATCCTCGTCAAATTGTTCATTGTCGTTACTTCGATTTCGATCTTCACGACTCATTATTGCAACCCAAATCTTTGGTGAAGGGGTCTACCTGGGCTTTGCTAGGAACATTAGAACTTGCACTTACATTATATATACCTTGAATACTATCTGAATACTCCCTTTCTTGATGGCAATTTCGATTTCAGGTGTTGGATCCAACATTTTAAGATCACTTGGCCCTTTTGTAATTAATTCTTTGATTTCTTGTAGCAATTATTTTTGCGATTCATTGATTAATGTCTTGGTTTCCATAATTTTAGGGGTGCACGAGTTGACAATTATAGGCTTAGGGATGGCATGGTTGATTGTTGAGGTAGCATATGTTCCACCCATAGGCTCACACTTGGTGAGGTGACTGAGAGGGAGTTACATGGTGCTTTTTCAGCTGGACAACTTGAGGCGTTAGGTGAGCATGAGGAGCGGAGGACGGTAGTCCTTGTTGGCAAGATGATGCCTAGGCTTCTGGTAGTATTCGGGCACATCATTAGGAGTTGGAATAACAGATCTCATTTTGTGATTTGGCAGGCATAGAGTAGCTGGATATTCACGACACAGGTTCTTGATGTTCGGTGCCTACCTATTGGATACTTACAGGAGGTAGAGACGGGGCACAAAGGGGTCTCAACAGCTAGCATCTTGGGGGGAGGCCCCAAGATCTAACAAATTGAAATGGATCTTGGGGGGGGAGGCCCCCAAGATCTGAAAAATTGAAATGTTAGAAGAAAATAGGAGAATACAATAACAAAACCATAAAGAAACTTTTTTATTAAAAAATATAATAACTGTAAAGGCTACATTGTGGTGGACAATCTGTCCTTTTACAAAATGCGACTTGTTACTTATAGCCTTTTTTGGTTAGAATACCACAGGGAAACTCCATGGGTGGGTAAATACCATGGGTGAATGAATACCATGAGTTGATGTCACTTACAATACCATGGGTGGATGCCACTTACAATACCATGGGTGGATACATACAATGTATGGATGAATACCATGGGTGGATGCCAATTTCCATTTGGATCATTCCTCCCTCCTTAAGATGCAATGGTCCCCATTGCGTGAAGTTCCTTCCTGAGAAGCCTTTGTTGAATATGAAGAGCCACTAAAGAGAAGGGTTTTGTGTGGTTAACCCATAACTGTGATGAATGAAGAGTCGAGGATAGAGATACCTTGTAATGCTTGTGACCAACTGTGAGATTGATAATGTGCAGCTTAGCAAATGGACTTCGATAAAATGTGGGTTTGTGGATGACCCATAACCATAACAAATGAAGATACGAGGATAGAGATACCTCGTAATGCTTGTGACCAACTGTGATACTAACAATGTGTGACCTAGCAAATGGACTTCGATGACCAGGATTTTATGCAGTTGACCCATAACCGTGATGCTGACTGTTGATGAAATAACAAGTGCCTACATAACTTGGGGTGGGAGGGCACGTCTCCAGAGAACCCAAGTTGGATGTCGCTATGCTGAAACTGATGAATGTGAAGCAGGTGCCTACTAAAGCGGGGTAGGAGAGCATGTCTCCAAAGGGAACCCGCTCCGAATGCTACTCCAGTTTTAAAATGGACATAACTCGGTCAATATAACTCAGAAGCTTTATTATAACCCGTTTTTTGAAATAGAATGACCATTCTGCATCTTCCCATGTGTTTGAAATCCCTTTCGGGACACATTGGAAACTCAAATTCGCGTTGCAACTGTTCTGTCGTCACAAAAGTTCTGAAAAAATAGCTGATTTTAAATCAGCGATATCTCCTTCATTTGAACTTCGATTCGGCCAATTTGTTTTTTGAATTTGGGTGTTTTTCGCAAGGAATCCAGATCTGTTATGGGTTTTTGTACATTTTGCACTAAAAATTTCAGATCTGATTTGTAAACTCGCCGCCCAAAAAATTCTTGCAAAGAAAAAATAAAAAAAATTCTTCCTGCTTTGCCTTATAAAGTCCTCTATGGAGGTCGTAGCACGTGCATGAAATTTGTTGAAGATTGTTGCAAAACTTTCAAACTGAAATATGCGTGATACCCTCATTCCCATGGAGCCATAACCTGGCTTTGATACCACTGATCCGGATCTTGGGGGGAGGCCCCCAAGATTTAACAAATTGAAATGGATCTTGGGTGGGGTGGGAGACCCCCAAGATCTGAAAAATTGAAATGCCAGAAGAAAATAGGAGAACACACAATAACAAAACCACAAAGAATTTTTTTTTTTATTAAAACAGATAATAACTGTAAAGGCTACATTGTGGTGGACAATCTGTCATTTTACAAAATGCGACTTGTTACTTGTAGCTTTTTTTGGTTACAATACCACAGGTAAATTCCATGGGTGGATAAATACCATGGGTGAATGAATACCATGGGTTTATATCACTTATAATACCATGGGTGTATGAATACCATGTGTGGATGCCACTTACAATACCATGGGTGGATCCCACTTACAATACCATGGATAAATTCCATGGGTGGATGAATACCATGGGTTGATGTCACTTACAATACCATGTGCACTATCATCCTATTGACGACCTCCGTCTGACCATAAGTCTGGGGATGGAAGGCAGTTGACTTGGTGAGCTTGTTGTCTAATAGTGTCCAGAGGCTTGACCAAAATGTGCTTAGGAACCTGCTATCCCGATCTGATATAATGGTCTGCGAGATCCCAAAATGTACCCATATTCGCTCAAAGAAGAGTTTGGTTCAAGGACACAGGTAATTTGTTGCGTTCCTGTTTAAGTTCGGATCAGTGGACCGCCTTCCACTGATCCGAACTTAAACAAGAATGCAACAAATTACAAATATAACCATAAATATAGAGATGCAACAGAAATAACACTTCATTTCATTAATATCAAATACTGAAATATGCTTACAAACAGAATGGAAATAAGACTAACTCGGGCGATGGTAGCTTATCTCTGAGAAGAGATGTGGCGACTACATGCCTCTGAACTGTGTTACAATGAGGCTTGGAGGCCTATTTATTATAGAGAAACAATCGAAAATCCTAAACATCTAAAAGCCTAACCCTAGGAGATGAAGCGCCAAAACTATGAGTCCCGTTTGGGTAAATTGGTACATCAACTTCCCGAAGTCGTAACTTTGGCATACGATCTCCGTTTGACATGCATAATACCTCGTTAGAAAGATCTATCCGAGGACTGCGACTTCCGAGCAACCAACATCGGTTAAAGAACAATGTTGGCCTTGGTTTTCCCAAAAAACGTCGTTTAGGGCTTCAAAACAGCTTTTGAAGTTCAGGACCCGAAAAACTATTAAAAACAGTAAATTGTGCTACAATTAAGGAAATTGAAAAACTGAAAGAGACAATGGTGGGGGTCCAAGTGGAATAGGCAGGTGGCCACCAAGATCCACTTGGATCAGTCCTCCCATCGTACGAAGCAATGGTCCCCATTGCGTTGAGTGCCTCCATGAGATGGGGAAACTTTTGTTGAACTTGGTCCTTGGTGAGCCACTTGCCTTGGTGCAGGAGTTGGCTAACTTTGACAACCCGATATAGTTGGATCTTCTGCTGGCGAGTGTTCTTGACCTGTGTGTCCATAATTTGATCAGTTGTGGCCTATTCCATGCAGTCTGGGTTTAACTCTGTTGGTGTGAGCTGTTCTGCAATGTTTGATGTGTCTAGTAATGGTGGGAAGTATGGTTGAAGGCGGTCCACATTGAACACTGGGTGTAGGCCAAGGAATGGGGGAATGCTGAGCTCAAAAGCATTGTCTCCCACAACCTTGGTAATGGTGTAAGGACCATATTGAAGTGGTTTGAGCTTCCGATGGCTCCGATAAGGCGTTCTTTTTGCAAATGCAACCAAACTTTGTCGCCCACCTGAAACTTGTGTGGCACCCAATGTTGATCATGTCGTTGCTTGTACTTGGCATTTGACTTCTCCAAGATGTCATGAACCTGCTAGCGGATGTGTTGGATGCGTTCAATAAATCTGGTCGCTTTATCAACCTCAGACAATACATGTGTGGATTCTGTTTGTGTAGTCGCATGAGGCATGGCAACATTAATCAAACACAATGGTTGAAATCCTAGACCCACTTGAAAGGGACTGCGACCAATCGAGCTATGGAGAGCTCTATTATAACTGTGCTGCACATAGGGAAGACTCTCATCCTAGGTTCGTGGATGCTTGGAGTTGTACATGCGGAGTATGTGCACTATCATCTTATGACGACCTCTGTTTGGTCATGTTTGGGGATGGAAGGCAATGGACTTGGTGAGCTTGGTGTCCAATAGTGTCGCGAGGCTTGACCAGAATGTGCTTAGGAACTTGATATCCCGATCTGATATAATGGTTTGTGGGATCCCAAAATGTACCCATACTCGCTCAAAGAAGAGTTTGGCTCAGGGACAGGTAATTTGTTGCTTTCCTATTTAAGTTTGGATCTGTGGTTGTATTTGTAATTTGTTGCGTTCCTGTTTAAGTTCGGATCCTTGGTTGTATCTATAATTTGTTGCGTTCCTGTTTAAGTTTAGATCAATGGACCGCCTTCGACCATACTTCCCACCATTACTGGACACATCAAACATTGTAGAACAACTCACACCAACAGAGTTACACCCAGATTGCATGGAACATGCCACAATATCACAACGACAGACAAAGAGGATTGGGGGTTTTGGACCTTCAGTATGGTCATGGGATCCAGTGGATTGGTGGGATACTCCACTCCTCAATGAGCGTGGTCCGGATAACAGGCAGACTGATTCATTCACATGCGGACACATGGGGGATCACCGAAGCCCTCACCATAGGACGAGGCAGATTGTTACTCAGGATTGGGGCTAGCTATGGAGTGATAGGCACTAGCATTGTTGAGTTGCTTTGGTAAGATTGGCCTAGCCTTGATCATTGCATAGATTATGGCCGAGAGTTATGGGAGAGGAGGCTCTGGTACGAGCATGTTAGGCAGTCATTCATGACCAGAGTGTCACGATGTCGCAGAATAGGTTTCTTCCGCGACAGGGAGGGGATTCTAGTATAACAGGGTTGAGCATTTCAGCTACCCGTAAAGGTGAGATGGGTTCTACAAGGGAGGGTCATCCAGATCTTCCATTTGGTTTTAGTGATTCATTGATGGTGTGGGGAACTTCACCAATGTGGCAGGGTGATCGACAGGAGGAGATCAGGGGAGGCCCGGGTAGATGAGGGTTCAATCCCACCAGGATTGGATTGCATCTTCAGGAGTTTACTCTTGTAGTGCATGAGATGGACTACTCAGTAGGGAAATTTCATGGGGAGTTGGGCAGAGTCCTATATTATCACGATTCTCTACTTATTGCTAGTATGTAGAGGGCTTCTGGTACCTGTATTTGGTTGGATAGCGAGTGGAGCAAGGTGTGCTTCACATTGATTAGGATGGCTTGGGATCTTGGTATCGAGGGATTCCTTCATGTCGAGACAATGCTGAGATTGGGGATGACTCAATAGTACATTTGGGACCTTAGTATTATTGGTGGTTACAGTGGTGATCAACAGTCAGAGAGGGCACTTGTTCAGGCATTGCTTGAGGACAAGCAATTTTTGGCAGGGAGGACTGTAATGTCCCTTCCTAAATTATTTTGGAACAAGATTTATTTCTACATTTTGGGGGCCAATTTTGGTGAAGACGAGGCCCATTTGATTTTTGATAAAAGACTTGGGAGTTAGAGACAAGTTAATTTTATTTTGTTTTGTTTATGATATGTGGGGACCACCCACATAAGAAATACGCACTCCCTAAGCCAATGATTCGAAATGCATGAGAGGGAAGAAAAGGCGGGAAGAAAGGCTCCACGAAAGTTATAAAAGGAAGGCAACACACTTCATTTGGCATTCTTGGCTTATTGAATTTGATTTTGTTGCTCGAGCTGTTTAGTCGGGTCACTTGCTGTTTAGCAAGAATTTTCCAAGCAGAGAACTCACCCTTTTTTTGGGGGACTTCGAGTGCCACCCTAGAGAGGTTCATCCATTATCATCCAGAGGAGATTTGTAGAGAGATTTCTAGCATTTGTATTCAGTTCGCCCCGACAATGCCTATTTCTGGTGGATGCAGTGGTGGATCTAGTGTGGCCATTGCAACATTCTTCCAAAGGGCTATAGCCGGGAGAAATTAGGAGAAGGCTGAATAGATTTGTTGGCTATTGGGTGAGTTTGAGGGTTGGAAGTGGTAGCAATATTTAGGAATAATTTTGCAGACTCTGTGGTCAACACATAAGAGAGTTGATAGTGACAGGCTTAGGGATCAATGTAGGCCTTTCTATTAGGAGAAAACAAGGCCTCCAAAGCATTCATCACTAGTTTTGTCACATCGGGTGCATTACGAAGCACTACATGCAATTTGTCCCAAAGGGTTTCAAGCTCCTTTATTTTTATAGTTTTGTTCCTTGAATGTAATGATTCTTGGAGGTCATTATCCTCGGAAAATAAACACTGAGATTGGTCTTTGATCCCCTCTTTAGCTTCCTTTTTTCCTCGTCATCCTTCGGTAGCATTAAATTCTCCTCCTCCTCATCAAACTGTTCATTATTGTTGCTTTGATTTCGATCTTCACTACTCATTATTGCAACCCAAATCTTTGGCAAAGGGGTCTACCTGGGCCTTGCTAGCAGCGTTCGAACCTGCACTTACGTTATATTTACCTTGAATACTCTTTGAATACTCCTTTCTTTGATGGAAATTTCGATTTCATGTGTTGGATCCAACATTTTAAGATCATTTGGCTTTTTGTATTTAATTCTTTGATTTCATGTAGCAATTATTTTTGTGATTCGTTGATTAATGTCTTGGTTTCTATAATTTTAAGATCTAAAAACATAATGGTAGCCAAAACTTGGCTCTGATACCAATATAACAAACAATATATGTTTGTATGTGTGTAGATAATACATTTGTAATTGTATAAATGTATTTATGAATAAATAATTGATAGAATGAATAAGAATGCTGAATATTATGATGGGGACCCCTATTATAAATACCTAGGTAGGGTGCCTTTTTACTAATGAACAAGTCTTTTTGATAAGACACATCTCTTCATTAACTAATTAACTTATCATCATTTATTATATTATTATTATTACGTTCATAACGCTACAAGGATCTAACTCAATCCCTTGTTCACTTATTCTTGTCATTCTAGATTTGATGTTGAGGTTACAAATTGATTCCTCACACGTGTTTAGAGGATGGTGCCAAGTTCGTAAGAAAGTGTAGAGGTTTCTAAAGATATGGAAATATATAGGATAGCCATTGGAAGATTTGGATTTGACATGGTTGTTCAGGGAAGGAAGACCAAAATGTCAGGTGAGCTTTATTTTGTTTCAAATTTCAATGCCTTTTTTAATGTTTCTCTTGTTTGTTGTGGATTCTTGGTGGACAAGTTATGGCTCAAGAGTACCCAATTTACAAAAAATTGCCATTTGGGTGCTTAGTCAAACATGTAGCTCTTTAGGATGTGAGCATAATTGGTGTGTGTTCGAAAAAATACAGACTAAGAAACACAATAGGTTAAAAATTTTCAAATCAAATTTTGAATTCATTATAAATTATAATTTTATGCTCCATCAACCTCATATGGGATGAAATCACAATGTCTTAATGCCGTGGTCTACATGTACTATAATCTTCAATTGTGGGTGGGATAGCTTCATGAAATCATAGTTTTAAAACCTGATCGGTCCGAACAAGAAACCGGTCAACAAATTTTTGAGGTCAAGCCGACCAATTGAACTAGTTTGGGGATTGGTTGGTACCAGTTAGGTATAAAATTGACCGGTTTGGTACCTAACTGGTACCAACCTGTCCAAACTAGCTGATTCCGTCATAAATTGGTCTGAGTCAACTACTCTCCATGCAATGAGGATGTGGGCCCATGGATTGAGGTTTTAAGTGGTTTTTAAGGAAACCATGGGCAATTTCCCTCTATTTTGTGGCCTCCTATGCTTATAAAAGTAGCCTTGAGCTCCTATTTGCCTCACACTTCTCATTTCAAGTTTTTGTGATCATATGAGAGCTTGGAGAGTTCTGCAACAAGAAGTCTGGAGATTCTTTTTCATCTTGGAGCTAGTTTGGAACTATCTAGTAGAGTTGGCATCTTTGGGAGGAGGCTTTGTAGGCTAAATCTGCCTCTATCATAGGTTTTGCATTTTACTTGGTTGCATTTTTTTCTTCTATTTGCCGATCTCTTTTCTTTCAAATCTAAAAGGCCATCATCCACCATGGCCACAAAAGCAAAAGATGCTGCATGGGTTCATTGTGATGTTGTTGAGGGAAAAATGTTGTGCAAATATTGCAAGCTCCCAAGGGGGTGGGGGCATCCATAGGTTGAAATAACACTTGGCTGTTATAAGAGGCCATGTAATCCCATGTGATGCGCCAGATGATGAGATAGTGCCTATTAGGGCAGAATACCTTAAGAAGTTTGAGGAGGCAAAGGTTAGAGAAAAGGCTATACAAGCAGAAGTTTGATGGGTGATCATGTTGATCAATGATTTGTAATAGACCAGTGGCCTAGTAGCTTCAGTTGTAGCATTGTTTTTGGACTCTAGAGGCCATATAGAGCCTCACTGATTATATATTTTGTTGATGATATGTATTTCCCTTGGTGTCATTTTGATATATGCACCCTTACATGGTATATAGATGAGAAAATTTTACTTATTTTGTCTCTAATGTCTTGGAATCATGGTTTGAAATCTTAAAAATAATTTTCTTTCCATTAAAAAATAATTATTTTATGTATTTTTTTTGAATTTCAGTTCAATCTAGTTTTATCCGCTTCCGGTTTGAATCTTGATTTGACAGCTGGCCTGGTTCAAAGCTTGGTTTTGGTTCTTAAAACTATGCATAAAACACCTGATGTGGAGGCCATTTTGTTGGATGGGATTGACACAACTACTGCATCAAGGGTTGAGACTAGGAGGTCTATCATGGATTTGGCCCTTGATTGGTTATAGGGTGAGGACCAAGAGTAGGTGGTGGGGGAGAGTGGGATAGAGGAGGAGGATGTTCAAGAGCAGACCCTATATTGGAAGTCACTATTGATGTAAGGAGTGTGCGACACTAACACAAATACTAGTTGGACTCAGTGGTAGCACTAGTAGAGGATGTTAGAATCTTGCTTCTCGTCCTTCGTCTAGAGGACATCAAAGTCTAGCTTCTCCTCCTTATTTAGGGCACAATAGAGTCCAATGACAACCATAGGGCCTTCTTCATCTAGAGGAAGAGCATTTACCAGAGCCATTACCTTTGCCTCTAAAAGGGGTAGAGGGAATCATTAGTTTATGTATTTGATTTCATTGTAGTTGATTCATGATGATGAGATGCATTTATTATTATTTTTGATGATATTTTGAGGTTCATGAGCCAAGATTCATGACCCAATTCAGTGTTAATGTGATATATCACTAGGCATCTTATTCATCCTATATATCAATTTTCTTTTCATATTTTATGTGGCAATGTATTTATTTGATGTTGTTGTAACTGGAGATGTCTAAAATTTTGAAAAAAATTGTCTTTTTTTTTGTATTTTTTTAAAGCTTGCCAATACTTTTCTTTGATGTTGTTGATAAGTTGTTTTCTAGATCCTTGATAGTATCTTCGCTGACTTTATGTTTTCAACATCGGTTGTAACTAAGTTGCACGAAACGGGGAAACGGAAACGAGTTTCCGAAACGGGAAGCGAAACGAAACGCGACCTCCCCAAATTTTGGAAACGGGGAAACGCGAATATATATATATATATATATATATATATATATATATATATATATTAGGAATTTAAGAAATATGTGCAATCATAAAGCATATATGATACATTCTAATTTATTACATTATGATAAAATTGTCAATTGTCAATGCATAGACTATAAGTATCGAAATTTACATCACATTTACTCATGAGTAATCACATAATGAAAATAGAAATATCCAAAATCAGCCACGAGAAATTTCTAATTTTTTGTCTCGTGGTTGATTGGGAGTCTCCTCCTACATAGTCGAATGACCTTAGTGCTCTTGATTAAATACAAGTTTCATACCCTAGTACCCTACATTCTCTTGATTATTGGGAGTCTCCCTTGCATAGAGGGCTTTGTTCTCTCGATTAAATACAAGTTCCATACCCTAGTACATGATAAAATCCAATGGAAACATTGAAATTCCCCCAATCCTGAAATCCTGAAAAACAGATAAGTCTGCTGGATTTTGAGTAAGATCTAAAATTCTACTTTCTCCATATGAAATCCAATGACGGCGAAACCACTCTCAAACATCCTGAGTCATTTCATGGTAATGTTAAAAATTTAAGTAAAAGGATGAAAATGAAAAATAAAGGAGAATACCACTTTTACTTTAAGAATTTAACATTACCATGAACTGCATATCAACACTAGGGCAAACAAATGTAAGAGATCTACATTAGAAAAAAAAAATTAAAAAACAAATGTTTTTTTGGGGGAAACGTGGCCCGTACGGCCTGGAAACGCGTTTCCGACCGTATGGCCACGTTTCCGTTTCGGGAAACGTGGTCGTACGGCCGGAAACGCGTTTCCAGGCCGTACGGTACGGGGAAACGCGTTTCGTTTCGTTTCCCTTGGAGAAACGCCCCCTAGGGCCACGTTTCTTGCAACTTAGGGTTGTAATTATGTGGTAGAGATATAAATGAGTTTTAACGTGATATACTTTTTTGACATAATTATCCCTACGTGGTAGAGATATAAATGGGCAAGAGATACTCATGCCTTGATGGTGGGGTGGGGCACAACCAGAATGGAAACTTGGTCAACTGCTTTGAAGAAGTTTTAAGAATTGAGCAACTAATGTGATTTTGAAATTCACTTGAAGTTTCCTTGATCTAATTCCTGTGAACTTACAGCATTAGGGCAGATCTGAAATATTACATCAGAATAATAATATTTCACTTTGCTTAAACCCAATTTCATCTGGCAGCCCAAGAGAAAGATACCATACGGTGTACTTTGATACTGTAATGCTGCACGCCTTGGGGAACACTTTTCCAAAGGATATAATAGATCTGAAATGTCTTATTACAACATATTATAATAGCAGAAAATCTTCTCCTTTATCTTATGGTTATATGTTAAATCACTTAACCAAATCAACTATATGTTACGCCAAATCAACATGAACAACAAGGGATGAAATCTACTCAATCAAGAAGATAACATAAAATGAAAATCAAATTTTCTAGGACACAATATTTTGACAGTTGGGAACTTCATATGTATGTAAAAGATGAAGTAGAAGTACATACCATAGCTTTATCACAGTGCTGGTAAAAGTCAAGCTCTCTAAGCTGTAGTTGGGGAAACCATAAGAAAACCCTAGCCACCAACTCCTCCTAGCTAGGAATCATCCCAAACATATTTGGAGACTCCATCAAAGATCCCTTACATGCTACCATCATCACCAACAAGTCCTTGGCAAATACAACAAGCTTGTATCACACAAGCTCTCCACACTATAGCACCATTCTCTTCCTTAGCGTGTACAAACTCTAGCCATGTTGCATCACACCAAGACAACTCTAGTGTTAGATATACATGTCCATCTCAGGGTTGGAATCCTCAAAACCCAAGTCTTCAACTCTTGCATCAACACAATTACCAAGACCTCCATGGAACATCAAAGATTCAATACACAAATCTTCTTCCAAGCAAGGCATCATATCAAGCTCAAGACTCATCGAGCTAGCATCTCCTTGATCTTGCCTTAGCCTCGCGTTTTGTAAGAACAAGGCTCCAAAATTATTTAAGGCATTAAATCTTTCTTACATGTCTTCTATTAGGGTAAAAACCTTAGTGCTACAACAAGAGCCACAATAACCATCATCATTCCCAACATCATGTTCTTGTCTAGGGCTTACATGCACGGCACAAACCCTAGCATTGGGAGAGCACCTTTGCATTACATATGAACAATATTTGTAATAACATAAAAACCGTCTCTCTCTCCCCCCTTGTCTTCGGGTTTCCTCATGAACCCTAACATCATGCTCCTTGGGTTTCCTCACGAACCCTAGCATCTCGCTTCCTACAAGACTTCTCCAAGACAATACAAAGAGTACAATGATGATAATGAATACAAGAGTTCTCTCATCCCTTTATATACAGACAAGGTGAGGGAGGTTAAGATAAACAATGACACAAGTCCATGCAAGTAACCAACAAGGAAACTTCACATGGAGCGCTTTACAATAGTTGGATGTACATGTGTCAAACTAGGGCTTATCCAACCCCCCAAAAAATACCCACCAAGCATGATCCTCCTTGGGTTCAATGTCCCTCCTCTAAGATGGTGCATTTTCCAACAAGTTGTTAGCTTAATGCTCTCTCTTCCTCAATGGTTCTCCAACTGTGTGTTATATGTCCTCTCACGTGCCCAATGTGTTGAGAAATCTAGGGTATTAGCATTATGTGATTTCTCTTCGATTAGTAACTGCTTGTGAATGCTTTTTGTTTCTTTAGATTAGAATTCTTCTTCTTAGATTATTAGTGTTTTTCTTCATCAAACAGTAACCAATGCATGAACATTAAATAGACAAGAGATGCAGAATGTAGGCTATTACCCAGGGCTAAAACCTCTCTCTCTTTGAGAGGAAAACCCGCACAAATTCTTCTTATAGAGATTCCGATTGACGAACACCAAGACCAAGACCTTTGACCTTATCAGCCACTCCAAGACCAAGACACTAGTTCTCTGTCTTCTGCTCCTTTCTTCTTCTTGACCCTTCCTCTTCGACCTTCTTAACACTAAGATCATCTCCTCAACGAACTGTAGATACACTAGATATTGCACCGAAACATGTCAATGTAATGTCAACAAAATGTGACCACTGTAGCAGCACCAAGATACTGTGATGTAGCTCATTCATAGCACCTCACAGTGGTCTTCCTCTGCTGTAACACCGAGACCTTTATCTCATGAAATAGAAATCCTGTTTAGCCCTAAAAGGACCCTCGCTGCTCCTCCATCAACTATCCAAGTTCCTTCTTGACATCCGACTTTGTCTCTTCCTTTTTCGCTGTGACTGTGATCCGAATCTCAGAGAGATCCAAGCCTTACTGACTGTGATCAGCCCTAAACAAAACTCGTTGTCCCTTCCTTACCCATCCGAGTTCCATCCGAACTTGTCTCTGCCTTGTCCAACCGAAAATCTCAGAGATATAACCGAACTGTTGACTGTACTTAGTCACCGAAACTTCAGAGGAATCTGAACTTCTGAACTGTCCTAGTGCGAAGACCCTGCCCACCTATATATAGTGGTTTGTCCCATATAATAAGCCGACCTATACATTCGAATAGGTGTGTCTTCTTAAGGTGAGCCAACATGAATTCTTCTCTCTGTTTTAAGGCCGACTTGAAGAGGAGGATTAGTGCTTGTCGTTGGAGGGCTTCTAGACACTTTTATAGACTCATATACATTCTTCATACATGACATTGACTCTATATGACTTTTATGACAAATCCTAAAGGCTCTCAATGGGAGCCATCTAAAATAAAACCTCTTGCTCATGAAACCCATGAAGCAAGCATTGCAATAATAATTTTATTTTCTTCTTTTTATCATTTACAAAAAGCTCAATTACATGTCATTATGAAGACCGAACCTAGTTACACTTTTCAACACAATGCTACTCTTATATGTGCCACTGTGGTCACCAAGCTCCAACTCTCCTCAACATATGTGTGAAAGGCCATCACCAACCTCCATGAAGTATGTTTCTCAACCCAAGCATCCTCGAGTCAAGTGTGCAAGCTCCAAGGTCTACATCACATGGTCCCAAGCTTCTAGGGCTAAGCACCTTCCTCCAGGTACCTAGCACTCCTGCTAGGTAGCTACCTTCCCTATTGCCATTGCGTACACCTGATGGGTTACCCATCATGCTGAATGGTAACAACCTCCTAGGTAAAGGCACTATGCTAACACTCTAACCGAGGCCAAGCATCCATCCAAATTAAGCTTTTCTTATGTCCATGAAGAATCACCAATCGACTAGGAGATGTAGTGCCTTCCTAGCAAGGTGAAAACACTTTTCGAGTGGCTCCAAAGGCTAACATTCTTAATGCTCCATGTACCTCACTAGTGAATCAATAACCTCCTTGGTGGGTTGTTTTATTTTTCCTTTGTGGACTTAACATTCTGCAAACCTTACTATTGAACCAACCCCCCCTTGTCAGGTGGTTAAAATTTGGTTCTAATTATAAACAGGTTTTTATCATTCTCTACCAAATGAAATGGTTTTTTAAGGTGTGGTCCAGTTCTGAAAGAGATGAAGTAAAAAAGAAAATTAGAAATGTCATTCCAAACAGGCTATATAAATTCTATCTGGCCCATGGGTAAATTTAGAAAAAGAAAATGAATGTGTTCTAGAATTTATATGCAGATCTTGAAACAGTTTTTCTGTTTATAAATAAGTGAAACTTGATAGGAAGAGCATAAAAAGTATTTAAATCTGTATGCCTTTTCTATGCCTTTTTCCACTTATTTATATGCTATTTGGTATTGTGTTACTTGTGTGCATCCCTAATGTATATGTGATTTCTTGGAGTTGTTGTGGATGATGTTTAAAGGAAATACTGAAAAGACTGGTCGGATATATCACTGACATTGGATGGCAGATCATGTATTGTTATGCAGCCAATAGGAAAGCTGCTTCACCAGCCCATATTTGGCTGACAGGCTGTAAAGGAGAAATTATGAGTCGGATGCAGAAAGTTCCAGGTTTTCATAATTGGCTTGTTGAGAAGGAAGACCGTTCTTATATCGAAGCATTACATGAGCGGAAAGAAGATTTAGTTTATCTTACTGCAGATTCAGAAGATACTCTTCAAGAAGTGGAAACATCTAAAATTTATGTTGTTGGGGGACTTGTTGATCGCAACAGGTGGAAAGGAATAACTATGCAGAAAGCACAAGAGCAAGGTATTCAAACTGCAAAGCTGCCTATTGCTGAGCACTTGAGTATGACAAGCTCCCAGGTCAGCGAAATTCTACGCTGCTTCACTAGATATGAACTGTTAGAATTTATACAAAAGGATGTAGAGTCTAGACACACGTTGGTTCACAAATACAGGAGTGTTATGATATGGGCTATGTACTCCTCCCTGGCTCAGAAAACATTGTCATTTGATATTTGCAAAAAATTTGAATACCTTTGAAGGATAGTTCTTATAAGGAATGAAATTGTATAGCAACAATGTAATGATGCAATCTTATTGGAAAGGAATGATTTGATTACCATGTGCTAGATGTGGACTGTAACATTTGCAACAAAGCTGTATAACTTATGCAAAACAATAAAAGGACTGGTTCTCTTATTTCTAAAAGATACAACTAATGTTACACACAGTAACACACAGCAATGCAATAAAAATATTTCTTGTTATTATAGTCAGGTGTGTAAAATTTAAAAAAGAGACAATGGAGTTATTTATAGCAAGCTCACTCAGCTTAATCTATCCTACATATATGACTTACTGTGTTTTCTCGAAGCCCTGAGCTTAGCTTATCTTCCTCTAGCCCTTGCGAGGCCTGAAAACTAACTCAATCATGTGATCTCTTAGCAAGGTCTTCTTGTGTATGATTATCTAGATTGCTACCAATTTATTTATTTCTTCCTTCTGAGGCTTAGGAAATGTTGCTGTGAATATCAAATCTAATTGTTTGGCATTTCTAGAAAATTTCCATCTGTCTATTTCAGGGATGTGTGTTGTTTCTTTGAGGTTTTTAAGCTGGCAATGGTTATGGGCCCAAATTTTGTAAGTTGAAAATAGTGCTTGTAATTTATTCCTTGTTATTCTCTCTAGTTCATCAGTGCCTCAGTAAGAGCATGAGAGGAAGGTTTGGAGTTTGAAAGCCTTCTTATTTCAAAGCTTTTGATTCTTGAATATTCTGGAGTCTTGCTGTTAATGTCATGATTGTTAGTTCTCACACACAAGGAGTGTAGGCAGGTTGCACATAATAATGAGAGGGAATAGATTGATGCAATGTCTCATAACATAACAGGAGAGAGAGGAGTAGTTAACTCTATCTTTCTTTTTCCAAAGAAAAAAATGCAATTTCTATTCACAGCTTGAATGAAAAACATAATAGGAGAGAGAGGAGTATTATGTAACTCTCGAATATCTTGCTTTTTCAGAGAAAAAGTGCAATTTCTATTCATGGCTTGAATGAAAAAAATTAAAATATTTCTTGTGCACTCTGCACTCACAAAATGCATGGATTTTTCACTGCCCCTTTAAAAATATTCCTCTTTGAAACAAAGTAATCCGAACGAGCAGGTCTCTTAACACTCCATACATCCAGAGTAATATCAAAAGATCGTTCTGCTTGTTAAACCATAATCCAACAAAAGTAAGCAGTGGATCATTCTCCTAACAACAGTCATAAGATTAAAAAACAGAGATAGCTCTCAGCAGTGCAGCACTATACATCAACAGGAAATAACAGAAAGGAATCAAGTATCATAAACAGACTGAAGAGGTGACAGCTATGCCTCCTATAGGTTCCTCCAGAAGAAGGGTTCCCTCTGCAACCTGAAGGGCTTCCTTTGATGAGGCATTTGCTTTCACATTCAGCTCCTGGAAAATATGAGTGAAGTAGATAGCTTCAACTGAACTTCACATGATTTTTAGCTGCTGACCAATAGGCCTGAGATATATATTAGTTATTACTTACCCGAATAAAGCCTTTCATCAAGTTGATAACTAGACTGGAATCTCCAACTATCTAGATTTTCTTAACATTCTTTTACAGCACACATTCTAAGAGTCATCTGAAGACCATAAAGTTGGCATAATTATTGGTTCCTGCCCCCAATCCAGTTTTGAACTTCCTAAAGTAATTATTTAACAAATGCATGCTTTCACCAGCACCACTAACTTCTGGAGGTTCTTGCCTGGTTCCATCAAAAAACCCCATATTTGGGTTTGATCTATCTCCAGATTCCCTATCTGTCTAGGGACTCCTTGGAATGGTAGGTCTACTTCACTGAATAGATTCATCTAACCTGTTATGAAACTTGAAATGAAGGGATGGATTTCTCTACACAAATCTGAGTTTCATGCCAACCAAATACTCCAGATATAGGATAAGACAAAGCCTTAAAGTCCTTCAGCTCTTTCTCATTATACCAATTTTTTATACAAGCTTCTGCAGATTCACCAGCCCACTCGTTTTCATAACTTCCAAACACCTACGTTTAGAATGGCGACATTTATCAACTAATGATTACATTGTTACGTCGGTTTAACTCAAGTGGTTGGTAAAACTGTTTGTTATCTGCTCCACGTGGGTTCCATTTCCATAGAGACCTAAGTTTATAATGGCTACATTTATCAACTAATGATTACATTGTTACGTCGGTTTAACTCGAGTGGTTGGGAAAACTGTTTGTTATCTGCTCCACCTGGGTTCCATTTCCATAGAGTGACATGTTGGCCTGTTGTGATGAAGCTAGAAGGGTAGATTGCCCTGGTGGGATGTGTTGGCTCTTGCTAATAAGTTTCCTGCTAGGTGCTGGCTTGCGGGTTGTTGGCACTAACTTAGGGGTTATAGTGGCAGCCAGCCAGATTTCAAACTGGGCCTCGCCCAGGCAACCTGACCAGCTACCAATTCCTCTAGATCTTAGAAAACTAATGATTACATCACTTTATTATAAAGACTCTGATTAAGATTTTATTACTTATTTATGACCATAATATCTAAGGCCCTGCCATAATGGCCATATTACACAAGATTTGCTTGTGAAACCATAAGGCTTGACAACGAGTAGATGAAGTTGCCATATACACTGCTTTAGATGAGCAACTGTTGCCTGCTTCTGTTAAACCAGGAAATCATACTTGTTCGCAAACATAAACAATACTCAGGAGTCAGAAGTACTCTTTTGAGTACCAATATCTCTAGCCCAATTTGAATATACAAATTTGTGTAGTAACAACTCACCATCTCTAGAATACTTCATGCTATAATGGATTGTGCCCTTCAGATACCCAAGAACATGCTTACCAATGTTCCTATAAGATTAGCGAGGCTCAACCATAAATCAGCTCAATTTATTTACTACATAGCAAATGTTAGTGTTAGTTTTTGTAGCATCGGATTTGTTCTAGCCTTGAAATTTTGTGGAGAGGTTAGAATGCATGAGAACTTCAAAACCCAGAAATCGTTTCTAGAAATTTCGCCTAGAAATGACTTAATTAGATTATTAGTCAGTTTTTAAATCTAAGTCTAAACTTAGGGAATATGACTAATTAATCAAAATTAATTAAGTTAATGTGTGAATATTCTAGAAACACACACGGATCGACTTCAAGTTAATCCTAGCCATCGATTAAGATCTAATCTCGGCCGTTGAAGTCTTGACCGAGGATTAAAAGAAGTCGATGGGGCTTGGAGAAAGCACTTGTGCAATTTGATTTCATGAACATATTGATTTCCTGAGTAGTAGCATTCATTTGCCGGAGAGAGAGCCAGAGAAATCGAAATAGTGAGAGAGGCGCAGGGACAGTGAAGCTGGAGGAAGGATTCTAGTTTCGGTGAGTGCATTTGCAGAGAGGCAGAAGAGGCATAGTGAGGCTGACGCAGAGCAACGCAATAGCCTCTAGAGGCAATTTCGAAATTGTTGGGGAGAAGCAGAGTTTCAGTGTCAGAAGCTGGGCAGAGGTTCTAGAGGCCAGGAGAGACATTTTCCCAGATAGTAGCAGACCAGACAGCTTGAGGTGAAGCTGTTCTGAGCTGAGTGCAAAAGTTTTGACATCTAGTTGTACTCCAATTATTTCATTGCTGCATAATAATAAAACCATCGGTTGCTGCACCAGTTTTCCCAAGTTGGGTTTTTCCGGGGACATTGGTCCAAAAATAACTGTGATTTTATGTGTGTGTGCTAGTATTTCTTCCGCAATTTATTTGTGTAGGTTGTAGTGTGAATGATTCAGTATTTGTTGTAGCAAACAATAAATAATTTGTTGAGAATTAATTTAACAATTAGGAGAATTATTTCCAATTGTTGCAATAAATTCAGGTTTCCGAATTTTCACAGTTAGGTGTAGCATTCACCAAGTACATCAAGGACCCAATCAATTGCGTGTACAAGGTGGGACCAACCAAATTGGTTTTGTCAACACCTTTTAGCTTAAATTTGGAAACATAGGCATAACCAATGGTTTATAGTCAAACATTTGAATACTGCTGTTAAAGGTTTACCTTTGCAGCACCTTTGCCCAATGAAGACTTCACCTTCACCCTACCATACCTCCAGACACAAAAGTAATGCGGAAGGCAAATGCCCTTCATATCAAACTTGCTGGCTAATTTATGCTTTCATCACACAATGAGCTTCTTAGAACTTCCTGTATCGATTCATCTACATATAGCACCAAGACAGACAAATCATTCTCATCATACAAAAAATAAAGATTGGAATTTTCACAAGTCTTGGAGAAGGCTAGATTCAAAAAGTACTCATCTGCCAAAGAGCATCAAACTTGTGGTGCCTACTTCAACCTGTAAAGGGTCTTCTTCTATTTGCATACATAGGTATCTTGCCCATGCACCTCAAACCCTCTTGGCTGATTCATGTATACTTCTTCTTAAATTACTCCTTTAAGAAAAGTAGTGTATACATCCATCTTGTAAAAAGGGCAACCAAAACTAGATGCTATTGACATAAAGGTATGGATAGAAGTATACCTAGCAAGAGGAGTACATGTTTCATCATAAGCTACTACCTCTTTGTAAGAGAATCTTTTGGCTACAAATTTGGCTTTGAACTTCTCGATGTTGCCATCCACAACATGCTTTATCTTGCACAACCCATAGTTTTAAAACTTGGACTCGGATTTGGAACCGACCGAGGGTCAAATTCGGCTCGGACTTCGATTCAATATCGACTCTGACTAGTTTATTCCAATGACTTGTGTTTGTAAAAAGTACATTAAATATTTAATTTTAATGAAAAGTCATATTTTTAAAGATTTTCATTCATGTTTCCAAACTCAAAGCATTAGAATAATAGAGAGAAGAAAACACTTGATCAAAGCATGCTCATGAATATATCTATTATATCAAAATGGCAGGGAGTGCACTGTCCAATACATGTAATATATAGAGATCAAAGCAAAAACACATAACCAATGCTGCTTTAAAAACCAACTCCTCAATGCTGTTCCAAAAACCAACTCCAACTGCTCACAAACTCCTCTCAAATATTCACATCAATGCAATGAGATAGTTGTGAGGAAATATGAGGGGGTTGGGTTACATTTATAGGTGTGGGAGAAGGGTAGAGGGGCTAGGAAATAGTTTAAAAAAAATTTGATTTCAAGTCTGCCCAGCCTGCCTTTTTTCCCACCGCTGAGACCAACCGATTTAAGTCGGGTTTGGTCTGTCCGGTCGGTCCATTACGGAATCAGTGGAATTGGTGACCAACTCCGCTGGTTCGGTAACAAACCGACCGTCGAACTGAATAATTGCCTAATCAGTCTGGGAAGGGGTATGGCTCGGTCAACCAGGCCAATTCCGAGTCAGACCAACCTAGTTTTAAAACTATGGTACAACCATTGAGAATCAATTACACAGTTCCTAATTGCCTTAAGAAAAATTTCCCACACATCATTCTTGATGATGGAGTTGTACTCCTTTGTCATGGCCTCTTGCCATTCTTGCTTTGCATTTACCTCCTTAAAGTTTGGAGGTAGTGCCACCTCAAGAAGGGAAGACCTTCTGCATTCCCTACAAAGTGCTTTTACTATCACTTCTCCTTATTCTTCTTTGGACATTGGCATGCATAATGTCTTTTCTTGTGACATCTGAAACATGTCTCGTAGCTTAGGTCCTTAAAATGAGAAGAACAACCCTCTTCTTTCTTAACCTTCTTGGCTTCTCCTTTTTTATCCTCTAGATAAGTGTAAGACTTTGAGTCTTCTCCACTCTAGCTAACACAGTCTCTAGTCTGGGATCCTGTTGGACAAGATCTCCTTAGATTCAATGACCAGAGTAGCTAATCCTCTTCTTCCTTGAGCCTAACATTGCTGCATGTTAGAAGATTCGTGTATCTTTTCCTTTCTTTTCCATATTCAACCCTCAAGCCAATTTCTTCCCATGATAACCACTTCTAGTGCCAAGTAGTGGACCTTACACTATTGTCTAAGATTAAAATAACCTTTATTTTTTAAATTGTGAATCATCTAAAAGGGTAGTTTGTGTGTATATTTTCTCCCTACCTAGGGGTTGTTGGAAAATGCAGTAAGGCATCTATTAATTCAATTTCTACTTAATCCTTAATATTTGCTTGTGAACTTTATTTATATTCTTGTGTTTCTTTATTAGATATTTTCACCAAACAAATATCAAGAGAAAAACAATAAAGACAATGGACACAAAAATTAGGCTCTAAGTCAAGGCAAAACCCCTCCAAGGGGAAAACCTAGAAAAATTTCTTCACTTCTTATAGAATCTTCTTCAAGTCATACAACCAAGACCCAAACCCTAGACCAAGTTCTCCTCCAAGCACCAAGTCAACCCCCTCCAAGAAGCCCTTCCAAGTGGATCAGATTAACAAAGCTCAACAAGAAGGATACTCCAAGAGATGATGACAACAATAACAACAACTACAAAGGCAATGGAAATCAAAGGAACAACACGTTCAACAACAAAGGAAAGAGGCTCCCGTTGCTCGATATGGAAATGGTCGTCCTCCCAAGAAGTCGAGAAGCTCTAGGTATGAAGAAGCTAATGTTGTAGAAAAGCAAAAAGAATTTTATCTTATTTTTGCTGTCACCACCGCCTCTCCTCCAATACATTGGATCATTGGTTGATTGATAATGGTGCCTCAAGGCACTTCATTGGGTACAAAGAGGCCCTCTCAAGCTTGTTTGAAAAGAAGACTAATATGGAGATTATACTTGGGGATAATGCCACTTATCCCGTAAAAGGAATTGGGATTGTTATTGTTCATTTAAATACAGGTCAAACCCTTCATTTACAAGAAGTGTTGTATGTACCTAATTTGAAAAAGAACTTGGTCTCTATTTCTGCGATGGAAGATAAAGGTTTCAAGATGACATTCATTGATGGGAAGGTTCGTGTTTGGCAAAGGAACCTGAAAGATGCATTCACTCTTGGAATTAGAGTTGAAGGTTTCTATCAGGTTGGAGGAAGTCCTTTGGGAGCAATGACTTGTGATACTTCTCTTCAATCTGAATTATGACATCGAAGATTTGCTCACCTTCATTACAAAGCGTTACTTAATGTAAAGAAGATGGTCACAAGTATGCCTAAATTCAACTTAGATCATGAAGGAGTTTGTTAGGGTTGTACAGCTGGAAAACATACAAGGGGACCATTCCCCTAAAGCAAAGTGAAACTACCGATATTCTTCAGTTGGTCCATTTTGATCTATCAGGTATGTTGCTCGTAACATCTTTGAGTGGATATTTGTACTATGCAATTTTTGTGGATGACTTCTCTAGCAAAACATGGATCTATTTCTTGAAGAAGAAGGACGAAGTGTTCAAATGGTTCCGCTCTTTCAAAGCCTTGGTCGAGAATCAAGTAGGGCAGAAGATCAAAATATTGAGGACCAATAATGGGACCGAATATGAGTCAAATGAATTCAATGACTATTGTAGAGAATCTGGCATTAAGAGGGAGACCACTACTATATATACTCTTGAGCAAAATGGAGTTGCCGAAAGGAAGAATCCAACTATCATAGAAGCCACCCATGCCATGCTTCATGACTAAGGTCTACCGAAGTTCTTATGGGGACAAGCTGCCAACACTGCTGTGTATGTTCAAAATAGATGTGTGCATCAGGCATTGGACTTCAAGACACCCGATGATGTTTTCACCGATAAGAAACCTGTTTTTGGTCATTTTAGAATTTTTTGTTGTTCCGTATATTTTCATGTTCCAAAGGAGAAAAGAATCAAACTAGATGCATATGGGAAGAAGGAACGTTTGTGGGCTATAGTGAAACTTCGTAGGCATATAGAATTTATGTGCCTGGTTAAAGAGAAGTGGAAATAAATGATGACATCACTTTCGATGAAGATTCTGCCCTTGGGAAAGTCTGAGATCTTTTTATCCCTAGGAAGGACAATGATGATGATACAGGAAAGCAGGATGAACCTCTGACTGATGACCCGATGCCTGATGGATCCTATTGATCCACCTCCTAGTGAGCTCTCTACTTCAACTTCAAGAAAAAGACCTTTGTGGCTAAAAGATACTCTTGAAGATGCTGAGAGACATATTGCACCAAGGGGGACATTTCGTGAAGGCAAGAAGTTGAATAGGTACCAAGGGTACTTAGCTGCCATGAGTACCATTGTACAATTTGAGCCATGTACATTCGAAGAAGCCATGAAACGCCAAGTCTGGAAGGATGTGATGAATGAGGAATATGAATCAATCATGAAGAATGATGTTTGGGTTGTCATTCCCAGACCCAAGGACAAGTTTGTGGTCACTTCAAAATGGCTTTACAAAATCGAACGTGGAGCTGATGGGAGTGCTGAAAAGTTCAAGGTTAGATTCGTTGCTCGAGGCTTCTCTCAAAAGGAAGGGGTAGACAATGGTGAGATACTTGCACCAGTTGCTCGATATACCACTACTTGTTCGATCATAGCCCTCGTTGCCTCTCAAGGCTTAAGCCTTCACCAAATGGATGTCAAAACTGTGTTCTTGCATGGCTCTCTTAAGGAGGAAGTCTATGTAGAACAACCCGACGGGTTGGAAGTTCAAGATTGTAAGACACGTGTATGTAGGTTGAAGAAAGCCCTCTATGGGTTGAAGCAAGCCCCCAGGGCTTGGTACGAGAGGATAAATAACTATATTATGAAGCTGGGATTTACAAGTAGTGAAGCTGACCCGCACCTATACTTCAAGTTTGAAAAGGACAGGCCTCTCATTCTGGTCTTGTATGTGGATGATCTCTTTATGTGGATCGATTTTTCCTTTTTCCTTAGACATACCCAATCTCGCATTCACTTTGGCTTCCCGGCAACAAACTTCGCACCTTTTCCCAACTACAAGAGAACTTCACACTTCTACGCAGTAACAAGAGAGTTCAAACTTGATGAGATAATAATGCTCCAAATGAATTTGATGTGCTAAATGGAAATCTAAGGTGTTGTAGCTAAACCCTAGTGAAGTTAAAATTGTCTAGTATGTGTGATATAACAATTGGAAATCTATTAGATGATTGTTGAGAATGAAAATATACGGTTTTGCAGTTAAATCATAGTAGTGACATTGTCTAGTGTGAAATGTAACAATCTAAGATCTACGTATGTCATGATTGTTGAGATTGTGAAATTCTAGGGTTTTGGAGTTAAACCTTAGTCAAAGTAGAAATCTCTGAGGAGTGTTGACTATATGATTTGAGATTTGTGAAGAAATTGTTGAAATTTGAATTTTTGGTTGAGTTTGATGATTACTCGGAAATCTAGGGTTCGCAAACTAACCCTAGTGGTGACTGGTCATGCTAGTGAATAATTGATGGTTGATTGAAAATAAAGGGGTTTGGAACTAACCCTAGTGGAAGCTGGTCAGATTAACGACTAAGCTGTAATTGACTTTGATTGTATAAAATCTAGGATTTATCCCTAGTGTGAAGTCTAACATATGTACCTTGAAAGGTTGTTAGATGCTTTGTAGATCTATATTTGTTTTGAATTGCTTCTAGGGTTTGCTATATGTTGTAGTAAGGTATGTCATACCTTTGGAAGACACATTGAAACCCTAGATGGAATGAATGTTGTTATGAAGGAGTCTAGGGTGTATAACAAAGTCCCTAGCAATATGTTGAAGAATATGTCTCTTGTTTAAAATTGAGTTTGGGTATTTAATATGTATAACTATGAAATTCTTCCGTGATTCTGATATGGCTAACTTCATGCTTCTATAGATTTGGTTGTACTTGCTATCTAATCTGTGCAGGTACACAATCTTCGACTTGGTGACAATGCTCGATGTGACAAGCAAGTTGTGCTGGTACACAATCTTCAATTTGGTGAAGATGCTTGGTGTGACAAGCAAGCTTTGCTGGTACACAATCTTCAACTTGGTGAAGATGCTTGATATGACAAGCATGATGAGGATGATAATAACTCTGATGAAATGGTTGGAAGCCACAAAAGATTCTCCAATGACGAAAAGAAGAAGTAGAACTCCCTAGGTTAAGAGAGAGTTCAAATAAAAGGAATCTCCCTAGGATAAGAGGATGGTTGAGAATGTTCCTTTTATAGGAATGATTAGATCCTCTCTGTTTAAGAGGGAGTGATAGATATGATTCTATGCTTTATGTGTCATGCACTAGACTAGGACTAACAACCGTAAGTTTTGGTGAGGACCATGAGTAGGAGAAAGAAATTGGAGAATGAATTTTGAGGTGCTGCTGATAGAAGGAAATAAGGATACGATTGAAGAATATGTTGCTGCATATGAAGTAGGAAGAATAAAGTATGATTGAGGAATCTTCTATCAAAGATTAGGTTGATAGTCCTACTATGGAAAGTTGAGAAGTAATATCTGTTGTCTGAAAGACCCTGGAGGTTTGTATTTGGTTATGTACATGTGAAAGTATATTATTGATTGGGGTAGTGTTTGTACATGTGAATCTCTTGAAGGATTTGATAGCATGCTGGTTACGAATCAGTTTGATTGGGAGAGATTGGTCATTCTCAATTTGCTGGATCAAGAGGTGTTGAGGCTTTGTGAGTGAAGCATTGCCTCGGAGGACATCTGGCTGATACATTGTGTTGATGTCTAGAAGTTGGAAAGGTGGTGTTGGTCATAGAGCTCTGTTTTGGATACACATGTGGATTTTTTGGGTTGATGGTTAGCAAGTAAGCTTGATGGTACCTAGAGGGGCTGAAAGCTTGAGTCCATCTTAGTCCCACCTGGATAGATTGCCTTGGTCAGGAATCTAGTCCTTGGCATTGCGGTGTCTAAACTGTTAAGTGACTGCTTGGATATATTGCCTTGGTCAGGAATGTAGTCCTTGGCATTGCGGTGTCTAAACTGTTAAGTGACTGTTTGGATATATTGCCCTGGTCAGAAATCTAGTCCTTGGCATCGTGGTGCATAAACTGTTGAGTGACTATTTGGATAGGTTTCCCTGGTCAGGAATCTAGTCCATGGCATTGCAATGCCTAAAGTTCTTCATAGTTCGTATAGTTTGAGATCTTCCATTGTATATGTACATTATGAATACCTCCCTAGTTAAGAGGGAGTGATGGAAAATGTAACTGTGTTCGGTCTTCAATAATGTACTTGAGTCATCTTGTAATGGACTTGTCAAAAGAATAAAGAAAAGAACTATTATTATTATTAAAGCTTGGGTTTCATGCTTGGGTCACCATGTTTTAGGTCTAAGTCCCCATTGAAGACTTCTAGGATTTATTCCGAGTCTATAGAATTATTGTACATTTAAAGAGACCCTTCTTGGGATTTTGAATCATGTAAAAAGGTTAAGTATTGAGTCAAATATGAATTATGTAACCTCCACACCATGTCGGCCTAAGAGAAGATCAAGTCGGCCTAAGGACCCATTCGACCCCACAAGAAGCCTATAAAAGGAAGCACATCGAATTCATTTGGAGCATCATTCTCTCATCAAGTTCGAACTCTCTTGTTGCTGGGTAGAAGTGCGAAGTTCTCTTGTAGCTGGGAAAAGGTGCGAAGTCTGTTGCTGGGAAGCCGAAGTGAATGTGAGTTTGGGGAAGTCTAAGGAGAAAGGAAAAATCAAAATTTTGGTGCCTCTCTCTCTTTGTTTCATGTTCTGTATTGGGAGAACAAAGTCTCCTAAGTTTCGTTGTTGCCGGAAGTTGCCAGTTACTGTGAGCTGCTGCCCTAGTCGAAGTTGCTGGAAAGAGGTCGAAATTTTGGGAGGCTAACTTGGTGTGGAGGGAAGGTCTTGTCTTGGTCTAGGGTGAAGAGTCTCAAAGAATACTATTGAAAGGAAGAATTATCTTGACTGGGTTTTCCCCTCGAGGGGGGTTTTGCCCTGGCATGTGCCTACATCTTGTGTCTATTGTTTTATGTGCTGTTGCTTTTGGTAATTGCTTGATGAACAAAAGAAAGAAGATATAAAGAATCATAATAATAAGAAACATCACAAGTAATTATCAAGAACAAGAAAATCTTTATTGCCTTTCTGATTTTCCAACAAAGCCTCATCACAATCATTGGATTGCTGCTAAGAATCTCTTGAGATATCTCTGGGGCACAATCCACTATGGACTGAGATACATTGTCGGGAATTTGAGGCTACATGGATATACAGATGCTGACTGGGCTGGCAGTGTGGTGGATCATAAGAGCACGTCTGGGTGTTGCTTCTCTTTGGGGTCTGCTTCAATATCTTGGATGAGCAGGAAGCAAAAATCGGTTGCTTTAAGCACCACCGAGGTCGAATACATTGCTACGAGTATGGCCTGTTGTGAAGCTATTTGGTTGAGAAAGCTCTTCAGTGAGCTATTTGAGCACGTGTTGGATACCACCATGATCTTCTGCGACAACCAGAGTGGGATTCGCCTTTCAGAGAATCTCGTGTTCCACGACTGCTCCAAGCACATTGATATCAGGTACCACTTTATCCGGGATATGGTACAACGGGGAGCAATAAGGCTCCATCACATCAAGATGGATGAGCAGGGCACAAACATTCTCATGAAGCCCTTGGGGAAGGTCAAATTCTTAAACTTCTGAGAGAGACTTGGAGTTGTGGAAATAACCTCCTATGAGGATCTCGTATGAGTTGGACATTGAGCTCTGGGAGCTCCTGGGGGCTTTGGGTACTTCTTGGAGCTATGAGCGACCATAGGGTGAGTGGTTCACTTTCCCCTAGTGGTGCGTTAGATACAGGGTGAGTGGTTCAGCTTCTCCTAGTGGTGCGTTAGATACAGGGTGAGTGGTTCACCTTCCCCTACGATTGCGGACACATGTATGTAGGGTGAGTGGTTCACCTTCCCCTACGATTGACATATGCATAGGATGAGTGGTTCACCTTCTCCTGCCGATGCCCCAACACACATCCTACCCATGGAGTCCGAGACTCATGGGAAGTACCTCTCATCTGGCCAATGAGTTGGGAAAAGTTGTTAGGGACCATAGCACTACCAATGGACGCATCGTGTACGGTTGTACTCCCTATGACTATGATGCATGGTGTTCAACAACTTGATCTGGGATCAAGGATTGACTTTTGTCAGTGGAGAGTCGTAAGGTCTTGTGACTCACTCTTGATCACTTCTTCATTATTACTTCATGGTTCAGCAGAGCAGTGATGACAACGATGGTACATGATGACAGGATATCATGATGATGACAAATGGATTGGCAGGTGGAATTGTCCCTAGTTGAGAGGGAGTGTTAAAATTGGCAACTAGGGCCAAATTCCACCTTGGGACAACTCATATGATGGAGATGATTATTGCATTGGATTCCTCTTTTCGAGAGGTCCAAATTTGATATAAAAATCATCTCATTCGGTCAAGCAGAAGTGGAATTTTGAATTTATTCTCTCTCATGCACAAATTGTTAAGGTTGGCCTCAGCTTAATGTAGGCTCAAGAAGCCCAATAGATGTGTCCTTTCACCCTCATCGAATTGTATAAATAGGAATGACCTCTCTCCTCATTTGGACATCACTCACTCATCATTTCTTCTCTCTCCAAATCTGATTGGTTCGTACAACTTGAAGATCAACTCTCTCTCTCACACGTGTGGATGGAAGGACGAATTTTTGGGTCAAATTGCAGGTCGAATTTCAGAGTTTTAGGGCAACATTGACCAAGGGTTTATTGACCAAGTTTGACATCGTTTTCAAGGGCAAAATTTCAATCTCTTGAGGCTGTATTTATTGGCACAAAAATTAAGGTGTTTGGGACTGTTTGACCAACATTGACTTCAGGTTGACTTCTGTTTTGACCACGGAAAATCACAATAATTTTTCTCTCTCCTTTGACCAAGTTTGACTGAGCTGTTTTGGGCTGCATTTGACCTCCTCTTCAGGCCGAGTTTGACTAAGGAGGACCAAGTTGCATTGGTGAAGTGTTGTTGTTGTTTTGACCAGCGTTGACTTTCTGGTTAGGGTTGAAATTGACTGCAGTTGATTGTAGAATTTGATAGGGCTGATTTCACTGTGTATTGGGCAAGTGAATTTGATTTTTGTACTCTCTCTCTCTGCTGAACTATTGAATAATAATAAGAAGATTTGATCAAAGGGTTTTCCCCACATTGGGGTTTTTCCTTGACATCCGCCAAATCTGGTGTCCTCTTGTCTTGGCTTGTTTTCTGTATATGTTTTTATGTTCTATTTGCATTTATTGTCAATGTGATTAGGTTAATGTGATTGCTATTGGATATAATTGGAATTGTCATTGGGCTGATAAAGGAACATTGAAGTAAATTGTGCTAAGCATAGAACATACCATTGTTATATAAAATTAACAGGTATTGTGTAAGGTGCTGTTCAGAATTATTTGTGGTGATGAACTTGAACCGTTAGATGAAGATGTGAAGTCCAAGTGACTAAAATTTATGATGAAGCAAGGGGAATCATTCATATGGTTATTTTTGAAAATTTGAAGTTTCTTATTCAAGATATGAATGATCCTCGATAGGTTGGTGATGCCCCAAAGATCTCTTTGACAAAACCAATACTATACTTGCTCATTGGCTTGAATATTTAGCTTATTTGTCTTGATGCAACAGATTTTTAGTGGCTTTAGGATAGGTTCCCAAGGTAAAGCAACTAAGAACCAACTCTAGGAATGTGATATTACAAAAGATGATGATTGAATGGTGTGTTTTCTTCTTTGAAGTCTTAGAGGGCCCAATTATATTATTGTTTGCCCCTATTGTGTTTTTGTCTCCACATTCCATTATACTCAAGTTGCATTGGGAAACAAATGTGTTGCGCCTACATTTGATGTTTTTGGTGAGCAATTTATTAGAGAACACGATAAATTATGCCATATTGGTGAAGTAGGTTCTAATGGCTCCAAAAGAATTTGTGGTTAAACAAAAGAAGGGTCCTTCAAACAAGCCACATTCCAAAGGGTTATAAGGGTTCACTTTCGGGTCCTAAGTGGGAAGCAAAAACTTCTCCTTTGAATTCATCTTCATCTTTCGAAGCTATAGAAACAAAGAGAGGAAGTCGGGTAACGAATGCTCTTATCACCATAAGATTGGTCTTCTCGAGGCACAATGTTCATAAGAAAATGAAAGCCCTTGAGGCTACAAGGAAAATAAAATCAAAATTGATTGTTCTTCCTCGAGTTCCTCCAGTGGTTAACCTGTGGCCTTTTCTTTGACAAGTTCCTCCTTGATTGCACATAATATTCCACATTGCGATTGGAGATGTGATTTTAGGGAATCAAATTTTGTAGGTGATAATTCTCCTTTATTTATTGGGATCTAGCAATCTTCGTATGCATGCTGGTAAACTTTATGATGTAATTTATGTACCTCAAATTTCTTTGAATTTACCAACCAATTCATTTAGGAGATGGTAAGAAAGTTGAGTTTTGGCAAAATAGAGTGCATATTAAAGATGTTAAGGATATGTTCATTGTTGTTGCTTTTGGTGTTATTGATGATTCTCTCTTGATTTGTAAATTGTTGCAGATATTCAACTAGAATAGTGCATCGCAACAAATCTTACAATATTTTGCAATCTCTTATTATGCAATGTTTTACATTAGATTTCATATTTACTATTTCTATCTTAGCTCGTAGAATATTGAAATAAATTGAACCCGAAATGAAAGAAGCTAAGCAAATAACACATTGTACACACAATGGACAGAAGTTGTATGTTGGGAAAACTCATTACATGAGAAGCCCAACTAAAAGGTGAGACTTATGCCTTGATCTTTTCTTCTTAGTTATGAAATGCAAATAAAATGAAAGTGCACTCACTATGGAGTTGAAATGGACAGTATGCTTTATATATTTGCTATAAGATGATGTACTACCTCTGTTGTGCTTCAATATCCTATTTCCATATGCTTTGCTCAACTTTGGAACAATAAACAATAAAATATGGAAGCCCTTGCTTTCATAGTGGCCCGATATTTAACATGGTTTGATGGTTGTCTAGGGTTAGGGTTTTGGACACTCTAGAATATTCTTGAAAGTCCGCACATTACTAGATCCATGTGTGGGTAACAGAAGTTGATATTTCATCCGCTTGGTATCACAGTGGTCAATCGGATAGGTCAACTTCTAGGAGGCATAATTTCCTCATGCAAACTCTAGTTGGGGTGATCTTTGCATTGTTGGAAAGCTCTCGATGCGTATAATGGCTTATAGGTTCTGAGCTTTATTTGCAAAGTTTTGACCCTAGAAAACATTTATTGATACCTCAAACAGGTTCAAGAAGTTTCTAAACCACAAAACACAAAAGCGGAACTTGCGCCTAAAATGGACCTACAAGCCAATAGTTACAATTTTTCTTCTCTAGAGTACCGAAATAGACAACAAGTTATATACTGATCCATTTTCGATTCATAGCTTCCCATTTAGGGAGGCTTTTGGTCCCCAAAATCTTTTACTAAACGAGGTGAGGAAATCCTCCTCTACCTTCTTCGTGAGTACCATTTGGCCTTGCGTGAAAGTTGTCCTTTCAATCCAACCATGTAGAGTTCATTTGCCCTTGTTTGGTTGTTTTGGACCTCTTTTGCAATTTTTGGAAATGCCACAACTACTTTACATCTAATAGTGTTGTTCTGGTAGCAATTCAGTCACTTTGTCAAACGATATTTGCTAATAAGCTAGCACCAAAAGTACCCTTTCACACTTGTCATCCAAAACTGGGAAAAAGACCAAATAATAAGCAAGTACAAGTGGCATGCATGGACGCTCCAATATAAAGTGCATCATCAAAGAACATTAATAAATGTGCCAATGCTATCTAATGAAGGTTCGACCCACAATGAAGATGAATAAGAAGCCAATTCCTCATCAACTGAAAGGAATGGGAGTACATATGGTGTCATCCTTTTGATGAAGAAAAACAAATTGGGAGCAACAAAGGCTAAGGATCTTGTGTATGTTCATTCCAACCTCCAGTTTTTATCAAATTCTAAACTTGACATGTAATACCATGACTCACCTCATCCTGCTTGAGGATGTTATGCCACTAGTCCAGCCTTCACTACAACTTCCAACATTTTTGGTTCCCCTGTTTTGTATTCATGATTTAGAGTTGCAATATGCAGTTGATGAGGATGTAGGTTGTAGACACATTTTAGGATATGTAGTTCGACCTACCCTACATTATCACATTAGCAAAGCGTTCAATGATGAAGCACTCATCTTTGTATTTACTATTATTCCTTTAGTATGAGGCATGATGTATGTTGATTTTAGTCTTCAGATTTAGAAATTATCTAATGATTTCAGCTCTAATGTTGTGATTGACTAAAATCAAGATACATCATGCCTCGTACTAACATCCATGCTGCTATTCTGGCTAGAAATTTCCTAGATATTATAACCGATGCTTCCACTTTGCTGTGTTATCTCATTCTGTATAATAATATTTCAAGATTTTCAAATCACATGCTGAGCAACTGCATGCAAGTTCTGTACTTGATAATTGTTTTATGAGTTTTTTGCTTATGGTTTTCACATTTGGCCATTCATTACTATACTCTGCAACATATACCTTGAGACATTATTCTCTTCCTGTATAATATTCTACATATTTTCATGCTTGTCAGTTTTGTTTTTATGGATGTAATTTTTTAAGTTTATATTGAGATCATTTAGTGTGTAAGTTTAGTGGCCTTTTGCTTTGCATATGCTATTTCTAAAAGAAAATATTTGATTGGTATGTTTATAAAATTACAGGTTCTGACTGTGAATCAAGTATTTGAGATTCTTATAACATTTTTGGAGTTCAAGGACTGGAGGAAATCTCTATTTCAGGTTATACCACAGAGAAAAAGACCTGAAGTTGATTCAAATGATCCTCATCTGACTATTGAGAGGAAGAAGATGTCTAGTAGTAATGAGAATGGAGAAGTTTCTCCTTGTGATTCTAATGTGGGGTTCAATTGCAACGAGAAGAGGGATGAAGTGACGGTTGAAACATGAAGATGCTTAGCTGGAAAATTCATTTTCTAAATCTCCAGATGTAGTTGGAGTGCTTCAGAGATGATTCCATTGTACTTGTTTCTACCTATGGTTCTATCCAGGGAGGGAATTCATATGTTTGACAGTTGATTTTCTTGATCCCTATGCAAATCTTTCTGTGGAGTTCTTTTTTCTTACTATTTTGCCAATCAACTTTATCTGAATGCCTCCGGAAGGCAGAACATTTTTGACAGTGAGCAGGTTTATTAGTTGATGCACTTCCTATTGTTTGTCAGTTCTTTTGACATTGTTTGATGTATTTTTATTGATGGCATTTCACTATTGCTCAACTGCATTGCTCAGAAGTCACAAGTTTTTAATTAGCATGGTTGTTTTGTATAATTTCTTGGGGCATGTTTTACCTTGTGTGATCAAAATTTATTTCAGTCAATATTCAATCATCATTCAATGCTCAACACATGTCAGGTGTTGCTTCTTGTTGTCTTGTTTTAATGCAGTATATGCTTTACAAGATTTGGAATCATTATATGGTTGCATTGCAGGATCAACTTGCTGGACAATCTTGATTGTCAGATATTTGTTCTAAGGATGGTTATATTTTTTCTTATTACTGGTATCCCAATACTTTTTCTTATTACTGTTATATCACTTAAAATCATATGGCGTGATCCTACCTTGACAAATTTCACTTCACTGAATTGATCATCCTAGGAAATTTTTATCTGTGAGGGCTGTTATAGACTAACTCATTTCATCAATTAGATTAGGTTTGAAATATTTTGGAATTAAATAATTATGATGCTTGGCTATAAATCCTTGAAATAGATTGCAGGTACTTCAAGAAGGAAAATTGAAGCACAGAATTTGTATAGATTTAGTTTGACTAAACCAGAATTCTATATGAAAAAGTTGCTTACTTAGCTAAAGTTGGTTTTCATTGTATCGAATCATGTGATAAATTGCCATCTTGTAATATTCCTTCATGGGATGTTACATTAAACATATTGTCGAGATGAGTTGTAACTAAATGAATAGCGAATATCTGAAGACTGCTAACATATAGACTACCTCTTAAATAAGAGCTGATATTAAGCGTGGTGTAAAGAGTCATCGAATTTGATTTGTCATGCCTTCACTGTATTTGACAAGAAAGGATAACATTTTACCATTGAAGACTTCAGAAAGTTCAAGGCAGCATAGGAAGTTCTTAAATGGCGTTTCTCTTATTTTCATGAAGTATTTTTTGGTGAAAGAAAAGAACTGGGAATGACCAGGGTTTGGGAATTTTTATCTAATTATATAGTACAATTCTTCAAATGGTGGACCTGATCTTACATGTCCATTTCCCGTAATGAAGTACATGCCGAAGGTAATGGAAATCGAGTACCTCTCCTATGACCTTGATTTTTGGTTTTTGGTGTGGACTCGTTCGCAAGTATAAATTCCTGGGTATTATTTGAGCTTATCGAAAAATACAGTGAGTTTACAAAGTTTCCTGATCTCAACCATTTATAATATATATAATATTCATATATGTCAAGTTGGTGATGATTGCAAAGTTGTTCACCATCATAACCTTTGATAATATGCGATGTCTTTTTTAAATTCTTTCCGGCCGCTTTTGTTACCTTGACCATATCTAGTGTTTAGTATCAATACGAGTTCCCATCCTACACATTCCTATACATTTCCGTTGATTAAAGAAATATGGGTACACCTTAGATGGAACGAGGAAGATAAATAATTTTTTTAGTTGAAAGCCAATTTGAACATTTTTAAAATTAAATTTGAAATCCGTCAAAGGATTACGAAAACTTTGTGGGTATGCTCATGGTATCAACTACACGGGTGTTGCATGCTACTCTGTGACATTAGTGTGATTTTTGATTACAAAATATTTTGTCGAATCCATGCAAATGTACCATAAAGCTTCCCTTTAAGATTGGTGAGGACGTCCAAGAATATTTTACTCTATATAAAATAATAAAAAGATTGGTATGGACATATTAAGATGGATGAGTATACTGATAAAGTTCTAGCGAATAATAGTTCACTACAAAATCGGTTAGAGAATGAGAATGTTATAATCACAACATTGAACACGTAAAGCATCAATTCGCAGGGGCGGACAAGATCAAGACATAAAATTTTTAGTTGAGAAAACCTCAAATGTAAAAACTTAACAAAAGAAAAACTTCAATGTTTTCAATATAACACAATGACAGGTTCACAAGAAAGACAATGAAAAGGATCGAGTGTTGTTATTATTGAGAATGATCATTAATTAGATCACTCACGTGCAAGATAGAATTACTCATGTACTAGACAAAATTGTGAATGTTGATTTAAGAGCAAGTTGCTCATGATCATTCTCTTAATGCCTAATATTATAACACATTTAAAAACTATATTGGAGAGGATGTACAAAATCACATAAGCCGGTGGAGGGAGGCATTAGAGACTTTACCTCCTCAATAATAACTTCCATCACTCCTAACATAAGCCAAATATAGAGAAATTTGGTCTTTGACCAAGGGCTTCATGAAGATATCTGGAACTTGATATTCTATATGATGGTATGTCAAATCAATGATATGACACTTGAATCCTTTGTTAGATAAAATGCATGTGGGTCCTAAGGTTCTTGGTTCTTAACATTTTGAATAGCACTTAGATTGGTGCGACATAAAGTAGTGGGATGTCCTTGCAAATGCAAAAGTCAAGGAGTATATGTTGAAGTCAAAATTCTTATCATGCATGCATTGCATCTTTCTTTGTATCCAAAGAAGAAAGAGAAATGGTATCATGTAACGTGGAAGACCAAGTAATAGGACAAGAATCAAAATTATAGCTATAGCTTGTAGTACATTTTTGAAACCCATGCATAAGGATATGTGAAACCCATCATAGAAGTAGAACCCCCAAAAGAACATCAATAGAAAGAGGTACACTTGGATATGTTGAAGTACTTTCTTTGTTGTTTTCTAGCGGCTCTTGTGTGAAACTTGCATAAACGAAGAAAGTAGACCAACAACAAAATAAAGGTCTCTTTAAGTATGATTGAAGTATACAACACTAGAAATCATGGCCAATACCAAGTGCGGTCCACCTTTGATATGAAACTCTTATTACAATGTTTCAACTCTAGATTGAAAAAGGGGTTGTAGCTGGCTTCCAATCTTCCATGTGCATGGTTAGGCTAAGAAAGAGAAACATGCTTCATTTGCTGAAGTTAAAGATAACAAAAACAATGCAAAGATCCTAACTCTGTTTTGAAATTGACCCTCAAGACATGACCTCACATGGTTGATCTAGTGGGTATCATTTCCATTGAGGATGCGCTTATCATCATATAACACAAGAATGACATAAGACTAAAGAGCTCACCATTCATGGATTGGTGAAATCATTAGGGCTAGAGTGACACCTAGAAAGGCCTCAATCAAGAAGAAATTGATTTATCTTTTCATAACAAGCTTGTGGTGCTTGTTTGTGTCTTTAAAAGGAGTCGTGAAGGCAAAAACAAAATTAGAGTCACCTTGAACAAATGTGTGAGGTTTCTCCATAGATTACTTCTTGCAAATTTCCACGCAAAAGACACTCTCGACATCCATCTAAAGTGCATCCAATGCTTTGAAGTAGCAAGTGAAAAACAAGGTGAATATATTCCATCTTAGCTAATTCATAAATGTTTTTTGTAGTTGACGTCTTCAACTTGAGAGGAACTTTTGGTATCTAAAATGAGTAGTATGTTTATTCACACTTCCATTCACAACGAATTTGACTTTGTGAACCCACTTGCATCTCACAATTTTTATACCTTGGGGGAGAGGGACTAAATCCCAAATATTGTTTTCCAACAATAATAATATTATTCTTTATTGCTTCTTTCCATTTTGGTTGACCAAAAGTATCTTTATAAGCTTGAGGGGTTGGGGTCTTTGCATCTCAAGACATTAGCACTGAAGCAACTTTTTGGATTGACAAGACAAGATAATTTAATTGATGCCCAACAAAAGATCACAAAAGTAGGTCAAATGGGACCAAAGGGTGAATACAATGTGGGAGTGCAAAAGCAACTCCTGAATAATGAGATGAAGAGAGGGATAGGAAAATTGAAAGTACAATCTAGGAAAATATTTGACAATGCTAAGCACCAAGTCTAGCTAAGGCCAAAAATAAAGTGTATAATATTATCTCATATTTATGGTGATACAAAGTGACAGTGTCCAAGGTAGGAGTTGAACAAATTGATACGAGTCAAGAAGGAGAGAAAAATATTTGGAGATAAAGCCAATGAGGTCAACTTCTCCTAGATATGATGATAGGTGGCAAGGGGGGTGAGGGGTGTTGCACTGGCTCCCTATCAAAGTCTTTGAGTACCAACGGGGGATCCAACTATATGACCATGGGGGGATGTAGAAGTAAGGAAGCTTAGTTCATCTACCATATGAGGTTGAATGAAAGAAACTCTAAATAGATCTTTAATTGCTTTGCTAGGGTCAGAAGGCAATCAAATTAGAGGTAGGTGCCTTAGTCTGGATCCGTTTGGAGTTGAACCCTTTGTCACTATGAGGATGTGTGATTGGATGTATGGTTTTGCACCTTCAAATTGGTCTCAAACATATTAGTTGATCTCCTAAGAGGGGAGGCTGAGAGGAGACTCGAGGTATCACCACTATGATTTGAAGTACTCTAGAACTTAACTTGTTGCTTTGTTGCTATGATTTAATAGAAGGACATGAAAGTTTGAGTTGATCCTCTTGGTTTGCCCAAGGTGGTGGGGAAGGGTGCGGTAAGAGGTTGGACAATATTCAAGAACTGGGATTTGTGACTGAAAATATCCTTAATGAAAAGAGCTAGACACCTCTGATCCTGATATCGAAAGAAAGTGGAGAGGGAGTCGCCTGAGTCCCTATAGAGGCAATAGTAATGTCCTTTAATCTTATAACATACAAGGCATAAAAAAATGAGGTGTATCTATCTCTTGCTCTTGTAGGTGGCACATCTACAAGACCTTATTAGAACGTGGGATGTGGTGATTAGTGTCCACTTGGAGTCGATGAGATTGACTTGGAGTTGTCCTCGAGGGAATTTGAGTGAATGCATCCAATGCCTATACATGTATGGGAGGTTGACAATGATACCATATTGTAACTCCAAAAAGTACAAGTAGAAAGATATCTTCAAGCATAGGCTTGATGAGGGTGAGGTCTAGGTGACCTGAGTATATAATCTATATATGTCTTGTTTGATGTCTCGGTTCACTATCTATCTAGGTAGAAAGAGATGGACCATCACATCTATGGAGTAATTGAAGGGGAGAAGGTGCTTTGGGTGATGGTCATCAATTGGAGAAGCCATGAAACCTTTGAAAACCAACCTTGTTCATGACCTATGGAGTGATCTGAGGCAGGGGCCTTTGGGGAGAAAAGTGCAAGATAGGGGTACCTCTCTTTCCCAGTAGGAGAGTCTTTAGAAGATCCGATTGTATGAAGGAAAGAGACAAAGAGAAAGATTACCCTCGAGATGAAATGGTTGTACATTCAACTTTACTTGAAAAATGGACAGTGAAAATGTATGTTTGCATTTGATGATATGAATGGGAAGTGGCATCCACCCATGGTATTGTTACTCAAGAAGGCTATAAATAATGGGCTTCACTTTGTAAAAGGATAGATTTGTCCACCATAGTTACGAATGCAATGCATAGATACGAATGGAAAAAGAGTTCAAGGTGATAGATATGCATACCAATTGTGACTATTGGGAAAGGAAAACTGCAAATACTTCATGATGGTGCATGCATAGTGGTGTGGATGCACATTTGCAGGTGAAAATGTAGGGCCAAGTGGGAGATCAAGGGTGGACTTGTTGGTGTTGATGCTAGGTTGTTGTTGAAACTTTGGAGTGGCTAGAAATAAATTTATGTGATGCCTCTCTAGGTTGTGATTTTTAGTTTATGTTTGTGATTAATGATAAATGCCTTATCTAAGGTTTGGATGTAGTTGTAATGTCTTACTTTGTGAAAATTGGATAGGAAATGTTGTACCAACTTGTGATGAGTTGATGGCATGTACCAAATATCTTCATTACATTGTAATATGATGTGTAATTTTGATGTCCAAATATTGTGCATTGCATATATGAAAACGATTATTTTATGTTTCTCATGTGAATGAGTAGCTTCTAGAGTTGTTTGGTATGTTGATTTATCATGAACTTCTAATATATTTGTTAAGTTATTTAACAAGTTAAGAAGGAATTAAAGGCACAAATTTAGTGTTATATTAAGTATATATATTTTAAAGGTTATGTTAAGGGGAAATCAATAACTAGAACATACAATCATTGCTGCCGCTAAGGGTCACATAACACTACTACCAAGAAACCCCCCTTTGGTTGATATGATAGCCCACAAACCATACTAAGAAAGGTTAGCCAAGATTTGAATTGCAGTGGGATACATTATCACTGTGAGTCCCAACCTCTTGGGCTACCCTAATGAGCATTGTAATAAATCTACTATTATAAAGCATTTTCTGAATTTGATTTTTGAAGTGGATTAATCCCTTAGCATTGTGAATTTTCTCCCCTTGGAGTACATTGTTTTGACGTTTGTTTTCTTCTGCTACCTAGTGACCTTGGTTGGTTAGAAGTGAAATATACACTGATATAATTGATATATTAGATTTAATGATAATGCTGAAAGTTCAAGGAAACAAATCTAAGAAACCTCAAGTGAATGAGGTGAAAAATTGGAATTCACATTAAGAACATATTTTGAAAATTTCCATATGGTTTAAGAGTTAATTGGATCAAGATTTCATTTTTCTTGATTTGAAGGTTGGATATTTTAGTTATTGAAACCCCTAAGATGATGTTGGGTGTTGAAACCCTATTGTGTTTTTGCGCACTTTCTCCTATGAAGGGTTTGATGGGTTGAAACCCATGTTTCTCTTGTGATGAGAGTATATTTTCATCTACGATAGGTGGAGCATGTACTGCATTTTTGGCTAGTATGTGATTTATTTTCCCTAGGGGATAGTGCTAGTTGTACATCTCGTGCATTGTACTTATTGAGATTGATCATAGATGTGATAACTAGTATGATGCTTATAAGTTGTTGATGAATATTAATAGGTCATCTTATTCATTTGTATGATGTAGAGATTACACTTTATCCTCAACCTTGGAGAGTTTATCTTTGATGTTGTATTCTTCACATGTGGGTTATACTTCATAATCTTGTTTTAGAGTTCTTGGGTTTTTGAGGAAAATCCTAGGAAGATAAAAGTCCACTAGGGTTTTGGATTTATTCTAGTAGAGCAAAGGATATTTTGGAATTAAATAATTTTGTGGGGGACAACTTGGAGATACATGCAAGACCTATGGTGGGGGAGTCAATGATCGATTGCAAGCTCGTTAATGGGACTAGTGATTAGTACTAGCGAGAAGGTTGTTGGATTCTCTTAGGAAGGAGAAGTTGATCTTGATGTTTCTCTTGCCTGAAAACTCAATTAGAAAGAGGGAGATGACCATTTTTGGGTCATTGCTTCATTTCCCAAAGGCTTTGAGGTGTAGGAGAGGGATTTTAGTGTTCATAGTTTGAGAATAACCCTCTATAGGTTGTTATTTTTACCACAAGCTTAGTAGCTAACAATCTATGAGTTGAGTTGTATGCAGGTTATTATATTCGTCTTTGGTATGTATGATAGGTCTTGCTTGGAGATGTGATAATTTTTGTAATATGTACTAAGAAACTTTGGATGTGGTGCCAAAAAGTTTTGGTGCATGATGTTAACTTTGGAGATATTAGAGTTTTGATAATTATTATTGATGTCCTACTTGATTTAAAGTGATTTGAGTTTGGTAGAAAACATAATAGATGGTATGTTCCTTCAATTTTATAGAAGGTCACTATTCTTTAGGAACCCCTGGTAGAGGGGGTTTTTGAGTTGAAGAAGGAATATGTTGGTTTGATGGAGTTAACCAAGTTGATTTGGTTTTGATCTCCTTGCATAGTTCCCATTCGAATGTTGAGATGTAGGTCAAATTGTGGATTATCTCTCCAATCTAGAGGGGAACAATTTTGAATTAATAAAATGAAGAGTGTGTGTTTTATTCTATGGAAAGTTTTGTATAGAGAACCGAGGGATGCTTCTCCACAATCGTGGATGTTATTCGTGTTGGGCTTAAGGCACTTGATTTAAAGTTCTTCTACTAAAGTCCAATCGCAGAGTCGAGTAGACATGTAAACCAGAGTGGAAGCTCAATTAACATAAACCTTTAAATGAATATTAAAGAACTCAAAGAACATAAAAATAATAATGGCATACCGTAAATATTCAACCGCACACAAAGATTTTATCTTGGAAACCCTTAATAGGGAAAACTAGCTAACCTTTGAGTTTCACTGCTCTTATATTCTCGACCAAATATCAAAGCTAGTTTACAATGAATATTGACCTTAGTACAAATTCACTCATACATAGTCTAATCTCTATTGATCATGATTATTCACCATCTCTCATCAGCCTTACTCCATGTTATATCTATAGGCAGAAAAAACCCTAATTCATAGTTTCTTGAGTTAGAGATATCAAGAATCTTAGGATCCTAACCATGTTTCGACTAGTTCTAACTATAGTATGTTTCTCTTCAACCACCGTTTCCCACCAGTCTCTATTGGTTAGTGCATGTGCATGACTGCAATCCCTTCAAATTCTCCAATTAAGTATTGAATTCCATTGGTTGCTCAACTACACATTCACTTCGATTGATGTAACTTCTCTCGATTTCACTGTTGACCTATCGACTTGACTGTCGAGTTGTCGTCTCATCAACTTGACTACAACCATCTTGTCGACTTTCTATCCTAGTCAACTGTCTTTATATAGACTTGTTGAGGTTCATTTCTAGTCATATTACACAACCAACCAATTGACCACACAAACTCCCATCAACTAAAATTACCTGCACATAGTACAACACCTCAACAATACCTAGTAAACTTGTTGACATAAACTAGTGTGCTTAACCTTGGGGGATTCAAACCTAGCACCTATTGAAATATACTAGCCAAATTTCTAACAATAATGTTGAAAACCAACTAAGTTAATCCTTTGAATTGAAATAAACTATGACTTCCTCGTGCATATGTCAAGTTTTCGTTGGCCTTGTGGGTGACTTTGCGATGGATTTCAAATGTTTGAAGTGGCTGATAGAATGTAGCATAAGTTTCCACCATTGATGTTGCTGCCTTTACGAGTCTAATTTCGTGGAATATATTTTTCTACAATATTGTTGTGGCATTTAGATTCAAATCAACATTGAGTATAATTGTTATAAGAATTGCTTCCTTTTGTTTTATTCCTTGTTTAGAATTAGATTGAGTCAAATTTGAACAATTCATGGTACTATTGAGAGTTTTGCTTCAGTATTTATCATATGCTATAATTGTTTTTGTTGGCTCATAAGTTTAAATTCCACTTTCTTCAACAAACATTTATTTCCACCTACCTTATAGAAATGCACAAGCTATAAATAATTTGTCTTTCTTTTTAGTAATAAAAATAAAATCATGAAAATTGATTTTCATTATTATTTACCTCTAGGGAACCATGGTTCAAATTGGAAGATAAGAACTAAAGGGATGGGGAGCCACATTTGAGGGGTTTTCAGCATGCTTATCCCTTACATGTTTCATAGGATATATATCCTAGTCAACAAGATGGGCCATGTAGGAAGAGGTTGCGCTATAGGAATGGTATGCATATCCTCAACTAGTGAAGGGAGGGGAGTTAGAGATTCCTTATTTGAAGGAAAATTGCCATTGAAATGAGGAAAAACAAAAACAAGAGGATGAGAAGAAGTAACGAGAGTGATGGGCTTGTAGGCCACACAAAATATAACAATGATTTATTAATCTAATTGCCATGCACACTACATAGATCTAAACACATATAGAACTAGTAATCAAGTTTGAAGAGTGGATCCTAATTTCAAGTTGAAGAGTATATATTATTCCACCCCTTCAATAATAAAAAGTTGCAAATATAATTGTATTTCAATTAATTAAGAGTAAATCAAGCGCACTTCATTAAATAATGAAAAATAGCATATAGCCCCTTGTGTTAAAACCTAATCAACCACAAAAAGATAAATTATGGTTGCAATTAAGAAATTAATAATAAGAATATCTTGTAATTTGAAATATAGCCTTGAACAGGTGTCAAAGGATCTCAGGTCAAGTGGTTTGGTGAAAATTCATTTCCCCAACTACGTGGGTTCAAGTCTCTGAAGACATGTTGTAACTGGTCCATTGTGGCATTTATGAAATAGTTGTATTTGGTGTAATCTTCGCAGCCTATCTTTCGAAGTTACCAAGTCTCCAAAAATTCTCATTCCAGTTAATCCTTCGAACATTAATATAGTTTTCATTGTTTAAGTATTATAACAATAAGTGGTCCAATTTATTGTGAAATATCATCAGGTTTCGAACACGAAGTCTAACCACATGATTATGTGTATTGAAAAAATAAATTTCCACAAAAAATGCCCCCATTTATTTAGGAGAATTTAAAGTGTAAAAAATCATTTTGGGATACACATATGAATGAGGAGATAATTTGTATATCCATATTATGAGCAAGGATTACATCTTGGATTCATGTCTCTAGCATATCACAAAGCATGATCAAAATGAGTTAATTACCTTTAAATTCCCAATTAAGACATTTGGAATATCAATGATAGATACCATTAGGAAAGAATATTTTGTAGCATGTCTTAAAGCCTTTTCCAAATGTCAATAATTTTATAAGACATGATAAGTGCTCAGAGGAGACATATTTGCTTTATGGATATTCAAGAACATGCAAATCTAGCATGATTGCATCCATGATTGAATATTTAGGCCAATATGTCTATAATTTGGAGACCTTGAGATCCACACAAACAAGAGCTAAATGACATTATTTATCAAGGCCACCAGGTCTTTTATTCTTATTGATGATAATGATTGTTCAATTTATCTTTGAAACCATGCAAACATGTCTGTCATAGTTGATTCAACGTGAGAATCCCTAATGCTGATAGCTTTGGTGGTAGCAATAATCTTGTTAACTTATTCATAACCTGATTAAGAATCGTAGCCATATACAATAAATGTTATTCCAAGCATTCAAGAAGCAAATGATAATCTCAGGGATCTTGGCCTTGGGATGAGGCTGATACATGAAAATAAAGGTTTGGTGGTATCCTAGAAGTTTCGATAAGAAGGCATCATCATACATTTGTCAACTTCACAGGAAATGGAAAAAAGGTGAAAAAGTGCAATTGATATATTACATAGAATCGGGAAAACAAGAATGAACAATTTGGAGAAAAGAGGAGTGATGATATGATGATGTAGAAAACTAATGACTAAAATCACAATGCTCATTGACATAATCACAATTTTAGGTTTTATTATGTTGGTAAGGTCCATTTTGCGCTAACATATCTAAACTTAATCTAGAAGGTACATGTTAGAAACTTTCAAAGAGCATAATAGAGTTTGTTATCCTAGACAAAATCATTAATGAGCTTTTGTGCGAAATAAACAAAAGCCACCCATTATCTTGACTAAGACCATTTTAAGATGTCAATGTATTGTTGAGACTTCATGTTTTGTATTCAATATTGATTGCAATAATGAAGATGCTATGAACTATAGACTAAATGTTGAGAGGTAAACTAATATGATCAATCAATAATCAAATACTAATGCCAAATTCCATAACCATATTATCATTGATAATGTGGTAACTATGGATTAAACCATAACCATATTATCACTACTAATATGGTGACACATAGTTACGAATGCAATGCATAACTATGGAATAAACAAATGCAACACATAACTATGGAATAACACCTTAAATATAATTAGAGAGAAAATATCTGAACTTGAGAATAAAGAGAACCTTTTTGCAGAAGTTCACACAATCTAAGTTGTTTACAGTTCAAAAATTTTCATTAAACCATACATTTGGTGTTGATATTACTAATAAATTGTTAATACCATTATATAAACACTTATAAATCATAACCAATTAATTAAAAATATTAAAAATAAAATAAAACTTGATATCATATAATATTATAAAATAATATTACAATCAAACAAATATTATCAACCATACTCAACAATACTAACTATGCTTATAACACATAAATTACATAAATTTATATTTATAAATTTAAGGAAAAAATTGAAAAAACCAATATATCACAGCTTCTTTTACAAACTTCCATCCATTAACACTAAGATACAAAGTTACACTGAGATAGATCAATTCTTCCCCTACAAACTTCCATCCATTAACACTAAAATTATCAATATAAGAACAAAACTATATTAACCTAAGTTATTAAATAATAGATTCGATGAAACAGCATATGATATCAACAAATAAATGAAAATATAAATACTGTTAATCTTATAATGAATATTGAATTCCCTATTAGATTCACATCCTAATCCTTTTCCAAGTGTAAAATAAACATGAGAGTAGTAAAAAGATTCACAGATTCACATACTTTTTCAGGGCACAATACCTATGATTTTATACGTAATCCCCTATTTTCCAGATTCATATCCTTTTCCGGGATACAATAAACACGAGAGTAATGAAAATATTCACATGCTTTTGCACAATACACATGACATAATTTTATTTCTTTTCAGTAATTTTTATCACTCTTCATACAGAATTGATGAATTAAAAATTAAATTTCTAAGGTAAATTTTGAATTACATTTATAAAACAGTTCTGTATCTTGAAAAGGTTCAATTTTGATAAATCACTAAAATTCACCCCGAATCAATTTCTGAATTACACTCGCAGGTTTAAAAGGTTCGCTTTTGAACAATCAATTTTCGAATTACAGTTCCAGGTTTAAGCCCTTCAAAAGGTTCACTTTTGACCAAATTACTAAAATCCACCTGCAGTCTAAACCTTCACAGTCCTTTGGAATTTTCCTAGATCAATACTCTGTTACACACGTTCTAGTTCAACTCTCCTCCCATGGTAGTCCCATTCGATCTTCCTCCATGAATCGGTGAAACCCAGATAAGGCCTTCAGCAAAGTCTTCACCATTGAGTCCTGACATGCCACTAAGGATGAATGCCCTTTTCAAATGATCTTCCCTTCTGCAAATCAGCTTGTACTTTGGCATCAATAGGTAATGCAAACACAGATCTTCCTGATGCCCAAATATAGCTCACCATTGTTTCTTCTCAGAACACTTTTTTCATAAAGATAATTTCCATCATGATGAAGCATCAACGATGTTCCAATATTGTTCCTTGCTTAGCATTACTGTAATCTCAAGACTAACCCTCTAATCTTATGATCCAACACTAAACAGCTACTATACAGTCAAGAAAAACCCTCTAGTCCTATAGAGTTTCCTTGCTGGAATGCCAATATCACAGTTTCATGTCGTAAAACAGAAAAACAGAGCATAAAGAGCCCTGTAAAACAGTATGCAATGAAAGAGAGGGTAGGTAAGTAAGGAGCCCTGTAAAACATTATACGATGAAAGAGATGCAGGCAAGTAATCAACATAAAAAGGAACAAATGCAATCAGATAATACTTAGAGATATGGGAAAATACCATAGATGCTAATTAAAGTAAAACCAGATGTCCCTGCAACAGATGCAATCAGATAACTTAGAGATATGAAAAAATACCCTAGATGCTAACTAAAGTAAAACCACATGTCCCTGCAACAGGGACAAAAATACCAATTTTACACATCAAAGACATCATGTCTCCACCCAATCTTCTATTTATTCAATGTATTTGGGCATTTGCCCTCTGTTTATACATTTTCTATATGACATTTCTGTCATCAACCAGAAGATTCTTGGCAGTATTTGAAGAAATTTTGAAGATCTTCTTAGAAAGGTAGGACGGTGAGATGTGATGGAAGGCAAGCATCAGTTGCCCTTGCCTCACACAGGCTCCCATGTCCATCCTACTATTACAAGAGTTGATCTTACACATTTGGGGCAAACACACATTTGGGGCAAACACTTTCAGGAGTAATGTTAAATCGGATGAGTTGGACAAATCCATGTGTTGGAGGTTTGTTAGATTTCCAAAGGAATCTGGCAGCGACTTCATGTGTGAGCAGGAGTCCAGATGACCAAATTCTTCCGCAAAAAGATTACTGCGGGTCACGAAGGTCCTTGCTTGGAGGCCGAACAGGGTGCAGCATTAATGGCTAAGACCTCTCCTGAGCCGCAATATCTCTTCCCAGATTTGTCAGGTGGTCATGTATGCATCTATTTAATGCTGTTTTCACTGCTCACCTTCACAAGGCACTTGTTCTGGCTGCAGATTTGAAAACCCAACAAACCAAACTTTATTGATGCGTTCCATATGCTTATCCCCATAACCCTGCTTTCTCCTATGAAGGAACAGGCAATATCTAAGAAGATTGGCATGCTCAATCTAAGAAGAATAGTTACTATGTCTCTCCATCGGGAGGGTCATAGCATGTAAATCGATGACTCCAACACTCAAGAGGGTGTGAGGGTATCATGATCTCCACTCCAGTTTCACTGAGAGGACAATATTATCCTTTGAAAACTTTTTGCTTTTTCATCCAAACCAGTTGGATATTTAGCCACATATTCTATCTTTCTCTCTATGAACTGGCAGGGATTAAGCATACATCCGATCTGTGTCCATCCAACGAAGATCAAAAGGCTTGAAATATGGGGTTAATGATTTACCCACATCCAATTTGAGCACACACCATGTTTAGAAGAAAAACTGCAGAATTTGACACAGGGGATTTGAATGGTGCCATCTTCTTCCATATCAGAAGCAAGTCCTCTCACTTCTCGCTCCTTCATGTCCAGATAAAGCTGGGAATCCATGATACAGAGAGAAAAAAGGCCACAATAGAGATGGGTGGCCATGGTGCTCTTCAAGGAGGAGATAGTTTGGACGAGAAGAAGAAATCAAATGTGTGATGTGCACCCAATGATGGTCGGCATCAATAAATAAATAAGGTTCGCAGATTGGGGAAAGTGGGCTTCACCGTTATGTCGTTCGCCTTGTTACCTTTTTTCATTTCATGTTATGCCCCCACCAAACAGGGCAGGGTACAGGCTTCCCTAAGAGTCACTGCAGCACCTTATCCATGTAGCTTTGTTCTATTCACTAACCTTTACCAAACCTAAGCACTATATTCTCTGTTTATTTTTAGTAATAGATAGCAACAAACCCCACTGTGCCCAACATAATCGTAACAACTGGGCACCAAGTGGCCTCACATGCTGCCTTTCATATCTCTACCCTATATATAAATTCTGTTTAAATAGAAATAAAAGGGTAGCTTCTGTCAAATCTAGGAATACAGAAGTTTTAAAATTGATTTGAAATTGTGTTTAAGTTTAAAATGTTTAATTATAATTTGAAACAGATAGTGATGGTTCTGGTCAAATTCTAAAATTATTAAGTCCACATGTTAGACATTATCTTATCTTTGGCATCCAATGCCCATCACATTGTGCCAACAGATTCCACCTTCTTCGGCAACCATTGCACGTGGTCGGTGTTAGTATGCCAGAGTACCAGAGTGATTCCACCTCCTTCAATTAATATATTAATTAAAGTTAATTATGGGGTAGAGCGACAACAGTGCTCTTTACGCCCCCACAAGTGCAGCGAGGATCACAAAAGCAATAATTTCGACTGAAATAATTTTTTGATGGTAATTTTTGGATTGCAAAATTTTTAATTACAATTTCAATTTCAGAAATAGATTTTGAGTATTCAAAATTTTACAATTTAAACAACTAATCTGATTTTAAAAAAATTCCGATTAAATTTAATAAAAAATGGTCAAAAAATCAACATTTCCAGACAAAAATGTAAACGGTTTAAACTACACTCACAAATAATGGCATCACACCAAAAGCGGTTTATCACTGTACCTGCTCGCAGTTGCTTTCATGTTCTCTTCCCTGAAGGACATGCACCCATATTAGTGCCTAACAAGGATCATAGCAGTTTTAATTAATTTAGATTTTTTTTTTTTTTTTTTTTCAACCTTAACTTTAAATTAACTTTAAATATAAGTTAGATGTAAGAATGATACGTTAAATTGTAAGATGTTATCATCAAAATTGTCTAAGGTTGGATCAAGTATGATGATGTAAAAATGATTTGTAGATTAGGTTGGATCAAGTTTGATGATGTAAGAATGATTTGTTAAAATAGTGAGATGCTATTATCAATATTGTGTGAGGCTCGATGGAGCTTGATGTTCCTTGAGATATGTAAGACGTTAGAATGATATGTTGCACTTTGGGACACTATTATCAAGAGATTCTCTGAGGTTGGGTTGGCTTTGATGATGTAAGAACGATTTGTTAACACTTTGAGATGCTATTATCAAGATTGTGTGAGGCTAGATTGAGCTTGACGATCTTTGAGATAGGTTGGATGTAATAATGATCTATTAAACATTGAGATGCTATCATCAAAATTATGTAAAGTTAGGTAGTGTTTGATGATGTAAGAATGATTTTTTTAAGAGTGTGAGATGCTATTATCAAGATTGTATGACACTGAATTAAGGTTGATGTTCTTGAGATAGAATGATCTATTAAACTATGAGATGTTATTATTAAATTTGTGTGAGATTTGGTAAGAGTTTGATGTTATAACAATGATCTATTAAAATATTGAGATACCATCATTAAAATTTTTGAATTTGATATTATTTAAAATTAACTACCACCCGTCCCTTTCCATAAAATTTAAAAAACTAATACCACACAAACCTACTAATATATACTTAGTATATGATTTTAAATTAAACACACCTGAAATGACTATAAAATTTAGTAAATGTTGAAGCTTTAGACGACATAGCTTTGTTTGTGAGTTGTTTCTAGCAGAACTACTAATATTTCGTCCAAATACAGTCTATACTCATGAAAATTTTGTTGTTTGTTTCATTAACAGAACTACTGACATTTCGTCCAAATACAGTCTATGCTCATGAAAATTGAAAATTTTGTTGTTTGTTTCATTACCAGAACTACTGACATTTCGTCCAAATACAGTCTATGCTTATGAAAATTTTGTTGTTTGTTTCACTGGCATGCTTTGTTGGCCATTTCAAGACATCACTAAAATATCCAAAAACTGCGAAAATGCTCTATAAATATTTGAACTATAATTTCCAGACTCGAAATCCAAAATCATAAGTGTCATAATTTCTACACTCGAAATCCAAAATCAGAAGTGCCTCTAAAAAGCCCAGGCAAAGTCTTTAAAAGCAATAACTATAATTTAAATACAATTATACAAACTTTTGAACACATACACTGGTCATATCACTTTCTTGTCCATCAAAACAAAGTTAAGTAAAGAATAGTGGTAGTTTAAAAAACCTTTTAGAAGGGAAATTCTATTTTATAATTATCAAATTGGTGTGCATTTTTATTATATAATAAGGTTTAATTCTATTTTACCATATCAATTTTGTAGATATATAGTTAAATTAAATTAAATTTTATTATATTAATTTTTTTAATTTTTTTTAATGAGATAATTAAGTTCATTTATATAATTTTAAGTTATTATAATCATTATGTTGTATCATTATAATAATTATGTTATAATTATATATTTAGTTTAATTACATATATAATTATTTTTCATAATTTATTAATTCATTTTTATCTTTTAATTGATTTTTTATTTTATTTTTCTTTATTTTTTATTCTTATTTAGAGTTTTATGTATAGTCTACATCATTACAAAGTCATCATACAATTAACCTATAAATCTAAATACAATTAGTTTAAGATGTTATCATCAAGATTGTGTAAGGTTGGATCGAGTATGATGATATAAGAATGATTTGTAGATTGTGTAAGGTTGGATCAAGTTCTTTTTGTTTGTGAGTTTGGTAGGACTACATCTTCATCATGTCCATCTTTCACCCTGATCGGGGGGATAGCACAAGATTTGAACCCAAGACTTCCGGTTTGGTGAGACTTCATTTCCACAACCATTACCAATTGAGCTACCCCAAGCGGATAAGGTTGGATCAAGTTTGATGATGTAAGAATGATTTGTTAAAACAACGAGATGCTATTATCAAGATTGTGTGAAGCTGGATGGAGCTTGATGTTCCTTGAGGTAGGTAAGATGTTAGAATGATCTATTGCACTCTGAGACACTATTATCAAGAGATTGTCCGAGGTTGGGTTGGCTTTGATGATGTAAGAATGGTTTGTTAAAACTGTAAGATGCTATCATCAAGATTGTGTGAGGCTAGATTGAGCTTGATGTTCTTTGAGATAGGTAGGATGTAAGAATGATCTATTAAATTGTGAAATTCTATCATCAAAATTATGTAAAGTTAGGTAGAGTTTGATGATGTAAGAATGATTTTTTTTTTTAAATGTGAGATGCTATCATCAAGATTGTATGAGGCTGGATTGAGCTTGATGTTCCTTGAGATAAGAGAGAAATAAGAATGATCTATTAAAATGTGAGATGCTACTATTAAAATTGTGTGATATTTGGTAGAGTTTGATGATATAAGAATGATATATTAAAATTGTGAGATACCATCATTAAAATTCTTGAGTTTGATATTATTTCAAATTAACTACCACCCGTCCCTTCCCATAAAATTTTAAAAACTAAATTCCACACAAGCCGACTAATATATACTTAGTAAATGATTTTACATTAAGCACACTTGAAATTGCTATTAAATTCAGTAAATGTTGAAGCTTTAGACAACATAGGTATGTTTATGAGTTATTTCTAGCAAAACTATTGATATTTCATCCAAATACAGTCTATGCTCATGAAATTTTTGTTGTTTGTTTCACGAGCATGCTTTGTTAGCCATTTGAAGACATGACTGAGACATCCAAAGAATGCAAAAATCCTATGTAAATATTCAAACCATAATTTCCAAATTGGAAATCCAAAATCGAAAGTGCCATAATTTCCAGACTCTGAAATCCAAAATCAAAAGTCCCCCTGAGAGGCTCAAGCAAAGCCTTTAAAGGAGCAACTATAATTTAAATACAATTATGCAAACTTTTGAACACAGACATGATCCTATCACTTTCTTGTCCAACAAAACAAAGTTCAAGTAAAGACAGACAATGATCTTATCACTTTCTTGTCCAACAAAACAAAGTTCAAGTAAATATAGACAATGATCCTATCACTTCCTTGTCCAACCAAACAAAGTTGAAGTAAAGAATATTGGTAGTTTAAGAAACCTTTTAGAAGGGCAATTGATCCAGGTGGATATTGGTGGCCACCTGCCAAGTTCACCTGGACCCCCACCATTGTCTTTCTCAGCATTTTCAGTTTCCTTAATTGTAGCACAACTTACTATTTTTAGCAGTTTTTCGGGTCCTGAACTTCCGGAGCCGTTTTGAGGCCCTAAACGACGTTTTTTGGGGAATCCAGGGGCAACAAGGGTCCATGGAATGGACCGATGTTGCTTGTTCCAACAATGATAGTGCTCGGATAGATCTTTCTAATGAGCTATTGTACGCGTCAAACGGAGATCATATGCCAAAGTTACGACCCCGGGAAGTTGATGTACCAATTTACCCCCAAACGGGGCCCACAGTTTGGCGTTTCATCTCCTAGGGTTAGGTTTTGGAATGTTAAGGGTTTTCCATTGTTTCTCAACAATAAATAGGCCTTCGAGCCTCATTGTAACAGAGTTCAGAGGCATGTAGCCATCACATCTCTTCTCAGGGATAAACTACCATCGCCCTAGCTGGTTTATTTCCATTTCTGGTTGTAAGCATATTTCAGTATTTTCCATTAATGAAATGAGGTATTATTTCCGCTGCATCTTTGTGTATATGGTTATCTCTGTGATTTGTTGCGTTCTTGTTTAAATCCGGATCAGTGGTATCAGAGCAGTCTGCTTTTTCTCTGTTTTTCTTTGCATGTCCCCAACAAGGTCGGGATATAAGGAGTTAGGACTTGAACTGGTTGAACCTTTGCAAGACCAGCCTCGCAAATCCCGACGGCCTCCCATGGCGGACGAGAAGAAAGACGAGGGGGCAGGAGATCCCATCAAAATCTTGCTCGAAGAAGCCCTCGAGCGACAACGGAACGCGATGATGGACAGCTTTGCCCAAATCCTTCAACGGCTACCCAGAAGCAACGCATCGGCTTCCAGTAGCTACTCTGGAAACGCCACACCCTTTAAGGTACAAGTTAATTTTGAAATCCCCATATTCGAGGGTCAGATAGACGTAGATGCCGTAGATAAATGGTTAAATCTGCTAGAGGGTTATTTTTCTGTTCATGAATTTTCGAGTCGGGAAAAGATTGTTTTTGCTCTTCTCAAAGCAGCCCCCCACGTCAAGGACTGGTGGGAAACCTACTGCGAGCAGAAGGATGAAAGTACTGGCTCACTATTTTCAGCCGCACCCACCTGGGATTCGTTCCGGGATGCCATCAAGGAGCAGTACTACCCTGTCGGAAGCTATGAGGATGAATACATAAAGTGGACCACACTGCGGCAGGGAAGGGACCAAGACGTGCCAGAGTTCACCAATCTTTTCCATACCCTTCGCACAAAGTAGGGTATCAAGGATTCGGAGCAACATTTGATACTCAAATACCGTGGCTGCCTGCACAAGTACATCCAGGAAGAAATACAATTCCTAAACATCCCCTCGCTCGGCGCAGCATACCGATATGCCGTCAAGGTCGAGCAGAAGTTTAAACAAAAGAAGCGAGACTTTGGATCTGTGAATCCAAAGCAGGGGAAAGGTGCCCCTAAACCACAGAACAAAGGACAAAGCCAAGGCGGGACAGCCCAAGACAACCAGCCGAAGCCGCAAGCAAAGAACAGCGCCGCGAAGCCGAGAAAGGACACTGGAAAATGGTGCGAGTTCCATAAGAGCTCCACTCACAACACAAGTGAGTGTCGGGCCAAGCAGTCACTGGTGGCTGAGCTAAAGGTTTCAGAATCAGATGCATGTTCCGACTCTGAGTCAGAACCTGATAAGGGGTATGAAAAAGGGAAGCAGATCATTGATGCGGATCCCAGCGCCACTGTTGCTACCGCAAAGATCCAGAAAAATGAACCCGAAGATCCAGAGGAGGAGGAGCGTCTCTTCCACTCCCAGATGTGGGTAAAGGGCTCCCCGATACAGTTCATTGTTGATAGCGGGAGTCAAAAGAACCTCATTTCGGCAGAGGTCGTGAAGCGGTTGGGCTTACCGACCACAACACATCCACAACCATACACCATTGGGTGGCTTCACCAAGGACGAGATCTTCGCGTGAGCCAACAGTGTCGCCTTCCATACAACATCAAGCCCTTCACGGATGAGGTATTGTGTGACATTGCTCCCCTTGAAGTTTGTGATGTATTACTAGGACAACCATACTTGTGGAAGCGACATGCTGTGTATGAATCAAGGCCCCGCGTTGTTATTATTACATTGGGAAATAAGTTGTTCAGGATACCAGAGGTAGCACCACCTGCCGCCATCTCTTTGATTACTGCAAAACAATGCAGTAAGATCATTTCCAAAACCAGGAAATTTGTTTTCCTGATGATACGCCCTCAAGGAAAGAAGAAGACAGTGGCCGCGACCTCCAAACGGGGTCCCTCTGCACGACAACTACAGATGGACAAGGTTGTGGAGGAGTACGAGGACATCTTCACCTCCCCGACAGGGGTTCCTCTGCACTGTCAGGTCAAGCACTCCATCGATCTGACCCCAGGTGCGTCGCTACCCAATGGACCAATTTATCGGCGCTCCGTTCTGGAGAACAATGAAATCAAGAGGCAGATTCAGGAGCTCCTGCAGAAAGGTCACATCCGTCCGAGTTCATCGCCCTGTGGGAGCCCGATCGTGTTGGTACAGAAGAAGGATGGGACGTGGAGACTCTGTATTGACTATCGGGCGCTGAACAAGATCACTGTCCGTAATAGGTACCCGATCCCGCGGATTGATGACCTCCTAGACCAACTAAAGGGGGCGAAATATTTCAGCAAGATCGATCTGAAGTCAGGATATCACCAGGTACCAATCGAACCGTCCGATGTGTGGAAGACTGCCTTCAAATCCAAGGAGGGCCTCTTCGAATGGTTGGTCATGCCTTTCGGATTGACGAATGCTCCTGCAACCTTTATGAGGCTAATGGATGACATCTTGCGGCCATTCACCAACTTCTTTGTAGTAGTATACTTGGATGACATTCTGATCTTCAGCCAGAGTTGGGAAGAGCACCTCCACCACATCCGACAGGTTCTCCAAACACTGCGGCAACACAAGCTATGTGCCAATTTGGAGAAATGCACTTTTGGCATGACCCAGGTTCAGTATCTGGGATACATCATTGATGAACAGGGGGTGCATGTCGATCCAGCCAAGATCCAAGTCATTCGGGATTGGCCCTCTCCAACCACTCTAACAGAGCTCCGCAACTTTCTAGGTCTTGCCAACTTCTACCGCAGGTTTGTGTTGGGGTTTTCTCATATTTCTTGGCCCTTGAGTCAAGTCACCAAGGGCGGGGCGAAAGCAAAATTCTTTTGGTCTGAATCTCAACAGAAGGCATTCAGGGAATTGAAGGATCGCCTCTGCACGGCACCAGTGCTCGCGTTACCAGATTTACAACAACCATTTGAGGTCGAGACAGATGCCTCTGACTATGCTATTGGGGCAGTCCTTACTCAACATGGACATCCAGTGGCATATCACAGTGAAACACTTTCAGACACATTCCGGAAGTACCCCACTTATGACAAAGAGATGTATTCCATTGTACAGGCCTGCCGACAATGGAAGCATTACATTTTGGGGAAGGAAACGGTCATCCACACAGACCACCGACCTCTGCAGTTCATACAGACCCAAGGGAAATTGCAGAATGATCGCCATCAGAAGTGGTCTACATACCTGCAACAGTTTCACTTGAATATCAAGTATAAAAAGGGCAGCACCAATAATGTTGCAGATTGCCTCAGTCGACCACCGATCATGGCACTAACCACCGTGCTCAACTCTTGTGGGCACGAGACTGCTGATTGGCCACTTCTCTACAAAAGCGACCCAGAATTCGGCCACACATACCAGACACTCTTGGAGGGTCGGCATGTTGCAGATTTTCACCTCCAGGACGCCCTATTATGCCACCTCAGTCACCTTTGTGTTCCTTCAAGCAAGCGTGCCAAGATGATTTGGGAAGCACACTACAGTCGGGCTGCTGGGCATTTCGGGGTCGAGAAAACAGTGGCAGTACTGCAAAATTATTTCTATTGGCCGAATCTTCGACAGGATGTTGGGAAGTACATCCGATCATGTACTGCCTGTGCCATTGCCAAACCGACCATTAAGAAGCACGGCCTCTATACCCCGTTGCCTACCCCTAGTCGACCTTGGGAATCCATCTCCATGGATTACATGTCAGGCCTTCCTTCCACTAAGCATGGAAATGACTGTGTTTTTGTGGTCGTCGACAGGTTCTCGAAGATGGCCATTATGATGGCCTGCAAGAAGAATATCACAGCAGAAGCCACTGCTAAACTCTTCTTTGAACGAGTGTGGGTGCACTTTGGGATCCCACAGTCTATCATCTCAGATCGGGACAGTCGGTTTCTCAGCACATTTTGGTCCAGTCTCTGGTCAATGCTGGACACCAAACTCACGAAGTCCACAACCTTCCATCCTCAAACTGATGGCCAGACAGAGGTTGTCAACAGGATGATTGTGCACATTCTGCGCATGTATAACTCAAAGCATCCACGCACATGGGACGAGAGCCTCCCCTATGTTCAACACAGCTACAACCGAGCTCTTCACAGCTCCACTGGCCATAGCCCTTTTCAGGTGGGTTTGGGATTCCAGCCACTATGCCCCATTGATGTGGCCATGCCCCTTGCAGCTACTCACATGAATTCAGCTCATGTCCAGTCCGAAACAGATAAGGCCACCAGCTTCATTGAGCGCATCCAACATATTCGCCAGCAGGTCCATGACATTCTTGAGAAATCAAATGCCAAGTACAAGCAGCGACATGATCAACACCGGGTGCCACACAAGTTTCAGGTGGGCGACAAAGTCTGGTTGCATTTGCAAAAGGAACGCCTTACTGGAGCCTATCGGAAATTGAGACCACTCCGATATGGTCCTTACACCATTACTAAGGCTATGGGAGACAATGCATTTGAGCTCAGCATTCCCCCATTCCTTGGCCTGCACCCAGTGTTCAATGTGGACCACCTTCGGCCATACTTTCCACCATTGCTAGACACATCCGACATTGCAGAACAACTCAAACCCATAGAATTAAATCCAGATTGCATGGAACAAGCTGCAACTGATCGGATCATGGACACACAGATCAAGAACACTCGCCAACAAAATATCCAACTGTATCGAGTTGTCAAAGCAGGCCAACTCCTTCAGCAGGGCAAGTGGCTCACCAGGGAACAAGTTCAGCAGAAGTTTCCTCATCTCATGGAGGAGCTCAACGCAATGGGGACCATTGCTTCCTAAGGGGGGAGGAATGATCCAGGTGGATATTGGTGGCCACCTGCCAAGTTCACTTGGACCCCCACCATTGTCTTTCTCAGCATTTTCAGTTTCCTTAATTGTAGCACAACTTACTATTTTTAGCAGTTTTTCGGGTCCTGAACTTCCAGAGCCGTTTTGAGGCCCTAAACGACGTTTTTTGGGGAATCCAGGGGCAACATGGGTCCATGGAATGGTTCCATGGACCGATGTTTCCTGTTCCAACAATGATAGTGCTCGGATAGATCTTTCTAATGAGCTATTGTACGCGTCAAACGGAGATCATATGCCAAAGTTACGACCCCGGGAAGTTGATGTACCAATTTACCCCCAAACGGGGCCCACAGTTTGGCGTTTCATCTCCTAGGGTTAGGTTTTGGAATGTTAAGGGTTTTCCATTGTTTCTCAACAATAAATAGGCCTTCGAGCCTCATTCTAACAGAGTTCAGAGGCATGTAGCCATCACATCTCTTCTCAGGGATAAGCTACCATCGCCCTAGCTGGTTTATTTCCATTTCTGGTTGTAAGCATATTTCAGTATTTTCCATTAATGAAATGAGGTATTATTTCCGCTGCATCTTTGTGTATATGGTTATCTCTGTGATTTGTTGCGTTCTTGTTTAAATCCGGATCAGCAATTCTATTTTATGATTATCAAATTTGTATGAATTTTTATTATATAATAAGGTTTAATTCTATTTTATGATATCAATTTTGTGTGTAAATACAATTTTATTTTATTTTAATTTTTCAAAAACATTTTTTTAATGAGATAATTAGGTTCATTTATATAAATTTAAGTCATTATAATAATTATTAATTTTGTGCATAATTTTTTTTTTTTAACATTTTTAATGAGATAATTAGATTCATTTATATAACCTTAAGTCCTTATAATGATGATGTTATAATTATATATTTAGTTTAATTATATATATATATATATATATATATATATATATATATATATATATATATATATATATATATATATTTCATAATTTATTAATTCATCTTTATGTTTTAATTGATTTTAATTTAATTTTTTTCTTTTTCTTATTTTTTTATTATTATGTTATTTAGAGTTCTATGTATGGTCTACTTCATTATAAAGTCATCATATAATTTAAACATTATTATGATTTACATTTAGGTGTTAATCCTTCACACCTCACCTTAATGAATATTTGTGATTTAATCATTTTCTCTTTTTCTTCTCCTTTGAAGTGGTCTAATCTTCATCTTCTTTTTTGATGTTCCACATCTCTAATCTTCTTAAGATATGCTCCGTCTTCATCCTCTATCTTTTACTATATTCATCGTTTTCTCTTATTCATTCTTCTTTAGTTTTCATCTTGTACTTGCAAAATATAAATATTTTGTATGCTGAAGTTCATATGACAAAGCTACCATCCACTATGTTATATGGATCACTAGCCACTGTATTTGTGGGTTCTCTAGGAAACCTCTTTTCTACATGGTTCAACAACAATTCTCCAAATCACAAAACTTTTCACTTCCCCTGCATCATTATCAATCCTCTTGAGTTTTTTTTGACTTCTTGTAACCACACTTCGCGTTTTTATGGATTACCTTAACTATTATATCCTTTGGGGTTTCACATCAATGTACCCTTAATCATTACAATTCTCAATTGCTTTCAGATTACCACAAATCATTCATTACACCAAGTGGTTTCTAACTGACCACAAACCTTCATTTGTCATGACAAGTAGTTTCTAGTTTACTAAAAACTATCAACAATTAAGTTTAGCAGATACACTTGCCTTATCATGACTTACATCATCATTTGACTAAAGTAAATACATAATCCTTTTCCCATACATGTTCTTCTCAGGTTAATTTATCAAAAACCATCTACAATCAAGTTATGGGGGTACACTTGCCTTATCAAGACTTACATAATCGTTTGACTCAAGTACACACATAATCTTTTTTCTCACACATGTTTTTCTCAAGGTAATCTAACCATTTAAACATAGGACCATGACTATATTTTTTCATTATTAAGAAAACGCTATCAAGGAGGACTTTAATATTTTTGGGATGCAAACTTAATCATCTTGAAATTATTGCAATACACAATATTCCTTTATTCGTACTTTGATTTTGCTTATTTGCTCTTCTTTCATTTCCTTCTCACTCATTTTGTCTTCTTCTTTTGCTCTTTTTTTTTTGTCATTCTTGGTGTCTACTTCTTATCTTGTCATTTTTTTTACGCCTACATGAAAAATATGTTTCTCACAGGTGAGACATCTTCATTCATTCAAACGCCTTATCTTGACAAACTTATTTGACACATCATTGTTATGGTTTTGCATCACTTAAACTTGACATTTGACTTTGACTATGTTTTTATGAAACATTCATTATATAAGTAGAATCTTTTGATTCATGGACTTGACATGAACATAATTTGTCTTGAATATCATTCTTACATCAATAAATTTTCATGGAAGAATATAAAAAAAATTGACCAAAACTTGATAATTGATTTTGACTTGACTTTAGCACCTTTCATCAAAAGTTCAACGTGACTTGAGCATTGACTCCTTGTTTTCAATTTCTATTTTGTCTCAAACCCTTATATCACTCATCAACTACTTTGACTTTAACTTGAGTAGGAAAACATGATTTTATTACAAACTTCAACTTTACTAGAAAACCTTGTATTCTTTGACATGACTTGAATATGAATTCACTTTGGCTTTAAACTTAATTTGACTTCAACTTTGAATTCAAATTCAACTTTAGTTGTTGCTTTGATTCATCTTGATTTTTCCATTCATTACCTTAACTCTAGTTTTCACTTTAATTCATCCTCCATAGAATGTACCATATAGCTATATAAGTCATACTTAAATGCAAATTTGTGATAATCACAAACTCCATTTTCAAAGTTAAGTAATCAACATTTATTTGACCAAATTGCTGAAGAAAACACACCACCCTCAGAAAGATTCTCTTCATGCTCTATGTAGTTGATTTGTGGTATTTAACAAAGGTTGATTGTCTTCTTAAGGTCAATACTGTATATTTTTTTTGCTAAATTAGCATGAGTAATTGCATGTGCCTCATTTTCCTAATCTCTCCAAGTGAAAATATTTAAATTACCAAAATTATTGTTAAACAATTGTAGAAAATAAAATATGCATGACTACCATAACAAAGTTAAATCATGAAAATTTTCAATACCTCCACATGAACAATAAGCTCTTCACCTTGTTTGCATGAATTGGTGACTTCACTACTAAGAACCCATATCAATATGCTACACGTAGAAAACATAAGTCCAAGCGCTTCCTAGCATGTGTTTTGGTCCCTATTTGAGTTGTTTTGCCAAATGCTTGGACAAAATTCACTTTGTTGTAAGTAAAGCCACTTAAAATATAACAGAAAGTGTTGAAGTTAGTGTAACATAAGAACCAAGTTGTGAAATAAAAGGTAGATAACCTAGCATGTATGTAAACCAAAAAAAAAGAACAAAGCAAGAGAAAATATGGTGGGAAGCAAATTCTCCTTTTAATGCAACAACAAAGCTTTGATGACCTTTGAGTGAGGCACAAGAGGATGGAGTTGAGTAGATGGGTTTACACCAATCCACTTAATGGAGGTTATTTTGTTTCCACTGGAAGACTCTCTCTCACTTTCAATAAGTTGGAAAGCTTCTCCAATGGTGGAGGCCTCACTGAAGATGGTAATGCTAACAAATGATATGCTTACAAGTTATTAGAGCTTTTGACAACATAACATCATTTTAGCTTCATTTGTTAAATGCTTTCCCATGGTTGGTATATATAAAATTTTCATGCTCCATTAATGTTAGCTCATCATTAGGGGAGTTTTGAGGTCTAAAATGGGCCTCCTAAGGAAATTATAAAATAATAGTGAAAATAATAAAATAAGATTAGATTACATCATCAAATTTTAGAGGAAAAAAACTATTTTTCAACTTGTATTTTCAACTTATCTCCTTATGGGTTTACTCAAATTTCGAGCAGAAACACTTGTTGGATGGAGAATTTGATTCCTCATACAAGGATTACCCATGTTGCATACTTTTAATGGAACCTGCTACACGAAAAATGAGAAATACATGGAAAATGTGATTGCAATCACGTTTTTTCATGTATTTCTCATTTTTCGTGTAACAGTGTCCATCGAAAGTATGAAACATGGGTACTCCTTGGATGAGGAATTAAATTTTACATCCAACGAGTACGCCCACTCGAAACTTGAGTAAAACCTTAGGGAGATAAGTTGAAAATACGAGTTGAAAAAGTAGTTTTATTATTTTACTATTTTTAAATATTTTTACTTTTTGACTCCAAAAATGGTAAATCATCCCCCATGGTTGACATCATCATCTTGAATCCTATTTGTTCTTAAAATTTTTATTTTGGTTGTACATTTTTCTTAGGAGGCCCATTTTAGACCTCAATTCTCCATGCATAAGGAGACCTTTGGTCGACCAAAGGACTCTTCATTAGTATCTTGGGCTATGAACCAACTTGATCCAAGTTTGAGTGTTGAATTTTGATGGGATTCAACATTTATTTCACCAAAATTTGGTGAGACTTCTTGTCTTACATATCTGCATGACTATCAAAGAAATAGTCATGCAAAATCCACACTGTTAGTTTGCACAGATGAATCAAAACCCACTATGTATAGTTTTTTCAAGTTGCTTCTGGGATGTTGATTAATTGCAATGAGTAACCTTTGCTTTGTTATGTTGAAGATATTTATGGAAATCACCTACATAGTTTTATAAATGATTTTTAGGTGATAATAGTCGCCTCCTAATGTGTGAGTTTAGGAGCAGATGTATTGTCAAAATAAATCGTCATTTGTTATATTAAATGTTGCTTGACTAATATGAGAGAGAGAGAGATAGAGATAGATAAGGGAGTTCTATATGAGATTAAGAAGAACCCACTTTCTAAATAAGCATCCTTGGAAAATTTATTTGCTTTATATAAATGAGGCGGGCATATCCCGTGCTTGTTATAATGATAAAAAAATGATTAAAATAAGTGGAAAGATGTTGAATGATATTGTATAATGATCCAGAATGGATCATTATACTGTTTTGCATCCATCTCGATGCTTTTAGAGTGGAAAAAGTGGAGGGATCAATTCTCAGGACCATTTTTACTGATGGGACCTAGTGGAAAATTGGGGTTTGAGACCTTCCGGGAACATTTTGAGGCGTCAAATGACATTTTTTGGGGGTAAGACTTTGCCAATTTAGTGAAAAACCATTTTTTGCTATTCGACACACAAATACCTTTCCAACGACGTAAGAATTGCATCAATTAGAGTCTGTATGCGAAAGGTATGCCACTAAGAAGTTGACCTTCTTGTTTTCACCACCATAATTTGAGAGGAAGCCATGTCAGCCCCCATTATCCATGGAAAAGGGGATAACCACATGATTATGTTGTAGAAGACTATAGAAGAGTCTATATTGTAACTATGGTTAAGAGTTGAGGTAGTCAAACGTAACCACTAGTATGCTATTAGGCTGTGTTATAACCAGTCCATTAGGAGGAGAAAGGGTTCCATTCATTTGAGTGCATTTGTTCCATAGTTGAGAAAAAATAGTCAGGAGGGATAAGAGATAGAGCACACAGAGAGGATTTGTGCACTGTAGTATCCCATGGGCCATAATATATACTTATTTGTACTCACATCCATATTTCCATTTAGAGAAAGAGAGAAAAGCGACCCCACCTTCCAGCTAGTTTTTTCTCTCTAAAGGGTTTCTTCGATCATATCTTGTGTCAAATGTGCATGTGATATTTTATTTATATGTTCTATATTTTTAGCATAATTTTTAAGTTCACATGCATGCACTATTAACAATAAATCTATAGATCTAGAAATATAATAAAACTGTAATAGTGTAGAATTTTCAGATTTTAAATATAATTTTATCAGAACTATTGTGACGAATTCTCCATTGGAATATCCATGGCAATATACAAATCATATTGGCACCAGAGCAAGTTTATTTGGGTGTATTGTGTAGATTTGTAGGATATCTAGATCGATTGGGCCAAAAGTTGTAAAACCCTAATCATGGTCGATGAATCTATGAATAACCCTCATGATCCTATAGAGGAGAGGTTTTCACATTTGGAACAACAAGTTGTTGATATAAATCATAATGTAAATATCCTCATGGAGACCCTGAGAAATAATCTTGGGATATATTTGAAGAAGATAGGGGTTCAAATGTAGAGGAAAAATCAGAAGGGAGATCAGGAGATTGGTAAGAAACAGAGAACCAACTGAAGAAAGAACCCAAAAAAGATCAACCCAGTTTGAGTGTTGTGAATCGATCACAACCCCTGTTTAAAATGGAAGAAAAAATTGATACCAAGCCGTACCATGGCGATATCGACGATCTGAAGCTAAATCACTGGTTGCAACAACTGGAAGTGTATTTTAGTGTCCATCAAATTGAGGAAGAACAAAAGATTTCATTTACGCGACTGAAATTGAAGGGCCATGCCTTGACTTGGTGGTAAATCCACACAAACGCCTTAAGTTTGGAGGGAGAACCTCCAATGGCTAAGTGGGAGGATCTCAAAACCCACATAAATTCACAGTTTTACCCTATTAGGTATGTAGAGGACCAGTGGATCTGGTGGCACTACTTTAGGAAAAAGTCAGGGCAAAGTGTTCAAGAGTATACCACTAAGTTTAGAAAGATGGCCATAATGATGGGTGTCTCCCCAAATAACCCATATGTACTCCTCAAGTATTTGGGGGGTCTACACTGCCATCTGTGGGAGCAAGTGATGTTGTTCAAGCCCGAAACAGTGGATGAGGGCTTGTGTACATGCACAATACCTAGAGAACATAGGCTTGACGAAAACACAATCAAATGGATCGAAGAAGAAGCAACAAAATTATGCTTCTAAGGAGGGGAAGAAGAAGCATAAAGGGGGAAATATACAAATATGATAGCCACAACACACCAGTGCAAATATCCCAACAACCACTAAAACCACTACAATATTGACGACCATATAGAGGAGAAGTCTTGGAAGTTGCATCCAGAGCTTAACTCGAAGAACAAAGAGAAATATAACAAGAAGAAGAATCTTATGGCCGCTGATTCAAGCAACTAAATTGAAAGTAGCTAGGATGTGGATGAGAAGATCGTCTGTACATCGGTGCAAAAGTAGGTGAATCTAAGTAGCTTTCAACAACATGAAGAGAAATAAATGACCAAAATATTCCATATAAATATATAGGTCAAAAAGATAAATATTGATGCTTTGTTTGACACAAGATCACATGAAAATCTCATTTGTTATGTAACCAGATCACAAAAACAAAAGAATAGATAGATCAACGACTTGAAAATAAGCCTCTTCGAGGGGGCAACCTCCTTTTACATCACTTATATGAACAATTATTAAATGATAAAATGACAAGACCTCCTTGGTATATATAGGAGTCTACATGGTCAAAATATAATTATGGCTTACATAACACTAATAATGTAAGGGCTTAACAATAACAATAGTGGGTTTCTAAGGGGCACAAAAATAACAATATGGGGGTGGGGCACAACAATAACAATATGGTGACTACACTAGTATTATAGGGACTTAGCATGCCCCTCTCCTTCAAAAAAGTGTTGTCCTCAACAATTGAGTTGTTTTGGATGCCTCCATATGAAATACTCATCCTCCCATGTGGAATCTTCAACATATAAGTTCTTCCACTTAATGAGATACTCTGAAATTGATTGATTTCATAGTTGTCAGATTCTTGTTTTCATGATTGCTTCAGGTTCCAATATGATTTTTCCTTCCTCATCATGTTCTAGCAATACAGTTTGAATTGGGAGTTTGTCACCTATAACCTTATTTAAGCATGAAACATGGAAAAATGGGTGTACTAGCGAGGATGCAGGTAACTCCAATTTGTATGCCATAGTACCTATCCTTTGCAATATCTTGTAAGGGCCATAATAATTGGGTGATAATTTATTATCCTTCTTGGATTGCTTGAGGGACATTTTCTTTAATGGTTATAACTGTAAAAATACCCAACCTCCCACATCAAAACTTATTTCACTACGATGCTGATCTTGTTGTTTCATTCGATTCAGTGCCAAAGTAAGTTTATCCTTTAAGAGTTGGAGAACTTGTTGTTGATGCTTGATGTGATATTCCATTGCTTGAACCTTAGAATTGTCTCCTAAATATGATGTGATGGACGATGGATGATATCCATAAAGTGCCAAAAATGGGGTCATTTTTGTTGCGGTATGGAAGGAAGTATTATACCACCATTTTGCCAGAGGTAACTGGTTGACCCATTGTGTTTGTTTATTAGATAAAAATAAATGATGATATCCTTCCAAACATTTGTTCACTATCTCAGTTTTCCCATTAGATTGAGGATGATAAGATGAGCTACGAGCTAATTGAGTACCAAGACAAGAAAATAATTTTGTCCAAAAAATTCTAGTGAAGCCGAGATCTCTGTCACTTACAATGATCTTTGGGTTTCCATGTAGCTTTTTCAATATTTCTACAAATGCTTAGCAACTGCACTGGCTTTGAAAGGATGAGATAATACATAAAAGTGTGCATACTTGGTAAGTCTATACACTACCACCATGATGACATTCTTTCCTTCTGACTTGGGTAAACTTGTGACAAAATCCATTGAGACTTCCTACCAATGCTGACTTGGAATGGATAATGGTTGTAAAAGACTTGGGGTCTTAATTGTCTCAAACTTTATTTTGCTGGAAAACCAACATTCTGCCACAAAATTTTGAATATCGAATTTAAGACCATCCTGAAAAATTCCTTCTTGACCCTGTGGTAAGTTTTTAAAAATCCCGAGTGCCCTCCTGTAGGAGAGGTGTGCAATTCCAAAAGAGCCTTTTGTTTGAGTTGGGAGTTCTTACATAGATATAAGCAATCTTTGTACCATAATGAATCATTTTTCCAGATAAATGTACCAAATGCACTAGGATCTTGCTGCAACTTTTCAATGAGTGTCCATACCTCTTCATAATTCTTCCAATCATCCCCTGCTTCAGTTATCCAATCAGATTACATTGGGTGCAACCCAACTTGGCCTAGATTTGGAAAAGACTACGCATTTTGTGGATTTGAGCGCGCAGTAGAGCAGCGGAATGCGAAGTGGACCACTTGGAATATACCGCACGATGTAAGGGATTTGGGGTGGGACGAAGCCCCTCCTTTTTGTAAAAACACGCTATTTTGTAAGGGATCAATGGTTTTGGGCCATAGTTGGTTGTTTTGGGGAATCTGTGGTATATGGACCATGGTATTGTAATGATGTAACTCTTTGATGTAATAGTATATATAGGGTAAAATAATAAGAAGAGAATCATCGAATTTATCCATATCAGTGTTATGGTTGTATTATTGTGATCTATAATTTGGTAGAGAAGGCGAGGCTCTGTAACTGAGTACGCAGAGGCTTAAGTCTGCAGCTGAGTGCGCAGATAACCTACAACTTAGTGCACATGTCAAGAACTGTTTGTTGTTCAAAGATTCATTATATTAGCAACAATTCTTGTGGACGTAGCCCCACATTGGGGTGAACCATGGTAAATTGGTGTCTTGATGTGTATATTTTCTTATTATCTGTTGTAGAGTAGCAATTATTATAGTTTCATTTTACTTTCAACACAATGATGGTTTATGGTTTTATATGACATGTTTAAGTGTTTAATCTAATGCAGAGAAGTGATTTATGAATGATAAGAATAAGAAAACATAATAATACCACATCCCCTAATCCTTCAAGGCTACAAAAACCTGGTTTTTCATCCTCCCATAGTCACTTCGGGTGAGACTGTGATCTACTTGCAGGTCATTGCCGAAAGGGCCAGTGATTGAGGGTTTTGTTCATGCACAATATAGATCGAACCTGGGTCAGCCCAAACCAAGCCAACAAATGGTTCTGTTGCTGGGACTGGGATCTATTTGAAGGATATGTGGATGTGGCACCCGTCGAAGAAGGAGATTCAAGACTGGATAGAACTAAAAGAGCGAGAATTTGCGGATCAAGAAAATAGAAACCCTCGTCTGACATCCGAAGCTTGGTTACAGAAGTATATTTTTACAGATCAATACAAGATTTTCTTCGCTTCATTTCCTATTGAGTTGTACGAGTGGATATAGAGGTTGACCGATAGGAAGAACCGTTTCAAAGGTGAATAACCTACAGTGTGGACTTCTGAACTAATACAGTGGCTCAAGAGAACTGACAATAAGATTTAAAGGGCCATCGATTTCTGGATTGATAAAATCTTGCGAGGATTCATTACTGAGTTCGCCATAGACTTGACTGTGTCCTATAGTGAAGCGGAATGACGATTCTTCAAAGGACCACGAGGTAAGTATTTAAAATCTATGAAACTTTGGATTAAGATGATTCTGTGTGAAAAGGGAGTTTTATAGATGCAATCAAATTGCTAGTTTACTTATGTTTGGAAGAAGAGAGAATAAATCTGAGTAAGAGATCACAGTAACAAAGTGGAAAGAGATATAGAGTAGATACCAGAAAGAGATCTTGTGGACAAGATCCAAAGACCTTTATAGAGACTGATTATAGTCCTCTTTTGAGTGAATCTGAAAGTGAAAGAGAAGAAATCCACCCTGATAACCCCTAGGTAGCTTCGCAGTATTCACCCTTCCAGCCTGAGAGTTCGTAGAAGCCAGAATCTAGTAATAGCCAGGGTGTTTTTGGCTCTCCCCCTCCCTCTATGCCTCCTACCCACCATCCCCCTCCCCCTCCAAGAAGAAGTATGGCTGATGATATTAAGCTACATGTTTTCAAAGGAGCTAGATTGGGGGATCCAAAACAGTTTTGGTTTTTATGTGAAGTTGTATGGACAACGAAGTAGATCAATAATGAGAATATAAAGAAAGTGCAAATCGTTACGACATTCCAAGATAGAGCATTAACATGGTATATGAAGTATTCAAATAATTCGAAAAAAACGTTTGTAGATATATATATATATATATATATTTTTTTTGTAAGCTAGGATGGTTCTCTTTCTATTACTTGATCATCAGAACATTACATCATTTCAAAAATGTTGCAGCCCGCCCACGTGGGGAAACCGGGTCAGAAATCCACCTATAGTTTTTAATTGCAGCCCAAAAATAGAAGATCCATAGTCTGGTTGTCTTAGCTAAATAAACGATGCAGTCTTGAGACTTACTAATACTACTAAGTTGCACTACTTGCTTTTCCCTATCTTTAACATGTATAAAGCCATAATCAAAAAAGCTATTGCAGTTTCTAAACATATCTTAAGTCAATCGTTGCCTCCATCTGGTTGCTGGTTAGCTGCTCCCGCCGGTTCTGGATGGTCCCGATTCAGCATTTGCTGGATTGCATCCAGCTTCTCCTCCTGCCTTGCCATTGTTATGCGAATGAAGCTCAGTTCTCTGCGAATGTCTGGATTTTCTTGGGCCAACTCAACCATCTCCTTTGCCACTTGCTCCATAGCCTTGGCCATCAGTCCCTTCATCACCCAATAGATGTGTAGAGACTGTTTGAACAATGACATTCGCCCCCTGGTATGACCAGGGTCATGGAGAAGAAACTCCCACTCTTCCATCTCCTCTGCAGATTGGTCCTGTAACGACTCCTCTTCAAGATGCTGCATGATTCTGCGCACAGTAGGATTGGAGTTGCGGTAATAAGCCTGTTCAGCCCTTCGAATCCTGTGGTTCACAGTCTTCTTTTGTTTCTTATCTTTATTCTGGTCGCGCCTGGAAGTCTCCCCTTCCTCCTGCGCTTTCTTCCTCTGCCCTCCGCCTCTTTTCTGCTCCGAGTCTCCTTCCCTATTGGGAGTCCTGCCTCGTTTCCTCAAGCCATACCGGCGGACCTTCAAATCCGGCGACCCGGCCTGGTCCTCCCCCATCTGCTGATTTATATCGTCCGCATAGTTCTCCTGAGGGTAATGGCGTTCTCTCCCTTCACCAGCACCCAGCTCCTCTTCCGAATCATCTTCAACATCCCATATCTTGAATGGCTGCTCGTCCTATAGAATGCTTTTACCCTTCCGGCTCCTGTTTCCCACCTCTGCGCTGTGCTGCTCCTCAGCTCCTCTCAATTTCTGTCTGGTTTCCATGTTATCCGTGGCTCTGTCGCGCACCGATCTCTGGTTTTCTACGGTCTTAGTTCTTCGCTGCTTCCTCTCGACTGCAGCCTTTGAACCTCCCCAAATGAGGAAATCATATAATGATTTTGCATTCATCCTGCTTTGGAAATACAGTGTTTTCCTGTCCGCGGGGTATCGCCTGGGTTCAATTTCCGATTGCCGCTGGTAGATTTCCGATAAGCCACTACCTTCGACCATCATTTCCTTATTAATCTCCTCTGCTGTGAAATCTGACGAACCGCTCCCATCTCCTCTAATGTCTCGAGCATTAATTGCCTCACCTTGTGTGTACTCCTGACTATTCGCCCCTCCCGCCGTCGCTGTACTGCCTCGTAACTTCTGATCGTATACCCTGTAATCTGTTATGATATCTTTACCGAAGCCCGATTGAACCATGTTCTTATATCGGGATCTCCACGTCCTACTATTGATCCAGCTCACTGATCCGTGTATTTTCCTCTGTGGCTTGATCATGATCAGCCTTAATGATGTCCGCCAGCTCCTTCCACTCCCTGTTTCCCTCCACGGCTCTCCACTGACTGTCAATCGTGCTGCCACGTCCCCTGCAGCCCCAATTGGCCAGCCAATCCGCTGCCTGATTCCCTCTCCTTCGAACATGGTTTATAATTCTGTATTCAATTCGTTTTACAAGATCAACAATTTCCTGAACAATACCCGCAGTCCGCCAGCTCTTAGTAACTTTCTCCCATCCGCTCCCATTGTTGAGCATCCTTAGCATGTCCACTGCAATCTGCGAGTCACCTGTGATTTCCAGATTGGTGTAGCCATTCCTAACAGCAATCCGTAATCCTTGATGCAGAGCCCAGAACTCTGCCTCGTTATTAGTCATCTCGCCTCCCCAATCCGCATATATCCACCTTACTTGGTTATTGCTGTCTCTAAAGATGCCCCCAAAGCCAGCTTCGCCCGGGTTCCCCTTCGAGGCCCCGTCAAAGTTAAGCTTAACAAACTGATCTCTAGGATATCTGAATTTGTCAGGGCTTTGAATCCTCATATCGTGGTAAGCCGAATGCTTAAATTGGACCATCTCAAATTTTAAATTTAGTTTGTTCAGAATTCCTTGTTCTTCCTGGTTCGCCTTCCAGTCATCTCCCTCCCACTTATCGACCAAGATTGTTTCTCGCGTAACCTCGACCACCCGTTCCCAGATTACCTCTGGTTCCTTTGCAGAATTCTGAAATACCCTCTGATTTCTCTCTTTCCAGACCATCCAGAGTATAAATGCAGAGATAAGGTTCCATGCCCTCTGGACTACTCTACAATGAAAGGATTCCTTACTCCATTGGAAAACCAGTTCATTAAATTCTCTGATATTAATTCCAAGTTTATTGAAAGTTCGTTTAGTATTCCTCCAAAGTTTCTCAGCAAACGGACAGTTGACCAGCAGATGATCCCTGTTCTCTCCATCATTGTTGCACATGTAGCATCTCGAAGGGCCATTGAAGCCCTTTTTCTGAATACGATCCCAGGTTAGGATTTTGTTCTTTGAAAAAACGTTTGTAGATATTAAAACAACACTGGTAAGAGAGTTTAAGAAAATGAAGTCTGAGTCGCAGTGCATCACCGAGTTGAAAGAAATAAAAAGAAACCTACTGAGTATGTTTGGGAGTTTGATCAGAGATTTAGGGTGTTATTGGATCAAGTAAGCTTCGACATAGCTCTGCAACAACATCAATAATGGTTTATAGATGTGCCGCTATCGCATATCGGATTGCCGTTAATGCGACAAAAGATAGAAAAGCAAGCCAAAGCTCTACAAATTACGATGAAATTGGAAGATTCACCTATAGGAGATACTAATGTAGGTATTCAATAGATTCAGACTCATTTAGCGAACCTAACCCTACATATACAAGACATCAAGAAAATCAAAGAAGTTAGAGAAGAAGTATGGTGCACGAAGTGCAGATCAGAGGGCCATTCTAAAGAGCATTGCACTATCTTCAGAAATTATATGGCTAGTGGGGCACTGAATCCCTTGAATGCAAGATCCAGCTTGTGGTGCAAAATATGTAATCCTATAGGCCAAAATTGTTCAGAAGACTGTTACTTGTTATAGAAATATGTACAGAATCCGAGGAATCTATATTGAAAATTATGTAAATTAGTAGGACATGATGAGAATAATTGTTGGGCTTATGAACTAATGATGGAGCGAGGTGCTAAAACTTATAGAATGCAAGCAGAAGAGCATAGACATGAGGGCAATGGAAAATGCAGTAGTCGAGGAGGTTACCACGGAAGAAGTCGAGCTAGTGGAGTTGGTTGAGGATGTGGACAGATCATTTGCTATAACTGCGTCCAACCAAGTCATTTTGTGAGAGACTTCCAGAATCCCACAACAACATGTAAGTATTGTAAATCCTTTGACCATGTAATTAAAGAATGTCCTGTACTTACGACGAAGATGCAAGAAAAAATGAATCAACAACCAACACAGAATATTCAAATGATGATTGCTGAAAGAAGGACCGATGAACCTTGAATTAGTATTGTCACTAGAAGTGGAGCTACGACTGGTAGTGATAAAGCGGATAAAAAGAAAGAATCTGAAAGTGCATGGGTCAGAAAGACTGTTGAGAAAGTTCCTATTTTTGATATTCAGAAGGAAAAAGAAGTATTTATGGATGAAAAGTGAAGCTTTATGGATTTTGGAGCTTGGACCTCTAGTGCACACCCAAAGCCTTATTAGAAAAGTAACTGCGACATGTCATCAACTTTGACACATGACCGAACTCCGACATAGGATTGAGCTCTGACACAAGACCATGATTCAACAAATCAAGTAGGTATTTTAAAGTCTTTTTTTGCAGAATTGTATGAAATTTTTAAGAGATCAAAAGGATGTAGAAGGGATTCAGGAGTTGATAGTTTCATGTGCATCCAAAGAAACACTACTAAGTGAAATTCACACAGTCAATAATATGCATTGACAAAAGAGAACCAGAAGAGAGATGAGGCTTATTACACAGATAGGAGAATATGAGATGGATCAAATTATTTTGGATTTGGAATCTGATGCTAATGTCTTGATGAAGCAGACATGGGAATTAATGGGTAAGCTGAAGCTACAATGGTCACCTATTCAGTTAAGGATGGAAAATCAACAAAAGATCTTCCCTCTGGGAAGACTACCAGGTGTCACAGTGGATATTGAAGGAGTTCGCACTACTGCTGATTTTGAAGTAATAGAGATCGTTGATGATAATAACCCTTATCTTGCATTGCTTGGAATTTACTGGGCATTTGACAATATGGCCATAATTAATTTGAAGAAGAGACATATGATATTTGAAGGAAACAATATGACAGTAATTGTCCCCTTGGATCCATCAGAAGGAGTCAAATATAAAAAACCAGTCAAAGAAGAATACCGCGCAATTGACAGAGACAATATCTATCAAATGAAAGCGAAGGAACAAGATTACGTTAATCCTACTGTAGAGGGCAAGTTAAGTTGGGAGCATGATAGCTCCTGTACAGAAAAAAATTGGAAAACTGGCAGAATAGGCTACATGAAGTATCCACAAGGCGTTGTGCAAGAATTACCAAATCAGTTCGTTATATGATATCTAAGGTAGGTAACTTGCCTTCTTATGATGGCTTAGGTGATGTAAATACTTTTCTTAATGAATATGAAGAACAAGTTCTAGGAAATCAAAGGTTGCTAGCCTTGGATATAACCCTGAAATATACCCCTGCTAGATGGTGGAATGCACACACGAAGAATATAGGAAGTTGGAAAGAATGTCGAATACTAATGCGGATAAGGTTTGGACAAATAGATACATAGATAGAGATAAAATATGATGGTGAAACTAATCCTAGGAAAGAGATTCCACAACAATAATGGGTACATGGATTTATTCATACATTAGAGGCAGTGCCTAATAAATGGTACCTAGAAACAAAGCTTTGACATGGTACCATGAAATGGGAAGACATGGTTGATGGCTTAATATTGACATTTAACTTTGAGGACGATTTCCCATACATAGATTTGGCCCTTTAGACAGTTAAGAAGAAGATCTTTGAGAATCTAACCCCACTAACATGGCAACAACTTGATGGGGCTGCGCAGATAGAAAATGCATTGGAGTGCTATAACCTTACTGCAGATGAAGAAGAGGATCCTCGTAACATCGATATAGAAAAGTTAGAAGGATACCACGAAGTCATCGGACCTAAGCTAGAGATACCAGATATAAAAAAGCCATTGAAGACCAAGAAGGTGAACATAGGATTTTAAAAGGAACCCAATTTGCAACAATAGGAGACTATTGGGATGAAGAGACAGTAAGTAAAGTTACAGAGTTACTTCATGAATATCAAGAACTGTTTCCCACCAAGTTTTCAAAGATGATGGGTATAATAGGAGATCTAGGGGTCATGAAGATTCCCCTTAAGCCTGATGTGAAGCTTGTCAAAGAAATACATTACATAATGAACCTGAAGTATAAGGATAAAGTGAAAATAGAGATTGATAAGATGATAGCAACAGGAATTATTGAACCAGTAGAAGAATCAGAATGGGTGAGTCCTATGGTAGTGCAAGAGAATAAGACTCAAGGAGAAATTAGGATCTGTGTTGATCTGAGAAAGTTGAATGATGCATGTTTACATGATCCCTTCCCTACCCCTTTCATAGATGAAGTGCTAGACAATGTAGGAGGTCAGGAAGCTTACTCATTTACAGATGGATTCTCAGGTTATCATCAGATTAGGATTGCACTTGAAGATTGGCATAAGACCACATTTGCTATAGAATGGGGCTCATATCAATACACAGTAATGCCTTTTGGATTGAAAAATTCCCCTGCTATATTTTCTAGGGTGGTGGTTGCAACTTTTAAGGAATACATTCACAAGTTTTTAGAGGTATATTTTTATGATTGGACAATATTTTGATTGTTGAGAAAACATGTTGGAAGTTTAAGACTTATGCTCGACACATGTAGACAATATCAGATCTCTTTGAACCTAAATAAGTGCATATTTTGTGTACCTTTCGGTATATTGTTGGGAAATATTGTCTGTAAGCAAGGACTAATGGTAGACCCTGTGAAGATTGCTATCATTGTGAAATTGCCTCCACCTAAGATAGTAAGATAGCTTCGCACTACGTTGGGACATACTGAGTATTAAATGAAGTTCATCAAGGGGTATGCTCAGATCACTGTGCCTATGGAGAGATTGTTGAACAAGGATGTAACTTTTCAGTGGAATGAAGAATGTCAGAAGAGCCTCGACATATTGAAAGTAAAAATGGTAGCTACACCTATACTAGTGTCCCCTGATTGGAATAAGGAATTCTGTGTCCATGTGGATGGCTCTTATCTAGCTTTGGGAGTAGTACTAGCTACACCTGGTGCAGGAGATATTGATCATCCTATAGATTTTTCAAGTAGACAGTTATATAAAGAAGAAAATAACTACACCACTCCAGAAAGGGAAGGATTGGCCATGGTATATGCTTTGAAAAAATTTAGACACTATTTGCTAGGGTCACACTTTAAAATGTTTACATATCATTCTGCACTAAAGTATTTGGTTAATAAGCATGTCTTAGGAGAAATATTTGCAGATGCTTACTGTTATTATAGGAATATGTCTTTTAGATCAATATTAAACCAATGAGATTGAATGCAGGACCTGACCGTCTGTCGAGACTATAAACAGGGGAGGAACCAATCAGCATAGAGGATAATCTCCCTAGTGCGTAGTTATTTGCAATCAAAGTTGCAGTGACAATTTTTCAGATATCATTCAATTCTTGACCACAGGAATGGCTCCTTCAGAGTATACTAGACAACAAAAGAAAGAATTAGTGGTTAAGGTAGCTGACTTTTCATTAATAGCAAGACAATTGTATAAGATGGTACCAGATGAGATATTGAGTAGATATGTTCTTAAACATGAAAGATAGATGATTCTAGTAGAGGCTCATGGGGGCGCAACTAGTGGACACTATGCAGGAAAAGCTACTGCACAGAATATTTTGAGAGCATGATTGTGGTGGCCTACACTACATAAATATGCAAAGGAGTACTTTCGAGCATGTGATGTATGCCAAAGAATAGGGAAGCCTTCCAGAAGAGATGAGATTCCATTGGTACCACAAGTTACATTGCAGGCCTTTGATAAGTGGGCCATTGATTTTGTTGGACCCATCAACCCACCTAGAAAAAGGACTAGTGCAAGGTACATAACTATAGTGACTGATCACTTGACAAGAAGGGCTGAAGCACAACCAGTAAGGGACTGCAACAAAGTTTATTTTTGAGTACATATTGTCTAGATTTGGATGTCCAAAGATTTTGATGAGTGACCAAGGTTCACAGTTCCTAAACAAGACTATTAAAGCATTGACTAAGGAGTTTAAAGTTTATCATTAGAAGAGTGGTCAATGGAACAATAGAAGCATTTAATAAGATTTTGGAGAATGCACTTACTAAGATATGCGATGTGAATAGAGATGACTAGGACCTTAGAATTCTAGCAATATTATGGGCTTATAGGACCACATGTAAAAGTTTGAGAGGTAAGACACCCTTCAGGTTAGTTTATGGGTAAGAAAATGTGATGCCCATGGAGTACATCATGCCTAGTTTGAGGATTGCAGCTTTTACAGATATGGAAGACCTTGATATAATGGAGGAAAGAATGTCGAAGTTGCTTGCTTTGGAGGAAGAAAAATTTATAGCAGGATTCCATCAGCAGGTACAGAAAGCAAGAGAAAAGACCTGGCATGACAGACATATTTAGCAGAAGAAGTTCCAGGTAGGAGATATTGTTCTCATTTATGATAGTTAGTTTGTAAAATTTTCAGGAAAATTCAAGATGCATTAGTTGAGCCCATACATTATCAAGCATATTACTGAAGGAGGTGCAGTTCAATTCACAAAGTTAAATGGAGAATTGGTTCAAGGAAGAGTAAATGGCAGTAGGTTGAAGTTGTACAGGGACAACCCTGCTCCTACAGATTCACTTTAAAGAAAGAAGAAAAGTCTTAGTGCCACCTACAGTTCAAAGTGGGCACTGGACAATAAACTACGCTATAGAAAGAACTTCGATGAAGGAAGTTACTTCGCTACAACCTGGATTATGTCGAAGTTCGTAGGAGTCTCGACGTAAGAAGGGTCGCTTGCTACAATATGGGATGCGTTGAAGTTCACCGGAAAAATATCACTGTTAAAAGGGAAAGTTAACGTTAAAATACGTGGAAAGTTGCATTTATGAGGAAATATTGACTGAATCTAGCGATAGATATGAAATTAATGAACACAATCTGAGCTAATGATGGGGTTAGAAATTCATATTTGTTATAAAAATTTACGTCCCGCCTAGATTTGGCACTTTGTTGAATTGAGAATTCGAATATTGCTATTTCAAAGAAGTTGCAGAAATTTTCGCATGAATATCCTGCCAACTGAAGAATTTATTTATATATTTAACAAGAAGGGATTATCTGGAGTCATGAAAGAAACATCTGAAGTAGTAGCCAATACGCCTGCAACATCATCATCACTCCCACAATGAAGATCCCAGTGAAAGAAAATGATCAAAGAGGAGAGAAAAAAGAAGAAACAGGACAAGAGACCTATTGAGCAGCCTAAACAGGTGAGAGATAGTGAAGAAGAAGCAAAGAAAGTTCAAATGTAAACAGATGGCACAACGTTTCCATTGCGTCTCCCACCATATATTCTGCCAAGAAAACCAAATGCAAAACTAGTAAAAGAGTCGAAGGATGTAAAGTATTGCACCTTCACACCTTTATTTTCAAAGTCAGTTCTATTTGCTAGAGAAACCCTTGGGAAGATTCCGTCGCTGAAGTTTATGGACTATGATTTCAACGACAGAAAGAAATATCCACAGTTCACACCAGACAGGTATTTAAAACATATGCACTACCCTAAGAGTGGTGTGACAAGGCTAGAACCACAACAGTGGGTGGTTGGATTGGCACAGTCGGGGTTGATGAACATGTTGAATGTGCCGCACTTCAGTAGAAGTCCAGGGAGCATGACCTGTGTAAGACAAATGCTCGTGCTGGTGAATGATGGATGCCTATGGATGGGGAAGATGATCCCTATCGATCCAATGCTCATATGGAGAATCAAAATATTACGGTATTAAGGGCGAAACCTTGCAGAAGAATTTGTTGGGAAAGATCAAGACAGAGTAATAGCCGAAAACATGAAGAATAAGTTAAGAATGACAAAAGGGAAGTGAGGTTATGATATCAACTCAATCAAAAAATAGGGAGTTCGCTTCACATCACACATATTGGCTAGAAAAATCACGAGGAAGTGTCGAGCTAATGAAGTCCCTGCATCAGTGGTTTCATTAGCTGCGCAATATGCTAATGGGGTTCAGTACAACTGGATCACATATCTATGCCAAGAGTTTTTGGAAAACTGCTACGAGGCTTAAGAGAATGGTATTGCATTTCATTACACATGGTTAATTTTGATAGTTGATATGCTTGCATGGAAAGAGCCAGAAGATTTGCAGTTCCCTCCAGTACCTTCAGATGTTTGTGAAGCCGTGTAGTATGCCTTGTTGTGGTATACCACTAAACTGGTCTAGCATAGGAGAACATGATGTTTTTTGTATTATAACATATGGAATTACACATGTTGGTGAACCAAAACCCTTGCCTTTCACTGAGCCTATACCAGTAATATAGAAATGTTGCGAAGTTTAAGGATGACTTCCACAAAATTTACATACAGGCTCGCAGGGACACAATGAAGAAATGGCATCCCATGCCATATTTAGTGACAGAAGATGATCTCCTAGCTTAGATATAGAAGTGTCGCGCGGAGTGGATGACTGCACTGGAGACACAAGTAGAGGATAGTTCGACAGAGGAGGACACAACACAACATGGGGAAGCTAGTGGGAAGGATAAGGATGAGCTAGAATCAGAACACAAGGAGCAATGCGACAAGGGTCACTAGGATCCTCCTAAAGGTGATGAGCAGAACAAGGAGTCTGAAAAGATAGAGACAAACCCATTTGTCATAGAGAAGAGGAAGGTAGGTACTGAAGCTTCCATAAGAACCAAAAAGAAGCAAAATGCAGATAAGACAAAGGACATAACATTAGTGGTCCTCACTGAGGGGAACTTGGATCAGAATGGAGATAAAATTCAGGAAGTGACGATAGAATCATGGAACAAGTTAGAGGATCTTTACGACACACTTCTAACAGGTGTTGAGGAGCACATTGTAGAACTGAATATATTGGCACAGACAATCAGGCAGCCAATGCAGGCAGAGGAAAAACTTGGAGAGGAAAGATAAATAGAGCCTACAGTTGCAGCGCAGATAGCACCGAAACTTGTCAGAGCCTTGCAGTTTGACTCCGCTGAGGTACAAAAATAGGCCAAAGAGTGGAGGTATGTGAACATGAACATCACAACAATACCACTTCAGAGATTGCACAAGCTGCATCAAGAAACCATAGATGCGTTGAAGAAACGTGAACAACTCATGTCGAAGTTAAACATTCAGGTAGAGAGAGAGTGAGCTTAGTTGCAGCAGAAGCTCGACCAAGCGATCCAGGAGAGGGATTAGGCAGTACAACAACAGAAAAATATGAAGGAAGTGGTCAAAGAAACATGCCGTGAGGTTTTGGACATTGAGGTCCGAGGAGAGGAACCAGTGGAGGAAAAGGTCACGAAGCTCGGCCTTGCAGTAAAAGGATACAAGGACAAGATTGCAGAGGTGCAATTTTCATATGAAATGAATATCAATGAGATACAAAATAAGCTACAGACAACCACACCATAGGAAGTGCGAGAGCAGAGGGAGACTAACCTAAAGGATGCAATGGCGGACATCTCCGCAACAATGGTAGATTGTGGGAAGATTTTGGATGAGAGATTAAAAATTTGGACTTCGATGCAGGAAGATCCAAATGTGCAGAAACTTCAAGAAGACATTCAATAGAAGCAACATCAGCTGGAAGAGATACGGGAAATTGTGAAGACCTTACCGATCTCGTAGAATCGCGCCAAGATGAATGAGGGAAATGCCCTCCGGAAGAAGATAAATGATCTAAGGAAGGAAGAGTAGGTTTTGAAAAAGAGAACTCAACCATGGTAGGATGAGGCTCTCCAACTATCCCAAGCAGTGGATGAGAAGCTTCAAGAGCTTCAACAGAGGGAGACAATAATGATGCAGAAGGCTACAGAACCTATGATAGAGGCAATGCTGGAGGAAGTGTGCAACGAAGAGAAGCAGGTCACAGACATTCTGTAGCAGTTCAAAAATTCCTACAACAACATTGCAGCAAAGATCAAAGAAAAATTGGCTTAGTGACTTAGGACGAGTCACATGTGAGTGTTGGAGGCTTTTTGGGCGCAACCCAACTTTGCCTAGATTTTGGCAAAGACTCCGCATTAAGTGGAGAAGAGTGCATAGCAGAGTAGCAGAATGTGAAGTGGACCACACAATGCAACACTTGAAATATACCACATGGTGTAAGGGATTCAGGGTGGGTCGAATCCCCTCATTTTTGTAAAAACACGCTATTTTGTAAGGGATCAATGGTTTTGGGCCATAGTTGCTTGTTTTGGGGAATCCATGGTATATGGACCATGGTATTGTAATGATGTAACCCTTCGATGTAATAGTATATATAGGGTAAAATAATAAGAAGAGAATCATTGAATTGATCCAGATCAGTTTTATGGTTGTATTATTGTGATCTGTAATTTGATAGAGAAGTCGAGGCTCTGCAACTGAGTGCACAGACGTCTGAGTCTACAGCTGAGTGCGCAGATAACCTACATCTTAGTGCTCAGTTCAAGAACTATTTGTTGTTCAAATATTCATTATATTAGCGTCAGTTCTTGTTGACATAGCCCCACATTGGGGTGAACCACGATAAATTGGTGTCTTGATATGTATATTTGTTTATTATCTGTTGTAGAGTAGAAGATATTACAATTGCAATTTACTTTCAACACAATGATGGTTTATGGTTTTATATGACATGTTTAAGTGTTTAATCTAATGCGGTGAAGTGATTTATGAATGATAAGAATAATAAAACATAATAATACCACATCCCCTAATCCTTCAAGGCTACAGAAACCTGGTTTTGCATCCTCCCATAGTCACTTTGGGTGAGACTGTGATCTACTTGCAGGTCATTGCCAAAAGAGCTTGTGATTGAGGGTTTTATTGGTGCGCAGTATAGATCGAACCTGGGTTAGACAAAACCAAGCTAACAGATTGGATAATAGAAATGGCACGAATCAATGCTTCCACATTCGCATCCCTTCTTGAGAGTGAATTTGCAATAATATTTTTCTTCCCTTTTCTTTAGATGATTTCAATGTCATAACCCAACATCTTTGTGACCCATTTTTACTGCTCTTCTGAAGATAATCTTTGTTCCAAGAAGTATTTAAGACTATCATGATCTGTTTTTACCTTGAATTGTCTTCCCATTAGGTAAGGGTGCCATTTCTTCAGTGCATGTAGTATTACCAACATTTCCTTATCATAATTAGGTTTGTGTAAATACTTTACCTTGATTGGATGACTTTCAAAAGTAATGGGTTTTCCTTCTTGCATTAGAAAAATACCAATTCCATTTCCGTAGGCATCACATTCCACAATAAGGGTTTTTGTGAAGTCTAGTGTAGCTACAATTGAAGGTTGGACCATTGCCTCTTTAAGATGTTCAAAGGCCTTAATTGTTTCTAGAGTCCAAAAAAATGCATCTTTCTTCAATAATGTTGTTATCGGTGCTACTATTTTCCCATAATTATTAAAAAACTTTTGATAATACCCTGTCAACCCGACAAATCCTCAAAAATTCCTTAAGTTTGTGGGGATTTTCCATTCCTTTATGGATTTAATTTTGTTAGGCTCTACCTTAACAACCTCATGAGATACAATATGACCCATTTCCACTTCTTGTACCCCAAAGAAACATTTGGAGGGTTTTTCATACAATTGTTTCTCCTCCAATAGTTTGAGCACCCTATCAACATGTTGAACATGATCTTTCCAAGACTTGCTCTAGATTAGTATATCATAAAAAAATATTAACACAAATTTTCTAAGGAAGGTTTTAAAAATGGAATTCATCAAACCTTGAAATGTGTAAGGTGCATTAGTAAGACCAAAAGGCACGACCAAAAATTCATAATGGCCTTCATGAGTTTTGAATGCTGTTTTTGGAATGTATTTAGTCTTCATTTTAATTTGATGATATCTCGAATGGAGATCTATCTTGGTGAAGTAAATTTCTCTAGGCACTTCATCCAACAATTCATTAACGATATGAATGGGAAATTTATCTTTAATAGTGAGCTTGTTGATCTCTCTATAATCTGAACACATATGCCATGATCCATCCTTCTTGTGCACCAATACTGATGGAGAGGAGAAATAAATTTGGCTAGGTTGAATTATACCAGCCTCTAGAATTTCTACAACCATACGTTCGATTTCACTCTTCCGGGCATAGGGCTCTGTAAAGTCTGATGTTTGGAGTAACACTTCTAGGAATCAGGTGAATAGCATGATCATGATCACGAATAGGTGAAAGACCTTTAAGAGTCTCAAATACCTTGGAATGATTGTCAAGGACTCTTTGGAGATAAGGGGAAATTGATGACTTAGATGTTTGAACATCTAGTGAGCATAATTGTGCAATTACCCCTCATAGTTCATTTTTTCGAAATATTTGTTATACCATTAGAGATAATTATCTTTCCAGGTTTCCTTATGTTACCCCTTCTTCCAGGTTTGCAGGGTTGGTTCTTGGTGTATATCTTATTATTTTGATGTTTCTTGTTCCTTTTCTTCCTCCTCTTCACAATATATGTTAAATAATTTCTTCTTGACACACTTATGACCTTTAGTATATTTGTTATCACAATTGTAACAAAGCCCTTTTTCTCCCTTTTACTCAATTTTTTGTGCTGTCAACCTTGTAGGTTGTGGGATGCTAGTGTTGGGTGTGTTTTATATTTTTACCACAAATAGTCACATGTGAAGGGGGGTGATAGATCCCCCTGCTCTTTGTTCAGGGCGCAACCCCCCTACTGGGGGGTTTCAGTGGGGCAGTAGCCCCCTAGTACAGGGTCCGGAGCAACGCCCTGGGATTTTTTTTTTTGGACCCTATATTAGGTGGGCGGAACTACCTATGGTTTTGTGCATGGGTTTTTGATATGAACTTAAATAGGAACACAAAAAATTATATATATAGCCATAAATATAGAGATGCAGCAGAAATAACACTTCATTTCATTAATATCAAACACTGAAATATGCTTACAAGCAAAATCGAAATAAGACTAGCTTGGGCGATGGTAGGTTATCTCTGAGAAGAGATGTGGCGGATACATGCCTCTAAACTATGTTACAATGAGGCTTGAAGGCCTATTTGTGATTGAGAAACAATGGAAAAACCTAAACATCCAAAAACCTAACCGTAGGAGATGAAGCACCAAAACTATGGACCTCGTTTGGCTAAATTGATACATCAACTTCTTGGGGTTGAAACTTTGGCATACGATCTGTGTTTGATGTGCACAATACCTCGTTAGAAATATCTATATGAAGAATACAACTTTCAAGTTATCAACAGGGTCAAAGGTTCATGTTGCCTTGATTTTCCCAAAAAACTTTGTTTAGGTCCTCAAAATGGCTCTAAAAGTTCAAGACCTGAAAAACTGCCAAAAATAGTAAATTGTGCTACAATTAAAGAAACTGAAAAACTGAAAGAGACAGTGGTGCAGGTCTAAGTGGAATAGGTGTGTGGCCACCAAAATCCACCTAGATCAGTCCTCCCCTGTTAGGAAGCAATGTTCCCCATTGCGTTGAGTTCCTCCATGAGACGGGGAAACTTCTACTGAACTTGGTCCCTAGTGAGCCATTGCCTTGGTGCAGGAGTTGGCCAACTTTGGTACTGGTGAGTGTTCTTGACCTATGTGTCTATAATCCGATCAATTATGGCCTGTTCCATGTAGTCTAGGTTTAACTCTAATGGTGTGCGCTATTCTGCAATGTCTGATGTGTCCAGTAATGGTGGGAGGTATGGTCGAAGGCAGTCCACATTGAACACTAGGTGCAAACCAAGGAATGGGGGAATGCTGAGATCAAAATCATTGTCTCCAACAACCTTGGTAATGGTGTAAGGACCATATCAGAGTGGTTTGAGCTTCCGATGGGCTCCGATAAGGCGTCTAAAAATGCAACCAAACCTTGTCGCCCACCTCAAACTTGTGTGGCACCCGATGTTGATCATGTTGCTACTTGTACTTGGCATTTGACTTCTACAAGATTTCGTGAACCTGCTGGTGGATGTGTTGGATGCATTTAATAAATATGTTCACTTTATAAACCTCAGACAATACATGTGTGGATTCTATCTGTGTAGTCGCATGAGGCATGACAACATCAATCAAACACAATGGTTGAAATCCTAGACCCACTTGAAAGAGACTGCGACCAGTCGAGCTATGGAGAGCTCTATTATAACTATGATGCACATAGGGAAGACTCTCATCCTAGGTTCATGGATGCTTGGAATTGTACATGCAAAGTATGTGCACTATCATCCTATTGATGACCTCCATCTGGCCATCAGTCTGGGGATGGAAGGCAATCGACTTGGTGAGCTTGGTGTCCAATAGTTTCCAGAGGCTTGACCAAAATGTGTTCAGGAACTTGTTATCCCGATATGATGTAATGGTCTGTGAGATCTGAAAATGTACCCATACTTTTTCAAAGAAGAGTTTGGTAGTTTCCTCTGCTGTGATACTATTCTTACAAGCTTCCAATATAGCCATCTTAGAAAATCTGTCCACGACCACAAATACATAGTCATTACCATGCTTGGTAGAAGGGAGGAAAGACATATAGTACATGGAGATGGACTCCCATGGCTGGCTGGGAGTACGCAGAGGAGTATACAAGCCTTGCTTCTTGATGGTTGGATTCGCGACGACGTAAGCAGTGCATGATTTGATATATTTCTAAACATCCAGTCAGAATTTGGGCCAATAAAAGTACTTCTGTAGTACAACCACAATTTTCTCCACACTAAAGTGTCCCGCGACCCGACTATAGTGTGCCTCCCAAATCAGCATGGTACGCTCGCTTGAAGGAACACAAAGGTGGCCCAAGTAGCATAATAATGCGTCCTAGAGGTGGAAATCATGAACTTGCTTTTCGTCGACTAGCATCTGGTATGTGGAGGCGAACTATGATCATTTTTGAATAGTTGCATCCATAAAGAGGTCTCGTGGCCACAAGAGTTGAGAACAATAGTCAATGCTGCAACAGGGGGTTGGCTGAGGCAGTCTACAACATTATTGGTGCTGACATTTTTTAATTTAATGTTCAAGTGGAATAGTTGAAGATATGTAGACCACTTTTGATGGTGATTGTTCTACAACTTCCCCCATGTCTGTATAAATTGAAGAGGTCGGTGATAAGTGTGGATGACCATCTCCTTCCCCATAATGTAATTGTTCCATTGCCGGCAAGCCTGCATGATGGAATACATCTCTTTATCATAGGTGGTGTACTTCCGAATTGTATCAGAAAGTGTCTCACTATGACAGGCCACTGAATGCCTGTGTTAGGTGAGGAATGCACCAATAGCATAGTCTGAGGTGTCTGTCTCGATTTCAAATTGTTGTTGCTGGTTTGGAAGTATGAGTACTGGTGCAGAGCATAGTCGATGCTTCAACTCAACGAACACCTTCTATTGGGACTCGGACCAAGAAAACTTTGCTTTCATCCCACCCTTAATAATATGACTTAAAGGCTAAGTGATATGGGAGAATCCCAACACAAACCTATGATAAAAGTTTTCAAGGCCCGAAAAGCTGTGAAGCTCTGTTAGAGTGGTTGGGGCTAGCCAATCCCGAATGACTTGGATCTTAGTCAGATCCACATGCACGCCACACTCATCTATGATGTAACCCAAATATTATACCTGACTCATGCCAAAGGTGCATTTCTCTAAGTTGGCACACAGTTTGTGCTGCTGAAGGGTTTGAAGGACCTGCCGAATGTGTTGCAAGTGTTCTTCCCAAATCTTGTTGAAGATGAGGATGTTGTCCAGATAAAAAATCATGAATGAGTTGGTGAAGGGCCACAAGATGTCATTCATTAGCCTCATAAAAGTAGCATGGGAATTTGTCAACCCAAAGGGCATAACCAACCATTCAAAAATGCCTTCCTTGGATTTGAAGGCGGTCTTCCATACATCTGTGGGCTCTATTGGAACCTGGTGATAGCCAGACTTCAGATCGATATTGCTGAAATACTTGACCCCCTTAAGTTGGTCCATAAGGTCATCAATTAGTGGGATTGGATACTTGTTCCTGACAATGTTTTTGTTTAGTCCGCGATAATCAATGTAGAGCCTCCAGGTCTCATCCTTCTTCTGTACAGGTACAATCGGGCTCCCACAAGGCAATTGTTATAGACATTTTTGTGCCTTACAGCATTGAGCATGAAATGTCCATAATCCAAGGGATCCAAAGTCCCTAAAAGATTTGTTCCTGCCCCTAAAGGAACAAGGTCAACCAATGACAGCTTATCCCAGAAGTTCTCCACCAAAAACCACTCAGAAACAGTCAATTCAGGATCAATTCAGAGGCTCCACTAGCTGCCTGCGTTGAAATGCAGAGGTTACACTGGCTAGGTGCACTGCAACGCAGGTGGAAGCACTACCAGGGTGCGCTGAGCGGGAAATGAAAATGGCAAGCTCATTCAACGAGGTGGAAAGACCCTGGAAGCTTCCAGAATCTTCTCCAATGACACTTGCCTCAATGAATTCGACTAGTGATGAGTAAGAGGTTCTCAACCTCCAAGTGGAAGCAAGAACTGACAGAGAGAAGCCACAAGTCAAAACATAAGCTGACTCATCCTCTCTGCTTACATCTATATATGGATCTCTCACCCAGAGGTTCAAGAGGCTGGAATTTTGTACTTTGCAGAGAATTGCTATTGGTTTGAGATTGAGATTTGTACATTGGGTGATTTATGCTTTGTTGGAGGAGAGAAAGGGATTCCTTTGCTGGGAGGTAGATGCTGGATCGGGACTCACTTGGTTGTATCTCCTCTTGAACTTTATTATCATATCAATAAAGCTATTTGAGTTTCTCCTATATGCTTGTATATCAATGATGTTTTGTTATATTTGCATATTTAGTTTATATCTGATCCTAAACTAGTTATGAATGTAAATCCATGTCTTTTGTGTAGTTTTCCTCTCTTGTGATCTTGCAGGAACTGGGTGAAGCTGGACCAGTGAAAGAGCAGGCAGCGGGAAGCGAACAAAAGAGAGAGTGATTGGATCGACAAACTAGCGGAAGACACCGGTTAGTTATATCCTTCTTTTTCTATTTACATCTCATAAAGAAGAATACTCAGATAGTTTTCCTTGTTTGTTGCTAAGGCACTATCACACCTTAGAGTGGGATAGGGGCATTCCGAATTGGATACTTTTCCCAACAACAGCAATGAACTTGGTCGGATATGCCCTTTTTGCAGAAAATCCTAGATTTTCCACTTGATCTATTCATTTTCCATAATGGAGTAGCGATATATTGGCTTGTTGGGTAGAGGTGCTCCGAAAGTCAGATCGATCGAATGCTTGACCTGGTAGTGCAAGGGTACCCCTATGGGTGAGGAGAAGATGTCCTTGTATTCTTCCACGATCGTGTCCACCTAGTTTTGCTACATGGAGGAACCCTTCCTAGGGTCATGGATGTGGCTACGATCTTCCCCTTACTTTGAGAGCGAACCAGAAAGAAAACAAATTTCCTAGTATGGGAGATGATCTTACTACATTTCCTAGCAGAGATCAAAGAGATGGCGGTAGGCAGAGCTACCTCCGATATGTTGTATAAATTACTACCCAAAGAAATAATAACAAAGTGGGGACTAGACTCATATACAACATGCTGCTTCCATAAGTATGGTTGTCCTAATAATACATCACAAACTTCAAGAGGAGAAACATTACACATTGCCTTATTCGTGAATGGTTTGAATCTGTAGGGAAGGCGACATTGCTGGCTGGTTCGAAGATCTCATCCTTGGTGAAGCCACCTGATGGTGTACAACTGTGGATGTGCTATAGTTAGTAGGCCCAACCACTTCATGACCTCTGCTGAAATGAGGTTATTTTGGTTCCCATTGTCAACAATGAACTATAGCGGAGAATCCTTCACCCACATCTGTGAGTGGAATAAGTGTTCCCCCTCCTCTAGATCTTCGAGCTCAATATTATGGATCTTGGTAGTGGCCACAGTGGAATTGGGCTCCACGTCAATGATATTCTTCCATTTTTCATTCCCCTTGTTGAGTTCTGACTCAGATTCAGAACATGCGTCTGACTCAGAAGCCTTCAACTTGGCCACTAGTGATTGCTTGGCTCGACACTCACTCGTGTTGCGAGTGGAGCTCTTATGGAACTCACACCACTTTCCCATGTCCTTCTTTGTCTTCATGGTGGTGTTATTTTCTTGTGACTTTGACAGGTTATCCTGGGTCTCCCCACCTTGGCTTTTCCCTTTGCTATGCAGTTTAGTGGCACCTTTCCTTTGCTTTAGATTCACAGATCCAAAGTCTCTCTTTTTCTATTTAAAATTTTTCTCAATCTTGACAGCGTATCGGTATGCCGTGATGAGCAAGGAGATGTCCAAGAACTCCATCTCATTCTTGATGTACCTATGTAGCCAGCCACGGTACTTGAGTACCAAATGTTTATTAGAATCCTTGATACCCAACTTCGTGCGAAGGGTATGAAAAATATTGGTAAATTCTGGCACGTCTTAGTCGCTTTCCTGCCGCAGCGTGGTCCACTTTATGTATTTATCATCATAACTCTCGAAATGATAGTACTGCTCCTTAATGGTGTCCTGAAATGAGTCCCAAGTGGGTGTGACCAAAAATAGTGAGGGTGTACTTTCGTCCTTCTTCTCACAGTAGGTTTCCTAGTCCTTGACGTGGGGGGCAACTTTGAGAAGTAAACAAGTAATCTTTTCCCAGCTGGAAAAATCATGAACAAAAAATATCCTTCTAGCATATTTAACCATGTATCTACGACTTCCGCATCTATATGACCCTCAAATATGGGGATGTCAAAGTTAACTTGTACCTTAAAGTGTGTGGCGCTTCCAGAGTAGCTGCTGGAAAGAGATGCGTTGCCTTTGGGTAGTCGCTGAAGGATCTAGGCAAAGTTTTTCATCATCGCATTGCTCTGTCGCTCGAGGGTTTCTTCGAGAAATATTTTGAAAGGATCTCCTGCCCCCTCGTATTTATTCTCTTCCGCCATGGGAGGCAATCGGGATTTGTGAGGCTGGTCTTGCAAAGGTTCGACCAGTTCGAGCCCTAACTCCTTATATCCCGACCTCGTTGGGGACATGCAAAGAAAAACAGAGAAAAGGCAGACCACTCTGATACCATTGATCTGAACTTAAACATGAACGCAACAAATTATATATATAGCTATAAATACTGAGATGCAATAGAAATAACACTTCATTTCATTAATATCAAATATTGAAATATGATTACAAACAAAATGGAAATAAGACTAGCTCAAGCGATGATAGCTTATCTCTGAGAAGAGATGTGGTGAATACATGCCTCTAAACTGTGTTAAACTAAGCCTCGAAGGCCTATTTATTATTGAGAAACAATGGAAAACCCTAAAAATCCAAAAACCTAACCCTAGGAGCTGAAGCGCCAAAACTATGGGCCTCGTTTGGGTAAATTGGTACATCAACTTCCCGGGGTCAAAACTTTGGCATACTATCTCCGTTTGACGTGAACAATACCTCGTTAGAAAGATATTTCCGAGGAATACAGATTTCGTGTGACCAACATTGGTCAAAACTTCTTGTTGGCCCCGATTTTGGCAAAAAATGTCGTTTAGGGCCTCAAAACGACTCCGTAAGTTCAGGACCCAAAAAACTGCAAAAAATAGGAAATTGTGCTACAATTAGTGAAACTGAATAACTGAAAGAGACAATGGTGGGGGTCTAAGTGGAATTGGCAGGTGGACACAAACATCCACCTAGATCAGTTTTGCACATGGTTTTTGGCATGATGGTTTTCTGCCAATGGTATTTTGTAGATTAGGTTAAGGGAACTATGATTATGTTCTAATCCAGGATTAATGGATTGGGGTTTATGAATGCTTTGACATGTATATATATATGTATTGTAACATTGAAAGGAACATAATGAAAAATAAATCTGGTGGTCCCAGTTTTGGGATCCAAGGGAAAATATCTGTGTACTTGTTCTGCGTTCTCGCCATTGTATATTTTTTTGTTTTTTAAGAATTCGTTTGGAGGACATTTTTGTACAGGGTTAAAACCTACATTTGGTATAAGAGATGTTTTGGCTTCAAGGGGACGCCTTTACAACTGAGGGGTTTTTCTTGAGCCTGTGATAGACCGCTTTAGATGTGGGAGATCTATAGGATCAATTCTTGTGGTGAAAGAAGATGGTGAGTAGTGGAAAGATAGAGATCAAGAAATTTAATGGTCAGAGTTTTGAGTTGTGGAAACTCAAGATGGAGGATTTTCTAGTGGATAAATATCAGTGGATCGTGGTAGATCCAAGTACTAAACCAATAAAAATGTTAGGTGAAGGCTAGATGAAGATGGATTAGAAAGAAAAGAGCACAATACAATTGTGTATCTTATATTCAGTATTGTTGAATGTATTAGGGGAAGCTACAACGAAGGATTTGTGGGACAAATGAGGGACTTTGTACCAATCTAAGTCTCTGGCAAACAAACTGTTCCTACAGAAAAAGTTGTATAACCTGAGGATGAAGGATGGGGACTCTTGACAGATCATCTGAACACCTTTAATACTGTGGTAAGTCAGTTGTTATCTATTGATATTAAAATTTCAAATGAAGATAAGTGCATCAATTTGATGTGTTCTATACCAGATTCGTGGGATAGTCTGGTTGTTTCTATAGGTAGCAATACAACTACCTTGAAGCTTGATGAAATAGTTTCATCCTTGTTGTCAGAGGAGATGAGATGAAAAAATATGGAGAGCCAGAATGGAGATGCCTTGTTTTTACGAGGACGGTCCCATAACAGAAACAAAAGTAAGTCCTCAAGTGGGAGATCTAAATCTCCAAGAAAACCTGTAAAGGTGTGCTGGAAATGCGGAAAGGAAGGGCACTTCAAAAAGGACTATAGATCTAAATCTCCTGAGAAAGGAAAGGGATTTGATGATGCTCCTTCTGTAGAGGCGAAAACCACCTCAGATGAAGGTGGGGATGTGTACTTGGATTCTTCTTCAAGTACACATGTAGATCAGGAGGCATGGTTGATTGACTCAGGTGCATCCTTTCACTTCACTCCCCATAGGGAGTGGTTCTACAATTATGAGAAATATTATGGTGGTGAAGTATTCTTAGGGGATGACAGGAAGGCTAGAATCATCGGAAGCAGAAAATTCAAGCTAAAGTTGCAAGGTGGAAGGATTAGAACACTTCCGGGTGTTTTGCATATTCCTGTATTGGCCAGAAATCTGATTTCGGTAAGAAAGATGGATGATGCAAGTGTAAAAACATTGTTCAAGAAATATAACCGCAAAATGGTTAAGGTAGCACTATTATTGATGTGGGGAGTTTGGATTGGAACTCTGAACAAGATTATGCGTAGTATTGTTATTGATGGGTGCAACAGTTTAGTGGTTCTTGAAAGTGGAGTAGAAATCTAGTGGTCTTTGTAGAAAATAGCATGCTATGGAATCAAAGGCTTGGACATATTGGAGAGAAGGGCCTTCGAATACTTCATGGCAATGATATGGTAGAAGGTATGTCTAATTTCTCTTTGGATTTCGATTTCTGTGAACATTGTGTATATGGGAATTAGAATTGGGTGAGTTTCCCCTTTGGTGCTAAGAGGGCGAAAGGGATATTAGACCTTGTGCATAGTGATGTGTTTGGACCTATGTTGGTTCCATCACTGGGTATGTTTATGTACTATGTATCATTTATAGATGACTTCTCAAGGAATACATGGATATATTTCCTTAGGAAGAAATATTAAGTCTTTGATAGGTTTAAAGAATTTAAGGCTTGGTGGAAAACCAGACAGAGAAGAAGATAAAGGTGCTGAGGACGGATAAAGGTGGAGAGTTTTGCAAGAAGGAATTTGAAGAGTTATGTAAGAAGTGTGGTATATCATGAAAAAATAATACTCCATACACACCTTAGAAAAACAGAGTTGCAGAAAGAATGAATAGAACTTTGATGGAAAAGGAAAGGATCATGCTCAGTGGTGCTGGGTTAGGACAAGAATTCTGGGCATAGGTGGTGGAGATTGCATGTTACCTGGTTAATAAATCACCTTCATCAACGTTGGAGGATAATACTCCACATGAGGTATGGACTGGTAAGAAACCCTCTATTTCATATTTGAGGGTATTTGGATGTGATGCATATGTACATGTTCCAAAGGAGAAAAGAACCAAGTTGGATAGTAAATCTAAAAAGTGCATCATTGTTCGGTATAAGGATGGTTTAAAAGGTTATAAGCTTTGGAACCCAGAAACAAGGAATGTTTTGAACAACTGAGATGTGGTGTTTAGAGAGGTGAAAGATGTTATTAAACATGAAGTCCTACCAAAGGAACCTGAGAAGATAGATTTTGAGCTAAAGGTGGAATAATCAGACTCTATAGCAAAACAAGAATCAAAAGATGAAGAGCCACAAACTCCAGCTATGAGAAGATTAGTTTGAGAAAGAAGGCAACCATAAAGGTATAGTCCATCTGCTTTTTGTTCAAACTTTTCTTTATATATTATTGATGATGATCCCAAAAATGTAAGGGAGGTAGTAGACTAAGAGGATGGAAAACTCTGGAAATAGGCCATGGTCCATGAAATGACATCTTTGGACAAAAATGAGGCTTGCGATTTGGTGGAGTTGTCAGCTGGAAGGAAACCCATTGGAAGAAAATGGGTGATTAAGAAAAAGATGAATGTAGAAGGAAAGGTGGAGAAATACAAAGCTCGTTTGGTAGGCAAAGGTTATTCCCAGGTGCCAGTAATTGGTTTTGGTGATATTTTTTCTCCTTTTACCAAGGTAGCTTCTATTATATTACTTTTATCTGTTGCCACTGCTTTTGATTTTGAGGTAGAATAGATGGATGTGAAGACAAAATTTCTTCATAGGGATGTGGAAGAAGAGATATACATGAAGCAAACTAAAGGTTTTGCAGTGAAGGGAAAGAAAGAACTGGTATGCAGGTTAGAAAAATATCTGTATGGGTTAAAACAGTCACCAAGGATGTGGTATCATAAATTCGATACATATATACGGGGACTTGGCTTCACCAGAAGCAAAGAGGATCACTATGTGTATTTTAAATTAATTAGTGACCGTGTTATTTATCTGACCATGTATGTGTATGATATGTTTTTTATTGGAAATGACTAATAAATTATCCAAGAATTGAAGACCCAATTGTCCTCCAAATTCGACATGAAAGATTTTGGTGCTGCAAACTATGTTTTGGGCATGGAAATTAAATGAGATCGGGCAAAGAGGAAGTTCTGAGTAAACCAGAGGAAGTATGATGAGAAAATAATGTAGAGGTTTAATATGCATGATATTAAACCGGTGAAGGTTCCTATTCATGTAGGTGTAAAGTTATCTGTTGAACAATGTCCTAAGACACAAGAAGAGGAAGAGGACATGTCCTATGTTCCATACGCAAGTGCAGTCGATAGCCTGATGTATGCAATGGTCTGTACCAGACCAGACATTGCACATGCAGTGGGAGTACTGAGCAGGTTTATGTCAAAACCAAGGAAGAATCATTGGACAACAATTAAGCTGGTTTTCAGGTATTTGCGTGGCACTAGTGATTATGGTTTGTACTACCAAGGAAGACTAGGATTGGACAAAGTTTTGGACATCCGTGGCTTTGTTGGTGCAGATTGGGACAAAGATCTGAATGAGAGAATATCTACATGTGGGTATGTGTTTAACCTATTTGGAGGTGCAGTCAATTGAGTGAGCAGAGATAGTCTATAGTGGCACTTTCAACTACAGAGGAAGAATACATGACAACCACTCGTGCAATCATGGAATCAATTTGGTTGTAGAGGTTGTTTTCAGGTATGGGGTTGGCACAATGAGTTATAAGGATAGGATGTGATAGCCAAAGTTCAATTTTCTTGGAAAAGAACCCTACTTATCATTCAAAGGCAAAGCACATTGATGTTCAAATCACTTTTTGAGGGATATGGTTGAGGACAAAAAGGTGTTGCTGGTAAAGGTGGACACTTTAAATAATGCTGCAGATGAATTGACGAAGTCTGTGAGCACTTAGAATTTTTCTTGGTGCAGATAAACAATGGGCATTGCAGGGCTAGACTAATGACTAAGCTCTCTTGTGACCCCCTGTGTGGAAAAAAAGACAATAAGTGGGAGAATGTTCGGTGTGTGTTATATTCTTTCCATGACTAGTCACACGTACGGGGGGTGATAGTCCCCCCTGTTCATTGCACCAGACGCAACCCCCTTTAGGGGGGTTTCAGGGGGGTGGTAGCCCCCCTGTACGGGGTCTGGGGAAACACCCCAAGTTTTTTTTTGGACCATATATTAGGTGGGCGGACCTACCTATGGTTTTGTGCATGGGTTTTTCACATGGTTTTAGGCATGTTGGTTTTCTACCCATGGTATTTTGTAGATCCAGTCAAGGGATCTATGGTTATGTTCAAATCCAGGATTAATGTATTGGGGTTTATGAATGATTTGACATGTATATATATATATATATATATATATATATATATATATATATATATATATTGTAACAATGAAAAGAACATAATGAAAAATCAATCTAGTAGTCATGGTTTTGGGATCTAGGGGAAAATATCTATGTATTTGTTTTGTGTTTCTTTCCATTGTATATTTTCTATTTTTTAAGAATTCTTTTGTAGGTAATTTTTGTATAGGGTTAAAACCTACATCTAGGAGTTACAAAACTTCCATCCTTATAGTTGTGAGTGGCAGACCTACTTGTTACCATACTTTTGCTTTCAAATTTTCTTGCCACCCTAAATGAATTCTCTAATGACTTAGGTTCCTAGAGGAAAGGCTCATGTTGGATAGTATAATCCTTTGAAGTCCCTAGGAAAACATCAATTAGGTGCTCCTCTGGAATATCAGTTACCTTGGTATTCAATCTTTGGAAGTCCTCAATGTGCTCCCCAACTGAACCCTTTTGTTTGAGATTTATTATTTGGCTAAGAAGGTATCCTCATAATGTGCTATCAATGTATCCTCATAATGTGCTATCAATTACTTTGTAAAAATTGTCCAAGTGACTAGTGATTTATGAGAACAAAGCCACTTATACCATACAATTGTTTGGGTTCTAAATATAAAGATGCGATTCATATCTTTTGTGTGTGTTGCACATCATGTAGATCAAGTAATTCTCCATCTGTAACATCCATGTTAGCAGATCCTTGTGATCAAACTTCCTCATATCGATATTTGGAATGTGGTTTGTCTTCAACCCAAAGTTAGAGTCTATAAAATCATGATTCACATTCCTTTTGTTCTCGTCATGACTTTCATGGAATACCTTGTCACCATTAGGAAGCATTTCTTGTAGCAACTTTGATAAACCTTCCTTCAAACCTACATTTATTTATTTATTTTAAACCATCCTTCAAACCTTCCATGTCCATTTTTATACCATCCATCTTAACATTCATCATCACTTCATATTCATTTCTGGCTACTCACTGCGAGAGAGAAATTTGTTGCACTTGGTCTCAAAATTTTGATATGTCATGTTGCATTTCTTCCTCCTATTCATGCATCATACTAGAGATTTTTGTTGGCTTAATAGGTGTATCAATTTTTTGTTTTGAGAAATTTTAGAACCAAATAATGATATATATGCTTCAATATTCCATTTGAATCACTTCAAACTAATTTTTTCAACAAAAGTTAAAAAAAATACACAACTTTTTCTTTCTTCTAGGATCTCAATCTTCAAACTATTATATCTTTATAATTTCAGCCTCCCAAGGTCTAAAATTGTATCCTGAGATAGCCATATGTGTATTATTTCCAACCCCACCAGTTAGACCAAGATTGGATTCTTCAAGTTGAAGTTATTCCAAATCTCCCACTATGGCTTGATAATGGACTAGTTCAGTAGAGAGAACTTGTACGATACGCCACGTGTCATTGTTTCCACCTTCGACCCTCAAAATGATATAAGAAAAATTAAATTATGTGTGATTTCTATCACTTTTTACGTTCAAATATGATGCTTGAAGATAAAGTTATGATGATTTTCCCTGGAACACCTGTTTGAGACTGAATTCTGGAGTATGCAAAAACCCTAACTTCCTTGGACCATATCTCCAAAAATATAGTGAACCACGGCCTGAATTTTTTACACGATTTTGATCAAGATTTATACTCCACGTTTTTGCAATTTCAACTTCCAAATCCTTGCATAAAAAAAAAGTTATAGCGAAAATTCAAAGATGATCTGTTGGAAGCAACAAATCCCTAGGATCTAGAGCTCTGATACCAAATGTTATGTAACCAAATTACAAAAATAGGAGAATAGATAGATAAATGACTTGAAATAAGCCTCTTCAAGGGGAAAACCTCCTTTTACATCACATAAATGAAAAATTATTTTATGATTCAAATGACAAGACCTCCTTGGTATATATAGGATTCTAAAGGATCAAAATATAATTAGGGCCTACATAATACTAATAATGTAAGGGCTCAAAAATAACAATAGTGGGCTTTTAAGGGGAACAACAATAACAATATGGGGGTTCTATGGGGCACAACAATAACAATATGGGGGCTACACTAGTATTATAGGGACCTAACACTCATTGTAGCAGAGTTGGTCAAGAAAAGGGGATTGGGAGTTCGTGATCATCCAAGACCATATCCACTGGGACGGGTAAATAAAGATGCAGAGCTGAAGGTAAAAAAATAGTGAAAAATTTGATTTGCCATCAACTCTAATTTTATTGATGAAGTAGAAATAGATGTGGTTCCCATTGATGTATGTGGAGTCGTGTTTGGGAGTCCATACATGTACATGGGAGATGCAACATTCATGTAGAGAGCCAACCGATATCGACTCGTGAAGGATGGAAAATTGTTCATCATCAATGCATGCAAAGGAAAGTAAAATATTTTACTGGTAAGTTCCAACCAAGATAAGCAATTGATCAGTTCTAATAATAAGTATGCTTTATTGTTTTTAATAGAAAATCAATTTGTTGAATAGTTAGTAAGAGGCGAGGCAGCTATGGAGGGGTGTCAACGAAAAACAACTAGAAGAGTTTCTATAGGAATACAAGGATGTGTTCCAAGAGCCTAAAGGGTTACCACGTAAGAGGGAAGTGGAGCACGAGATCTAGATATTTCCGAGTTTTCCATTTCCAAACATTGAGCTGTACAGGTAGTCTGTTATAGAAGAAAGTGAGGTGAAGAAACAATTGCAGCAATTGCTGGAACATGGTGTCATTTGACTGAGTACAACACCATGTGGTTCACCCATCATCATTGTGCCAAATAAGGATGAGAATTGGTGGATATGTATAGATTACAGGGCATTGAACAAAATCACACTCAAGAATAGATACCCTTTTCCTAGGATAGATGATCTATTAGATCAGTTGCAGCAAGAAAAATACTTCACTAAGCTAGACTTAAAGTTTGGATATCACCAGGTTTGAGTAAAAGAAGAAGATACCTGGAAGACCACCTTCAAAACTAAGCAAGGTTTGTATGAGTGGTTAGTCATGCCATTTGGCCTATGTAATGCACCAAATACGTTTATGAGATTAATGAATAATGTACTACTCCCTTTTATAGATTCATTTGTTATTGTTTATTTGGATAACATACTGGTATGCAGCGCTACTTGGGAGGAGCACATCTCACATTTGACATAGGTGTTGGGGACATTAAAGAAGCACCAACGTCTAGCATATCTCAAGAAGTGTGAGTTTTCACAATAGTCATTGGTGTATCTAAGGTATGTTATAGGTGAAGGAGAGATGAAGATAGATCCTACCAAGATGGAGGCCACCATGAAATTGTCGGTGCCTACTATTGTTTATGAGGCGAGGAGTTTCATTGCGGTAGGATATTACCCGAGGAAATTCATTTTTAGTAGTAGCAACACTGCTACACACCATAACAATAATTACCAAGAGTTTCAAGTGGGGAAGGGTCAATAGAGTGCTTCCGAGGAGCTAAAGAAGAAAATTAGTCAAGCACCAATTCTAGTATTACCAAACTTGCAACAACCCTTTGAAGTGGAGACACATGTGAGTGGGTATGCTATGGGAATGGTCTTGATGCAGGGAGAAAGGCTTGTATGCTACCATTATAAAGTATTTCATGGTGGGGTTATCAACTAATTTACCTAGGACAAGGAGCTCTATGCACTCGTGCAAGCTATGAAGAAGTGGAAGAAATATTTGATGGGAAAGGAGATAGTAATCCACATAGATCACCAGCCACTACAATACTTGCAGATCAAAAGTAAATTGCAATAGATCAAGCATTATTAGTGTATGGGGTTTCTAAAATAGTTTCATTTGGTGATCAAGTACAAAAAGGACATCAAAAACACGTTAGATGACATGATTTCAAGGCCACCCATATCAAAGATCACAACTTTGGGGACTCTTATGAACATGTATCCATTCACCCATGATGCATATAAAAAGGTATATTCAGAGGATAAGGACTTCAAGAAGGCGTTTCAGCAGTTGCAGAGTCAGAGTCATGTGCATGATGGCGACACCACTATAGACTACCATCTCCAAGATGGGTTACTCTATAGGATGGTAGAGCGATTTGTCCCTAAAGGTGAGTGGTTGCAGCTGATTAGAGAGGCCCACATCTCCAAGGTTGTAAGGAACTTTGGTGTAGGGAAGACCATGGCCAATTTATAGAGGTATGTGTATTGGTCCAAGATGCAAGAACATGTAGCTAGGTTCATATGAGGATGCATGCTTTGTTGTACCAACAAGCCTAGGAACATGAAACAAGGTCTATATCATCCCTTACTTGTACCCATTCATCCTCGGGAAAGCATTTCCATGGACTTTGTGGGGGGTTTACTAACAACTGGGAAAGGACATGACTACCTGTTCATGGTAGTTGATAGGTTCAACAAGATGTGTGTTTTGATGCCTTGTAAAAAGACTACAATGGAAAAGAAGCAAAAAACTTGTTCTTTGGATAGATTTGAGTGAAATTTAGGATACCAAGGAGCATCGTTTCATACATGGATATAATATTTATCAGTGCATTTTTGACTACGTTGTGGGATAATATGGACAAAAATTTGAAGAGATCTACAACATTCCATCCATAAACATATGGGTAGATAAAAGTAGTCAACATGACTTTGGTGGTACTTTTGAGGGGATACAACCAGAAGCATTCAAAGACCTAGGATGAAAATATGGTATATATGCAACATTATTACAAAAAAGAATTCCACACTTCTACATGAAAGTCCCCATTTGAAACTTGTTTTGGATATTTTCCACCTTCACCTTTGGACGTTGCATATGGGCAACAAGTAGGAGTGGGGGAAGATATTACAAGAGACGCCTTGAGGGTTGAAAAAATTATAGATAATATTAGGCAAATCCATTTACATGTAAAAGAGACACTGTAGAAGTAACAAGAGAAATATAATGCCAGGCATGATCAACATAGGACAAATAAATCATTCAAGGTGGGAGACAGAGTATGGATATAGTTGAAAAAGGAGAGGCTATAGGGGGCCTATTAAGATAATAAATGCTCTGAGGTATGGACCCTTCAAGATACTAGAAAAGGTGGGTGATAATTCTTATTGACTCAGTTTACTGCCGCATATGCGCATTTACAAAGTTATGAATGTAGGGAATTTGAAACTCTATGAGCCTTCCATGTTAGATGAGGAAGAGGAACATGTCCTACGTTCTGTGGAGGATGTGGCACGATATGCTCAGGCAAAATTGAGATAAGATATAGTTTTACAGAAGAGGTCCATAAATATAATATAGGGGCAACATGACCTTTGGTAGATTGAGTTGAAAGGACAACTTCTAGGAAAAGCTAAATGGTACACCAGAGCGAAGGTGGAGGAAAAATTTCCTCACCTCATTTAGTAGAAGCTTTTGGGGATAAAAATCCTCCCAAAATGGAGAGGCGTGGTCCATATTATATAATTATATTTTTTTCATCAATTTAGATGGTTTCAAAGTGGAAAAAGAGGAGGAATCAACTTGAAGGACCACTTTTACTGGCGGGACCTAGTTTGGCAAATTGAGGTCTAAGACCTTCCGAGAGCATTTTGAGGCATCAAATCACATTTTTTTGGGGTAAATATTTACTGCTTTAGTGGAAATTTTTTTTCTCCCTATTCTATAAACAAATATCTTTCTAGTGCCATAAGAATCAATTAGAATCACATCAATTCGGGTCTGTATGTGAAAGTTATGCCACTAAGAATTTGACCTCCTTGTTTTCACCACCATAATTCAAGAGGATGCCACATCATCCCCCATTATCCATGGAAAAGGGGCTAGCCACGTGATTATGATGTATAAGACTCTATAAGAGTTTATATTATAACTTTGGTTGAGAGGGTAGGTAGTCAAACCTAACCGCTAGTAGGCTATTGGGTTGTGTTATAACTGGGCTACTAGGAGGAAAAGGGGTTCCATTCTTTCAAGTGTATTTGTTCCATATCTGAGCAAAAATAACTGAGAGAGATAGGATATAGAGCACATAGAAAGGATTTGGGCACTGTAATAGCCCACAAGCCGCTGGTCATACTTCTTTATACTCACAACCATATTTCCATTCAGGGAAAGAGTGTGGAGTGGCCTCAGCTTCCAACTGGGTTTTTCGCCCAAAAGGGTTTCCCAAAGAATATCTTGTGTCAAATGTATGTGTGAAATTTTATTTCATCGTTCTATATTTTATGCATAGTTTTGAAATTCGCATGTATGCACTCTTAAAAAATGTACAGTTCCATAAATCTAATAAAACTACAATAGTGTTGAATTTTTAGATTTTAAATATAATTTTATCAGATCTGTTGCAACGCAATTTCCAGTGGAATATTCATAATATTTTACGGATTATCTAATTTTTCTAAGGGAATTATAGCTAGTGAATTTGTGGAGTAGTAATATGCATTTCCCTTGGGGGTTTCAAGACCAATATTAGGCTGTTTGAGGAAAACATTACCTATAACTTGACATGAACATGGATGTTCAAACTAAATACCATTGAAGGCCTGTCAAGCCCAGAGGTCTTCAAATAGAATTGGAAATCACAACTACTTCAAGGTAAAACCCACCTTGATTTGAGAAGGCGTTGAATCGAACATTAAGGAGGCCAATATAATTAGGGAGAAATGATGACTATCCATATTACATCCAAGGTTTTTCATTTTGACGAGTAATAGGAATTAAAATACTATCACATTCCTAAAATTAATGAATCGAGGTCAACATGCATGAAGCAGTGACTGCCAAGGGAAGAGGTCCCTTCGGAAATTGGTATAAGAGGGGCCAAATATCAGATTGTAAATGTATGGACGTGTTAATCATAATCGACAAGGTCAAAAGAGCCATGGAGGAAACTTGAGACTTCCCTTGGGTGGAGCATAATCAATGGCTAGCATATGGTAACAATAAAAACTCAATTGAATGAACAATGATCTAATGTTAGGGGAATAACCCAACAATGTAATGTAACTAAGGATGTAGGGACTTTCAACAAATAGGAGTCGTGTTTGGGAGTCCATACATGTACATGCGAGATGCAACATTCATATAGAGAGTCAACCGATATTGACTCGTGAAGGATGGAAAATTGTTCATAATCAATGCATGCGAAGGAAAGTAAAATATTTTACTGGTAAGTTCCAACCAAGACAAGCAATTGATTAGTTCTAATAAGAAGTATGCTTTATTGTTTTTAATAGAAAATCAATTTGTAGAATAGTTAGTAAGAGGCGAGGCAGCTATGGAGGGGTGTCAACCGAATAAACAACTAGAAGAGTTTCTATAGGAATACAAGGATGTGTTCCAAGAGCCTAAAGGGTTACCACATAAGAGGGAAGTGGAGCACGAGATCTAGATATTTCCGGATTTTCCATTTCCAAACATTGGGCTGTACAGGTAATCCATTATAGAAGAAAGTGAGGTGAAGAAAAACTTGCAGCAATTGATGGAACATGGTGTCATTCGACTGAGTACATCACCATGTGGTTCACCCATCATCATTGTGCCAAATAAGGATGAGAATTGCTGGATATGTATAGATTACAGGGCATTGAACAAAATCACACTCAAGAATAGATACCCCTTTCCTAGGATAGATTATCTATTAGATCAGTTGCAGCAAGAAAAATACTTCACTAAGCTAGACTTAAAGTTTGGATATCACCAGGTTTGAGCAAAAGAAGAAGATACCTAGAAGAACACCTTCAGAACTAAGCAAGGTTTGTATGAGTGGTTAGTCATGCCATTTGGCCTATGTAATGCACCAAATACGTTTATGAGATTAATGAATAATGTACTACTCCCTTTTATAGATTCATTTGTTATTGTTTATTTGGATAACATACTGGTATACAATGCTATTTGGGAGGAGCACATCTCACATTTGACATAGGTGTTGGAGACATTACAGAAGCACCAACGTCTAGAAAATCTCAAGAAGTGTGAGTTTTCACAATAGTAATTGGTGTATCTAAGGTATGTTATAGGTGAAGGAGAGATGAAGATAGATCCTACCAAGATGGAGGCCATCATGAAACTGTCGGTGCCTACTATTGTTTATGAGGTGAGGAGCTTCATTGCGGTAGCATATTACCCGAGGAAATTCATTTTTAGCAGTAGCAACACTGCTCCACACCATAACAATAATTGCCAAGAGTTTCAAGTGGGGAAAGGGTCAACAGAAGGCTTTCGAGGAGCTAAAGAAGAAAATTAGTCGAGCACCAGTTCTAGTATTACCAAACTTGCAACAACCCTTTGAAGTGGAGACACATGTGAGTGGGTATGCTATGGGAATGGTCTTGATGTAGGGAGAAAGGCTTGTATGCTACCATTATAAAGTATTTCATGGGGGGTTATTAACTAATTTACCTACGACAAGGAGCTCTATGCACTAGTGCAAGCTATGAAGAAGTGGAAGAAATATTTGATGGGAAAGGAGATAGTAATCCACACATATCACCAGCCACTACAGTACTTGTAGATCGAAAATAAATTGCAATAGATCAAGCATTATTAGTGCATGGGGTTTCTACAATAGTTTCATTTGGTGATCAAGTACAAAAAGGACATCACAAACACGTCGGATGACATGATTTCAAGGCCACCCACATCAAAGATCACAACTTTGGGGACTCTTATGCACATGTATCCATTCACCCATGATGCATATAAGAACATATATTCAAAGGATAAGGACTTCAAGAAGGCGTTTCAACAGTTGCAGAGTCAGAGTCATGTGCATGATGGTGACACCACTATAAACTATCATCTCCAAGATGGGTTACTCTATAGGATGGTAGAGCTATTTGTCCTTAAAGGTGAGTGGTTGCAGCAGATTAGAGAGCCCCACATCTCCAAGGTTGTAAGGAACTTTGGTGTAGGGAAGACCATGGCCAATTTATAGAGGTATGTGTATTGGTCCAAGATGCAAGAAAATGTAGCTAGGTTCATAAGAGGATGCATGCTTTGTTGTACCAACAAGCATAGAAACATGAAACAAGGTCTATATCATCCCTTACCTGTACCCATTCATCCTTAGGAAAGCATTTCCATGGACTTTGTGGGGGGTTTACTAACAATCGGGAAAGTACATGACTACCTGTTCATGGTAGTTGATAGGTTCAACAAGATGTGTGTTCTAATGCCTTGTAAAAAGACTACAGTGGAAAAGAAGCAAAAATCTTGTTCTTTGGACAAATTTGAGTGAAATTTAGGATACCAAGGAGCATTGTTTCATACATGGATATAATATTTATCAGTGCATTTTTGACTACGTTGTGGGATAATATGGACAAAAATTTGAAGAGATCTACAACATTCCATCCATAAACATATGGGTAGATAAAAGTAGTCAACATGACTTTGGTGGTACTTTTGAGGGGATACAACCAGAAGCATCCAAAGACCTAGGATGAAAATATGGTATATATGCAACATTCTTACAACAAAGAATTCCACACTTCTACATGAAAGTCCCCATTTGAAACTTGTTTTGGATATTTTCCACCTTCACCTTTGGACATTGCATATGGGCAACAAGTAGGAGTGAGGGAAGATATTACAAGAGACGCCTTGAGGGTTGAAAAAATTATAGATAATATTAGGCAAATCCATATACATGTAAAAGAGACACTGTAGAAGTAACAAGAGAAATATAAGGCTAGGCATGATCAACATAGGACAAATAAATCATTGAAGGCGGGAGACAAAGTATGGATATAGTTGAAAAAGGAGAGGCTATAGGAGCCTATTAAGAATAGATGCTCTGAGGTATAGACCCTTCAAGATACTAGAAAAGGTGGGTGATAATTCTTATTGACTCAGTTTACCGCCATGCATGTGCATTTACAAAGTTATGAATGTAGGGAATTTGAAACTCTATGAGCCTTCCATGTTAGATGAGGAAGAGGAACATGTCCTACCTTCTGTGGAGGATGTGGCACTATATGCCCAGGCAAAATTGAGATAAGATATAGTTTTACAGAAGAGGGCCATAAATATAAGATAGGGGCAACATGACCTTAGGTAGATTGAGTTGAAAAGACAACTTCTAGGAAAAGCTAAATGGTACACCAGAGCAAAGGTGGAGGAAAAATTTCCTCACCTCATTTAGTAGAAGCTTTTGGGGACCAAAATACTCCCAAAATGGAGAGGCGTGGTCCATATTATATAATTATATTTTTTTCATCAATTTAGATGGTTTCAAAGTGGAAAAAGTGGAGGAATCAACTCGAAGGACCACTTTTACCGGTGGGACCCAGTTTGGCAAATTGAGGTCTAAGACCTTCCGAGAGCATTTTGAGGCATCAAATCACATTTTTTTGGGGTAAATATTTACTGCTTTAGTGGATTTTTTTTCTCCCTATTCTATAAACAAATATCTTTCCAGTGCCATAAGAATCAATTAGAATCATGTCAATTGGGGTCTGTATGTGAAAGTTATGCCACTAAGAAGTTGACCTCCTTGTTTTCACCACCATAATTCAAGAGGATGCCACATCATCCCCCATTATCCATGGAAAAGGGGCTAGCCACGTGATTATGATGTATAAGACTCTATAAGAGTTTATATTATAACTTTGGTTGAGAGGGTAGGTAGTCAAACCTAACCGCTAGTAGGCTATTGGGTTGTGTTATAACTGGGCTACTAGGAGGAAAAGGGGATCCATTCTTTCAAGTGTATTTGTTCCATATCTGAGCAAAAATAACCGAGAGAGATAGGATATAGAACACATAGACAAGATTTGTGCACTGTAATAGCCCACGGGCCGTTGGTCATACTTCTTTATACTCACAACCATATTTCCATTCAGGGAAAGAGTGTGGAGTGGCCTTGTCTTCCAACTGGGTTTTTCTCCCAAAAGGGTTTCCCAAAGAATATCTTGTGTCAAATTTGTGTGTGAAATTTTATTTCATCGTTCTATATTTTCTACATAATTTTTAAATTTGCATGTATGCACTCTTAAAAAATGTACAGTTCCATAAATCTAATAAAACTGTAATAGTGTTGAATTTTTAGATTTTAAATATAATTTTATCAGATCTGTTGCGACGAAATTTCCAGTGGAATATCCACAATAGTTTACGGATTATCTTATTTTTCTAAGGGAATTCTAGCTAGTGAATTTGTGGAGTAGTAATATGAATTTCCCTTGGGGGTTTCAAGACCAATATTAGGCTGTTTGAGGAAAACATTACCTAGAACTTGACATGAACTTGGATGTTCAAACTAGATACCATTGAAGGCCTGTCAAGCCCAGAGGTCTTCAAATAGAATTGGAAATCACAACTACTTCAAGGTAGAACCCACCTTGATTTGAGAAGGCGTTGAATCGAACATTAAGGAGGCCAATATAATTAGGGAGAAATGATGACTATCCATATTCCATCCAAGGTTTTTCATTTTGATGAGTAATAAGAATTAAAATACTATCACATTCCTAAAATTAATGAATCGAGTTCAACATGCATGAAGCAGTGACTGCCAAGGGAAGAGGTCCATTTGGAAATTGGTACAAGAGGGGCGAAATACTAGATTGTAAATGTATGGACGTGTTAATCATAATCGACAAGGTTAAAAGATCCATGGAGGATACTTGAGACTTCCCTTGGGTGGAGCATAATCAATGGCTAGCATATGGTAACAATCAAAACTCAATTGAATGAACAATGATCTAATGTTAGGGGAATAACCCAAAAATGTAATGTAACTAAGGATGTAGGGACTTTCAACAAATAGGAAATTCAGGATCACTAGGATATGCAAAAGGAAGCCATTAGTGGGGACTAAGTAGGCACATGTGACTTAGTGTAGATGCTTCAACCAAGGATGTTTGGGATTGTGACTGGGTAAAATGAATATCCATAGGTGTGTTAATGAAAGAATTATTTGCTTCCTGCAAAAAATACTTTGTGCATTTTCCAAAAAATGAAAAAATAATGGGGTTGAATGTACAAATATGGAGATGGGTGCCCCAATAATGAAATGGTTCATCAAATGGGGCAAGAGTTGAACCAAAATGTATGAGGGGAGGGGGCCCCATTGGTCGGTCTACATGGATGTAGATAAATGGAGGGTTGCAATGCAAATGGTATATTAATCATGGGGGGGTGAGAGGCCAAATGAGAACGGTGGGGAGTGCATTCATCAAAGTAAACCAACACATGATAACAATAGGGGGTTTGAGGGATAGGTTAGGATAATGCTAGAAAATAAGTATGAGGTTTGTTCTCTAATATGAAAATTATCAAACTCCTATATTAGAAGATGAAGCAACACCGGTGCCAAAAATCCCGGGGGTGATATAAATGAGGCAATCCGTGGAGGTGGAAAACTATTGGATGGAAGTGACCAAGTCCATAAATACTGGGCTAATGTTGCATGCTTGTTGAGAAAAAAAAACATCCTAAGATGGTTTCAAGTGGCGCATATTGGTTAGTGATTAGATTAAATAAGTAGTGGTTAACATAATAGTTTGAAGAAGTACATGCCAACAAGGGTGAGATATTTCCCTTATTCAATGTGCCATAGGAATATGGAGCAGTTGTTGGAAGAAAGTCCTGCACACATAACATCGATGACCCCAAGTGAAAGTATTAGCATAAAAATGGGCAACAAATAAATTCATTAATGATAATTATAATGAGCTTACTCACCTTTGTAGAGGTGAGGTTGGGAAAGTGCATCTCAGGGTGAATGTTAGGGTGTGACAGGTGGACCATGTTGGGACATAGGGAATGACATGCTAACCTTGATGGTGAAAATAGTTCAAAAAATGGAGTTGCTTGCCTCCCAAAATGGGATCAGGAAAGTTTGTGAAAAGGCTAAATAAAAGGCGGTGGGCCCCACCTTGTGACCTCATTTATACTTGCGACAAGGTGGATTTGGACTAGTGTGGAGCCTGCGAGCTCTCTAAATCGACAAAGTTTATTTTGGGAACCCTTTTTTACATGGCAAGAACTAGGTAAGTGATAAAGACTTTGGATTATGAAAATTTTGCTTTTGGATAGGGTGTATAGATATTAATGGGGTTATACAACCCATTTTTTCAAAGGGAAACCAAATTCATGTGGGAGAATTGGAGGAAGTCACACTGAAATACACATGAAATTTTTTTTATTTGTGTAGAAAATCATGTGACTATATTGTGAACAATTTCACAATAATTCGTTTGATTGTATCACGAAAAATTGCACAAACATTTGCACAACTGTATTATGAATTTTTTTTCTTTTGTCTAGAGTGTACAGATCTTAGGGGGGTTATACAACCCATTTTTTTCAACGGGACACCAAATTGATGTGGGAGAATTGGAGGAAGTCACACTGAACTACACATGAAAAATGTTTTAGTTGTGTAGAAAACCATATGACTATATTGTGAATAATTGCACAATAATTCGTGTTATTGTATCATGAATAATTGCAAAAACATTTGCACAACTGTATTGTGAAAAACGGTACAAATATCCATCCAACTGTTATTAAAACAATTGTGCAGATTGACTTAAGTGGTGTGTTGTTTTCTTTTGAAAGATCCTAAATTTGAGTTGTGATGTGCATAATGTTGTTGTTGACCATGCCAATTGGGTGATGAGAGGGGTATTATAATGAAATTCAAGAGGCTGTAGAGAGGCACCCACTAGCTAGACATGATTTGGCACGATGGAGTTACTCAAGTTCTTTGATTTTACTGTTGGCATTTTGGCACAGGTGTGGCGCTACGGTACAGGTGTTGTCCTTGATGGAAACTCTCTTTGATGACAGATCTCAGTCCAGACTACAAGAATGAAGAGAATTTTCATATACGCAGGTTCATTAAGCCCAAGTTGCGTATACACGTAGGTACTCTATATACTAAGTCACGGATACGAAGGATAGCTATATACAAAGTCGCGTATACACGCAGTTTCATGAACAGAAAAGAGCGTACATGTCGAGAAGCTTCCTTTTGGTCTGGGGTAGTTAGTCCTCGGTACTTGAGCCTATGTTTTTAACCAAGGTATCTCGACAGACGTGTTGATCCCTAGTTTTGAAGTTGTTGGTATTGGATTACTATGGTTTTGGCCCGTGGTATTGAGCAAGGCCTAAGACTATAAAAGGAGAAGAAGATCATTAGGCAAGTGTATCGAAAAGGTCTTGAATATCTGATAAAGAAAGAGGTCTAGTATGCAGGTTCTGGGTTGCTTGATCTAAGCTAAGGAGAGATCACACCGGTTGATGGAAGACTAGATCTAAGGATAGATCAGGATCAAATGGTTTGAATTGAACTATCGTTATATGGTTGATTATGCGTATTTTTAGATCTGCATACTGACGCAATGTTATGTTCTGAGTTTGACTGATGTCTGGTACAGCTGCAAGTTATGAGAAATTATTTTTAGATCTATACGCAAGTTGTCTTTGGTAAAAGCGCGTGTATACGCGGGTTGGTTTCATTAAAGTAGCGTATATCTTTTGAAGCTTATTTTTGGGGTTGCAGTTGGGTCTGACTGTTATTACAGAGTTCTGTAGTCTGCTCTGTGTTCTGGTGTCTGGGTGTTGACAGGATTTCAGTGGTTCAGTGATTCAAAGATTGATGATGCTAGTTGTTTTGTGCTTCAATGATCTGTTATGAAAATTGGATGAATTGTGGTCTTCAGATTGTAATGTTGTGCTTCAGGAATATCCAGTCTGAAAATTGATGAAAAGTGGTACCTGAAGGAAAGAAGATTGTAGGCCAGCACCTACGTACTAGTATCTTAGCTAGTACAAGAGCAAAGGGGGTTGGAGCTCCCTTCCAGGAGAGTCTGGAAAACGAGAGAAGGTTGTAGCCTTCTGCAGGTTGTAGCCTGCGTACTGGTATAAGGCTGCACCAGTACAAAAGATTGTAAACTGAAGTTTTTATTAAAGAAAGATAGAGACGACTTGCAGCAGGTGGTTTTCACCCACATTGGGTTTCCACCTTATATCATGGTGTTCATGTGTGTGGCTTTTATGTGATGATCTATTCTGGTATACTGCACATGTTTACTATTAATATGGTTAATAATGTCCTGATGCATATACTGAAGATAAGCTAACTGAATCATAAGTTTTTTGGTTATACGCTAGTTGCTTTAGACACAGTAGCGTGTACACGCTGGTTCACTTAACTGAAGTAGCGTATATGTTTCTGAGTATGAAATTGAAAAAGTTTTATTCATCTAATAATACTGATTCACCCCCCCCTCTCAGTATTATTTTCAACAATTGGTATCAGAGCAGGTCCTTCATAGAAGCTTGATCGCTTGAAGGAAGATTGTTCATCATGAGCAACTATGAGAGAGAAGCATCAATCAGGCCACCGGTTTTTGATGGGACAAACTTCAATTATTGGAAGGTAAGAGTTACTGCCTATATTCAATCTCTTGGTACAGAAGTTTGGGATATCGTAGAGACAGGCTACACTTTCCCTTCAGCTACTCCTACAGATCCAGCCGAGAAAAAGAAATATGAAACAAATGCGAAAGCAGTCAGAACTCTATTGGGATGTATATCCCAATCAGAATTCATGAAGGTAATGCACTATAAATCCGCAAAAGAAATATGGGACAAAATTGTCACGAGCTATGAAGGAGACGAACAGGTAAAGCATGCTAAACTTCAAACTCTCAGGATCAAGTATGAGACTCTCAGAATGTATAATGATGAAAGTGTGGCTAACTATTTCCTTAGGGTTGATGAGATTGTTAATTGCATGAAAAACTTGGAAGAAGAAATAAAAGAGGCTATTGTGGTTGAAAAGGTTCTAAGATCATTGTCCCCCAAATTTGAATCTAAATTGTCTTCAATAGGAGAAAAGGAAAATCTACGAACTCTTACTATGTCTTAGCTTCACGGAATTCTAACTGCTTATGAAATGAGAAAGGGAGGTCCATCAGACAGAAGAGAAGCTACTTTCAAGGCTTCAGGCAAAGAAGATTATTATGAAGCAAGTTACGTGCCAGAAGATGAAGAAGAAGAATCAAATTTTGTCAGAAATCTTCAAAGGGGTTCTGGAAGATTCATAGGTAAGTTGCCTTTTAAATGCTTTGCTTGTGGAAGAGTAGGTCATTATGCTGCCAAATATCCTCACAAAGATAAGAATGACAAGGGAAAGGAACCTGTTAAATGGAACAAGAAACAGAATGAAAAGAAGAAAAGCTATTACACTCATGAAGATAGTGATGGTCTTTCAAATAGCGACGAAGATGAACAGGGTAATAGATATAAACTTTTAATGGCTTTTGAAGATGATGACTACATGGATGCTATAGATGTAGAAGGCTTTTGTGAAGAAATGAATAATCTCAAAGTTTGCTTAGAAGAGAAAAGTGCTATTATTGATTCTCTACAATGTCAACTGGCTGAAAAAGAAAAACATCTTGAAAAATTGGAATGTGAGATTGTTTGTCTTAGAAAGTGGTGGGCTCCAGTATTGTAGCAATAATGCTACAACTCTTGGAGCTTCCTATCTCTAATTTTATCAACCCGGTAGTTCGTAACAAACTTGGAAGTGACGGTGCTGTATGCACAAGTACTAGCTCTTGTCGCAGCTGTCACTTGGTCAGTTGGCACAAGTCCGCTAGGGCTCAAGCCAACTTCTATATGTTCTCAGAAGAAGCTTTCTAAATGATGGACGAAGGCTATCTCAAAGGAAATTAATCTACTTTGCAAAAATGAACTGAAAGCCAACCAAAACATGGAAACCCTAGTAAACCCTAATCTGACTAGCTTAATCTCTATGATGCAATGGTGGGAGTGCAAATGTCTAAAAATGATGCCATTACTTCTAGTGAGATGAGATGCATGAATTTAAACTACTTTCATTGAAAAGAACTCATTTTTGTATTTTTGCTCAAGTGGGTGGAGTTATTGTGATTGTGCTTCTTACTAGGTCTTGACTGTGCAGGGGTAGTTCAAAGGGAGGAAGGCTTGGAAAAGGTCAGGAGGGCTGAGAGAGGTCCCAGGGGATCCCTAACATCATTCCACAGAAGTCCACAACGTTCAGGTGCTTGGAAACCGAGCTTGCAGGCTTCTACAGGATGTCTGCAGGGGATCCTACAGGAAACTTGGGATTTCTACAGGAAGTCTGCTAACTTCTACAGGATGTCCTACAGTCGGAGTTTTAGGTAATGGAGGAGTGAAGAAACTGTATGGATGGATGGGTAAGGTGACGGAGGAGTTTGAGATGGCTCAGGGACAGAGAGATAAGATGGGGAAAGAGTGGGTACAGTTGGTTGGTGGATAGAAGGGTGGAAGCAATGGAAAGTTGAAAAGGTGGAGCTACGAGAGAAGTAGAAGGGTTGGAAGGCTAACGAGCTGGACAGAGGATGAGTAGGTGGCTTTAGGCGCAGTTGAGAAGAAGAAGAACACAATCAAGTGATGCTTTGCAGTGTAAAAGAAACAAATCATCTATGTCTTGCACAAAACCAAGAATTCCATCAACCTATTCTAACTGTGTTATTAAACCAACGAACAACAATGTAAATTGTGGAGAGAAATCGTGCATGGTGTTGGAACGAAGAAGTATTGCTCAAGATCAGAATGCATGGACGGTTTTATAACTGAAATGATTGTGTTGCAGCTTGCATGAACGTATAAGACTGCGTTTTTTGGTGGTTGGTACAACCCACACCCCCAATCTCTAAACAGAGATGGCAGCGAGTGCACTATCAACCTTTTTTGGAGCTCTGATGAATTACAATCCTCCTACTCTGATCTAAGCTGCTGAAAGCACTTTAACCATAAACTAATCCTACTCAATCACATTAAAGAAATTAAATCAGCAGACTGTGTTTTTCAAATGCATGTCAAAACAAAGAAACGAAGTGCTGAAAGGAAAGACAAGTAACAATACAAGGAAAAGGAGGTCTATTGCTCTCAGGTTGGGCCCTAACCTGAGAGCTATAGCTCCCTTAAGAACCCAGAATTGAATCCAAAGCTGCCTGCCTTTATTAAAAGATCATAATCATGAGTCTAACATCATGCCAAAACTGGCTTACACTGGCTAACCCAAATTGACTAACTGAAATGAGGTCTTAAGCCCTCTTATTTATACAATTTGAGGACCCAACAGTCCTCCTAAAATGTAGGGACTCGGCTGCCCAAGACTTGTAGTTAACAGTAGTCCTACTTGACTTGCTTGGCTGCCCTTGTGCTGATTGATTCGGTGGCCCTTGAACTCCGAGCTGATGGTGGAGAATTCGAGGTAAGGGCCCATAAATGAAGGGGACACCTTCCTACAAATCCTCTAGCTTGTTCTCCCACGAATTTGGCTGCCAAGTGCTCATTAAGACCTTCAATTTTGTCTCCAAGTTGACCAAAAAGGCTACACAAAGCACCCATTAGACTTGTTGGCATAATGACTAACCAAATTCACTCTATTAACATAAAAATAATCAAAAACATGCAATAAACCAATGAGAATGGTGGATTAAGTCAAATTAGGAGGTTGAATGAGCCCAAATAATTGTCCATTTTTCGGGCTCATCATCACCCCCCTACTCAAAGTGTTGCTCATCCTCTGAGCAACCAATCTCTCTCCTCATCTTTGATGGCCCTGGTGGCTTCTTTGGCTAACATCTCGGCTGTTTTCTCCTTTGGCTTCCCTCTTTTCAAACTTCCTGTAGAAACAGTTCGCTGGCTTCCTGTAGAAACAATCCTCTGTCTTCCTGTAGAAACAGTCCTCTGTCTTCCTGTAGAAACAGACAGCACCACTGTATCCTGCTTGGTTGTGGGCGATTCTCCTTTCAGCTTGGATGCTTGCAACTCTGAGCTAGTGCGATTTGATTAAGTAATATTTGAATGAGTGAGGATTTAATGCGGAGGATCTATCTCCTATGATCTCTACTCCTTATCTCATTCAAGTTCCTGCTCTTAATTAGCCAAAACTGCCATGATTTTCTCCCAAAAACTCAATGACGAGGCTCATCAATATGCTGATAGTCCTGATGGATATGCTGAGAAACAAATTGGTGGTGGTGTAGAGGCTGGTACTTGAGGCCTTGGACTATGATATGTTCGCCATGCAACTGAACCTTCTTCCATCTCTCTTTATACCATTCAAGCTCTGCCATGCTACTTTGTTTTACGCTTAATTCAATAGCTAGCTTGTCAACATTTGTGTTATACCCTTTTTCAGTTTCTCCAGCTTTTCGTAGGGCCAGCTGTGCATGATCATTCTGAGCTCCAACGTCAATAGCTTCAAGCTGCAATAAAATACCCCTCTAAGTGCCGGTGCATTTTGATCTTTGCAGAGGCATTCTTTCCAGCACACAATAACTTCATATACAGGGTGATATTGGAAAATGAAGTAGCAGTATTCCCGAGTAGCAGATGGACACAATAAGATAAATCCAATGTTTTTATAAGTCCACATGTCTGAGACGTTTTGTTCAGCATAGGAAGGCACCTTGAAGATTCTGGGAGATATTTCAGATTTGAAAAAGTTCAAATCAGATTTTGAACAGGGTGCAGAATTATACCAGCTTACAGAGGAGCACTTCCATGAGACTTTTGACCTTTTTTTCTTTTTCCTTTTTTTGTTGTTGTTTTTGAATCAAAGTCAGAGTCTAAACCAACGCATATATTTCAATACGTATGGTGCAAGCCCTGCAAACAAATCAACAGTCATGGAGGATTATAATACATGTAGAAAACACAAATATGAGCATTTTATTTTATTGGTGCTGTTCTTGTATGATTGGGCAGATTTGGAGTTGAAGAGACACTGTTTTGAGAGAAGTGGATGCTGTTTTCCCATCAGTTCCAGATCAAAAAATGAAAGGCATTTTTATGTTGGTCTATGTAGCCCCTGATTTCACATGTCTAGGTGCAGTTCTTTAACCAATTTATATGGTATTTGAGTGCTGTTTGAAGAGGAGCATATGAGGCGCTTTTTGGAAGACCAAGCACAATATCTACACCAGGAGATGAGGCACATCTGATAGGAGTTATAACCAGCAGCCTGGGCACATTTTCCAGGGTTTTTATGTGCCTTAGTTATAGCATAAAAGGGAGCATTCTTAACCATTGTTTCTGATGCCTGCTGACTGGGTAGAGGGAGCGCACTACTTCAGATCTGCTTTACCCATTTGCTGTGATGCCTCTTGTTTCAGGCATTAAAACAGATTCTATTAGCAAGTGTTTTTCAAGCAAATTCATGCATGGTCACCCTCCAATTCAAAACAACTCAATTCACCACTCTTTTGGAGTATATCATACATGGAAGAGTGTTTTCGATCCTACCTTTCTCGGGACTCCAAATTCGATGAAGAAAAGTCCGGGCTTCTCTGGTCCAGAATGCTGTGCCATACTTCCTGTAGGAGACCCCACCCGTTTCCTGTAGAATGTTATTCTGCCTTTGAGTGAGCCCGATACACTAGAGAAATTCGAACCAGGCCGCAAAGCTCCATGGAGGTTGATAGGTTAACCGATTGTGGGAGCAGAGGATGCATACTTCAGCTAAGAATGTCACGGATGCAAATTAATCAACGGATGGTGAGAGTCAGCCGAGCACTTTTTTAATTACGGCATGATTTGTGGTGAGGGAGTGAAGTGGCCAAGTGTACGTGGCCACATGCAACTAGAAGTTTTGTTCCTGAACTCTGTGTTTTCCCCCTGTAATCACTGTCGTGAATTGAACTGAAGTTTAAACAACCAACACTCCTTGTTGCTTTAATTTTCACGTAAGTCAGCTATCCACGTGTACTGCGTGACTTCCAGCTGAGTTCTAGAGAAGACAATCAACTTAACCTTGCTAATTCATGTCTTAATCCCACCATTCCATTAATTCATGCAGTTTTTAAATTAAATTTATGCAATAGAGGAATGAGTTTCAGTCACATACCTCGAAGTTGAATGGCTGCCGTGAGCTTTTTGCTGCTGCCTGCTCTGATTCTGCTGCTGCATGCTTGGTTTTTCTGATTGCATGTGGCTTGGCTGCTAATCTTTGATTGCTTTTCCTTGTGCAGGTGTCCTCTGGCTGGATCTGAGCTGCATGCAATTGTTTCCACGTCCAGATCTGCACCTTCAAGCTGCTGCTGTTGCATGGTCACAAAACCAGAACTTGTTTTCACCATTGCTCTCAAACGGTAAACCGGATTGATCTGAAACTCGGTGAGCATGTTCCTATCATCATTATGCATCTCCCATAGCAAAATCGTGATCAATGGATGCACGGATTTCGAGAAAAATGGAAAATGGCTGAAGATTTCAGAGCTCGATTTCTCGGAAACCATGCATCGGAATCGGCTAAAACTGCTTGGGTAGGCTACTATCACCCATGTTCATCTCCCCATGAAACAGGTTTTAAAATGGAAGCACGGATATGGAGAAAATGCAAAAATGGCTGATGGTGATGGAGGCTGATTTCTTGGAAACCGTGCACTGGAACGACATGAAACTGCTTAGGCATGTTGTCATCACCCTTGTACAATTCCCCATAAAACGGCTTGTCAAATGGATGCATGGTTTTCAAGTTATGGCAAAAACAAATTTTGTTCCATGTGTTTTTTCTTCAAGGCATTTTGCAAGTGTTTGCATGGAAGGGAAAACTGAGCTTGGGCTGTGATGCAGGTATGGAGATGATGGAAGAAGAGTTGGAAGATTGCATGAGGGCTTCTGAACCCTTGAGGAAGCTACCATGTTCGCCAAACCATTTTTTTGAATCCATGTCTAATTTCCCACAATTTCTACAGGAAGTTCCTGTAGAAGCACAATGAGAAGCACAATGAGGTGGAAAAAATGATGGAGAAAGGCAAGGGATGGACACACAAGTGCTTGTAGGCCTAATCAACAGATTCCCACCATTAGATTCACTTTTGAAATTGGATTTGGCTCGTCCAAAGGTTCTACAGGATGTTTCTTGTAGAAATATAGAGCTTCCTGTAGAAGGCACAAGAAAAATTCCTTTAACCTTGATTTGAGTGCTCCCCCTGTCATGAAACGTACTTCTTGCAACATGCAATTAGCCAATGGAGATTAGTTTTATTTTTCTTTTTCTTTTTCTCTTTTGTTTTTTTTTTGAAAAACAACTAGGGCGCCTCATGGAGGTTTTCACCCTAATTGCCTGCCTTGGGCGCCTCCAAGGGAGGTTTTCACCCAAAGATCTTATTCCTTTTTATTTTCTCTTCTTTCCAACCCATTGACCGCCTCATGGAGGTTTTCAATCAATGAGCCAATCTAAGGCGCCTCCGAGGAGGTTTTCACCTTAGATTTTTCCTCTTATTTCCATTTTTTTTCATTTCTTTACTTTTTTTCCTTTTTTTCTTTTTTTTTCTACCCTACCCTACTTGAAAAACAAAATCATTTTCAAGTATAAGAATACTTCCAATGGAGCCATGTGCACATCGAGATTAGAGACAAAATGATGTGAAGGCTCAAAATGCATGCTTTGACAGGTATCCGGATCTCAGAGACCAAATGATCTGGCTTTGAAGGGATCAAACATAGCTGAGGAAGAAAGTACCGCTGCAACTTAGTGACCTTCTGAAACCATATCTCAATATAGCTTTGATATCCTTGGTTCTTTTACTGATCTGGATCATTCTTCATGTCACCTTCTATCATGACTTTCTCATCTTCCTCCTTTTGCTGATCTTTCTCTTGAATACATGGAAGATTTGATGGTAACCATGAGGAAACTCTCTCGATCTTTGATTCTGATCTCTTTTCTTCATCAAGTGCAGCCCATGGTTCTTTGATCTCCTCTTTTGAATCTTCTTTTGCTGGATGTGATCCTTCAATGCTTTCAAGATGATCTCTTTTTTGCAATGCTTTTCCTGAGCTATGGTGAAGATCATTGAGCTCAAGAGGAGTCATTTGCAGATGTTGTGCCTCAGCTTTGCAATTGGGTTGAGCTGCTCCATGGTATGGTTTTGGAAATGGTGGTACGGGTAGCTGAGTGGGGGTGGATATTTGAGATGGATGTGGATGGGGTTGTGGTTGGGTAGGCATTTGGGGTTGCCTTGGTGGAGGAGGAGGCGATGGTTGTGGATGAGCAGGTGGTGGAGGAAAATGAGCGGGATGAGAGTTGTAATGGGGTATCCACTCCTGATAAGGTGCATTCCACTGAGGCTGTGGCTGAGCATAAGAGTGAAATGAATGAGCAACTGGTTGGGCATAATATGGATCTGTGAAGGAACAAGGAGGAGGTGTGAACCAGGAAGGATGAGCAGGGGGACCCCAAGAAGGCATGAAAGTGGCTTGGTAGGGGTCATAATAGGTCTCAGGTGTCGCTTGCAGCTCCTGCTGATAAGATCTAGGTTCATGCGGCCAACTTTGGTTCATATAATGGAGTGGTTCAGTGGCTCCTTTGGCTCTCTGATATGCAGCTTTGATTCTGGGTAAGGAAGGGCACTGATCTGTAGGATGGTATTCTTCACAGATGAAACACACTTCTAGGGAGTACAATGGACATTCGTTCCTAGGATGCTTTCTAGTGCACCTAGGACAAAAAATGGCCAAAGCCCTCTTGGCTTCTTCTTGCTTCTTTTGGATCCGCAAGGTATCCAGTTGCATGGCAAGAAACTGCCTCATATCACTCTTGAAATCTTCCAGCTGATTTGCAAATTCATCTTTGGATAAGGGACTGTTCCCAACATTTCTGCTTGTAGCCATTTGCTCCAGAGGAATGGTTTCTTCTTCTTCTTCCCTAGAGGTTCTTTAAATATGCCTTGATGTCCACCTAGGGCTTCTTCTTAATCACAACCATCGAAGAAGAGAAAACGTTGGCTGTGTGAAGCAGTGGGGGTGTTGTGCAATCATTTTTCTAACTTATCTCTACTCCTACAAGGCATGAAAAGAAATATTTTTGATTGATTTTTGTATTTTTCTTCTTGTACCTGCAAAACTAAAATAGTTTGAACTGCAACTAACTATCTTGCTGAAATGAAAATGCGGAATTGAAATGAAAGCAGGAAAGGACTAATCTATTTTGCTCAAATGAAATTACAAGAATGAAATGCTAGTCTACGCTTGCGGAATTGAAATGCTAATCTACGCTTGCAGAAATGAAATTGCGGAATTGAAATGCTAATCTATGAAAGCGGGAAAGGCTAATCTACTTTTGCATAAACGAAATTGCATAATGGAAATGAAATAAACTACTTAGAAGAAGATTGTAGTGGAAAATAGAAGAAAAGCGACAATCACCAATACTCTGACGCTTCCCCGGCAACGACGCCAAAAAGGTGGTGGGCTCCAGTATTGTAGCAATAATGCTACAACTCCTGGAGCTTCCTATCTCTAATTTTATCAACCCGGTAGTTCGTAACAAACTTGGAAGCGACGGTGCTGTATGCACAAGTACTAGCTCTTGTCGCAGCTGTCACTTGGTCAGCTGGCACAAGTCTGCTAGGGCTCAAGCCAACTTCTATATGTTCTCAGAAGAAGCTTTCTAAATGATGGACGAAGGCTATCTCAAAGGAAATTAATCTACTTTGCAAAAATGAACTGAAAGCCAACCAAAACATGGAAACCCTAGTAAACCCTAATCTGACTAGCTTAATCTCTATGATACAATGGTGGGAGTGAAAATGTCTAAAAATGATGCCATTACTTCTAGTGAGATGAGATGCATGAATTTAAACTACTTTCATTGAAAAGAACTCATTTTTGTATTTTTGCTCAAGTGGGTGGAGTTATTGTGATTGTGCTTCTTACTAGGTCTTGATTGTGCAGGGGTAGTTCAAAGGGAGGAAGGCTTGGAAAAGGTCAGGAGGGCTGAGAGAGGTCCCAGGGGATCCCTAACATCATTCCACAGAAGTCCACAACGTTCAGGTGCTTGGCAACCGAGCTTGCAGGTTTCTACAGGATGTCTGCAGGGGATCCTACAGGAAACTCAGGATTTCTACAGGAAGTCTGCTAACTTCTACAGGATGTCCTACAGTCGGAGTTTTAGGTAATGGAGGAGTGAAGGAACTGTATGGATGGATGGGTAAGGTGACGGAGGAGTTTGAGATGGCTCAGGGACAAAGAGATAAGATGGGGAAAGAGTGGGTACAGTTGGTTGGTGGATAGAAGGGTGGAAGCAATGGAAAGTTGAAAAGGTGGAGCTACGAGAGAAGTAGAAGGGTTGGAAGGCTAACGAGCTGGACAGAGGATGAGTAGGTGGCTTTAGGCGCAGTTGAGAAGAAGAAGAACACAACCAAGTGATGCTTTGCAGTGTAAAAGAAACAAATCCTCTATGTCTTGCACAAAACCAAGAATTCCATCAACCTATTCTAACTGTGTTATTAAACCAACGAACAACAATGTAAATTGTGGAGAGAAATCGTGCATGGTGTTGGAACGAAGAAGTATTGCTCAAGATCAGAATGCATGGACGGTTTTATAACTGAAATGATTGTGTTGCAGCTTGCATGAACGTATAAGACTGCGTTTTTTGGTGGTTGGTACAGCCCACACCCCCAATCTCTAAACAGAGATGGCAGCGAGTGCACTATCAACCTTTTTTGGAGCTCTGATGAATTACAATCCTCCTACTCTGATCTAAGTTGCTGAAAGCACTTTAACCATAAACTAATTCTACTCAATCACATTAAAGAAATTAAATCAGCAGACTGTGTTTTTCAAATGCATGTCAAAACAAAGAAACGAAGTGCTGAAAGGAAAGACAAGTAACAATACAAGGAAAAGGAGGTCTATTGCTCTCAGATTGGGCCCTAACCTGAGAGCTATAGCTCCCTTAAGAACTCAGAATTGAATCCAAAGCTGCCTGCCTTTATTAAAAGATCATAATCATGAGTCTAACATCATGCCAAAACTGGCTTACACTGGCTAACCCAAATCGACTAACTGAAATGAGGTCTTAAGCCCTCTTATTTATACAATTTGAGGACCCAACAGTCCTCCTAAAATGTAGGGACTCGGCTGCCCAAGACTTGTAGTTAACAACAGTCCTACTTGACTTGCTTGGCTGCCCTTGTGCTGATTGATTCGGTGGCCCTTGAACTCCGAGCTGATGGTGGAGAATTCGAGGTAAGGGCCCATAAATGAAGGGGACACCTTCCTACAAATCCTCTAGCTTGTTCTCCCACGAATTTGGCTGCCAAGTGCTCATTAAGACCTTCAATTTTGTCTCCAAGTTGACCAAAAAGGCTACACAAAGCACCCATTAGACTTGTTGGCATAATGACTAACCAAATTCACTCTATTAACATAAAAATAATCAAAAACATGCAATAAACCAATGAGAATGGTGGATTAAGTCAAATTAGGAGGTTGAATGAGCCCAAATAATTGTCCATTTTTGGGGCTCATCAGAAAGGAGATTGAGAAAACAAAATCGATTAATCTTAAATTTGTTAAAGGATCTGAAACCTTGGACGAGATTATCAATGTGCAGTGTTCTCCTCTGATCAAGACAGGTCTGGGATATAATGGAGAAACATATCAAGCTTCTACCTCTAAAAGTTATCTTGATGCAGCAAGGAGGAGCGAGCAAAGACCAAATAAAAGTCATCAGGTGAATCAGGGACAGTTTACCTCAAGAACAAATAAAGACTATCAAGAAATTCGGGGACAAGCTGCCTTAAGGACAAACAGAAGCTACAATCAACCACAGGTAAAATCTTCCCAATTTGCCCCAAGAATGGATGCCAATAGAAGCTACAACCGGTTGGATGATAGATCTGATTATCGCAGAAATTTCTTTAATGGCCAATGTTTTTCTTGCCATAACTTCGGTCACAAAGCAGCTCAATGTGTTGCCTACAAGACAATCATGACTAGAGAAGTTCAAAAGCAAAGAAGTATGACTAGAACCATGAAAAGGACTTATAACAACTTTTCGGTTCTTGAAAATGAAGTTGAATGCTCTATTTGTAATAACTTTGGTCATAAAGACTCTGAATGCAGGAGCAGGTTCTGGAAGACAACTCAGAAGGAACAAACCTCAAATGTCAGAACATGGAGAATAAAGGAACCGCAACCAGAAAGATGTGGGATAGCCTTTTATGCAGAAGGTCAAGAAAGTCTATGGTACATTGACAGCGGATGTTCGAAGCATATGACAGGGGACAAAGAAAAACTTGAATCATATACCACATTAGAAAAGGGAAAGAAAGTTTCTTTTGGAAACGATATCTCTGCAGCCATAAAAGGAAAAGGCGTTGCTCAGTTGAAAGAGAAAGTCAAAGCTGGAAATGTTTTGTATGTTGATGGATTGAAGTATAATCTTCTGAGTGTCAGTCAGATGTGCGATCAAGGAACAGGGGTAATATTTAGATCAAATGGATGTTGTGTTCGTGATCTTGATACAGGTGAAACAATGATCAAAGGAAGAAGGACTCCAAATAATCTATACATATTTGAAGAAAAACAACAATGCTATTTGAGCAAGGATGATGAACACTGGCTATGGCATCGGAGGTTGGGGCATCTAAGCTTTTCACAAATAAGGAAAGCATGCAAATATCAGGCAGTTCGTGATCTTCCAGATATCAAAATTCCAGACAACACCATATGCAAATCATGTCAGTTTGGAAAGCAAACCAGAACTAATTTTCCTGAGAAGGAAGGATCAGCTAGCATGCCTCTTGAGCTAGTACATATAGATACATGTGGTCCATTCAGAAAAAGAACACCTCGAGGAGAAGAATATTTGATATTATTCATTGACGATTTCTCCAGGTTTGTCTGGTTAGGACTTATGAAGCACAAAGATGAAGCATTCGAAAAATTCAAATCCTTCAAAGCCTTGGCTGAAAATGAATCAGGACACAAAATTAAGTGCCTCAGATCTGACAGAGGTGGGGAGTTTACCTCGAATGAATTTTTCGATTTCTGTGAAGAACATGGGATAAGAAGAGAATTCTCTATAGCTAGAACTCCTCAGCAAAATGGAGTTGTGGAAAGAATGAACAGAACAGTCCAACAAATGGCTCGTGCTATGCTTGATGAATCAGGTACTCCCACAACCTTCTGGGGTGAAGCTGCACATGCTGCGGTTATTATTCTCAACAAAACAAACGTTCGAGTAAACAACACTCAAACCCCTCATGAGCTCTGGTGTGGTAAGACTCCTTCGGTGAAGCACTTCAAAATCTTTGGGAGCAAATGTTATATCAAGAATACTGATGAGTAACTTGGAAAACTTGAACCAAGAGCAGATGAAGGCATTCTTCTTGGTTATTCTCCACATAGCAAAGCATACAAGTGCTACAATAAAAGACTTGGCAGAATTGTTGACAGCATTGATGTTGTGGTTGATGAGAAGGGATACATTCCTAGGCAAGTTCATCATGAAGACATCGAAGAAGATGAAGGCTACCCTCAAAGACAGAATGATGAAGAAGAAGAACCTCAAGAAGAACCAGAGGAGCAGGCAAGAATAGAAGAGAAGACTCCATCCAGATATGTTCAGAAGAATCATCCAGAATCTCAGATTGTGGGGCAGAAAGAAGCAGGAGTACAAACAAGAAGAACAATTGCAGAAGCTTCAAGCTATTTGGCATTACTCTCTTCCACTGAACCACAAAATGTGAAAGAGGCATGCAAAGATGAATGTTGGGTCAAAGCAATGAATGAAGAACTTGAGCAGATCGAAAAGAACAACACTTGGGAATTGGTTCCTAGACCAAAAGATAAGAATGTCATAGGGATAAAATGGGTCTTCAAAAATAAATTGAATGAAAATGGAGAAGTAATTAGAAACAAGGCCATACTTGTTTGTAAAGGGTATGCACAGCAAGAAGGAATAGATTTTGAAGAGACCTTTGCTCCTGTTGCAAGACTTGAGGCCATCCGAATGTTCCTTGCTCTCTCAAGCTTTCAAAGCTTCAAGGTATTTCAAATGGACGTGAAATCAGCCTTTCTGAATGGAGACTTAGAAGAAGAAGTATATATTGAGCAGCCAGATGGTTTCATTCTTGGGAATGATCCAAACCTTGCTTGCAGATTGAAAAAGGCTCTCTATGGTCTCAAACAAGCTCCAAGGGCTTGGTACTATCGGTTGGACATATATCTTCACCAACTAGGCTTTTCAAAAGGGTCAGCAGATAGCAATCTCTATATAAAAGTTGAAAATAACAAATTGCTAATACTTGTTGTGTATGTAGATGATATTATCTTTGGTAGCAATGAGGAAGCTATGAGTCAAAACTTTGCCTTGGTTATGCAGAAAGAATTCGAAATGTCATTACTTGGAGAATTGACATACTTTCTTGGATTGCAAATCCAACAAAATGAAGGAGGTATTTTCTTGTCTCAAACCAAGTACCTCAAGCAGATCTTGAAGAAGTATGGCATGGAAGACTCAAAGCCAGTATGTACCCCCATGGTTACAGGATGTAGCCTCAGTGCAAATGATGAATCAGCAGCAGTTCATCAACCAACTTATAGAACAATGATTGGGAGTTTGCTTTATTTGACAGGGACCCGACCAGATATTATGCATGCAGTTGGAATTGTTGGAAGATTTCAAGCCAACCCAAAGGAAACTCATCTTCAGGCAGTCAAAAGAATCTTCAAGTATCTTCAAGGGACTCAAAACTATGGCTTATGGTATCCTAGAGATACAGATCTCACTCTTCATGCTTACACAGATGCAGATTGGGCCGGAAGTGTGGATGACAGGAAAAGCACAAGTGGTGGTGCATTCTTCATGGGATCCAGATTAGTATCTTGGTTCAGCAAGAAATAGAGTTCGATTGCTTTATCTACAGCTGAAGTAGAATATGTGGCTGTGGCATCTTGTTGCACACAACTTCTTTGGATGATGCAGACCTTGCAGGATTTTCAAATCACTTGCACTCCACCTGTCTCTATCTTATGTGATAATACAAGTGCAATAAGCATTTCAAAGAATCCAGTCATGCATTCAAAGACCAAGCACACACCAATCAAGTATCACTTCCTCCGGGAACAAGTGCTTGAACAAAAGGTCAAGTTGGAGTATGTTCCTTCTAAAGAACAAGTTGCTGATATTCTCACAAAACCACTGCACAGGGAGACTTTTGAATATCTCAGACAAAAGCTGGGAGTAGTTGATGCTTCATCCTGCTGTTGAAGCTTGTCTGTTCTAAAGAAAAGTTGGTATACGCGTGTTGTATAAGGGATATCCGCGTACATACGCTGATTTATGCAGGTGAAGTTGCGTATATGGAGTTCTGAACAGCAAGGGCAGACTCTGGTTGGAGAAGGTCTGAGATGGGTATGCCAGAATCCTTCAGGCACAGTTTTAGGGGGTGCAGCAGGCACAATTTCAGGGGGAGCAGCTTAAAATCTAATAAAGCATTGTTGGCATTTAGATGCTTTTGGTTCTAGTTCACAACTATTGTTGGTTTCAGGAGAAGGAGCACAGAAGGAAATCTTGGTTGCTGATCTAAAAGATGATTATCAGATGCTGCTGATGACTTTCATAAATCTTGGTCTAGATTTTTCGTCTCTATGTCATGTATCTCTTTTGTGATATCTCTTTTATGGTGTCAAGGTCATGTAACGGCCTTTGTTGGTTTCCCCACTATGCCTGGGATGAATGATGTAATGTATTTGATTGTTATATGTAAATTTCTGATGTATCCCCTCTTGGTTGGGAGTATGGATGTATGTATTGAGTCTTTTGGTGATAGGAAGGTCCTTTATGATGTATAAGTCTTGGTTCTTTTTGAAGAACATCTTTTGCAAATCTTGCCTACAGTCAGGGGGAGCATGTTCAGCACAGCAGAGCAGAGATATCAGCATGTACTCAGGGGGAGCACAGCCCTTTGCCCTTGATGACAAAGGGGGAGAATGATTCTAAGGATCTTGGGGTTTCCATCAAGTCCAAAGGGGGAGATTGTTGGCATTTTGGCACAGGTGTGGCACTACGGTACAGGTGTTGTCCTTGATGGCAACTCTCTTTGATGACAGATCTCAGTCCAGACTACAAGAATGAAGAGAATTTTCATATACGCAGGTTCATTAAGCCCAAGTTGCGTATACACGCAGGTACTCTATATACTAAGTCGCGGATACGCAGGATAGCTATATACAAAGTCGCGTATACACGCAGTTTCATGAACAGAAAAGAGCGTACATGTCGAGAAGCTTCCTTTTGGTCCGGGGTAGTTAGTCCTCGGTACTTGAGCCTATGTTTTTAACCAAGGTATCTCGACAGATGTGTTGATCCCTAGTTTTGAAGTTTTTGGTATTGGATTACTACGGTTTTGGCCCATGGTATTGAGCAAGGCCTAAGACTATAAAAGGAGAAGAAGATCATTAGGCAAGTGTATCGAAAAGGTCTTGAATATCTGATAAAGAAATAGGTCTAGTATGCAGGTTCTGGGTTGCTTGATCTAAGCTAAGGAGAGATCACACCGGTTGATGGAAGACTAGATCTAAGGATAGATCGGGATCAAATGGTTTGAATTGAACTATCGTTATATGGTTGATTATGCGTATTTTTAGATCTGCATACTGACGCAATGTTATGTTCTGAGTTTGACTGATGTCTGGTACAGCTGCAAGTTATGAGAAATTATTTTTAGATCTGTACGCAGGTTGTCTTTGGTAAAAGCGCGTGTATACGCGGGTTGGTTTCATTAAAGTAGCGTATATCTTTTGAAGCTTATTTTTGGGGTTGCAGTTGGGTCTGACTATTATTACAGAGTTCTGTAGTCTGCTCTGTGTTCTGGTGTCTGGGTGTTGACAAGATTTCAGTGGTTCAGTGATTCAAAGATTGATGATGATAGTTGTTTTGTGCTTCAATGATATGTTATGAAAATTGGATGAATTGTGGTCTTCAGATTGTAATGTTGTGCTTCAGGAATATCCAGTCTGAAAATTGATGAAAAGTGGTACCTGAAGGAAAGAAGATTGTAGGCCAGCACCTACGTACTAGTATCTTAGCTAGTACAAGAGCAAAGGGGGTTGGAGCTCCCTTCCAAGAGAGTCTGGAAAACGAGAGAAGGTTGTAGCCTTCTGCAGGTTGTACCCTGCGTACTGGTATAAGGCTGCACTAGTACAAAAGATTGTAAACTGAAGTTTTTATTAAAGAAAGATAGAGACGACTTGCAGCAGGTGGTTTTCACCCACATTGGGTTTCCACCTTATATCATGGTGTTCATGTGTGTGGCTTTTATGTGATGATCTGTTCTGTTATACTGCACCTGTTTACTATTAATATGGTTAATAATGTCCTGATGCATTTACTGAAGATAAGCTAACTGAATCATAAGTTTTCTGGTTATACGCTGGTTGCTTTAGACACAGTAGCGTGTACACGCTGGTTCACTTAACTGAAGTAGCATATATGTTTCTGAGTATGAAATTGAAAAAGTTTTATTGATCTAATAATACTGATTCACCCCCCCCCTCTCAGTATTATTTTCAACATTTACATCTGATCACTCCTAGGAGGAGCTTTTGGACAATTTGGTGAGCTTCTGGAAGCCCGATTAGGAGTAATTTTGAGATCTATGGGAAGATGTTGGATCTTATTGCAGTGGTGGATATCTATTTCCTCATTGGGTTATAGCCTTAGGGATGGGTTTCTCCCCTTTAGCCACCCCATAGTAGGTTCACGATGCAGGAGTGGGCCTTACACTATTGTACAAGGCTTGATTACATGAAGGGAGGGGAAGTACATATCAAGAACATTCAAGATGAAATTGTTTGAGCTGTTGTTGCCTTGATTGTGCAAATATATAGGGGATCGTGTCCCATATGACCACAAGAGTACAAATGGATATTGTGGAGTAGGCCATGCGAGGTTAGTTTTTTTGCATGGGAACACATTTTGAGGGCATGCTTAGTGGACCAATTAACTTGCTACATCTGAGGAGAGATTACATAGTTTACCTTTGGATCCATGCTATGCAACTTTTTCTTCAAGCACGTGGTGCTCATGTGGCCACATATTAGAGTGGAGGTGATCCCACCCACTTGGTCTCAAATGATTCGGTGTGGTAGAGTTATAATTCGAGAGGGTGGAGGTGTGGTGAGAATGTTTTGGACACCAAAATGTAAAAATGGTGGTGATATATGTTGTAGATCATCCTATCATACCCATATGTTGATATGGACTACTGACACAATCTAGATATTATATTCACCCCAAGAGAGTCTTGGGGAGACATGAGTATGTATACTAGTATTTTTGATTTATTTAATTGTATCATTTTCTTGATATTTTATCATCATAATACCAAACTAACAAGTATCATGTTTATGGTTGCATATTTTGGCCAGTGAGGGAGGGAGGTCTTGGTGATACGGTAGGCCCCAAGGGGGAGGGATTGAGTGAGGGATGTAGAGAGAGAAAGACAACCTCTTCTCATTGGCCAAGTGAGGATAGTTGTCACTGCTCCAAAGGAGGTACACAAACCTTGAAACAAGGCTAGCACAATGAAGAGGTTGGGCGTCACATGCTTCAATAGCATCAACACAAGATAGAAAAGAGATTATCTAGCTCTGCTAGGAGATAGATTGAATATATTGGTGTCATGTTGATATTTAGTGTCAAATGAATGTAGTGTTGCAAAAAGTCTTGGAGATAGGATGTGGTGTGCTAGGTGAGAACATGGTAGAAGCATTTGTGCTTGTAGAGTGAGAGTGTTGCCTTTCTATTAGAAAAGTTGTAGATGCGGCATCAATGGTCATGGTTGTATTCGAGCTTACGAGAAGGGGTGTAGGAGGAACACCCCATTCAAGAGGAGGAGGAGGAGGAGGTGGAGGTGGTGCCCCTCTGATAGTGGGGTTTATGATGGATTTTTCCACCATAGTGATGGTGGATTAATGTGTTTGTATTGTCAATATGTGCCACACATTTTTGTATCAAAGATAATTATATGCGTATTACAGAAATTTGTATAGGACACTCTTACTCATTTTGACAGGGATAGAGTGATTTCCCTCGATATGTATGGTTTTTTGGTAACTCTTTTATATGTATACAATATATACACACATTTTGAGGACATATGACTCCCATTTTCATGTGAGGTTGAATCATGTTTTTCTTTCTTAATGTGTATGTACATTGATGTTTTCAAATTATCAATAATAGATGACTTCTCAAGGAATACATGGATATATTTTCTTAAGAAGAAATCTGAAGTCTTTGATAGGTTTAAAGAATTTAAGGCTCTGGTGGAAAATAAGACAGAGAAGAAGATAAAGGTGCTGAGGACAGATGATGGTGGAGAATTTTGCAGCAAGGAATTTGAAGAATTTTGTAAGAAGTGTGGTATAGCATGGTAGAAGACTACTCCATATACACCTCAGCAAAATGGAGTCGCAGAAAGAATGAACAAGACGTTGATGGAAAGGGCAAGAAGCATGCTCAGTGGTGCCGGGTTAGGACAGGAATTCTGGGCAGAGGCAGTGGATACTGCATGTTACCTGATCAACATATCACCTTCATCAACGTTGGAGGATAAGACTCCACAAGAAGTATGGACTGGTAAGAAACCCTCTCTTTCACATCTAAGGGTATTTGGATGTGATGCATATGTACATATTCCAAAGGAGAAATGAACCAAGTTGGATAGTAAATATGAAAAGTGCATCTTTATTGGGTATAAGGATGATTTAAAGGGTTATAAGCTTTGGAACCCAGTCACACGGAAGGTTATGTACAGCCGAGATGTGTTGTTCAGAGAGGTAAAAGATGTTATTCAACATGAAGTCCAACCAAAGGAACCTGAGAAGATAGAGTTTGAGCCAAAGGAGGAAGAATTAGACTCTGCAGCAGAGGAGGAATTAGAAGATGAAGAGCCACAAACTCCGGCTATGAGAAGATCAGTTCGAGAAAGAAGGCAGCCAGAAAGGTATAGTCCATCTGCTTTCAGTTCAAATTTTGCTTTGTCTGTTACTGATAATGATCCCAGAACTGTGAAGGAAGCAGTGGATTCAGAGGATGGAAAACTCTGGAAAGAGGCCATGGTCGATGAAATGGCATCTTTGCACAAAAATGAGGCTTGGGATCTGGTGGAGTTGCCGGCTGGAAGGAAACCCATTGGCAGCAAATGGGTGTTCAAGAAGAAGACAAATGCAGAAGGAAAGGTGGAGAAATACAAAGCTCGGTTGGTAGCAAAAGGTTATTCCCAGGTGCCGGGAATTGATTTTGGTGATATTTTTTCTCCTGTTGCCAAGGTAACTTCTATTAGATTACTTTTCTCTGTTGCTGCTGCTTTTGATTTTGAGGTAGAACAGATGGATGTGAAGACAACATTTCTTCACGGGGATTTGGAAGAGGAAATCTACATGAAGCAACCTGAAGGCTTTGCGGTGAAGGGTAAGAAAGAACTGGTATTCAAGTTAAAGAAGTCTTTGTATGGGTTAAAATAGTCACCGAGGATGTGGTATCAGAAATTTGATACATTTATACGGGGACTTGGCTTCACCAGAAGCAAAGCAGATCATTGTGTGTATTTTAAATTAATTGGTGACCGTATTATTTATCTGGTCTTGTATGTGGATGATATGTTGTTGGTTGGAAATGACAAAGAAATTATCCAGGATTTGAATACCCAATTGTCCTCCAAATTCGACATGAAAGATCTTGGTGCTGCAAACTATATTTTGGGCATGGAAATTAAAAGAGATCGGTCAAAGAGGAAGCTCTGGTTAAACCAGAGGAAGTATGTCGAGACAATACTCCAGAGGTTTAATATGCAGGATAGTAAACCAGTGAAGGTTCCTGTTCCTATAGGTGTGAGGTTATCTGCTGAACAGTGTCCCAAGACACAAGAAGAGGAAGAGGACATGTCCCGTGTTCCATATGCAAGTGTAGTGGGTAGCCTGATGTATGCAATGGTCTGTACTAGACTAGACATTGCACATGCAGTGGGAGTATTGAGCAAGTTTATGTCAAAACCTGGGAAGGAGCACTGGACAACAGTGAAGCGGGTTTTTAGGTATTTGCGTGGCACTAGTGATTATGGTTTGTGCTACCAAGGAACACCAGGATTGGACAGAGTGTTGGATATTCATGGCTTTGTTGATGCAGACTGGGCTGGAGATCTGGATCAGAGAAGATCTACAAGTGGGTATGTGTTTAACCTATTTGGAGGTGTAGTCAGTTGGATGAGTAAGAAACCATCTGTAGTGGCACTATCAACTACAGAGGCAGAATACATGGCAGCCACTCATGCAAGCAAGGAAGTAGTTTGGTTGCAGAGATTGTGTTCAAGTATGGGGTTAGTACAGGGAGCTATAAGAATAGACTGTGATAGCCAAAGTGCAATTTTCTTGGCAAAGAACCCTGCTTATCATTCAAAGACAAAGCACATTGATGTTCAGTATCACTTTGTGAGGGATATGATTGAAGACAGAAAGGTGTTGCTGGTAAAGGTGGACACTTTGAAGAATACTGCAGATGCATTGACAAAATCTGTGAGCTTTGAGAAGTTCTCTTGGTGTAGAGAAGCAATGGGAGTCTCAGGGCTGAAAAAATGACTAAGCTCTCCTGTGGCCCCATGTGGAAAGAAAACAACAAGTGGGAGATTGTTGGGTTGTGTTATATTCTTTCCACGTAGTTAATAGGGGGTTTGAAGGGCACCCGTAACCCCACTTTATGGGGTCCGGGGCAGCGCCCCGGAAAATTTTGGTTTTGGACCATATGTTAGGTTGGGTGGACCCACCTATGGTTTTGTGCATGATTTTTGCACATGTTTTTTGGACGCGATGGTTTTCGGTCCATGGTATTGGACGCGATGGATTTTGGTCCATGGTATTGGATGCTTCGACATGTATAAATATGTATTGTAACATTGAAAGGAACATAATGAAAATTCAAGCTGGTAGTCCCGGTTTTGGGATCCAGGGAAAAATCTCTGTGCATACGTGTTTTATGGGTTATGCTCTCGCATTGTTTATTTTCTTTGTTTAAGAATTCGTATGCAAGTAATTTCTATACAGGGTTAAAACCTACACAAGGAACCGATCTATAAATGGCAAAGGAAAATGGTCCTTTTGAGTAGCTTTGCTAAGTTTTCTGTAATCTACATAGATCCTCCACTTTACATTCTTTTAGGAGCAATAAAAAGTGGAGATACCCATTCATTGTCAGAGATGGGATAAATGAAGTTGGCATTTAGAAGCTTTTGCAATTCTTATTTTACTATTTATTTAAGTGTTGGGTTCATGCATCGTTGTGGCTGCCTAACTGGATTACAGTCTCCCTTCAAGTAGATGTGGTGGGTACACAGGTTGGGGTGAATTCCTTTCATGTCCATGTAATCCCATGCAAATGCCTTTTTATGTCTCTGTAACAACTGTAATAACATCCTATTTGGTTCGAGATTCAGATTAGGATTAATATTTATATTTTTGCCCAACTCTATTTCAACTAAGCTTCTCTTGAGATTAGGGGCGATTTTCATATGTTCTAGACTCAAGTCTTCCATGGTATCTTCTACCCCTAAATCATCAATAGAAGTAACAACAAGGGAATTATTGATAAATCCATTGATAATGTCATCCTTTGTTTCATTCTTAAAATACTGGGCTTTGCCAAGAGTGAGGAGTGGCTGGGAATGATCTGATTCAGGTTCAAATTCATCCCATAAGGGATTTTCCAAATCCTTGGTTTTGCAGGAGGATAAAGGCCGAGGTTCTTTGTGGCTTTGTCCATATGAAATCGTCGTGAAGCCCGCCCTACAATCTATGAATGCGTCTGCAATGTCCAACCAAGGCCTTCCTAATATCAGGGGATGTCCCCCCAGATTTGATTTGGTTTGCAAAATAAGAAATTCTGCTGGGTACCTCCAGGAATCCACTGTGATGACTATGTCCTCTACCATTCCTTCAGGTTTAACACATGACCTATCTTCTAGTTCTAGAACTGTAGGTGTTTGTCTTAGCCCATGCAGTCCTAAAGTGGTGAAGATTTCCTTAGTAATTACATTGATTGCTACCCCTAAATCAATTAATGTGTTCGAAATGGGCTTCTCATCAATATAAAAAATGACTGTAGGATTCCTTGGGTCATTGTATTTAGCCAAAAGAGGCTAACCAATCATTAGTTCCAACAATTTTCCCATCACATGGATGGTAACAAGATCTTTGGGCTTCCTTCCAGGTTTCTTAACACATAGGTCTCTTATTGTTTTTTCATAGATGGGGACATCCTTAATGGCTTGCAGCAAGGGAATCCTTATGTGAAAATTCTTTAACTCCCCGAGGAAATCAGATTCGGGTTGTGGAATCATCCTAGTTTCATCTAATCTTTGCGGATATAGAGGATACTTAGTCACAGTTGGATTAGCTATTACAAATGTGTCAGCATTATTTGAATAAGTTGTTATAGGTGTAGAAATTTCTTCAAAATCCATAGGATCATCCCTAGGTGATTCACATTCCTCTTCAGTAATAATAGGGGAGGTTTTTGAGTTTACTACTTTTCCCGATCAAAGGTGGATCTCATTGCATTCAATAGGGGTAATGTAGTATGTCTGGAAAGAAGTGGGGGATTCTATATTATGAGTTTCCTTATTATTTAGGTTAGAGTTAGAATGTATAGGTAATTTGGGACGTATGGGAGGAGTAGTAGCAGATGATGAGAGAGGTGGAAGTTGCAATTGCTGTTGCACTGGTAATGAAGGAGGGACCGAGCCTAAATATTTTCCCCTCCAATTCTGAGGCCAAGAGTACAACTGAGATGGAGGATACTGAAAAGGTGGAGAAGGATACCATTGGTTCCATGGTGAAGGAAATTGAGCTGGAGGAGGAGTGGGATACTGCCATGAAAATTGTTGAGCATTATATACATTATTCCACAGATTGAAAGAAAAATCTTGAGACATACCTAGTGGTCATGGTTTCCAAGGCTTCCTAGACCCAATAAAGTAAGAATATTGAGCCTCCTCACCTGATTCCTTGAGTGCTACCTTCAGTCTTGGGAGCTCTGGACAATAGCCTGTAGAATGCTCCAGGTCACAAAGATTGCACAAGTTAATGCTATTGAATCTGCATTCCTTCAGGTAATGTTTCTCTTTACATTTTGGGTAGAACACGGCTAAGGCCTTATCAAATTCATCTTGTGTTTTTTTCACTTGTGTTGTAGTTAATTGGGTAGATAAGGTACTGAGAATATTGGTCTTGAGATTCTCGAACAAGTTTCCAATCTCAGCTTTGGTCACACCTCCATTCACAGATTTCTGTATTTTAATAGAGGCATCCCATGCCATGCTTCTCCCTCGTGATGATCCTCATGAACACCTTAAGAAAAGTTTATTATATCATCGTATGGCTCCTGAGATATATCTCCTTTTCCTAATAGGTTCAACATATCAAGGCAATCATCTCTCATTCCTCGAATCAATATTATTTTCAAAATCTCTGAATCTAGATCGCTATGTTTGGACCTTTGTAGATTATAATGGAACCATTCCATGTAATATTCCAAGTTCTCTTCTTCCTTTTGTGTCATTCTGAATATCTCCTCTCTTAGATCTCTAGTTCGGCAATAGTCCTGGTATTTTTCCAAAAACATAGTCTTCATATCTCCCCATGTTCGGATAGTGGCAGAACCTAGTCCCATAAACCATCTTAATGTTGCTCCTTTCAGAGTGGCAGGAAATAGTTTTAGCTTTTGAGCATCTAAAGTGTAGTCATAACTCCTGCACAAAACATCAAACTCAAATAGAAAAGTATCAAGATCTTCTATAGTCAATCCCTGAAAATATGGAAGGGCTGATAGAGGGATATTTTTCATAGGGGCTTCTCCCCTTATATCACTTATTGGAAATTCAAAAGTGGTAATAGTGGCATCTGTCCCGTTATTGTTGTTGTTATCCCCCATTGGAATTTCTCCTGATTCTTGTTCTGGTGAGTATCCTTCTAAAGATTGTTCGGACAAATGTTCTGTAGATAAGGATTCTTGTGATAATTGTTCGGATTGTTCTGGGGCTGGCTGTTTTACTACACTGTCTGAGTCTGGGTATTCGAAAGTGAAAGAATGTTCTTTCGATTCTAGTTCTTGATATTTCCCACTGGTTCCCCCTTGTCCTTCTAATCCAAAATCCTGACCACTAGTTTCTCATTATTTTTCCTGAGTTGAGTTTACATATTTGGGGGTTTGTAGGCTAGTTTGAGGAAAATGGGGTCCTAAAATAAAGGAACCAAATACTCTTGATTTTGATGTAGAAGAAATAGCTTTCTGTGGGCCTGTTTTCTCACTTCCATGTGTGGTTTTGATTGCTCTCTTTCTGCTTTTGAGATTAATTCTTGGATAAATGTTACTCTCCCTTGATCAATATTTTTCTTGTTCTTCTTGTGACCCCTTTTTCCTGTAGATGTATTAGAGTTCCTATGTTTTTCTTCTTCTTCACTTATAAATCCTACACATGGACCCTATGTTTAATTATTTACACACCCTAAGTTTCCTAATTATTACAGTGGTGAGCCCTCTCAAGTATGTTAGAGCGATGCACAGGTTCTTACCTCTCGTCTTACCGCCCAATGCATGTAAAATTAAAGACACTCTTTCAAAAGGAAATTCCAAAGTTTACACACCCTAAGTGTCCTAATTATTACAGTGGTGAGCCCACTCATGTATGTTAGAGTGTTGTCTTAGTGGGTCCTGACTCAGTTTCAGAGTTAGTTGCGTCAAACAAATCCCTACACTACTGGCCCTTTCGGCATCAACCAGCGAAGCGTGGACTGAAGTCTCACCCGAAGCAGTATGGGGGGATGCTGGAACCAAGTTTTTGCACCCAGAGATCCTCGTGATGTCATTTTGTGCCTTAAATATGCCTTTTCACAGATCGATAAGCCTTTATGGATTATCGATGTAACTTCCTTTAGTCAGCTTCTAGACCTTTGTGAAGGTCTATGACTGGATTTCACGGACCCTGAATAGGTAAATTAACTACTTACACGCATCCAATATTATTCTTAACCTAGTATTTACTCAGATCTACTTAAGTGTTCGATAACTCTAACATACAATGATATAATCTTCACGTAAACCCTTAATGTCAATTGCGTTAACATAAAATTATAGATCCAGTAAAGTCGCGCATCAATACAACATTATTTCATAAACCCATCATTCATCACACAATAAAGCACATTCATACATAACAGAAGTAAATAAGTAAAACACAAGAGTTTATGTAACAATCTTCTTTATTAATATTTAGTTCATCTTACAGACTCAAGACTTCCTTGTGCTACTTAGCTGCAGGGGTCCGCGCACTCAATTGCGGACTCTACTCTAGGAATTTGTGCACACAACTGTAGAGCCTTTTCCTCCTCTAATACCTCTAAGATATTCCTTTTATTGACCCATTACATTCTTCTTCATCAATCAATATCTTTTTTTAGACTCTCTAAGGCACACTTATTTATACAATCCCATGGTCTGTGGACCATGGGTAGTTCTTGAAAAAGCTAACTTAACTTACATAAAATAGGGTAAAACCTTTTTTTACTCTTTAACTATCTACGTGCTCTGCGACCACAAATTGCGGAGACTTTACATTCCTTTACATAAAACTTTGGGCTTTTTCCCCAAATTGAGCCAGGGGACCCCATCCCAACAACCTCCCAACGCAAAGATTGTGACTTGCTCTCGAGTCACTTGGATGGCACAAAGATCTTTCTGCGAAGATCCCCCAACTCCACTTGTGCAACCACTACTTAATCCGTGCTCTGCATGGATGATTGCTTGATCTGTTCTACCAGCTTCTCTGTGGCTGGTCCTGCATTGTCCTGCTTGATCTTCTACTGCATACTCTACAAGTTCACCATTTTTTCCTAAATATTGGCAGAGACTATGTAGGCCCCATCCAGCCCAAGCCCCAATCTAGCCTTAAATACTACCTCTTTCTTCTACCTACTTTCACCTGGGTAAGAAGTTGCTTAACCTCTTACAACTTGGCAAGGTGTTGTGCGGTAGAAATGGTGCACGTCGTCGCCCTTACTTCGTCATATTACTGCTGTAGCTCATAGACTTCTGTATTCAATACTTCATTATCTAATACTTCATCTGTGAACGATGTCAGAAAATGAGCATGAACGCAGGCATTGTTAAGCTTCCTAAGATCTACACAGATCCTTATTTCATCGTTCTGCTTCTTTTCCTAAACGACCATTGGACTCACCCAATCATACTCCTCCACGGGTTCAATAATACATGCTTCAAGCATATTTTCCAACTCCAAGTGAACCTGTTCCTTGTATTTGAGATTAAGGCGATACGGCCTCTACTTAATCGGCTTCGCGTTCGGCTTCAAGGTAATCTTCATTACGCCCAAGTCTCCTATGATACCTTTCAGGTCTAAAAATTTTGTAGGGAAAAAATCCTGATATTTGCGGAGCAACTCAGCGACCTTATCTACTATGGCATCATCCCAATAATCCCCAATCTTCGCAAACTTTGGCTCTACCTCAATGCCAATGTTTACTTGCTTAGTTTTCAATGGCGCAGTGATGTCTGGATTCTCTATCTGTGGTCCCTCTACCTTGCGATGGCCTTTTATTTCTAGAATTTTAATATTCCTTGGATCCTCATCGTCTCCTTCAGCAATCACATTATAGAATTCCAGCGCATGGCACAGCTGGGTGCTCCAATCTAGTTGAATCAATTCCAAAGGATCTTGCAGTATTCAGAAGATCACTACCTTAACCTCCTGCAGTACCTCATCAATTCTTTCGAACCCATGTTCAAAGCTGAAGGTCATCATGAATCCTTCTCTTAAGATATACCATTCCGCGATGCTGTGGCAGAGATTCGTCTCCAAATACTAGTTCATAGGGACTATATCTAGATTGTGACAAAATAAATGCACCCACTCTGGCTGTGGCTCCGTTCCATAAACCTTAGTCCATTTGGCCAAGTGATCGCACAAATCATTCCTCCTGTCATACTTCTCTGTTACCCATACCTTAGGTTGACCAAACCGCATTCTCATCATCCTTTTGCAGTCGCGCCACTCATCAAAGTTGTCTTTGTTCATACCCCACCAGTGAGTGGGCGTAGCGCGCAGTGCCCAGTCCAACGCCTGAAAATGGTAATCCTCTAGAACTTTTCTTTCAAAAGAATCCAAAAATTTATCCACGTTAGTTAAATGATCATAATAAGGAAAATTTCTTACCTTCGACAACACACAACGCAATGATTTGGTCATCATGTTGCAGCACAGTGTGGATACTTCATGCAACCTGTTTTTCCAATGTTCCAATTCTTCATCTGAATCCGAGGTACTTGAACTTTCGGGGATCCATGCAATTCATCCATCAGTTGTCGGATTAATCCAGTCTAGATCTTGTGCTGTTATCTTATGGATCTGGTCCAAATCATCGTCACTTTCCTCATAGTTACGAACTGGTTTAGTATAGCGCAGTCCTTCTATAGGGTCCAGTGGGACTACAACACGGAGTGATTTCCTTTCAAATGACATTGTCCGCTTCTTCAAATTGATTACTCCATTCATGTCGATAACCCAATCGATTCCCAAGAGCACAGGGTATGGATTGCTATCATCAACAATCTCTATCACTTCAAAATCGGCCAGCTCGCTCACTCCTTCAATATCTACGATCACTCCATGTAGTCGCCCCATAGGAATAAACTTTTGTTGGTTTTCCATCCTTAATTGAATTGGAGACCATTTCAGCGTAGGTCTCCCCATCCTTTCCCGTGTTTGTTTAGGAAAAATGTTCACATCTGATCCCAAATCTAAAATAACCTGGTCCATCTCATAGTCTCCTATTTGCGCGGTGAGCCTCATCTCGTGCCTTGTTCTCGTCTTGTGTGTGCCTATTTTTTGACTGCACGGTGTCCTTTAGGAGCACCTTCCTTACCAACACACTTATTTATCATTTCTTTTAGCCCTTTCACGCCCTTTCTATCGTGCAATAGCTTCATACAAGTCTCCAAGAAAGTAGTAAGCATGGAGGGGTCAACCTCTTCAGATGGCTTGTCCTGACTTCCTGAGGTAGAGGCCCCAACGAATCTTTTATTTAATTCCATGAATGTTTCCTTTCCGCGCTCTAGCTCAAACCCAACTTATTTTTCTGGAGCCTTGCAGACCCATTCACTTTCTTCAGGTTGTTTCCCTTTATCATCACCAGTCATCATTCCACTTCGCAACACAATATTCACATTGGGGTCCTCTTCGTGGGGTCGGTCCTCATCATTTGTAAATTCTTGGTAGGTTACTGAGGCTGCACCTTATTCTCTTGCATATTAGCTATCAATATAGGGCATTCTTCTATTGTGTGGTCAAATCGTGTACAATATCGACATGATGGGTGTGTTTGGCTCGTACACTCCCGCGCGTAGTGTACTGGAAATCCACAATTATAGCAAATAACTTTCCCTCGGCCTTTAGCAGGTCCCCCCCCTCCTCGGCCTCGTTCGCACCTTTGATATCCTCCATGCGCTCCCCCAATGCATTAATCCAGAGGTCGAGTTTATGTTTGCATTCGATACGCGGGTATTCTTTCCATCATCAATTCATAGCAATGACCTTTACGCTCATCGTAACCCATCGATTTATAGAAGTTATAGAATAATTGTTGTGGCGTCTATACAAACTTATATAGAAAATGACAAATGTCTGTAACATGTTTTCCAGCCACCTGACAAATATCGCAACATAGCGCGGGCCCTGTACTTGGTCCTGCTGAAGCTTCCTGCCTCAGAGGCATTGACCCTACTCCTATAATATAATTCGTGAAGAGAGGGAAGTGATCTTTATCATGCCCCTGGCTTTTACATTTGAGGCACCAAAATTCTTTGCACGCCTCCGGCCAAGCCACTTTTTCCTTTTTCAAGCTCTGTAATTCCAAGCAGAGATTCTACAACTCTGCATGAATCTGTTGAACTCCCAAAGAAGCGTCCTGAATAGGAATTTCATGCAATCTCATCACAATTTCCAAGGCTTCTGCCTGGGTCCCTATCTTTTGCTGCGATAAAGAAATCCTTAGGTGGGGAAGGAGCGAGGCTACAAACCATTCGCAGTGCTAACTATTTGTGAGATTCATATTAGCTTCACGGATTTGGCACTTCAATCTTTGATTTAATTCCCAGGGCGTTTCGTTGAATCCAATGACTGATTGCGATTCAGACTTGGTCTTACCGAATTCTTTGTTTAGAGCGATCAGAGTTTCTGTTAATGATTCCAACAGATTATCAGGGTAGTACTTAATGTACCATGTTAACGTGAAATATTGTAGAGCAGTGACCAAATGAACCTTATTTATATGATCATCTATAATATTATGTGTCGTCCATATAACCTTCGCAACAAACCAAAACTGATCCGGGTCCTCACTTCCCAAGCCCTTGAAAATGGGCAACTTCATGGTATTCGACATGTTGAACAGTGGCGGAGGTGGTGGTGGTGTGGGTGAAGGTGTATGTTGTGGAGGTGAAGGTGGAGGTGGTGTGGGTGGATGAGGTATTCGTGGAAAACCCTGCTTTATCAATTGTACATCACTTCGTGGTGAGGCCTGTATCGCTCCCTCATCGTCACTCGAAGGAGGTTCTATCAATGGGCTATATTCAGGACCTACTCTCTCTTGATTTATAAAGAATTGTCCATTTCGCGTAGATCCAAACATCAAGGCAGTGGCATAACCCAGTTTTAACACAAGAGCATCTTAATCCAAGTATTCAAAGATATCAAATACTTACCTCGTAGTCCTTTAAATAAATGTCACTCTCCTTCACTGTAACTAACTGAGGTGTCAACCGCGAACTTTGTAACAAATCCTCCGATGACTTGATCCAGCCAGTGATCAACGGTGTGCGCGATATTATCTTCAGAAGCTTCCAACCTCCGCACTAACTTCGGGGTCCACACTATTGGCCCGTCAAGCCTCCACCTACCTTAGTTGTCTGCCAATTTAGCGATCTACTCATACAGTTCAATCAGGAAGGCGTAGAAGAAAATTTCGTGTATCTTTGTGTATAGATATCTTTCCAACCACTGTTCTTTTGTCAGGCACGGATTTTTGTTTTCTTGCGCCTCAAATTCATGTATCTTTCTATCCAACCACTTCTCAATTTCTTTCTTTGTCGGATTCCAGTGGTGTGACATCACACATCTCTTTATGCAGATCTCGGTCTCGGTAATGGAACCATTTGTTGGCTTAGTGGGTCTTGACCTAGGTTCAAAGTTAGTTGTGTTAAACAAATCCCTACACTATTGGCCCTTTTGGCATCAACCCGTGGAGCGCAGATTGAAGTCTCACCCGAAGCAGTATGGGGGGATGCTGGAACCAAGTTTCTGCAGCCAAAGATCAGCATGATGTCATTTTGTGCCCTAAATCCTCCTTCGCGCAGATCAATAAGCCTTTATGGCTTATCGATGTAACTTGATTTAGTTAGCTTCTAGACCTCTACGAAGGTCTACGACTGGCTTTCGCAGACCCTGAATAGGTAAATTAACTACTTACCTGCATCCAAGATTATTCTTAACCCAATATTTACTCAGATCTTCTTAAGTGTTTGATAAATCTAACATATAATGATACAATCTTTGTGTAAACCCTTAATGTCAATTGTGTTCAAATAACAATATAGATCCAGTAAAGTCGTGCATCAATACAACATTATTTCATAAACCCATCATTCATCACAACATAAAGTGCATTGATACACAACAGAAGTAAATAGGTAAAACACAAGAATTTGTGTAACAATCTTGTTTATTAATATTCACTTCAGCTTACAGACTCAAGACTTCCCTGCGCACTCACCTGCAGGGGTCCACACACTCAGCTATGGACTCTAATCTAGGCCTCTACGCACACAACTGCTGAGCCTTTTCCTCCTCTAAGACCTCTACGTTCTTCTTCTATTGAACCATTACATTCGTCTTCATCAATCGATATCTTTTTTTAGACTCTCTAAGACACACCTATTTATACAATCCCATGGTCCGCGAACCATGGGTAGTTCTTCAAAAAGCCGACTTAACTTACATAAAAGAAGGTAAAACCCTTTTTGACTCTTTAACTATCTACGCACTCGATGACCACAATTTGCGGAGACTTTACATTCCTTTACATAAAACTTTGGGCTTTTGCCCCAAAATTGACCCAGGGGACCCCATCCCAACATAGAGCGATGCTGATCTTCTTACCTCTCATCTAACTATCCAACGTCTGTAAAATTAAAGATATTATATCAAAAGGAAGTTCAAAAGAAAGTGCTAGATGATTGTATCGTTAACAACCTTCCCCGACAACAACACCAAAATATTTGCACGATTTTATCACTTTTAAAGTAACTAAACCACAATCATTAATTATCAACTAGGGTAAGTCTTTTTATTTAAAAGGCGCCTGCACTATTTGTGTCGATACATGTAAATCCCAGGTAAAATAGAAAATATGTCATTGAACACGCACTTATAAATTAAAGCACTCTTGCAGAATGAAAATACAAGCTTGCAAGAATTAAAAGGAACACTGCAGAAATGAAACACACTCGGCAAGGAAAGAATCCACACTTCATAAAAATTTCAGAATAAATATAGGCACGCCATACTCTATCAGCTAAAGATATAACAACAGTTGAATAACATAAAATTGATTAACCTATGTAACAACACACCATAAATTTGAGAGAGGATAGAGGGGCAGACCCATGAGATTGGATGGAGCTACGGAAAACCCCTCGAACGGAGCCTGATACATGCTAGGGTTTGGAATTTTTTATTCCCTGCAGAACATGCACTCCTGCCCGCGCCTGATCATCCTTAACGGTACTAGCTCTTTCGCTTCCCGTTTTATTCCCTCCTTGTGCCCGTGAACTACTTCCTGACCCCATTTATCCTCGACAGGAGGTTCAGTTACAAAGACAACAAATTGTGGTTCTTGGTGGCAGCTGGCATGTCATTTTTGGATAGTTAGGTATGGAGCTCGACCAGGTTGATTATTCTGATGACCCATATGCCGATGTTTCCATTTGGATGTCTCCTTCAATGATTCTGGAAGGGTTGTTCCCTCAAAAAAGTGACCTGCTAGATGTCCTTACGCCCTCGCCATCGCTTTGTAGGTCCCTCATGTCCGGTCGTTTCCTTGCCTGAGGACCCCCTCCCCTGGTCGGTTTCTGCTACTCCCCCCCCATCGCCGGAATCCCTACAGTTCATGGCTAGTTGCATAGGACCTGACCACTCCATTGACCCCTTGGGTTACTCACCTCACCCTCAATTTGATGCTCCTCATTACCCTTCATTTTCCCCTACAAGAGAACCGTCGATACTATCTTAAGGAAACCCTTTTCCTCAGTGTTCGATGCCTCCCACCTCTGGTTGTTTTGCAGGCTTTCCTCCAGACCTGGAAGCGCACCCCACAGGGCTTGGACTAGACTTACAAAATTCCCCTCAACGAGCTCATCAGGTTGAAGAATTTGGCAAGGGTCATAGGCCAGGGAAAAAGGCGAAGTGTGTTAAGGCCAGGACCTAGAATATTGCTCTACGTCTGTGGATAGGGTTTTGGTGGGTAGGGTTCAAGGGAGGAACTAGACCACGGCTAGGCTCAAGTAATGGATTGTAGAGATTTGGGGACACTACATGACTGAACTAAATTTTGTTCAAACCTTTGTGCGGGGATGGTTTGCGCTGCATTTTGCTAGAGCCAAACATACCACCTGGGTATTATCTAGTTTCTGGCACATTGAGCAAACCCTTGTGCTCCTCAAAATATGGAACCCTCTTTTCGACCCTGAGAGAGAGCAGTTGGGCGTAGGACCACTGTGGGTCAGATTACCAGGTTTGCCTCTACACTTCTGGTCGGAGGATATTTTTAGGCGCATCGGGAATGCTCTAGGAACCTATTTGGAGCATGATAATTCATACCTGTCCTCAGGCATCATGGCGTACGCAAGGATTCTGGTTCATATTGATACTAGGGGGGGATTAGAAGAGCACATTAATATGCACTGGAAACATTACTCTCGACTATAGATCCTTGATTATGAGGGGGTCCCCTTCAGGTGTAGGAGGTGCCACAAGGTGGGACATTTATTTAGGGATTGCCCTTTGAATGGGATAACTAAAACAACGGACTAGGGGAAGGCGATCCCATCCAAAGCTACCAGGGTACCTAAGCAGCGCACTAGCACTGAAGCAGTAGAGACAAAGACGACCAAGGAAAATCCGAAGAATCACGAGAATGTTCCCATTTGGCCACCCTCTCCTCCCATGACCAGGGCCCAGGCAGCTGCAGTGGCTGCGCTCTCTTTGGGTATGCCTTTCTCTACTCCTTGATCTTTTAATTTCACTACTTCGTCTTGTTTCCTTTCACAATCCACTGTTGGTCATCATGGTGCTACATATTCTTGCCTGAATCCTCATTCCTTGGCCTTTTCTCTGTAGTCTCCCCCCCCCCCCCCCCCCCCACATTCTCATGCACCCCCCCTTCCTTCTTGGAGGCAAACACCTCTGCCCAATCCTCTGACTCTAAGAAGGGGTCTCACTCTCACAATTATCCGCTCAGATCTCTATCTCGATCACAACCTCTTGATTCGATCGGCATTGGTATCATACCCCCTCCCATCCCTCCGAAACCTCCTCGGGGAAGACCCTCCTCACTCTCTAAAGCCAAAAAATAGGCGGGTGTGGAAGTCATCTCGGGTCACCAACTAGCCATTGACCAGGTTCTTAGAGCACAAAACACCCTGGTGCCATCTCCCTCATGAAGCTGCTCTCCTACAACTGTCATGGGTTAGCTAGTCCTGAGAAAAAACTAGCATTTCAGAGGCTTCTAAGTACCGAGCTGGTAGATGTCATACTCCTTCAGGAAACCTTGGGTTTAGTAGATTCCATCACTCACCTCCTTGAATCCATGCTTCTCGGTTGGTTGTTTCATGCCCTTGATGTAAATGGGAGATCAGGAGGAGTTGCGATGGGGTTCAATACCAGGACTATCAAGTTATGTAACATTTGGGGGGGATCAGGTCATATTGGGGCAAACATCTACTCATCTGAATTAGGCACAGACATCAGACTCATTAATGTATATGGTCCATGCCAAAATCGAGGAGCCTACTGGGAGCATCTGTTAAGCTCCAATCTTCTGCAAGTGGATAACCTTATACTAGGAGGAGATCTTAATTTCTCTATTGGATATTCAAAATCATGGGGTCATCATGCTCAGATTGATCCACTATTTGATTTCTTTGAAAATGTTTTGGAGGACCATAGCCTAATTGATATCCCATCTGCTAAATTACAACCCACCTGGAGGAACAGAAGGACTGGGGAGGATAGGCTGGCTAGAAGACTAGATCACTTCCTCATTAAAGAGCAACTACTGGGTATGGGGTATAACTATAGGTAGTGGGTTGGATCGGGGGGACTGTCAGACCACTTGTCGATATACCTTGAAGTCAGAGGTGGTATGAACAAACCCAAAGCACCATATAAGTTCAACTCAACATGGTTAAAAGATGCTGACTACATTAAACTTGTAACTGATTATTGGAAGTCCCATCCTCCTGCTGCGGGTGGGAATATAGCAGAAGGATTTGCCCATAATCTAAGCGAGCTGAAGAGACTATCAAAAAGTTGGGCACACAAAAAGAGATTGATGGATGATCAAACCCTTAGAGGCACTGAAGTTGAGATTTTTGTGTTGGAAGATGAGCATGGAAGGGGATACACATCACTTGAACAAAAGGAGAGGCTCACAACCTTAGTAGCATAGAGAGGAAAAATCCTAAAAGATAGAGAGGAATCATGGAGGTTGCGAAGCAGAGCCATTTGGCTTCTTGAAGGCGATGATAACACAAAATTCTATCATAAGTTTGCTAATGGACAAAAATAAATTAACACCATTTGGCACTTGAATAATGAATAGGGCATCAGAGTGAATTCCTTTCAGCACTTAGCCTCCCTTGGCACATCTCACTTCAAGCAGCTCTACAAAGCTCCCCCCAATGCATCATTGGCTGAAATCATTAGAGTGGCACAATTATTTCCTTGGTTCATGGACTAGGAGGATGCTATGGACCTCAACAAGGCTGTCACTATGGGGGAGCTCGAAGCCACACTAAAATGGTTCAAGAGAGACAAGAGTCCAGGACTAGATGGCTGGCCGGTTGAGTTCTACATTGCTTTTTTCGAACTCCTTGGAGAAGACCTCCTCAAGGTCATTGAAGATTGCAAAATCTCTGGGTGGATGTACGAGGCTTACAACACCACCTTCATAGTGCTCATCCCTAAATCTGACAACCCTAGCTCTTTTGACGACTTCCGTCCCATCTCCCTCTGTAATTGTATCTATAATATCATTGCCAAAATCATTGCTAATTGCCTCCGTCCCATTTTATCCTCACATATCTCCTCTGAACAATTTGCTTTCCTTCAGGACCATCAGATCCATGAAGCTGTAGGAACTACACAAGAGGTGTTGCATTTCGTTTAGATGAAGAAATTGAAAGGTATGATTCTCAAGGTAGACCTCTCCAAAGATTTCGATTGTGCTAGTTGGTTATACATCATAATGCTCTTAACCCATCTTGGTTTCCCCATAGAGTTTATAAAATGGATCATGTGTTGCATAACAAATATAACTTTCAATGTCCTTATCAATGGATCGACATCCCCTTTTTTTCACTCAAAAAGAGGCCTCAGGTAGGGATGCCTTCTCTCCCCTCTATTATTTTTTCTCATTATGGACGGCCTTAGCAGACTCATCTTGGAAGAACATAGGATGGGAAGACTTCAAGGCATCAGGATTACATACAACTACACACTGACCCATCTGCTCTTTGTAGAAGATGTTCTAATATTCCTTAATGGAGGTATAGGGTATCTGATTGATCTACAGAACATCATGGCTATATTTCGAACAACTTCTGGTATGGAGATCAACAACATAAAATCCATAATCACGGTTTTAGGCTGCTCACCTCATGAAATCCAGTTCGCCCTCCACAGATTCCCATTCACTCTACAATAATTGGATGATGGCCTTAGGTACTTGGGTTATTGGCTAAAACCTCTGGGATAAAATATTGCTGATTGGACATGGTTAATTTCTAATCTTGAGAGAAGACTTAACATCTGGCACCACAAGTACCTCTCCAGATTAGGCCGGATGGTTCTTATTAAAGATGTACTTGAAGCTACCCCTGTATATTGGATGTCCCTAGCCTCGATCCCTAGGGGCATACTCTCTCAAATGAAAAATCTCTGCTGCAAACTTCTTTGGAGGGGCAAAAAAACAAGAAGAATTTTTGCCTGGGCTAGATGGGAGTTACTAGCACTTCCAAAGAAATGGGGAGGATGGGGAATTAAAAGACTAGACGATTTATCTACTGCACTGGCTGCTAAGTTAGTATGGAAACTGGTTACTACAAGCAGCTTCTGGACAAGGGTGGCATACTTGAAATATATATCCCCCCACAACACGATGGAATGGATTCGATGACCCAACTGGAACAAGTCTAGGATATCTATAATATGGAAAGCAATAATAAACTCCCTACCCCTCATCCGAGATGGGATCACATGGAAAATACAGTCTGGCTCATCGGTGTGCATTGGTCTAGATCCCTAGATTGGTAGCGACAACTCACACAGGCTCCCATAGGAATTGACCCTCCTACTCAACAATTCAGGTATCATTCACATTAACCACATTGCGGATCTAGAGCACACCTCTATATTCCAACATGCATGGAAGACTACACGTCGCCTACATCTCCCTCATATTTGGCATCAACACTAGGGAGAATACATTGCTACACTGACTAATTCACAGTTCAGGATTACAGAGGGGGAAGATGAGATCATATGGGCCCATGCAAAAATGACATATACTCTCCAAAGGAAGGATATCTCTATATCTCTGCCATCCATCGACCACTGACTGTTGAACATTGGTGGAAACATCTGTGGAAACTTAAGGTGCCTCCCAGAACGAGACTGTTTATGTGGACAATACTCAAGAACAAGGCCCCCATGGGGGACAACTTGAACAAGCGAGCCCATCATAGACCATCTTGGTGCTACATATGAAAGAATAGCAATGAAACTATCGATCACCTCTTCCTAAACTGCCTGATCACTGTGGACCTATGGAATACCACCCTTTGGGCCATCAATATCCACTATTGATGGTAGGGTACATCTATTTTGGATGCATGGATATCATGGTGGACAACAACTGCTCCGAACAAGGCCAAAAACCTTCCCCTAATTCTCTGCTGGGCTATCTGGATAGCACGAAACCAATACATCTTCCAAAATACCATCCCTTATTGGCCCTCTATCTCTGCCTTCACATTGGCCACCTATAACTCCATCCCTGACGACGATGCTGCTCCCCCCTCTAGGAACATTGTCCCTGAGGTCATCAACTAAGACTACCCCTGGGCTTATTTCAATGGATATGCACAGGATGCAGGATGTGGGGGGGTGCTATCATATACCTCTTTGACTCTCATTACTTTAAAATTCAAATGGGTTTGGGAAGGGGCACCAATAACTATGCTGAGTTGATCACCCTCAGACATCTCCTACACTTTTCCATGGAGAAACATTGCAGAAATATCCAAATCTTTGGGGACTCCAAGAATGTTATCAACTGGATAAACAATACATCAAATTGTCATGCATATTCTCTGAGACCTATTTTGGAAGAGGCACACAGATTCATTGCACATTTTGATCATTTTTTTTGTCGCCATATCTACAGGGAACGTAACCAGATTTCTGATGAGCTATCCAAGGAAGTTGCGAACCGACCTCGTGGTACATGGATGATTCAGGAGCAGAGGGACGGTGAACACTATCAGTACTACCATCGCCCATATATGGACTACATAACATAACTAGCCTAGAGGGGTTTAATTTACATGTTTATATTTTTGCTTAATTTATCAGTACATATGTATATTTCGATCTACTAGCTGTATATATAAGATAGACAACTATTCTCCCAGTGAGGATTTTTTTTATCTCTTTGAAAATCACATAAGACATATTCTCCCTGCATGGAGAATCAAAGATCATTTTTGATACATTCTTTTTTGGTAGGCGAACAACCTCACTATATAGCATATGTGACACTGCATCTACAATATGTATTTTTCTTATATCAATGAAAATTACGATTTTTCCTTGGGGAAAAAACACACCATAAATTTGAAAGTAGAAGTGTATCTATCCCACAATAAAACGTGTGCAACAATAATAAGAAATCCACACTAACACATGACAAAACAATATCCTATTAACACTGCGATCCTTTCTAAAGAGGAGGGCCCTTCCTCCCTAGCAGGGTGCAGGAGTAAAACAAAAACTAGTTAAGGATTCAACACAAAAATTGCAGTAACATCACCAGATATATGCTTGTATTAAAAATAGTTGAAGAGTACAAGATCAAAATGTCGGTATTATCTCTATTCCGCCCCCCTTCACATGAGACTAAGATCTTTTATAAATTATTTACAAATCCCCAAAGTTAGGAAAACGAATCAGTCATGAGAATCTGATTCTCATGCTAATTAAGCTAAGAGAAATATTAAAAAGATAGAAATTGTTACAAACTACTTTTAATAAAGATTTTTTACGGTTATTCCACTCTTGTTGAGACATAATTGTAACTGCTAAGATCTTATTAACCTTCCTCATGGAATTAATTCATGCGGCCCTTGATAATTGTCTTTGAAAATGGTGGCTATAGTCTTGACAATTCACAGTGTAACAATAGCTTCGTGGTGTAACAACAGAAAATGGAAAACCCAGGGTGTAACAACAACTCACACCATGTAACAGCAAGTAACAACAACAACTGTTCACCCATGGATATCAGTAGTTATGGCAACACCTAAAAGAAAAACATTCAAAATAACTCTTCCAAAGATACCCTGGTTAGTCATCCCAAAGAAAGCATTGTTTCATTCAATACTTAGCAGAAAATAGCATAATAATACGTCAAAGAAAAAGGTTGCTTCTTTATCAGAGGGAGTGACATTGTACTAGGGAAATTGTAGGTTCAATGAGGGAAAATGGCCAAAAATGGGGAAAAGGATGCTTGAAATATCCTCAAATATTGCACCCAACAATTGCGATAGGCCAAGATGTATGTTCCGCTATTGAGGTAGTGTTTGAAAATAAATGGTCCTTTCCATAAGGTTTTAAACTTGTGTGGGAATAGGGTTTATTTTTCAACATCATATGCTAACATGAGGCCCTCATTAAAGGAACGGGAGTTGATGTTGTGATCATTTTTTGGTGGTTTCATTATTTTGGAGGGAGGAACATCAATCCTCATTGATTCTCTCTAGAGAACTGAGGTGTTGTTCCAATGGAGTGGTATAAGGAAAATGTTCGATTGCCATATGTAATATGGGTATCTTACATTAAATGGGTCAAATTGCTTCCAATCCATGGATGAAATGGAAAGAATAAAACTAGTGGAATTTTTAACTGATGCTCCATAGGCCCAAATAGCAAAGAAAAGCAAGTGAAGCCAATTAGTTTTGTGTTTGTTCACCATGTGCTATAACATAGTTTGGAGTACTTTATTGACATCTTCTAGTTTCTCATTGGATTGGAGGTAGTATGGCAATGCAAAGTCATGAATGAAGCCAAGTAATGATGAAAATTCTTGGAAAAAATAATTCTCAAAGTGATTTTCGTGGTTCTAGACAAGATTTTTGGGGACCCCAAAATGAGTTATGATGTAATTTAAAAACGAGAGGTGGTGTCAGTAGTGTTGTTTAAGGTAGGCATGGCTTTGGCCTACTTTGTAAAGTAGTCAATGGTGATGAAAATGTACCTATGTATATTACTGGAGGGGGGAGTGCATGTCATAAAAGTATTAAACCATTTATATAAGGGGCTCATTGTAATCATTGGGTGTAAGGGAGGAGGTCATGTTGGGTTTTCTGAGTAAATGATTGGTATTTGGTGCATATTTTAATGGCTTGAATGACATTGTGAAAGGACATAGACCTACAATAACTAGAGTGGATCACTTTTTGGGCAGTGGTGTCACTCAAAGATGCCCTCTGCATACATTACTATGGAAATCATTAAAAATGCGTTTAATTTCCTTAAGAATGAGGCATTGAACCAAAAAAATTTCCACTCCTTGTCGATGAGAACATCGCCAAATGAGAAGATACCAAGGACCTTGGTGGAAAATACTTTGGTAATCATCTCGTGAAAGATGAGGGCCAAACTTTTGAAAGTAAAGATAGATGAGGATGTCCCCATACTAAGGGTCATTAGAGGAAATGATGAATAAGTGTTCATCCAGGAAAATATCATTAATAGGGGAGTCCTTTATGTTAAATGGTATGATAGTGATGAACTTGGTGAGGATGAGCATCTTCTTACTCTTGGGAGTGGAAAATTTGATATTAAACTCTTGAGGAATGACACAAATGCATGAATTTTCCATTGATGAGTTTGTAGTTAAGTAGACATTATATGGGATTGGAATTTCCCATGACCTTGGTGGTGCACAGAAGAATGTAATGGAGTAGTTTCTAAACTACATGAACTAAATCAAGCATTAAATTTTCATCCTAGTCATAATGGAGGGGTGGCCCTGATAAGTTCTTTCCCACATATAGGGAAAATTTTAGGGGCTAATATTCACAAGTGGGCTAACTTTCCATTTTTTTCCAAAAGGTTGATTCACTTATTTTCATTTTTACTAAAAATGATTTGTAAAAATTTTAAAGCTTAATTTTTATACATTAAAAATCACCAAACTTTTATAGAGTCTATATAAAATCATTATAAATTTTAATATTTTGTTGGCTTGATGGGGCCTGACCCAGGTTCGGAGTTAATTAGCTAAACAAATCCCTGTACTACTGGCCCTTTCGGCAACAGCCCATGGAGCGTGGATTGAGGTCTCACCCGAAGCAGTATGGGGGGATGCTGGAACCAAGTTTCCGCACCCTTGAGATGTCTGAGGTGTCACTTTAGTCCAACTGTGAACCAACTTTGTGCAGGTCACTTCACACACTCTTTTGACCTGTGGTGCTTTCACGATTTGTTATAATTATCTTCGTGCAGCCCTACTTAGGGACTGCGGTGCTTTCATGCTGCTAAGGCAATGATCTGTGCTAATTCCCCAAGTTACACCACAGATCTTACTTGTATTCCTTATAAGAGTTAGTTAACTTCGCATAAATAGATACTTATCTTATGTTCACTTATTCAACACATTCATATAAGTTCGCGCAACATATAAACAATAAACTTTCAATTCATACCCAATATACCAAACAGGAAAAAGATACACAGAATGATAAGAAACTTCTCTTTATTAATTCCCCAATGGTTATAGACTCGACTCGCCCTATGCACTCAGCTGTAGGAGTCTGTGCACTCAACTGCAGACTATTAGGCCTTTGCGCACTCAGTTGTAGAGCCTTCTCCTACTCTACGACCCAATGACTCACCCTATACTTAGATCGGACTCAATTCATTGTTATTCATTACATTCCATTGATGTCCCTTTACAACTTAGAGCCTCGCTCTATTTATACAATCCCATGGTCCGCAGACCATGGGTAGATCTCTCAAGACGACATTACATTACAAAAATGAGGGCAAACAACCCTCTGACTCATTTACAATCTTCGCGCTCTGCGCCCACACATCGCAGAGTCTTTACATTAGACTTAGTCAAAACTTGGGCTCTAAGCCCCAAAACTTGCCTTGGGGGATCCTGTGCCCAACAGGCCCCCAACACAAACATCGTGACTCATCCTCGAGTCACTCTGTCGATGCAAAGATCTTCGCGTGGAGACCTCCCAACTCTGCTCGGACCGTTGCAAGGTTGGCAACGCACTGCGCTACTGCTTGTTGTATCTCCTTTGGCTAGTCAGATGGCGGGGCCACTTGTGTAAGGCTTCAACCAACTACTGTTTACTTTTCTGGGGAAGAGTTTGCCATTTAGTTTCACCAGCTGCACTGCGCCACCCTCTGTGACTTCCTTAATAACATATGGTCCCATCCAATGCATTTGGAGTTTCCTTGGGAATTTATCAAACTTGTTGTCGTATAACAACACCAAATCATTCACCTTAAATGTGCGCAACTTGATATGTCGATCATGCCATGCCTTTTCACGCTGCTTTTGTACTTGCTGATGAAATCCTGCCAAAAACCATTCTTCTTCGAGTTCTTCCAATTGTGCAAGCCTCTCCTCTAGGGCTTTGCGGTCCGTCATACCTGTGAGCACCATTATGCGCAAACTAGGCACAATATATTCCATCGACATTACGACTTCCACTCCATAGACCAGCCTGAAGGGCATTTGTCCCGTGAGTTTCTTGCATGTTGTCTTGTAAGCCCATAGTACTCCGAGGACGTGTAGGTCCCAATCGCTCTGCTGTGCATTGCATACTTTTGCCAGTGTGGTCTCCAATACTTTTTTAAATTCCTCTACAGTCCCGTTATCCTGTGGGTGATACGACGTAATTTTCTGATGATACACCTGAAACTCTTCTATCAACGCACTGATCGTATCATTCAGGAAATGTGTACCGTGATCGCTCATCAAGATATTTGGACAACCGAATCGTGTCAATATGTTCTCAAAAAAAAACTTTGTGGTCATCGCAGCTATGCAATCTTTTACTGGTTGCGCTTCTTCCCAACGCGTTAGGTATTTAGTTGCAATAATAATATATCTCGCGCCTGTCTTTCCTTGCGGTTTTATGGGTCCTACAAAGTTGATCGCCCACTTTTCAAAGGGCTACAATTTCATTTGTGGATTCAAAGGAATCTCGTCCCTTCATGATGGCTTTCCTGTTCTTTGACATACATCACATGCCTTGCAATGTGCTTTTGAATCCTGATGAAGGGTCAGCCACCACAACCCTGCATGGAGAATCTTCTGCGTGGTTTCTCTTCCTGCATAATGACCTCCCGTGGGACCCCCATGAGTGTCTGCGAGGATACTGCTTCGTTCAAACTTTGGTACATACCTTCATAGTATCTCATCATTCCCCATCTTATACAAATGCCCTGCGATGACAGAAAAGTCTGTCGCGCACACCACTAGCTCCTTTTTCTGCTGGACAGAGTAACCTTCCGGTGCAGTTCCAGTTGTTAGAAAGTGGATTATATCATCAAAGTGTCCATCCGCTATGTACACAACAAAAAATTGCGCGTCGGGTAGTCCTTCCTCCAAATTGGTAGGTTCCTCCCTTGTCTCAATGTGCGACAAGTGATCTGGTCCCGTGTTCAACCACCTAGGCTTCACAACAACTTTGAAATCATATTCTTGGAACAATAAGAGCCACCTGCATATGCGCCCCCCAAACACAGGCTTATTGACCAAGTATTTCAGTGCGGAATGATATGTGTACATCTTGAAGTGTCCCCCTAGCAAATAGTGCTGATATTTCTGGAGCGTGTACACCATAACCAGTTCCTCACGTTCAATGGTGGAGTAGTTCATTTCCACTTTAGATAATCTGTGGCTCGTGAACGTGATAGGGTGATCCAATCCTTCTTCGCCCTCTTGTGTAAGTATGACCCCCAACGCTATACACGACGCATCAACATGAACATGAAATTCTTTCTTCCAGTTTGGGAAGACAAGAATTGGTGCAGTAACCATCTTCTACTTCAATATATCCAAGCTTTTCTTACAGTCATCATCCCAGAAAAACATGACATCCTTCTTCAGTAGTTTTTCCATCGGCACGGTGATATGAGTGTAACTCTTGATAAACTTTCTATAGTACCCAGTGTGTCCCAAAGTAGCGCGCAGCTGTTTCACACTGCGCGACGCTTCCAAATTCAGAATTACCACAATTTTCGTAGGGTCTACCATCAGCCCCTGTTTACAAACCACATGTCCCAACAGGTTCCCAAAAGGAACAAGAAACATACATTTCTTGAGGTTGAGCACGATTTGGTATCTTCAACATGTATCCAGCATTAAGCGTAGATTCACTACATGGTTCCTAACCAACCCAAAGACAATCCAATCATCAAAATAGACCTCCAAGAACTTATGAATATACTCCCTGAATGCTGCAACGACTACGCGTGAGAAGATAGTTGGCGCATTCTTCAATCCAAATGGCATGATAGTGTATTGAAAGCAACCCCACTCCATTGTGAAGGTTGTCTTGCTCCTATCTTCCAGTGTGATCTTGATCTGGTGGTATCCTGAGAACCCATCGGTGAAAGAGTATGCCTCCTGACCACCTACATTGTCCAATACTTCATCTGTGAACGGGGTTGGGAATGGATCATGGATGCACGCGTCGTTCAATTTTCTGAGATCTACACATATTCTTATTTCATCCTTCTGTTTCTTTTCCTGTACCACCATCAGACTTACCCAATCGGATTCTTTGATAGGCTCAATAATGCCTGCCACGAGCATCTTATCTAACTCTACGCGGACCTTCTCCTTGTACTTTGGGTTTAAGCGATACGGTCTCTGCTTCACTGGCTTTGCGTCAGGTTTTAACGTGATCCTCATTACTCCTAAGTCTCCGATTATTCCCTTTAAGTCCATGAACTTGGTCGGGAATAAGTCCTGATACTCGTGGAGTAATTCAGCGACCTTATCTACCGTCGTGGAGTAGTCCCCAATCTTCACAAATTTAGGTTCCGCCTCTGTACCAATGTTTACCTACTTAGTCTTTACTGGCGCGGTTATGTCAGGGTTCTCGATTTGTGGTCCTTGAACCTCGCACTGGCCTTCTGTCTCTGGAATATCAATGTTCCTTGGATCTTCATCCTCTTCCTCAGTAGTTACATTATAACACTCCAGTGCGCAAGTTAACTGGGCAGCCCAGTCAGGCTGAGTCAATGCTACCTGCTCCTGTGGCATTCTAAAGATGGCTGCCTTTACTTCTTGTAGTGCTTCATTAATACTCTCCCATCCATCATCAAAGTTAAAGGTCATCACAAATCCTTCACGCAGAACATCCCATTCATTCGTCCCATGGTGAAGCTCTATTTCTATATACCAGTTCATCGATATAACGTCCAGAGTGTGATAGAACAGGTGCACCCACTCTGGTTGTGGCTTTTCCCCATAGGCCTGTGTCCACTTAGCTAGATGCGTGTGCGGATCATCCTGCCCATCGTATTTATCTATGAATCATACTCGAGGCTTTCCAAACTATGTGCGCATCATCCTTCTACATGCGCGCCAGTCATCAAAGTTTCCTTTGTGCGTACCCCACCATCTCGTGGGCGTAGCACATAGTACCCAATTCAAGGCTTCGAAACATTGTTTCTCTGGCACCTCTCTCTCAAATCTATCCAAGAAAGCATCTACCTCACCTAATCCATCATAAGTAGGTAAATCTCTCATTTCCGTTGAAATGCAGTGCAGTGACCTTGTCATTATGTTACAGTTTAGCGTGGTTACCTCATGTAACCTATTCTTCCATCGCTCTATCTCCTCATCTGAGTCTGAAGTAGAGGAGCTTTTGCGCTCCCATGAAATTCGCCCGTTTGCAGTGGGATTTACCCAATCTTTCTCTCGCGCAGTTATCTTGTAAGTGCAGTCTAAGTAATCGTCGCTTTCATAGTTGCACTCTCGCTCAGTGTAGCATGATCCTTCAACAGGGTCCAAAGGTATCACTAAGCGTAGAGACTTATTCTCGAAAATCATCTTGCGCTTTTTCAGGTTAATCACCCCATTCATGTCAGTGGCCCAATCGATTCCTAAGAGCGTGGGGTAGGGATTTCTGTCATCGAAAATCTCTATCACCTCAAATTCCGCTAGTGCGCTCACTCCTTCAATATCCCCTGTGATTCCCTGCAATCGCCCTAGGGGTATTATCTTTTGTTGGTTCGCCATGGGCAGCCAAATAGGAGACCACTACAGCGTAGGCCTCCCCATGCACTCCCATGTTTGCTTTGGCAAAATGTTTGATGAGCCCCAAATTTGGTAACATTTTGGGCTCATTTTTCCTAACTACCCTTGTTCAATCCTTCCTTTTTCATAACTTATGCATTATTTTTAGTATGTTTATGTTATTTGTACGAATAAGGGTAGTCACTATTCCTAGGTGGCTAACACATGCTCATTTCAATATTTTTTGACACATGTTGAAGCAAAACCGAGCAGACATGGGCTAGGAGACAACCAAGCTTGGGTTGAGGAGTCATAGGGGGGTTGTCTATGGCATTAAATATCCTCCCTCGGGATCTTCACCCCCAACTCCGAGCTCCAAAGGCCACCAAAACCGGATCTAGAAGGCAGCCAAGTAGATTTCTTGGAAGGAGCTGTTCACTCATAGTTTGGGCAGCCAAGTCCCATAGATTTAGGAGGCCAGCTAGGGCCTCGTAGTGTATAAATGTTAAGGCTTCAGCCTTAAAAAAGGACTTTTGAAAAACTATTGCATATTCTGCACTATGTGCTGCTAGCTCTGTTTTGTTCTTTTGTAGCCATTATTGGCATAACTCTTGACTTATGATTATTTTTTTGATAATGGGAAGCAGTCAGATTTTATATCAGCTCTGAGTTTTTTATAGGAGCCATAGCTCTCGGGGTTGGGCCCAACCTGAGAGCCTAGGGCCTCCTTATTTGTATTGTTATCTTTCCTTTTAGCACTGTGATTTTCCTTTTATGCATCTGAAATGAAGTTTGTTGAGCTAGATTTAGTTGTGTTGGTTAAGTAGGTTATTGTTGAGGAATAGAATTACTTCAGATGTGTAGAATAGCTTGATAATATAAGGATTGATAAAATTTCCAGAAAAGGGTTGCCTGCACTCTCAGTTTCACCTCTCCCTTATTGGATCAGGGGCTGGAATTGTGGAACCAGTGCTGCTCAACAAAAACACTAGTTTGCTTGACCATGCAATCATTGGTGTAATGTTTTTCATTTGTAGAAGTTAGTCATGCGTTCAGACCTTTTTAGATGTTCCTTTGATTAAGTGTTGTACATGGTTCTATTTGGAAATAAAGCTGCTATTCATTTGTTTCGTTGACAGTTTGGATAGATTAGCTAAGATTTCGATTGTATGCAGGATTTGGTTGATTCAGTTAAGTGCACACCGTGCAGGGCATATCCATCTTTCTCTCATCCACCTAAGCTTCGTCCAGGCCAGCTGCTCCATCTCCTAGTTAGCTTCTTCGTCTCACAACTACTCTTCTATCCACGTAACCCTACCTTCTTGCTCTTCCATTGCCTTAGCCTTCCTTAAGACAAGTTAGCTCTCCACATCCTCTCATCACTTCATCCATCAGTCACTGGGTCATCTCAGACCCCTACCCTACCTCCCTATCCATTCATGCATCCTCTTTCACTCACCCATCTTCCAAAATCCAATGTCAGAACATCCTGTAGAAATTTCTGAACATCCTGTAGAAATCCCTGAAACATCCTATAGAACCCCTGCAGACTTCCTGTAGAAGCTCACAAGTGAGGTTGCTGGATAACCAAACTTGGTGAAACTCTCTGGAAGGGTGTTAGGGACTCCTTAGACCCTCTCTGAACCTTCCCAACCTTTTCCAAGCATTTCTCCTCCTTGATCCACCCCTGCACAGTAAGAAGCCAATTAAAAGTACATGTATGATCATTTTGATAATGTAATCAAAAATACAAAAAAAATGTGTTCTTTAGATAGAGATAGCATAGGCATGTGCATTTCACCTTTGTAGAAGTAATGGCATCTTTTTCAATAGTTTGCATCCTCTCCTTTGCATCAGTAGGACTAGCTGGTAGAATTAGGGTTTGTTAGGGTTTATGTTACTCTTTGACTTTCAGTTTCTTTCTGCAAGTAGATCAGCTTCCTTTGAGTTAGCTTCCATCCATCAGGTACAAAGCTTCTTCTAAGAGCTCATAGAAGTTGGCTTGAGCCCCTAGTAGACTTGTGCCAGCTGACTAGTGATAGCTGCGGCAAGAGCTAGTACTTGTGCATACATCACCGTCGCTTCCAAGTTTGTTACGAACTACCGGGTTGATAAAATTAAAGAAGGGAGTTCCAGGAGTTGCAGCATTATTGCTGCAATACTGGAGCCCACCATATTTTTGGCGCCGTTGCCGGGGAAGCGTCAGAGTATTGGTGATTGTTGCTTTTCTTCTATTTTTCTACACTCGCCTTCTGCTAAATAGTTTATTTCATTTCCATTCTGCAATTTCATTTCCGCAAAAGTAAAATAGATATTTCCTGCTTTCATAGATTAGCAATTTCAATTCTGCAAGCATAGACTAGCAATTTCAATTCTGCAAGCATAGACTAGCAATTTCAATTCTGCAAGTGTAGACTAGCAATTTCAATTCTGCAAGCGTAGACTAGCAATTTCAATTCTGCAAGCGTAGACTAGCATTTCATTCCTACAATTTCCTTTGAGCAACGTAGCTTAGTCCTTTCCTGCTTTCATTTCAATTCCGCATCTTCATTTCAGCAAGATAGCTAGTTGCAGTTCAATCTATTTTAGTTTTGCAGGTACAAGCAGAAAAAGCAAAAAGCATTCAAAAGCCTTTCCATTTCATGCCTCGTAGGAACGAAGATAAAACCGGCAAATTCTTACCCAACACCCCCACCACTTCATTGAGTCACTCTTCTCTCTTCTTTGGTGACAGTGATCCAGAATAACCCATAGGCGAGCCTCCTGAGACATACGAAGATCCTATACCAGAAGAAGAGTTAGAAACCATCCCACCTGAAGCCATGGATGAAGATGGAAGAGAAGATGAGAGAATAGAAGGTGCCTTTCCCATCGGAGAGACCAATGGAGACATGAAAATGAAAAACATAAGCCCCTCCGCTTTACCTCACTTCCATGGATTGACTACTGAAGACCCTGATACCTTCTTGTTTGAGTTTTTTGTCCTTTTTCGAACCTATGACTATACAGAAGATGAGCAAAAACTGAAACTCTTTCCCTCTACTCTCAAGGATGCAACATTATACTGGTTCATGGGATTACCTGGAAACAGTATCACCACTTGGGCTCAGATGCAGCAAGCTTTCAATACCAAATACCGGGACTACTGTAGGTCCAAGGAAGCCAAGGGAGAGATCTTTCGGATGACCATGGGAAATGAGGAGTCTTTAGAAGATTATGAGGAAAGATTTCAACTTAGCTATAAACGTGCCAGGTGCACACTTGACCCTGAATCTCTCAAGTTGGTCCTGCTCTGAGGAGTCCCTGAAGACCTCCTAGATACCCTTCACATGCTAGCTGGAGGAGACATCTACCAACTACCTTACGAGGATATAAAGACTGTGTTTAGAAACCACTCTAGGGCAACCCAGAAAAGAGGTAGGGGAAACCCCCTTTCAGCTAGTGCTACTTTCTCCAAGCATGAGTTTTTTAATCAGCCGGAGGACCTCAAAAGTGAGGTGAGACAGACCATTTCCATGCAACTTGATACATTCCGAATCCAGCAAAAGAAAGAGGAAGCTGAGAGGGCTTTGGCCATCTTCTGTCCTAGGTGTACAAGGAAGCACCCTAAGAACGAGTGTCCCTTACACTCGGTGGAGGTATGCTTCGTTTGTGAGGAGGACCACCCCACGAACCAATGCCCAACCTTACTTGGGTTTAAGGCCATGTGCCAAGGAACTGAGGCACCCACTGAACCTCTCTACTTCCTCAACCAAAGAAGGCCGCATGGACCTAGACCTTACCAGCAGGGGATGCAAGGGACATCCCAAGCCTATTATAGCCCCAACCAAGCTGCTCCTATGCCTTCTTGGGGTCCCCTGCTCATCCTCCCTGGTCTGTGCCTCCTCCATGGTCTTACCCACCTCAATACCATACTCAACCCACTACTCATTCGTTTCACTCACATGTCCAACCACAGCCTCAGTGGAATGCACCTCAACCGGGGTGTGTTACAGGGAAAAGTGTCTATATAGAACTGCTCTATCCCACTAAGGTGTGACAGCTGCCTTAGAAACGAACAGAGAAAAACTACTTTTGTTTTTCCTTTATGAATTATAGATAGAGAGGAACAGAAATACCAACCTCTGTCTTGCGCTAATCTCCTGATTTGATCCCTCTCTTCTTTGATAGTCCTCAGCTACTTGCTCCCTTACACGCCTAGCTTCACAAAGTGCCTATAAGATCACAGCAGCATAACACTATACAAAGACATGGATATATAATCATAAACAATCTAGGATCAAATGTAAATTGACCATACAAATGTAACAAGCATCAATGACACAAAAGCATGGAGGAAAACTTAAATAGCTTTTATTGATAAACGAGAAAAGAGCCAAGAGGAGTTACAACCAGTTGTTCTGACCCAGCATCAACCTCCTAGCAAAGAAGCCCCTCTTCACCTCAAACAAAGCTTAGATCACCCAACAATCTGATGTTTGTCTCAAGAAACCAACAGCAATTCCTTACAATATGCAAAATTACAGCCTCTGGATCACTGGGATGAGGGATCCATATATAGATATCTGTAAGGGGGATGAGTCAGCTTTTGATTTGATTGGTGTCTTCTCTCTGATAGTTCTTGCTTCCACTTGGAGACTAATGGCCTCTTACTCATCCTTGGTCGAATTCAGTGAGGCAAGTGTCATAGGAGAAGATTCTGGAAGCTTCCATTGCCTCTCCACCTCGCGGAATGACACTGGAATTTGTCATTTCTCGCCCATCGCACCCCATAGAAGGGACTTTTGAAATGCAATGCACCCTCACAGTGTATTTGGGTGAGATGCAACACACTTAGCCAGTGGAGCAGCTGCAATGATCCTGTTTTGACCAATTCTGAGCAGTTTCTCATGGAGAACTTCTGGGAGAAGCTGTAATCTGTTGACCTTGTTCCTTTAGGGGTTAGAACAACACTTTAGGGACTTAGGAGCCCTTGGTTTATGGAAATTTCATGCTTGGGGTTGTAGGGCCCAAAAATGTCTATAACAGTTGCCCCCTAAATCATGGGGCCGTTAATCTTTTGATGTCGGGTGAAATGCTTTATTGTGAGGATCCGAAGTTCTTTCAATGCTGGGAGGAGACCTGTAATAAGATACAATACAATACATTATCTTCATAATATTTTCATGATCTGGCTGAGGCAGGCATTCCCATGCTCAACTTTATAAATTCATTTTCATGTACATAGGACAGACAATCGTCTGAGTGTAGACTGATGATTCTGATAGAGCCATCATCCTTTTGAGTGGATGATTATCTGTGCAGCAATGATGTACATTTAATGTCTTTATTTCCCTGAATATATATCGCAGCCCGGATGGATGAAACTAGATCCGGGGTCTTCAATCTCGTCCGATCTTCACTCGAAGTACAAGTCGATCCATGTGAGGAATGTTCTGAAGTCGAACATGGAAAGACATCGCTTGATTACCAGTCAATGATGTAAACTATTAACAAGCGCGAGAGGAATCACCGATAATGATAATGACCCTCAAGGTACCGCAGTACAATTCACTTGGTGTGAATAAAGGACTTGGCGTTGAACACCACACAAAATCTTTCGGTCGAAGGCCATTGATGTAAACCTGTCGCCGGAAGTGAGAAACTTGCCATTGAGGCATGCAAGCTTCAAAGTACTGAATGGGGTGTTCCTAGATCAAATTCTTGGATAATGAGATGATGTCGACAAGAAGTGATCTGTCACAGGAGGGCCTTAATGAATCCCACATCAATGACACGGAACAGAGCAAATGATTTTAATGGAGGTGAAAGCGATCTGGTGATATAAGGTTCAGGGTGGCGGTCATGAAAGAATGGAGTATAATGTATGGTAGTGGGTGAGACACAGGTGAATTCACTGAATGACTTCTCTTGAACATATCGGTGACACTGATGTGATGGATTGGTAGCATTAACCCCAAATGTGGATGGTATGGCGTGACCATGGTGATGTGACCGGTGAATGAAACAACCCAACCCGACTCGGACACGGAGTGGAAGTGTCATGTTCAAGAGCGACTTGCTACCAACAAAGTTTCTTCAAGTTTTCTTCCCAATTTTCCCCAGTCATTGCTGACTAGTACCTCTTTATTTTTGTCAAGCTTGAGGAGGATAACATATGCTTGTTCTATAATTTGCCCTTCGGGAAAACCCATCGCTATGTTTTAACGAGCCTAGCGACAGTGAAACTCGTTCTCGTCTATAGACAAGTTTGTCGCTATTAATCTTTTTTACGAGTTTAAAGACAAAGATAACTCGGTCCTTTTCAATTTTAGAGAGTCTAAAAAGGAAAGTAAAGGTAACTCCAAAATTCCTTTTTCGTCATCTAATCCCTTAAGTCCGAAAAAGTATAAAACAATACAGAAGGGATGAATTTTCGATACTTTTAACGAGTCGAACAAAACAAGCGCTCGATCTTTTTGTGTAATAATCCCTCAGGTCCAAAAAGATTAAAACCTAGAGGAGGGATAGCACTTCCTGTCCCTTTAACGAGCTGGAGAGGCCAATGGCTCGGCAATCTTTTCATATTTTACGAGTCAGTTGAAAAGAGCTTAAAGGAGACTCGTCTTTTGAGGAACGAGTGATAAAATGGGTAGCAGCTGATTCCAGGTAAGGTTTGGAATTTTCCAATCACGTCAGTGTTACAAGGATGGCTAGTGAAATCACTCTTCGCAGCTGTTCCTCAAAATGGGTAAACAATCAAATGGGGGTGAATGATCGGCCAATGAAAAAGTGGAGGTGATGGTGCAAACATGACTAAGGCTTTAATGGCTGAAGTACTACATTCACAAATGGTTATTTACCGGGGAATAGTTCATTTTTTAATGAGCTTAAACGCGGGGGGAAACATTTGCTCATGGCTTATGTTTATTTTTTAACGGGCTTGAACTATGTGCTAAAACTGCTCGATCAATCCAGTCGTGTGATAAGAATGTCTCATATAAAAACGGCTACTTTTAGAGTTTTTCCCCACATCCTTTCTTTATGCAAGTTAGGAAATGACCAATCCTACGAGTTTAAAGGGTTAGACGACCTACAAATTTTAAAAATAAATAGTCTCTCTTTGCTTGCACGCCAAAAGGTTTGCATGCCCCCAGGTATAAAACAGAGTTTCAAGGTCACCTTTTATTCGAGCTGATAAAACATTTGTTTTATCAGGAAAGGTATACCTCTTTCAGGCTACCCAAAGAACTCTCTATTCACAGCGCAAACAAAACACTTCTTCGGCGATGTCTATCGAAATAGCCAAAGGTGAGTGGAGGAAGTTACTCCACTCACGTAACTTTGACAAGAGAATCTTGTTCTAGAATAACCCCCTCTTCCAATCACAGACGGGAGTACAGACTAGTCATATTTTCTCGCGGAAACCTACTCTATACCTGAAGTTTTCCTGCCGAAGCAGACCAGGGTGCATGCCCCCTGGGTTTCAGTCATATCCCCCGAATCACTCGCGCTCATCAGGTGGACAGACTGGGGATTGAGACATTTCTTGCGTGAAAAGACCATTCAGGGATGGTACATGACTATTTGCTATGCGTGATCCGGGAAATGAAAGCTGGTCTACGAGCTTGACCATTCTTCCTTCGTGCGGAAAGCACATTACTCTAAAGAGTGAGGAGACAATTTCTCCCATGCAATAAATATAGTCTCGTCCAAGGAGTAGATTGTAATCCAGGGGTCCTTGAACTACCATCACATTCATGTGAATGGTTTTCATTCTCAATGTTATGGGCACATTGGGAAGGATCCCTAACGGTTGATTGGTTCCTTTATCAAAGCTTGTTAGATTTCTCATCTCAGGCAAAAGCGATGGCGAACCAAGCGCTTTCCAAGCAGTTGAGGAAAGGATACTCACAGAAGCCCCTTCATCTATGATGTTACCGGCCATAACCATTCTATATATTTGAACAATGATTCGGAATGGTATACTGGCTGGTAAACGGGGTCTGCCTAGTTGATTCCAGTCGAAGGAGACAACTAGGTTGCTTGGAGGTGGGACCGAATAGACAGCCGGGTACGACTCTGACGAACTTCCTTCCTGCGGTAAAGGAACGGGTAAATTGCCCCCATGTTCGTTGGAGTCTGTACTTATGAAAAGAATTTGGACAGTGTCATCCTTGTTCTCTTCAGTGATTGTATCATCTGAAGATGGAACCTCTGAAGGCAAGACCGGGTCAACTGCCGCCTCGACCTTTTGACTTTCGTCTGGTATGGGTTCATATGGTTTATCTTCAATGATAGATGCTTCGGCCAACCACCTTAGCGGGCCAGCCGGATTTTCAACTAGTGACGGACTCGGCAAGAGTTTTTTATATCCAGGAGGAAGTCGTAATGGTGAAACCGGACGATCATCTAAAACTCTTTTAGCTTCGTCTAAGAAGGGACAACGGTGGACGGCATGATCGCCTTCGCACAGTTTACAAGGAAATCTATATTTTCCTTTTTGTCCTGGGGCTTCACTTTCACTAGTTGACGGTGTGTTTTCAACATGACCATCAGAGGTTGACGACACCGGGTTTTGCAAACGAGGAGACCAGTCCCTTAAGATCCGACGGATGCAAGGACAATCTCTGTGATAGTGGTCTCCTTTGCAAATGACACATGGCGATTTAGGCCTGGTCGGTGCAGTGTGTGGATTTTCGCTAGACGACACTCATTTGTCCCCATTCGCTTTTGGATCCTCCTCCTTCTTCTCTTTCTTCTTCTTTTCCTTCTTCTCCTTAGGTACTTGACTTTTGGCTTTACCAGCCCCATCAAGCGAAGAGGAAGGAGGAGAGGAAGAATTAGAAGAAGTAGAAGGTTGGTGGGTAACTCTGGACTCGTCTAGTTGCTGATTCGATTGTTCAGGAATTGTGGTGTTCTAAACGACAGAGGTTAAGAAGAGCCATACAGGCAAACCAATTGTCAGTCCTGGAAGCGACAATGTGGCCATATGGGGTGCACCAACATCTCCCCAAGAGGAGAAGGGACTAGGATTTCCTCCAAGGGGAATTCCTTGGTTGGTGGATTCCATTTTCTCAGCCCAAGATCAACGTAGGAAAGGGTAATAAATATTCTGTTTAAAATAAATTTTAGATGCTTTGACACAACTTGTTTTTTCAATTTTTAAGAGTCAATAAAAAACAGAATATGACTCTAGTCTCCTTCGATTTTTAATGAGCCTTAAGTGACAAGTGCTCAGATGGACCTTTTCCGTTAAGGATTCTGAAAAGGAACAAAAGGGACTGCTCTAGAAATCTAGGTAGAGGGATTACCAAACCAATCGCAAAACTGCAGAATACTTTTTACGGTACAACAGTCAATCTTCCCGAATGCTGTGTTCAGTGCATTGCAATCGATAGGGTGACAGACATGGCTTCCTATGGATAAAGGATTAAGCCTATTGGGGTCTCCCAAAATATACTCGACGGTACGTGGGAGCACAAGTTCGTACTGGCACTTATCGTCTCAAAGTGGAGGAATCACCCAACCATCAGTGAGAAAAACAGTTACCAGGCTTTACGATGCCGGAATACGTCTCTAGCCTAGACTTCTAAATGTTGTGCGTTAAGTTCCAAAGCATTGTTAGATTCATTGAATTTATTTTAAGTTGATCTTGTTTATGAAGTTTTCCTTTCGGGTTCACCATGAGATGTAGATGTAATTCCTAAAATGTAATCTAAGATGATAAACAAACTTTTTATCTCCTTTATGAAATGAAAATCCTAGCTACTAGGGAAAAGAAAGACAGAATCTTTTCACAAAGAGCAAAGAGCACACTCTAAATGCACTTTCCTAAATCAAGCCAATCAGACTGTCTATATGCAAATGCACATGCATGTATTTGTTTTCGACTTTCTTAGTATATGAATGCTAAAAAGAAAGTTGATGCACAAATCTGAATTTCTTTTCAAGCGACAAATATCAACAAGTTTCTTTTCGAAATCAAAAAATGGAGACGATCACAACACCTTACGATTTTGAAATGAATACTTGTTCTCGACACTAGAAAATTACAAATTCAGACCAAAAGCAATAGTAACAGGATAATCGACCATCAACAGCAATCAAACTCTTTCCTACGATTGAAATCGACACTTGCGACAATTTCAAATCAAAGGGCGACAGTACGATTACGCTACTTTTGCAAAGGAGAACTGTAAATGACTCAACAAACACACAAAAACATCTACAGTTCTTTTGTACAAAGGAGGCAGAATAACAGTAAGGAAAAGGGGTTTCAAACAGACATATACTGATCACAAGCAGCAAAATTCAAGAATAGAACTGGAAAGAATGAATCACAGAAGCCACAACTGCACAGAGCTAGTTTGATCAGCGCACCTGTAACACAGAGAATCTGAAATGCAGCGCAGGTTGTCCACTCGGGAAGTGCGCTGAAATTCAGAATCTCTGAACAGTACCTGTGCTGGGCCAGAAACGAGACTCTGTTCGGGTTCCGGGTCATGGTTTGCAGTTCAGTTCTTGGTTTTGGCCGAGCAAAAATCAATCAGTAATGCAACAATCAGGGGTAGACCTAAGGAGGATCTAAGAGCTATCACAAGGGAAATCAGATAGTTTGTGAATTAGTTGTTTAAATCATAAACAGATCTAGTAGATGGATTGAAGTAGCAGTTGTCTACTTTGCATTTGTCATGGCAAATGCAATTCGAATGCTACTTGTAAGTTTATGAAACAAACAACAAAGAATGATAAACAAACAAACTAATTAGCTCCCCAGCGGAGTCGCCATTTTATTATAGGGAAAAGTGTCTATATAGAACTGCTCTATCCCACTAAGGTGTGACAGCTGCCTTAGAAACAAACAGAGAAAATATACTTTTGTTTTTCCTTTATGAATTATAGATAGAGAGGAACAGAAAGACCAACCTCTGTCTTGCGCTAATCTCCTGATTTGATCCCTCTCTTCTTTGATAGTCCTCAGCTACCTGCTCCCTTGCACGCCCAGCTTCACAAAGTGCCTGTAAGATCACAAAAGCATAGCACTATACAAAGGCATGGATCTATAATCATAAACAATCTAGGATCAGATGTAAATTGACCATACAAATGTAACAAGCATCAATGACACAAAAGCATGGAGGAAAACTCAAATAGCTTTTATTGATAAACAAGAAAAGAGCCAAGAGGAGTTACAACCAGTTGTTCTGACCCAGCATCAACCTCCCAGCAAAGAAGCCCCTCTTCACCTCAAACAAAGCTTAGATCACCCAACAATCTGATGTTTGTCTCAAGAAACCAACAACAATTCCTTACAATATGCAAAATTCCAGCCTCTGGATCTTTGGGATGAGGGATCCATATATAGATATCTATAAGGGGGATGAGTCAGCTTGTGATTTGATTAGTGTCTTCTCTCTGATAGTTCTTGCTTCCACTTGGAGACTGATGGCCTCTTACTCATCCTTGGTCGAATTCAGTGAGGCAAGTGTCACAGGAGAAGATTCTGGAAGCTTCCATTGCCTCTCCACCTCGCGGAATGACACTGAAATTTGTCATTTCTCGCCCATCACACCCCACAGAAGGGACTTTTGAAATGCAACGCACCCTCACAGTGTATTTGGGTGAGATGCAATGCACTTAGCCAGTGGAGCAGCTGCAATGATCCTGTTTTGACCAATTTTGAGCAGTTTCTCATGGAGAACTTCTGGGAGAAGCTGTAATCTGTTGACCTTGTTCCTTTAGGGGTTAGAACAACACTTTTAGGGACTTAGGAGCCCTTGGTTTATGGAAATTTCAGGCTTGGGGTTGTAGGGCCCAAAAATGTCTATAACAGGGTGGAGGCCCCAGTACAACACTCCTCCCGCCATTTTGCCTCCGCCACCAGCTCAACCACAACCATTACCTCCTACTCCTCCGAGACAACCCCAAATGCCTGCTCAACCGAACCCGAACCCCAACAACCGACGGGCCCAGCAGGTATATACCGGGGAAACAACCTGCCCTACCTATGCTGTGGAGATCCAGGAGATCAACCTGCGGTCCGGGAAGACTCTTCCGGATCGCCAACCTCCTCCCCTAGAGGACAAGAAAGATAAACAGGAAAGTGAACCCAAGACCACTCCACCCTTTCCTGAGAGACTAACTATAACCACACAACCCGACCCAGAGGAGAATGAGCTTCTGGGGGAACTCAAACAATTGTGTGTAAGAATACCACTTCTCCAAGCCATCAAAGATGTACCGATATACAACAAACTGGTTAAGGAAAAGTGTTTCAGGCACCCAGGCAGGCGAAAAAGAGATGCCTCAACCATCAATGTCATAGGACAACTGTCTGATCTTATGTTGGGGCAAGTAATCTGTCCAAAGTATTTGGATCCTGGGAGTCCTGTAGTTGATGTCCACATCAATGGCACCATCATACCCCACACTTTGATTGATTTAGGGGCTGCCATTAATGTGATGACCAGGGATACCATGCTCAAACTCAACCTTCATGGTTCCTTAAGGAAGACCTCGACAGTCCTGTAGTTGGCAGATCGCTCCACCGTGACTCCCGAAGGGATTGTGGAGGATGTCTTGGTCTCTGTTGACTCTTGGGAGTATCCTATGGACTTCTTGGTTCTTCAGCCAAAGGCAAAGCTTACCGGATACCCCCTTATTTTGGGAAGACCTTGGCTAGCCACTGCGGATGCTTACATAAGCTGCCGAGCAGGAAACATGACCATAAAAAATGGTCCTATGTCCAAGCAGCTAGTCCTATACCCTCCTGCCCAACCTCTATTAGAGCATGACTTACCACTTTGGTTGGAAGAAGGAGAAGAGGATGAGGTGTACTCTGCACCCTTGTGCACCTTAGAGACTGCCAGGGGAGGTCCTCAAACTGAGGATGATTTGATTGGGACCTTGATTCAGAATCCGCCTCCCAGTGCATTGTCCTTAGAGAAATTGGTGAAAGATACTCAAGCCAACACCTTAGTGGACCTTTGTGTGAATGATCCACTCTCTCCCAGGGTAAAAAATGTGGAGTTTGGACCCGAGAGAACGTTAAAGATCAGCTCCTCCCTATCTCCTTCCCAGGAAAAGGAGCTGTATAGTCTGTTGGCCAGTCATCTAGATGCTTTCGCTTGGAGCTATAGGGAGATGAAAGGAGTCCACCCTTCGGTCTATACCCATCACATCTACATCAAAGAAGATTGTAAACCGATCAGGCAACCTCAGAGGAGAATGAATCTAGCCCTTAAGGACATTGTCAAAGAAGAACTGCAAAAACTGTTGGATGCAGGATTCATCTACCCCATCTCGGATAGCGAGTGGGTGTCCCCTCTGGTGTTGGTACCCAAGAAAAATGGAAAGTGGAGAATCTGTTTGGACTACCGAGAACTGAACAAAGCCACCAAGAAAGACCACTTTCCTCTGCCTTTCATAGATCAAGTGTTGGATGGACTAGCGGGGAAGAAGTTTTTCTCTTTCCTAGATGGGTTCAGCGGGTATAACCAGATCCAAATCAGCCCGGAAGACCAAGATAAGACCACCTTCACTTGTCCTTGGGGTACCTTTGCTTACCGAGTCCTTCCCTTTGGGCTATGCAATGCTCCTGTCACTTTCCAAAGAGCAGTATTGAGCATCTTTTCTGAGCTGGTCCATGATTCAGTGGAAATCTATATGGATGACTTCACTCCCTATGGGTCCAACTTCCAAGAAGCATTGCCCAATCTGGGAAAAGTTCTAACCAAGTGCATTGAGATGAACTTGTCCCTTAGTCCGGAAAAATGTGAATTCTTGATGACTGAAGGGACCGTGCTAGGACATACCATTTCTCGCCAAGGATTGCAGGTGGATCCTAATAAAATTGCTCTCATCAAAAAGGTTCCACCTCCTCAGAAAGTAAGAGATGTTCAGAGTTTCCTAGGCTTAGCAGGATATTATAGAAGGTTTATTAAAGATTTCAGTAAGCTAGCCTCGCCACTGTTTGGCCTCTTAGCAAAAGATGTTGAGTTCAAATGGACGGACGACTGTCAAAGGGCTCTGAATGAATTAAAGGATAAGTTGGTGCCCGCCCCGATATTAAGAGGTCCAAACTGGGCCCTACCTTTCCACATCCACATTGATGCCTTGAACAAAGCCATAGGGGCAGCCTTAGGATAGGTTGAACAAAAACTCCCATATTCCATATACTTTGTCAGCAAAAACTTATCCAAGCTAGAACTAAACTATACTGTAACTGAGAAAGCGTTCCTGGACGTGGTCCATGCCCTGAACAAGTTCCGACACTACATCACTGGCTATCAAACATTTGTACATACTGATCATGCTGCAATTAGATATTTAATGAATAAACCAGATGTGAATGCTCGTATTATTAGATGGTTACTTCTGTTGCAGCAGTTTGATTTGACTATCGTTGACAAACTAGGTAAAGAAAATGTTGTTGCTGACTTCTTGTCTAGACTGGATTTACCTGCAGGTGAAGATGGAACAATGGACGACCAGATGCCAGATGAACATATGTTTTCTATCTCAGTACTCTCCCCATGGTTTGCTGATATAGAAAACTATCTGGTCTCAGCACAGTTCCCTCCGCATCTATCTTCCAAAGAGAAAAGCAGAATTGTAAGGAAGAGTGCCTCATTCACTTGGATCGGGGGCAACCTGTTCAAACTTGGACCCGATCAGATCTTAAGGCGTTGTGTAAGGGAGGAGGAAGTCTTTGACATCCTCCTAACCTGTCATGACGGGCCTTGTGGAGGACATTTTGTAGCCAAGAGGACTGCCTTCAAAATTCTACAGGCAGGCTACTATTGGCCCACACTTCATCAAGGTGTCAAGAGATATATCAGCCAATGTGACCGATGCCAAATGATGGGGAAGCCAACCCCAAGGGACGAAATGCCTCTCCAACCTCGAGTGACTCTTGAACCATTTGAGAAGTGGGGTATGGATTTTGTGGGTCCTATCAATCCTCCTTCAAGGCAAAGGTCTTACATCATTGTGTGCACAGACTATCTGACAAAGTGGGCAGAAACCAAGGCAATCAAAGCAGCGACAGAAGAAAAGGTGGCTGAGTTTTTAAGAGAAAACATCTTCTACAAATTTGGTTACCCAAGAGAGCTAGTCACCGATCAAGGAAGCCAGTTCACCTCCAACTTAATTGAAGATTTGCTTGCTCATCACAAGATCAAGCATAGAACTTCCACCCCCTATCATCCTCAAGCAAATGGGCAGGTGGAAGTCACCAATAGAGCATTAGAAGGGATTTTGACTAAGGTGGTGAGCAGCAGTAGAAAGGATTGGGCAGATCGCCTGGTTGAGGCCACCTAGGCTTACAACACCACTTGGAAGACCACAACCGGTTTCACACCTTATGAACTGGTCTATGGGAAGAGGGCTTTGCTGTCAATAAAGTTCGAGTACACATTGAGGATGGCAGCTCAGCTGGACCTAGATCTCAACCATGCCCAACAAGAAAGGTTATTGCAGCTGAATGGGCTAGATGAACACAGAATGCAGGCCCTTCTCTACTCAGAAGTGGTTCAACTTCAGAGGAAGATATGGCATGACCGGCACCTCAATGACAAGCAATTCCAACTGGGAGATTGGGCGCTGTTGTATGATTCCAGACACAAGGATTTCAAGGGGAAGCTGAGGACAGGATGGCTAGGGCCATATGCAGTGGAGAAGTGTAATGATAATGGGTCTATTCTTATCTGGACCATCGATGAGGAAGCCGTCCCCATGCTCGTCAATGGGCATCGACTAAAGATCTACAGGAAACCTCTTTCGAGGCAAGAGTTCATCAAAACTATGGAAAAATCAGTGCTGGTCGTAGAGAAGGGTTCTACCTTTGTTTTGGGCATATCCTGAGCATCCAAAAAAAAAAGAAAAAAAAAATCATAATAAAAAGATCCTTGGGTGAAAACCTTTCTGAGGCTCCCAAGGCAGATGGTAGGGGTGAAAACCTCATTGAGGCGCCCCTGCTGTCTCTCTGAAAAAATGGAATAAAAACAAAAAGACCCTTGGGTGAAAACCTCTCTGAGGCGCCCAAGGCAGATAGTAGGGGTGAAAACCTCATTGAGGCGCCCCTGCTGTCTCCTCAAAAAAAAAAAAAAAAAAAAAAAGGAGAAAAAAAAACCAAGGAAAAGAAAAAGAGGCAGAAATAGAAAAACAGGCTCAAGCTTTGGAAATTAATGCAGGTTGCAGGTATTCCATGCAGAAAAGGAGGCCTCTCAACTCAAGGATAATGGTCCCTACCATGCTACCAGGTGACCTCACCAGCACTCCCTCCAGAAACACTCATCTCTTCCAAGGTTTGGGCACGGCCTGGTCATAGTTTAGCCTCCTACATGAAGCTACAGGAATTTCTACAGGAAGTTCTGTATTTCTACAGGAAACTTCCTGTAGAATCTTGGGACGGGCCAGGACCGACTGTGTAGAATAATTTGAAGCCAGAAGACCAATAAGGAGGCATGCAACCAATGTTTTTCTCCATCACCCACTGCTGTCGCCTCCTTCCACCACCATTGCTGCCATATGACTGAAATACCTGTGCAGTCAAACTAGAACGTTGGACTCTCAGAAGAAATCATTTTCAAATGAAAAACAAAGCATGCAGAGGCCACTGCGCTACCTGTCAAGGAAATCCGAAGACCCTACAACCATGAACGTGACTCCACCGTTTCAGCATGCACCCGAGGAGGAGGAACGACTACAGGATGTCCTACAGGAATCCTGTAGCAGTTGATCCGGCTAGAGTGCACGCGATGAAGATACCTGAAACTCGTGAGCCGGCGCATGCACCATCCACAGCCAAGAAACCGGTCTCATAACCAGTAGCAGTCAGCAAAAAGGAGCTCCCGTGCCTGTGCACGAAGCGATAGCAAGCGGATCCGTCACCCTCGTCCTGAAGCATGAGAAAATAACGTCACGACCGCACAGGTAAGTGCCTCACCCTGTTTTGTCAAATTACATGAATAATGCTTTAAAATGTGTGTAAATATGAAAATGAATGGGTTGAGCAAGTCGGGTAGCCATTCAACTAGCAACCACAACCAGCCCGACGGCCTCGTCCGATCCGAAAAGCGTTGGGTGTGTTGACGAGGCAGGAAATGGACACGTGGGAAGAGTCCAGTCGGAGAGAAGCGGCAATCTAACAGGAGTGGTGGTGGTGGTTATGCAGGGAATGATTCAGCGGTCAAGCAGACATGCAGTGGAATGATCACAGGTGACGTCAGCCAACGGAGACAGCTCACCCCCGCGCCACGAGTTCCGCAGAGATTCAAATCTACCGGCTAGATCGCATATGGCGCACTACACTCATTTATTCCCAATCGCTTTGCAGCCGAGTACGCATCTGCAATTTCCTGAAGGTTGATACTCCGAGTTCTCGGCCTGTTCAAACGTCCTGTTGTTGCACAAAAGGCCCAGAACCACTGAAGCGCTCCCCAGAACCCGTGCACGACTTCTACAGGAAGCTGCGCTACAGGAAGCTCAACGTTACGGAGAAATTAAACTGTTCACGTCAAAGGTGGCAAGTCTGGAACGAGGTAAGCCTGAACATAGTCCTCCCATGCAATTGGTTCGAAAGGTGGTGAAGTCGACGTATCAAAGGGGTAGAAAACTGTAAATTTCAGTCTGTGCATGAATTTGCAAGTGTCTTCTTATTTCTGCATGAGAATTGTCGTCGTAGTGTGTATGCGGGATTTTCTACAGGGTTTGGTTCATAATTGAGCCACTGTCAAGGCTCACCTGTAGACAGTCGTGAATTTATAAACTGTGTGCATGATAGAGGCATAACTCTGCGCTCTGTCTAAGGAAATCCCAAAGATCCATCTTTTTATACGTGCCAGCCAACTCAAGCCAACACAGCGAGCTTTTACCATGCCGGGTGGGTTCATCAGGAAAGAGCCTACAGACTCCAAGAAGCTAGGGGAACCCCTGAGGTGGTAGACCTGTTTTCTCGTGCACGGTGGATGTCATTCTGTGACAAGCTTCAAGGTCACGATGACGAGGTTGCAGAGGAATTCTTGTGATCCTTGCAGCCAAAGTCCAAAACGTTGGTTGTTGTCAACTTTAGAGGTTTGACCCTCAGACTCACCCCACAGTTCATTAGCAGGGTCACTGATCTACCGATGGGGGTACCTTGGGATAAGGAGGAGAGAAAACTGGGCCAGAAGGCTAAGAAGGAATTCTTTTTTCCAGAGGAGCAATTCTCAGAAGACAAGAATGGAGTGTGTTAGAGACGGTCTAGTAGCCCACCACCAGAAATCAAAGCTCTTTGCATTCCATGATTAGGTGTCCCATCAGTGTGATCATGTTGCATTCCGTTAGGCATGCCATAACTCTGGTGGAGGAGTTTGTGTCTTTTATTCCCCTCTTGTTTGGCACTGTTGGTTCAGGTTTGTTTAAGTAAATAAAATCTTCAAAGGGTCATTCATCTTGTTTTAAATTTCGAGGTCTTAGGTCTAGGGTTGAGTCAATTTTTGTCTTGAGAGGTCATAAAGGACCAGCGGGCCAGAGGGATGTCCTTCATAAAACATCATTTCAATAATTCTCATTATTTTACAGCTAAATTTTCACCTTGTTTTCAAAACTCAGTTTTTGAAAAACAAAGGTCATTATCTCGTTTTTGTAAAAAATTGTCAAAATTTCAAATTCTCCAAATGTTGAAGCGCAGCCCTGGTCTCCTTTGCCAAAGCATCTCAGAAGCCATCCCTGCAAAAATTTTCAGAAGAAATCATCATTTCAACCAATTTTTTTTCAAAAAAAGGAAACCAGAAGTCAGAGCCAATTAATTCAAAAAGTGTCAACACTCAAACATTATAAAGTGGGTTTTGGGCAAATAAAAATAAAAAAGGAGCCTATAAAAGCACATCACTCTTCATTAGCAACTCATTTGCCTCTCACAAACCAAGTGAATCCTTGCAAAGGCGATTTCAAGAGTCATTGAGCAAATTGGGCAGTTTCAGGGGCGCGCTACGCATCAGATGAGGCGCGCTACGCATCAGCGTGACTTTTATAGTGCATTTTTACTCAGGCGCTACGCACCAGAGGGGCGCTACGCGTTGGGAAAGGTGTGCTACGCGTTAGGTTTTTCGCCCAATAAATTGCCAGCAAGCTACCAAATCCTCTTTTCTCTCAAGCAAATTGCAGGTAGGCCTCTCCTCCATGGCTAGTTTTGGTTTTGCAAGATGAATGAGAAATTAATATGTTAAAAATGCCATGAAAATGAGAAGTTAGAACCCTACATTGCTGTGGAAAATTTAAAGACTTAGTTGTGCTAGGGTTTCAAAGTATTTTGCTCTCCAAGTTTGCCCATTTTTGATCCCTCTTTTCCCTCATCTTCACCAACATTCTGCTTCAAAATTTCCCATAAAATTTTATAATCTTCCTCTCTAAAATCCCTAAAACCTACTAAATTCCCAAACCCTACTTCACCTTAAAATCCCACAATATTATGATTTCCCATGTTGCCTTCCCTAAATTCCTTATTTATGTTTATTGTCCCTAATTCCCTCATGTTCCCCTTTCCCTAACAATCCCCTTGTATTTATGTCCCCTTGGTGACAGCATTTGAAAAAGTCAAACAACAGTTAATTGGGTGCAAAGTCAGCAATACATTTAAGCCATCTTGCCTTCAAAACCATGTCAGAAACCGAATCAGATTATGAGCAGAGTTATGACAGTGATTCGACACCGGAGATAGAAGTGCCAAGGAGGCATCATAAGGGTGGTAAAGGTGGTCGGCATGTCAGGGAGGAGCCCACTTCTTTGGCTCAGTTGCAAGCTTGTCCACTTGCAATGACATGTTTTCAGTATCAATCATGCTTTGGATATTGTGAGCGGATCTCGCAAATTCAACATCACAGAGAACTAGTCCGCTTGTTTGTCCTACATTTGCACAATGGTCAGGTGAACCTTGCAGGAGTGGACTTCACCCCATCACCCGAAATTGTTGCTCAAGCCACCGGGATACCAAATGTTGGGGAGGAGTGGAACAAGCGCCAGCAACTAGACAGATTTCATTATGAACCATATATCAAACCCAGGTGTATGAGACACCTAACTGTTGTTTTTCCCTTCAGATTCCTAAGGGATGAGTATGCACCCTTGATGAGGCTCATTATGCGCTATTTCACTTGTGAGGGCATATTTTCACGTTTATATTCGTACCATATCCATTTGTTGATGCATTTCACCCGGGTACGAATGATGAACATTCCATTTTTCATGTGCCGAAATATAGAGAGGATGGTGCCCTTAGTGCAAAGGAAGAACCCCGCACAACAACACAAGAGTATATATCATTATGCACTAATCGAGATCATAGTGATGCATCAGTTGGCACAGCAGGGTATTGCTTGGGAGGATTTCATCTCTCATGACTTCTTCATGGTGCCACAACCACCCCTTGAGATTGTCCATGATGAGGGAGGGCCTTCACATCAGTTTCACATTCCAGAGCCCGAGCATGTCAGCACTCCAGCATGTGTTATATATCAGAGAGGCCACAGGGCCTTATTTGCATCTGCACGGCGAGTATTATCTCCACACCAGGTGGAAGGGGTCTCGCCTTCTTCATCAGCACAGCGAGTGTTATCTCCACGTCAGGTGGAAGGGGCCTCGCTTTCGACAGCAGCACAGGTACAGGAGAGAGGCAAGCAGCCCATGATTGACGAGGGACCATCAGGTGATCCGGACATAGACATTATTGACCTTGACATCAGTTCTCCTAGCTCGGAGCTAAAGGAGATCATTCAGCAACAGAAGGCTGAAAATCGCTTGTTGCAACAGAAATTGGAAACGGCCAATTGGACAATCAACTACTTGGAGCAGCGTAACAAGCAGCTAGACGATGAACACACTTTTGATGAGTTGCGGCGAATCCGAGAAGACCGAAACTTGGCCCACAAGAGACCCGGTGATTTGACACCTATTGAGCAAGGGTCTATGCTCATCCAGGTGAACACTCATTTAGAGAAGTTGCTAGCCAAGGCAAACAGGGACAAAGATATGCTCCACCACATGAAGAATCATTGTTGGGCCCGCATGCATGTGTGCAAAGAAAAAATGAAGGTACTCAAAGGACGATTGGCCAAGGCACTAAAACGGAGGAAAAGGCCCGATCCACTTCAGATTTTGGCCGAAGCCTCCTTGAAGGAGCATGGTGCTCAATGATACACCCCCAGCTCAAAATTCAGAAAATTTGGAGCAATTTTGGTCAATTTTGAATTTTTTTTTGCTAAAAACAGGTTTTTGCCCTCAACGCGTAGCGCGCCGCGCGCTACCCTGAAGATGGGGAGGTCCATTTCACAAAAACTTTGCATTTTTGGATTTTTCATGACAAATTACACTTGCTCAGCCACTACCAAGACATTTCATTGAGGTTTGGGCCCCCAAAAGGTCAAAAAACAAGCAAAAAATGACCTTCTGCCACTTTTTGGACACACAGGAAGCAGTCTTGGGAGATTGCATTTTTGGAGGGGCAAATGGGCACCAAATTGAGAAATTCCACTTGGGCTGGAGAGTAGACATCCAGACATTTCCAGCAAGCCCACTTTAGCCTGATTTGGATGCAGGGAAGTGCCCCAAAAGTGGGCTCAAAGGCGCGCTAAGCGTAGAGAAATGGCGCGCTATGCATCAGGGAAATTTGCCAGTTTTTCATCTACAGCTCAGGACAACGCAACTTTTGACTAGTTTTGACTTTTCATGGGATTTTTCACCCTCTTTGATGTAACTAATGTATTTTCATGATGACATGACATTTTTTTACCTATTCTAGAAGATTCATTCATAAAATAGCAAAAAATTAATGAATGAATTGGTTTCCTAACTTATAGAGGCAAGTTGTTTTGACTGCCTAGATTGTAGTGCTCAGTTTAGAATTGGTTGAAACAGCTCCTAGGATGATGAGCTCGACCCCTAGAGGCAAGGAAATGTGTTAGCTTGCCTATATTATGTAATTTCTTAGTCATTTTCATGGTTGGACTCTTGGGGGATAAGCTTAGACTGTATTACACATTGTATATCGGCAATTTTGGCAAATGAAAGACCAGGGTTTTGCAGCACTATTTGGGATTCCTGTGGTTATTTGTGTTGATGGTGTGTTTCTCTCATGTACTTGTAAGTTTGTTATGTGTATCATTTTCCTACTATTCTCTTCTGCAAATTAAACAAATGAAGTGTTAAGGTAGAATTCATAATCTTGTATGCTCTGCCTTTAAGTTTGTTTAATATCTATGTTTTCATCTGTTTAAGGAGAACTCCTGAAATTTTCTCGCTCTCCTTAGATCCTCACCAGTCATTTCTATCCATTCAATTCCTTTAAAGACATCAGGACGATTGCCTACCTTGCCCCAAAAAGGCCTCTGCAAAAACTGTGTCACATCCCCGCACCCAAAATTTCCTTTCCTTGTTTTCCAACAAAACCCTAAAAATCTTAAATCAAACTATCTTATCAATTTACTAGCCTAAAATCAGTATTCATATCGGTCATCTCAGCCCCTTTGAAGACCTCTTGCCGAGATAGACCCGGAGAGAGCCCTCTCTTGTCCTCGTAGGGCTAGCTACAAGGCTGAGCTTGGTTTGATGTTGCCTTGAGTTTCGCCTTCCTCAGCCTGAGGCAAATTCGAGCGCTAACATATTGGCGACCATACTGGGGAGAACAACTTGTTTGCGGGTTGATGTGTTTATTTCATAAGTCTTAGACGGAGTCTGAAGATATGCCAGGTAGCCTTCGAAACGCTTTTGCTTTGCATAAGCGAAAGTAGATAAACGCTGCTTCAGTCAATCTCCGTGAGCTTGTGAATACAACACTTCATTTGCATTTTACCCCAGTACATTTGTAAACTCTGAACTTTTGATGATAAGTTGAGAGTTTTCACAGGCTGATTGGCTATTTGTTCCTTGATATTTTGAGAATATCCAAGCTGGCTTCAGATTCTAGTCATATATTCAAATCTCACTCATGTCCAGCTGTTTTTAAGTATTTTGAAGACATTAATTTTGACGAGAGCTTCGAGTTGTCCCTATTCAAAACCAAATCTGAAAGTGCACTCGATTCCTTAGTCCTCAATCTTGATTTTGCTGCTGCCCTTGAAATCGAGAGATACAATAAATTGGTTGAAAATTTCATCCTAAGACACCTTCAGACATATATCCAAGTCACTAATCTTGCTGATTTCCTCGAAACTGTATCTGTCAATATTAGATCTACTATCATGGCTTCTGTTCCGCACGAGCAGACCAATCCTCCTTTTATTTCTATTTCCCCTATAGTCACACATCCTGAAACTACAGTCAATTCTTCCTCTTCATCCCATATCGCTTCTCCTTCGCCTACACCTCACCATACCCCTCATACTACAGCTACACCTACTCTACCTACTACTCCTAGACCCAATCTACCTAAAGCAATGGCTGGTCAGTTTTCTCCTCTTTCTCTTCCTCAAAATCTGCATGATATGCCAGCTGATTATCAGAGCAAAATTCCCATGTTTGATGGCACTCCTCAAAGTGTTTCCACTCAGCAGCATATAGACAAAATGGCAACTTTTTTTGATTTATATGAGATAGATGAAGAAGATGTAATTGTATGTTTGTTTGTGCAAACATTCGGAGGAGAAGTAAGAAAATGGTTCAGAGGTTTGACAGCTAGAAGCATACCCACATTGGATGAATTTCAGAGACAGTTTCTAGACCGATGGGAAATCAGAAAGGATCCACTTCAGATCAATGCCGAGTACAACAATCTCAAACGTAATCATGGTGAGTCTGTCCAAGATTATATTATCAGATTTAACACAGTTTATAATGCTATTCCGGATGACTTAAGACCATCTAGAAAATCAGATCTTCTCAAATTCCCGGATGGCTTTGATCCGGAGATGGCTTATTCATTGCGAGATAGAGATCCGCCTACCTTGAAGGATATGTAGAAAATCGTTGTTAGTGTTGAAGCGAATTTGAATGATAAAAGAGCAAGGATGAAAGCCGAAAAACGAGTGACAATCAAAGAAGAAACTTCTACATCAGATCAGCTCCTTCGCAAGGTAGAAAAGGTAGAAAGGATGCTCGAAAAGGTCCATCTCGACAAGCCGGAGCCGCAGATTCGCAATCCTAATTTCTGAGGTCCGCAGCAGCCACAATACAAAATAAGCAGCGTGAAACAGGGGCACAAGAGTCAGCATTTCAGCAGCAAATAAAACCTCCTCTTCAGCAGAATTTTGTTAGCCAAGAATCCGAGGATGAAGGTGATACTATAGGGGAGGAAAATCACTTTTTCACTCCTGATGATCTGCCTACCTATATTACAGAAGAAGAAGAATTTGTGAGAAACTCCATCATCCATCAAGATGAGAATTATATCTTATCAAATGATGCAGCGCTTGAGGAAGAATCGGAGGAGTACCAAAGAGGATATCTCAATGCTTTGTCCGCTCAGCAGAAACAATTAAGAAATCGAGTTGTTCCCATAAATCCCATTCAGAAGAAGAAAGATACTTCAGCAAAAAATGATTCAGCTTCCCCACAGAAAAAAGGAAAAGAGATAATTGATCCCCCAGCAGGTCAATCATCTTCAGCAGATAAGGTAAATCAGCCACCAAGCACAATGAGGGATAAAGTTGAGAGAAGAGAAGTTCTAGCCAAAGAAGGTGAAAAGGTTTCATCATTTAGTTTGGAGAATGAAATTTCAAAGCTGAAAGTGTTTATTCCATTGACTGAAATCATGAAAAACAACAGCTACCGAGGTCAAATCTCCAAAATTCTGAATATTGATCCAATGCTTGACACGGTAAATGTAGAAGATGATCAGCCAGAATTAATTTTTGGGCCTGCTTTAGATGGTGAGTCTCTTGAAAGTGATGTTCCTCCCTTCTATATCAGTTTGAGGTTGCATGAGTATGTTTTACATAATGCTATGTTTGACTCGGGTGCTTCGCACAATTTGATGCCGAAAGCAATCATGGAAAAGCTGGGATTAGACATAACAAGAAAATATCATGATTTGTATTCATTTGATTCCATCCGGGTAAAGTGTATCGGATTGATCAAGGACTTGGTGGTAAGCCTAGATCAAATTCCAGCTAAGAATGTCTTGATGGATGTGGTTGTGGCGGATATTTCTCCGCTTTTTGGTATGTTGCTTTCAAGATCTTGGGGAGCTAAGTTGAAAGGTACACTTCAGCTAGATTTTTCTTATGCTACAATTCCAGTCTTCGGTCAAATGAGAAAGTTATATCGGGAGCAAAAGATGAAATACATTATAACTAGCAAAGAAAAGCCAATAAATCATCCTGTAAATTATGTACATACAGATTTGGAGTCGTTTGTTTTGCTTGCTGACAATTTTAATGAGATAGATAGTCAGTTAGTTCAGGTAGAGGATATACCAGAGATTACTGAAAATTTTAGAGAAGTTCTGCAAAAGAAAAGAGAAGAAAAGCCAGCTGCCATGAAGCAAACAGCTGAAGCTAAGGGGCAGCAAACAGAAAAAACAGAGGCAACACAGTTTCAGCACTTGGAAGAAGATGAAGATGGTCTTTGGACCATGGATTTTGATGGCGCTGTGGGCAGTGATGGTGCTGGTATTGGTGTGTGGATTCGAAGTCCCTTTTCTGCCTGAGACAAAGTCCCAAGCAAGGTGAGAGTGTGTTCTTATAAACTTGCATTCGATTGTTCAAATAATGAGGCAGAATATGAGGCTCTCATTGCTGGCCTTAAAATTCTTCGCAAGCTGAAAGAAAAGAAGATTGCAGTCTATGGTGATTCCGAGTTGGTGATAAAGCAAGTTAAAGGTGAGTTTCAGGCCAAGCATCCTCGTATGAGGGCATATCGAAATGCTGTCCTAGATATTTTGAAATTATTTTCTAAGCATACTTTGACATGTGTGCCCCACATAAAAAATGGTGTTGCGGATGCGCTGGCCAAGGCAGCAAGTAACTTAAAAATTCCAATGAATTCCAGCAACAAATTTGAGATTTATGTGAAACACCGCCCCACAGTTCCGGATAATCAAAGATGTTGGCAAGTCTTTCAGGATGATGAAGAAATCAAAGATTTTCTGCAGATTGAAGGTGAGTTTAAAGATACCTCCATAGATACAGAATCAGATGAAGTAAATCAAATGGATGTGCTGCAACTTAAGGATAATTTTATTCCTAAGGGATTGATTCCTTTAGAGGAGCTGTTTGATCAAGATGATGTGGCCCGCAAACTGACATTAAGACTGACTGAAAAAGGTGTTGAAGAGGTAAATATTGGGACAACTGAAAATCCTAAGATGGTAAAGCTATCTAAGTCATTGTCACCAAAGGTAAAGGAAGAGTATATCAGATTGTTATCTTCATTTTCTAATGTTTTTGCATGGGATTACTCAGATCTGAAAACATATGACACCAATATCATTCAGCATACTATTCCTATAAAGCCAAATCAAAAACCTTTCCGTCAAAAGTTGAGGAGAATCAATCCTAAATTGCTGCCATTGATAGAAAAATAAGTGAATAGGTTGTACAAGTCTGGGATCATAGTGCCTATCAGATTTTCCGATTGGATATCAAATTTGGTGCCCGTAAGAAAGAAGACCGGTGAGATCCGTTTATGCATTGACTTCAGAAATTTGAATAAGGTGTCTTTAAAAGACAATTATCCGTTGCCCAAGATGGATCATATATTGCAGCGAGTAGTTGGAGCATCAAGGATGTCGCTACTCGATGGCTATTCCGGGTACAATCAGATTTTGGTGCATGAGGATGATCGTGACAAAACTGCATTCACCACTCCATGGGGAACTTTTCATTATGCAAAGATGCCGTTTGGTTTGAAAAATGCAGGTGCCACTTTTCAGCGTGCGATGGATATGGCTTTCGCCAACGAGAAAGATGTTTTTTTGGTTGTTTACCTTGATGACTTGACTATATTTTCGAAATCTGATGAAGAACATTTATATCAGTTGAAAATTGTTTTTCAAAAGTGCAGAAAATATGGTATTTCGCTGAATCCAAAGAAGAGTCTTTTCGCCATGAGTGAAGGCAAGCTCTTGGGTCACATCATTTCCAAAGACGACATCCGTATAGATCCTGCACGTGTTGAAGCTATTCAGCAAATTGAGCAGCCTCGGAACAAAAAAGAAATACAGTCCTTTAACGGGAAACTGAATTTTCTACGTCGCTTCATTCCAAATCTTGTTGAGCATCTTAGAGAAATCACAAACATGCTGAAAAAGGACAATCAATTAAAATGGACAGAAGAGGCGGTAAAATCTTTCAATTTGGTAGAGTTGGTTCTATCTTCAGCCCCTACTCTAATCAGTCCGGATTACACACAAGACTTTATTTTGTTTTCATTTGCTTCTGAGCACACATTGGCAGCTGTACTAATGCAAAAAAGAGATGGAGTTGAGAAGCCTATTGCTTTTTTCAGCCGTATTATAAGGGACGGAGCATTAAAGTATAACATCATTGAAAAACAAGCACTTGTGCTTGTGAAGGCCTTGAAGGATTTCCGTATGTATATATTGCATTCCCACATTATAGCATATGTTCCTAATGCGGCAGTAAAGGATGTTTTGGTACAGGCAGAACCAGAAGGAAGGTGGGGTAAGTGGATCGCTGCGTTGTTAGAGTATGACGTGGAGATTAAACCAAAAAAGCTGATCAAAGGTCAAGGTCTCGCTAAATTAATCGCTGAAACAAATTTACATGTCCTAGATATCAATTTGATGGCTGCCATGTCCGATGAAGATGAGGAGAATTCAGCACAACAGGTATCTGACAACTTTGTTTCTTCTCCTTGGTATGCTGATATTATATACATACTTCAAAATTTGTCTTCACCTCCCGGGATGCCTCGAAATAAAAGTAGGACATTGAAGTTGAAAGCAGCCAAGTTTTGCATCCTCAAATCTGCACTATATTGGAAAGACCCCAGTGGAATATTGCTGAATTGTTTGGTCGAGGAGGAAGCCAAAACAATTGTGGAAGATTTTCATAAAGGTGATTGCGGGGGCCATTTGTTTTGGAAGACTACATCAAATAAGATCCTAAGGGCAGGTTTTTATTGGCCTTCATTGTTTTCAGATGTATATAAAGCTGTTAAGAATTGTCACGAGTGTCAATTTTTTCAAGGGAAACAAAAATTACAGCCATTTCCTCTCAAACCAATTGAGGTCAGCGCACCATTTCAGCAGTGGGGCTTGGATTTTATCGACGAAATTCATCCGCCATCGTCAGGACAACATAGATGGATATTAACAGCTACAGATTACTTCACAAAATGGATTGAAGCCATTCCCACCCGGCAGGCCACGGATACGGTAATTATTTCTTTCCTTGAAAATAATATACTGTCACGTTTTGGTTGTCCTAGTAAGTTAATCACAGATAATGTAGCAGCATTCAAATCAAAGAGAATGGTTGACTTTTGCTACAAATACAATATCAGCTTGGGGCATTCTACCGCCTACCATCCGCAAGGAAACGGGCTGGCAGAATCTTCAAATAAGTCCTTGGTAAATATCATTAAAAAGTTGTTGGAAATCAATAAGAAGAGCTGGCACAAAAAGTTAGTGAATGCACTGTGGCCTGATAGGGTAAGTCAGAAAAATTCAATTGGCATGTCTCCTTTTGAGTTGGTGTACGGGACAGACGCGGTGTTTCCTACTTCGCTTGCTATTCCGGTGGTCAAATTACTTCAAGAAGCTGGTAGTGAGGAAGATCCCATGCAGAGGTGGATTAATTAAATGATCCATTTACAACAGACACGGGAGGAACTACTTCAAAATACTCTCAAGCTGCAAGAGCGCATAAAAAAGATTTATGATAGGAAGGCAAAACCAGATGACTTCCAAATAGATGATGTGGTTTTGAGGTGGGATGCTCGGAATGAAGACAAAGGGAAGCACGACAAATTTGAAAATTTATAGAAGGGTCCCTACAAGATCGCAGCATATCGTGGCCAAAATGCTTTTCTTCTCAAGGAAATGAACGGAGATGATTATCCCGGAGGGTCGGTCAATAGTCGGCTGCTAAAAAGGTACCATGTATGAGCATTTTCTGATCTTGTCATCATCATTGTACATACCGTTTTACTTCTGTTTTATTGCATGTGTGTACTAATCTTTCATCCTCAGTCTGGGGCCCGCGGTGAAGGTTATAATTCTGAAGATGAAGATTGGTTGGTTTGAGGTTTGTCAAGTTGGTTTTATCAGTTCATTTTCTGTCCAAAATTGAGTTAGTTTGGGTCAAAGTTGTGTCCAATTTTCAGTCAAATTTGTAGTCACCAAAACTGTCAAATTTTGTGTTAAATGAGTAAATAATGACTCCATCGCCCAATGGTTGAACGCACTGGTCTGCTCTCCCAGAGGTCTGAGGTTCTTGGCATATCCAAGGAGCTACCATCCCCATTGGAGCCAATGTTAGAGTCGGTCTAGTAGCCCTCCACCAGAGATCAAAGCTCTTTTCATTTCATGATTAGGTGTCCCATCAGTGTGATCATGTTGCATTCCGTTAGGCATGCCATAACTCTGGTGGAGGAGTTTGTGTCTTTTATTCCCCTCTTGTTTGGCACTACTGGTTCAGGTTTGTTTAAGTAAATAAAATCTTCAAAGGGTCATTCATCTTGTTTTAAATTTCGAGGTCTTAGGTCTAGGGTTGAGTCAATTTTTGTCTTGAGAGGTCATAAAGGACCAGTGGGCTAGAGGGATGTCCTTCATAAAACATCATTTCAATAATTCTCAATATTGTACAGCTAAATTTTCACCTTGTTTTCAAAACTCAGTTTTTGAAAAACAAAGGTCATTATCTCGTTTTTGTAAAAAATTGTCAAAATTTCAAATTCTCCAAATGTTGAAGCGCAGCCTTGGTCTCCTTTGCCAAAGCATCTCAGAAGCCATCCCTGCAAAAATTTTCAGAAGAAATCATCATTTCAACCAATTTTTTTCAAAAAAAGGAAACCAGAAGTCAGAGCCAATTAATTCAAAAAGTGTCAACACTCAAACATTGTAAAGTGGGTTTTGGGCAAATAAAAATAAAAAAGGAGCCTATAAAATCACATCACTCTTCATTAGCAACTCATTTGCCTCTCACAAACCAAGTGAATCCTTGCAAAGGCGATTTCAAGAGTCATTGAGCAAATTGGGCAGTTTCAGGGGCGCGCTACGCATCCACTGAGGCACGCTACGCACCCAGAGCGCGCTACGCATCAGCGCGACTTTTCCAGTGCATTTTTACTCAGGCGCTACGCACCAGAGGGGCGCTACGCGTTGGGCAAGGTGCGCTACGCGTTGGGTTTTTCGCCCAATAAACTGCCAACAAGCTACCAAATCCTCTTTTCTCTCAAGCAAATTTCAGGTAGGCCTCTCCTCCATGGCTAGTTTTGGTTTTGCAAGATGAATGAGAAATTAATATGTTAAAAATGCCATGAAAATGAGAAGTTAAAACCCTACATTGCTGTGGAAAATTTAAAGACTTAGTTGTGCTAGGGTTTCAAATGATTTTGCTGTCCAAGGTTGCCCATTTTTGATCCCTTTTTTCCCTCATCTTCACCAACATTCTCCTTCAAATTTTCCCATAAAATTTTATAATATTCCTCTCTAAAATCCCTAAAACCTACTAAATTCCCAAACCCTACTTCACCTTAAAATCCCACAATATTATGATTTCACATGTTGCCTTCCCTAAATTCCTTATTTATGTTTATTGTCCCTAATTCCCTCATGTTCCCCTTTCCCTAACAATCCCCTTGTATTTATGTCCCCTTGGTGACAGCATTTGAAAAAGTCAAACAACAGTTAATTGGGTGCAAAGTCAGCAATACATTTAAGCCATCTTGCCTTCAAAACCATGTCAGAAACCGAATCAGATTATGTGCAGAGTTATGACAGTGATTCGACACCGGAGATAGAAGTGCCAAGGAGGCATCATAAGGGTGGTAAAGGTGGTCGACATGTCAGGGAGGAGCCCACTTCTTTGGCTCAGTTGCAAGCTTGTCCACTTGCAATGACATGTTTTCAGTATCAATCATGCTTTGGATATTGTGAGCGAATCTCGCAAATTCAACATCACAGAGAACTAGTCCGCTTGTTTGTCCTACATTTGCACAATGGTCAGGTGAACCTTGCAGGAGTGGACTTCACCCTATCACCCGAAATTGTTGCTCAAGCCACTGGGATACCAAATGTTGGGGAGGAGTGGAACAAGCGTCAGCAACTAGATAGATTTCATTATGAACCATATATCAAACCCGGGTGTATGAGACACCTAACTGTTGTCTTTCCCTTCAGATTCCTAAGGGATGAGTATGCACCCTTGATGAGGCTCATTATGCGCTATTTCACTTGTGAGGGCATATTTTCACGTTTATATTCGTACCATATCCGTTTGTTGATGCATTTCACCCGGGTACGAATGATGAACATTCCATTTTTCATGTGCCGAAATATAGAGAGGATGGTGCCCTTAGTGCAAAGGAAGAACCCCGCACAGCAACACAAGAGTATATATCATTATGCACTGATCGAGATCATAGTGATGCATCAGTTGGCACAACAGGGTATTGCTTGGGAGGATTTCATCTCTCGCGACTTCTTCATGGTGCCACGGCCACCCCCTGAGATTGTCCATGATGAGGGAGGGCCTTCACATCAGTTTCAGATTCCAGAGCCCGAGCATGTCAGCACTCCAGCATGTGTTATATATCAGAGAGGCCAAAGGGCCTTATTTGCATCTGCATGGCGAGTATTATCTCCACACCAGGTGGAAGGGGTCTCGCCTTCTTCATCAGCACAACGAGTGTTATCTCCACGTCAGGTGGAATGGGCCTCGCTTTCGACAACAGCACAGGTACAGGAGAGAGGCAAGCAGCCCATGATTGATGAGGGACCATCAGGTGATCCAGACATAAACATTATTGACCTTGACATCAGTTCTCCTAGCTCGGAGCTAAAGGAGATCATTCAGCAACAGAAGGCTGAAAATCACTTGTTGCAACAGAAATTGGAAACGGCCAATTGGACAATCAACTACTTGGAGCAGCGTAACAAGCAGCTAGAAGATGAACACACTTTTGATGAGTTGCGGCGAATCCGAGAAGACCGAAACTTGGCCCGCAAGAGACCCGGTGATTTGACACCTATTGAGCAAGGGTCTATGCTCATCCAGGTGAACACTCATTTAGAGAAGTTGCTAGCCAAGGCAAACAGGGACAAAGATATGTTCCACCACATGAAGAATCATTGTTGGGCCTGCATGCATGTGTGCAAAGCAAAAATGAAGGTACTCAAAGGACGATTGGCCAAGGCACTAAAATGGAGGAAAATGCCCGATCCACTTTAGATTTTGGCCGAAACCTCCTTGAAGGAGCATGTTGCTCAATGATACACCCCCAGCTCAAAATTCAGAAAATTTGGAGCAATTTTGGTCAATTTTGAATTTTTTTTTTTGCTAAAAACAGGTTTTTTCCCTCAACGCGTAGCGCGCCGCGCGCTACCCTGAAGATGGGGAGGTCCATTTCACAAAAACTCTACATTTTTGGATTTTTCATGACAAATTACACTTGCTCAGCCACTTCCAAGACATTTCATTGAGGTTTGGGCCCCCAAAAGGTCAAAAAACAAGCAAAAAATGACCTTCTGCCACTTTTTGGACACACAAGAAGCAGTCTTGGGAGATTGCATTTTTGGAGGGGCAAATGGGCACCAAATTGAGAAATTCCACTTGGGCTAGAGAGTAGCCATCCAAACCTTTCCAACAAGCCCAATTGAGCCTCATTTGGATTGCGGGAAGTGCCCCAAAAGTGGGTCAAAGGCGCGCTAAGCGTAGAGAAATGGCGCACTACGCATCAGGGAAATTTGCCAGTTTTTCATCTACAGCTCAGGACAACGCAACTTTTGACTAGTTTTGACTTTTCATGGGATTTTTCACCCTCTTTGATGTAACTAATGTATTTTAATGATGACATGACATTTTTTTTACCTATTCTAGAAGATTCATTCATAAAATAGCAAAAAATTAATGAATGAATTGGTTTCCTAACTTATAGAGGCAAGTTGTTTTAACTGCCTAGATTGTAGCGCTAAGTTTAGAATTGGTTGAAACAGCTCCTAGGATGATGAGCTCGACCCCTAGAGGCAAGGAAATGTGTTAGATTGCCTATATTATGTACTTTCTTAGTCATTTTCATGGTTGGACTCTTGGGGGATAAGCTTAGACTGTATTACACATTGTATATCAGCAATTTTGGCAAAGGAAAGACCAGGGTTTTGCAGCACTATTTGGGATTCCTGTGGTTATTTGTGTTGATGGTGTGTTTCTCTCATGTACTTGTAAGTTTGTTATGTGTATCATTTTCCTACTATTCTCTTCTGCAAATTAAACAAATGAAGTGTTAAGGTAGAATTCATAATCTTGTATGCTTTGCCTTTAAGTTTGTTTAATATCTATGTTTTCATCTGTTTAAGGAGAACTCCTGAAATTTTCTCGCTCTCCTTAGCTCCTCACTAGTCATTTCTATCCATTCAATTCCTTTAAAGACATCAGGACGATTGCCTACCTTGCCCCAAAAAGACCTCTGCAAAAACTGTCACATCCCCGCACCCAAAATTACCTTTCCCTGTTTTCCAACAAAACCCTAAAAATCTTAAATCAAACTATCTTATCAATTTACTAGCCTAAAATCAGTATTCATATCGGTCATCTCAGCCCCTTTGAAGACCTCTTGCCGATATAGACCCGGAGAGAGCCCTCTCCTGTCCTCGTAGGGCTAGCTACGAGGCTGAGCTTGGTTTGATGTTGCCTTGAGTTTCGCCTTCCTCAGCCTGAGGCAAATTCGAGCGCTAACAGAGTGTGAAGAACCAACTTACAGTCGTTCTGGAGTGAGGTCAGCCTCAAAATTATGAAATATATCACGTGCAAGGGGCGGTTCAGCATCGTGTATGGATACCATTTTCGGCTGCTCACAGAACTTAGGCACCAAATGGACCTACCCTTAGAGAAAAAGTTGAGCATCCCTTACTTCCTCCTGTAGTCCATGACCGAGTGTGCCACTAAGTTGAGAGAGGGGACACCAGATCAGATAGCCCATCATGGGCTCATTAAGCTCCTCGTGGAAGATGCACTTCACACGTATACTGTCCCTCTCTCCTGGGAAACCTTCCGAAATTTGACTAAGGATGATGACATCCGAGTGCTGGCTAAGGAGCTCACCTCCTCCAGTAGCGAGGAGAAGGAACCAATTCAAATAGAGAAGAAAGAGAAAGGCCAAGAAACCATGGCCAAAGCACCAAAGAAAGAGCACAAGGGAAAACAAGAGGAAAAACAAGCTGCCAAAACAGAGGATGACAAAACCACATTAACCCCCAGGGAGAAACGACTACAGAGCAGGGTGGAAAGGACTGAAAAGGTCCATGTCAGTGAGGGCACCTCTAAGGCAGCCTCAGCAAAATTGAAAGAAAAAGCACCCTCAGCCAAGCAGGCTAAAACGGTGCCATCTGTTTCTACAGGAAAATTGAAAACGGCTTCTACAGGAAGCCAGAAATCAGCCACTACAGGGCTTTCTACAGGAAGTCCTGAGAAAAGAACACAGAAGGAGAAGACGACCAAAATTCTTGCTCGGGAGGCAGCAGCTGTGCTGGCCACCCTAAGTACCTCTCCCGAGCCAAAGGAGAAACGCGAAAGGGAGACTCCTTTGTATTTCAAAGTGAGGAGAAGTGTAAGAATTAAAACTGGGAGGCCCCAACCTCCATATAAAGACCCAATTACCATCGAAGACACCCCTACCTCGCCAAGGGAGAAGTCCCCCTCCAAAGTATCAGTCACTTATGAGCGGGGGAGCCCCAAGACAACTACCTAGAGGGAGAGAATGGAAAGGTCAGTGTCAAAAACCCCTCTACAGGATGCTAAAGCAGTTCTATAGGAAACTTTAGCCAGGCTCAAGGAGACCGAAAGAATGGAGGGGGAGGCAACCACCTCACCACAAAGGGAAGCAGAGGTAGAACACATCATGGAGCCTAGCCCCTAGCCCAGCTTGAGCTCTTATTATAACTTTTTGGAGGCTGGGAAAATTATCCCACAAAAATTCACAGTGCCGCTCTTCTTTGCATTGGAAGAAGAAAGAGCACAAACCCACACGTGGATGAGGATAGCTAAATCTAAAGGAGTAGCAGATATAGGCCCCTTGGAGGAACAACTCAAGGAGGCAAGAAGGGAATTAGCTATGGCCAAGCATGTGGGAAACTGCCAGCGAGTATTTCTACAGGAAGAGAATGAGAAGCTCAAACTGCAGCTACATGAACAGAGGAAAGAAAGGGGCACAACATCAGAGGACACTACAACAGAACCTGAAGGCAAAGAAGGAATGCAAGCTGGACCTGAGGAACTAAACCAACATCTACAGGAAAGGGAATTGCAAGCAAACATAGAGATACAAGCTCTCAAACAACAGTTGCAAGAAAAAGAGGCACAACTGGCCTGCATGGCCAGTTGGGCTATGGATGCTCTACAATGTAGGCAGCCAGCCAAATCTTATGGCCTATACCTACGGGACCAGTGGCTGCAATTCCAAATTAATGCATTAGCACAGAGGGGTATCTCCCAGATTCAAAACCCCCAGCAGTTCACAGATTTATGCAACAGTAGCTCCTCAGAGGACAAGGCCAAGCTATCGGAGTTCTACCTCCATAATTTGGCCCTTCCTAATGTAACTTCATGGGATCCCAACACAGTTGTGGGAGATATGCAGCTAATGGCATTTACCTCATGGTTAAACCACGAAGAAAAGAGAGTGACAGAGGTCAAAGATGTTATGAACCGGGAGTTACATGAACCACTGTTAATCAGAGCAGAGCCAGGGGACCCCACTGCATTGATATCCGCCCACCAACACCTAACAACCAACCCACAGGCTTTACTAAAATATATGGATCAGCAGGCTCAGGCTATAGCACATTTCAAGGATATGGAGCGACTACTAGGGGACAATTGTGTTCATGCTTGCACCCAGAGGTGGAACACATTGTCCCACAACCTCAAAATCAAGGAGTATCACACTCCAACTAGAATGAGGGAGGGCCTAGTATGGGTACCTCTCTACAAGAAGTCCATGCAGAACCTCCAGGCCAGCTGGATAGGCCTCAAGCTAAGCCCACCTCTACTTTTGGGATTGGTAGAAGGCAACACAGAAAAAGAAGAGCATAAGCAGTGGGAGGAGGTGGAAAGAAAGGCCGGGTTCCATGACAGTGAGGAGGATACTACTTCAGAAGCCTGGGATGTGAGAGTGGTGGTTAAAGCAATGAAGGACAAGGAGCTGGATTAGTTGCTCAAGGATGAGCAATCATTTTAGCACGGGGTTGATGATGAGCCCCAAATTTGGTAACATTTTGGGCTCATTTGGCCTAACTACCCTTGTTCAATCCTTCATTTTTCATAACTTATGCATTATTTTTTAGTATGTTTATGTCATTTGTACGAATAAGGGTAGTCACTATTCCTAGGTGGCTAACACGTGCTCATTTCAGGATCTTTTGACACATGTTGAAGCAAAACCGAGCAGACATGGGCTAGGAGACAACCAAGCTTGGGTTGAGGATTCGTAGGGGGGTTGTCTATGGCATTAAATAGCCTCCCTCAGGATCTTCACCCCCAACTCCGAGCTCCAAAGGCCACCAAAACCGGATCTAGAAGGCAGCCAAGCAGATTTCTTGGAAGGAGTTGTTCACTCACAGTTTAGGCAGCCAAGTCCCATAGATTTAGGAGGCCAGCTAGGGCCTCGTAGTGTATAAATGTTAAGGCTTCAACCTTCCAAAAGGACTTTTGAAAAACTCTTGCATATTCTGCACTACGTGTTGCTAGCTCTGTTTTGTTCTTTTGTAGCCATTATTGGCATAAATCTTGACTTATGATTATTTTTTTGATAATGGGAAGCAGTCAGATTTGATATCAGCGCTGATTTTTTTATAGGAGCCATAGCTCTCGGGGTTGGGCCCAACCTAAGAGCCTAGGGCCTCCTTATTTGTATTGTTATCTTTCCTTTCAGCACTGTGATTTTCCTTTTATGCATCTGAAACGAAGTTTGTTGAGCTAGATTTAGTTGTGTTGGTTAAGTAGGTTATTGTTGAGGAATAGAATTACTTCAGATGTGTAGAATAGCTTGATAAGATAAGGATTGATAAAAGCTCCAGAAAAGGGTTGCCTGCACTCTCAGTTTCACCTCTCCCTTATTGGATCAGGGGCTGGAATTGTGGAACCAGTGCTGCTTAACAAAAACACTAGTTTGCTTGACCATGCAATCATTGGTGTAATGTTTTTCATTTGTAGAAGTTAGTCATGCGTTCAGACCTTTTTAGATGTTCCTTTGATTAAGTGTTGTACATGGTTCTCTTTGGAAATAAAGCTGTTGTTCATTTGTTTCGTTGATAGTTTGGATAGATTAGCTAAGATTTCGATTGTATGCAGGATTTGGTTGATTCAGTTAAGTGCACACCGTGCAGGGCATATCCATCTTTCTCTCATCCACCTAAGCTTCGTCCAGGCTAGCTGCTCCATCTCCTAGTTAGCTTCTTCATCTCACAACTACTCTTCTGTCCACGTAACCCTACCTTCTTGCTCTTCCATTGCCTTAGCCTTCCTTAAGACAAGTTAGCTCTCCACATCCTCTCATCACTTCATCCATCAGTCACTGGGTCATCTCAGATCTGTACTCTACCTCCCTATCCATTCATGCATCCTCTTTCACTCACCCATCTTCCAAAATCCAATGTCAGAACATCCTGTAGAAATTTCTGAACATCCTGTAGAAATCCCTGAAACATTTTGTAGAACCCCTGCAGACTTCCTGTAGAAGCTCACAAGTGAGGTTGCTGGATAGCCAAACTTGGTGAAACTCTCTGGAAGGGTGTTAGGGACTCCTTAGACCCTCTCTAAACCTTCCCAACCTTTTCCAAGCATTTCTCCTCCTTGATCCACCCCTGCACAGTAAGAAGCCAGTTAAAAGTACATGTATGATAATTTTGATAACGTAATGAAAAATACAAAAAAGATGTGTTCTTTAGATAGAGATAGCATAGGCATGTGCATTTCACCTTTGTAGAAGTAATGGCATCTTTTTCAATAGTTTGCATCCTCTCCTTTGCATCAGTACGACTAGCTGGTAGAATTAGGGTTTGTTAGGGTGTATGTTACTCTTTGACTTTCAGCTTCTTTCTGCAAGTAGATCAGCTTCCTTTGAGTTAGCTTCCATCCATTAGGTACAAAGCTTCTTCTAAGAGCTCATAGAAGTTGGCTTGAGCCCCTAGCGGACTTTTGCCAGCTGACCAGTGACAGCTACGGCAAGAGCTAGTACTTGTGCATACAGCACCGTCGCTTCCAAGTTTGTTACGAACTACCGGGTTGATAAAATTAAAGAAGGGAGTTCCAGGAGTTGCAACATTATTGTTGCAATACTAGAGCCCACCAATGTTCGCATTCGATCCTAGATCCATAATTACTTGCCCCATCTCATATTCGCTAATATGTGCAGTTAGCCTCATTTCTCTTCCTGTTCTTGCCTTGTGTTTTCCAATCTCTCGGACAACGCACGGTTCTCCTGGCACGGTCCCAGCACATCTGTTAATGAGTTCTTGTAGTCCCTTTACCATCTTACCGTTGCACAGTAACTTCATACACGTTTCTAGGAATGTCGTGAGCATCGATGGGTCCATTTCTAGCTCCGATCTATCTTTGCTTCCTGAAGTGGAGGCATCAACGAAGCTCTTCTTAGCTTCCATAAAAGTTTCTCGGGTGCGCTCCAAATCAAATTCTGCTTCCTTCACTGGAGCTTTTCGAACCCAAGTGCTTTCTTCAGGCTGTTTTCCTTTATCATCTCCCGTCGTAATTCCACTTCTGAGCACGATATTTACATTAGGTTCTTCCTCGCACGGCTCAGACCTCATCATTTGCAGGTTCTAAGTCAGGGGAGGTTGTAACCCTCCTTTGTTGCGTATCCTGGCTATCAGTGTAGGACAATCCTTCATCTCATGATCAAACAAGGTACAGTACAAACATGATGGATGCATCGAATTTGTACAATCATGGGCATAATTCCCCGGCCTTCGCAATTATAGCATATCAGCTGTCCGCGACCTCTCCTAGGTCCTCCTCCACCTCGACCTCGTTCGTGCCCCTTGAATCCGGCCTGCGCCATCCCTTCACCCTGGTCTAGGGGCCATGTTTTGGCATGAACCCTATAGGTAGGAGTTCTATCCATCATTAGCTCATAACTTCTACAGGTGCGCTCATCATGTCCCACTGATCTACAGAAATTACAGAACAACTGTTGCGAATTCTATGTGTACTTCTGCAACAGATGACAGTTGTCTGTAACATGCTTTCCTCCTATTTGAAAAATCACACACCACAAAGCAGGCGCCGCGCTCGGTCCTGCTTGTGCTTCTGGCCTTACTGGCATCGGTCCTCCTCCTGCAAGATAATTCACGAATACCGAGCAGTGGTCCTTGTCATGTCCCTAAGCCTTACATTTTATGCACCACACTTCTTCGCGCACTTCTGGTCAAACTGTCCTGTCTTATTTTAGACTCTGCATCTCAAGGCATAAGTTCTTCAACTACACGTGGATCTGCTGAACTCCCAAGTTAGGATCCTGTATGGGGGTCTCATGCAGCCTCATCGCGGTCTCTAAGGCTTTGGCCTGAGTTGTCAACCTTTGCTGCGACAACGCGTTCCTCAAATGCGGTGATAGTGATGCTACAAACCATTCGCGGTGCTGTCCATCTGTCAGGGTCATATTAGCTTCACAAATCGTGCACTTCAGCCTTTGATCCAACTCCCAAGGAGTCTCACCTGGTAGCATTGTAATTTCTTTGAACCCAATGATTGACTACGCTTCTGAATTCAGTTTGCTAAACTCCCTAGTTAGCAGCTTGGATAGCCACGATTCCCGCATTTGGGTTATCACTAGAGTGCTTAATGCACTAGGTCAGCACGCGATCCTACAGAGCGCTAACCAACATTGCTTTCTTAATATTATCATCCATCACTCCCTGTGCTTCCCATACAACTTTTACCATGATCTTCATTTCCCACTCCTTTGAACACATGCAACTTTATTGAGCTCGCCATATTAAAACATGGGGGTGGCGGAGGTGGTATGGGTAGAGATGGAGGTGATGTTGGTGAAACCGGTAGTGGCATGGTGGAGGTGGTATGCGCAAAATCCTTTGTCTTATCAAATGGATCGCACTTCACGAGCTCTTCCTCGTCCCCTCGCGGAGGTGAAATCAAGGGGTTAGTTTCTAGTTCTGCACTATATCCATTTCTGTAAATTCTCCCACCAATGATTTTTCTGTCAAAAAATCATCTTTTTCGTCGTATTCCTCAAAGAGATCTTTCCAACGGGCTATCATGCACGTAAAACAGAGATAATATGACCAATTCGCGACCCCGAGAAGTTGGCTGTCCAACTCACCCCAACGGGGCCCAAAAACTCTTGGTGTTACATCTCCTCAGGTTAGGGTTTTGGTTGTTTAGGGTTTTCTCTTATTGTTTAATAATAAAAAGGACCTTGAGCCTCATTTTAAGACAGTTCAGAGGCATGTAGCCACCACATCTCTTCTCATAGATAAGCTACCATCGCCCTAGCTGGTTTATTTCCATTTCTGGTTGTAAGCATATTTCAGTATTTTCCATTAATGAAATGAAGTATTATTTCCACTGCATATCTGTCTTTATGGTTATCTCTGTATTTTATTGCGTTCCTGTTTAAATCTGGATAAAGATGTCTAACATTAAAAAGTACAAGGTCTATTCCTTAGTAAAATCTTAGGGGCTAATGAGTTGGGATTTAGATTAGGCATATTTTAATGCATCAAATGAATATTGAGCTTGTCCATACCATTGAAATGATATGTCCTAGTGTAAGAGACATAAAAATACATGGCCACAGGTGGTGTAATGAGGGCCAAAGCATCGTAAAAATGGTTGGCCTTGCCTTGGAAACTTTGCAAGTGGTGCAAAGTCTTCAATGGATGGATTTCACAAATAGCTTGTAAGGGATCCACCATGATCCCTTGTTGGGAGATGATTAACCCAATCAATTGACCAACAAATACAAAAAAGACACACTTGAGGTGGTTCAAGCAAATCTTATAATTATGGCACCATTAGAAGATTTACATGTCTTGCAGATGTTGGGATCGCTGTTTAGAGTGAGTGGTGAGATTGATTAAGCAAGGATAAGATGTGATAGGTTGTAGAAAATGTAGGTCATGGCCCACAAGAAGGTGGCTCCAACATTCTTCAGATTGAAGGGCATGACATGATATGCGAAGGTCCAATGGTTGTGTAGTGAATGTGGTTTTATACTGATCCACATAGTGGATTTGGATTTCATTACAACCCGAGAACTAATACATGAATGGTAAGGCCTCATGTTTAGTACAAGAATCGATTACTTGGTCAATGGATGGGGTTTGAAAAATATCTTTGGGATACATTTAGTTTAGATATTGAAATTGAATGAAAATGCAAATGGTTCCCTAATTTTTAATAATAAGTACATGATTGGAGATCCAAGAAGTATACACAATGGGGAAAATAAAACCATCTTTGTGAAACTAATTGAGTTAGTTCTTGATGGCCATTTCCATAAAGGTGTGAAGTGGTCAGTATTTCTGTCAAATTGGTGTAGCATTAGGCCATGTGTTTATTCATTGTTCTATGATGGTAGGGTGAAGGCCAAACATCTCCTCATAGGACCAGGAAAATGTTGGCATTATGGCACAGGTTTGGCACTATGGCACAGGTTTGTCCTTGATGGCAACTCACTCAAAGGGCAGATCACAGTTCAGGCTCTCAGAATGGAAGAAAATGAGGTATACGCAGGTTCATCTTAACAAAGTCGCGTATACACGTGGGTGTACCGATCAGAAGGCGCGTATATGGATGCACGCACTTTCATGCAAATAAAAGTGCGTGCATGTGGGAAAACTTATGGTTGGTCCATAGTATTTAGTCCGACATATTTGAACCTATGGTTTTGGTCCTTCGTATTGCATTCTAAGTGTTAAACCCAGGTATTAGGTCCCTAGTATTGGATCTCTATGGTTTTGGACCATGGTTTGAGTAAGGCCTAGACTATAAAAAGGGAAGGAGATCACTTGGCAAGTGCATTGACTTATGTGTTGAATATCTTGAGAGGAGCAAGTTCTGGAATACTAGTGATTGGCTGGTGAGTTATAGCTGGATCTGAATCAAGGAGGAACCTAAGCATTACACGATGGTTAAGATCTATTGATGGGTCGAGATCTCAAGGCTTGAATAGTAGTATCATTGTGTGATTTGATCTATTATATTTGGCGCATGATTAGATCTACAAATATGATAATATGGGTATAATTGATCTCTGATTGAATAAAAGGATAAATTATCTTTTATAGATCTGTACGCAGGTTCGACACAACGGAGGCGCGTATACACGCAGGTTAAGCAACTGAAGACTGCGTATACAATGGTTGGATTTGGTATAGCTGCATATGTATGCAGGTTTTTATTAGTGAAGTAGCATATGTCTCTTGAAATATGTTTTAGCTACTTCTGTTTATTGCTGCAGTATTCTGGGTTCAGAATTGGTGTCTGGTTACTGGTACTGTTTTCTGGTTACAACATTCTGAGAAGTTATTGGTTGTTTCAGTATTTGTACAAAGGAGATTGCTTGTTGCAGATCTACTTGATGTTTGATTGATATTCATGGATCCAGTCTGAAAATTTATGAAACGTGGTCCCTCGAAGTAAAGATAAGGTTGAAGCCTTCTGTAGGTCAGCACCTATGTACTAGTACCTCAGCTAGTATAAGAGCTAAGGGGGTTGTAGCTCCATTCCAGGAGAAGCTGGAGAACGAGAGAAGGTTGTAGCCTTCTGCAGGTTGAAGCCTGCGTACTGGTATAAGTCTGAACCAGTACAGAAACATTGTAAATAGAAGTTTCTAGAAAGAAGATAGAGACGCATTGCAGCAGGTGGTTTTCACCCACATTGGGTTTCTACCTTATATCTGGTGTTCTTATGTGTGATTTCCTATTCTGTTTTACTGTTCCTGGTTACTTTTAATATGTTTTAATACACAGATTAATGATAAACATCTGAAGAATAATCTAAATTACAAGTCTGTTCATATACTCTTGTTTACTTAACTGAAGTTGTGTACATACGCGGTACTTTCTAACTGAAGTAGCGTATACAAATCTGATTGTGAAATGAAAAATAATTGACCTGATAATACTGATTCACCCCCCCTCTCAGTATTATTTTCAACAATTGGTATCAGAGCAGGTCCTTCAGAAGAAGCTTGATCGCTTGAAGGAAGATCTATCATCATGAGCAACTACGAAAGAGAAGCATCAATCAGGCCACCGATTTTTTATGGAAGCAACTTCGTCTATTGGAAGGTAATAATCACTACCTATCTTCAATATCTTGGTACATAAGTTTGGGATATTGTGGAAACAGAGTACACTTTTCCATCAGCAACTCCTACAGATACGACTGGTAAGAAGCAGTATGAAACAAATGCAAAGGCTATCAATACCCTATTAGGGAGCCTATCTCAATTAGAATTCGTCAAGGTTATGTAGCTCAAAACTGTAAAAGAAATATGGGACAAGATCGTTCTGAGCTATGAAGGAGATGAACAGGTAAAACGAGCAAAACTACAAACTCTTAGAATTCAATATGAGAATCTCATAATGTACAATGATGAAAGTGTGGCTAACTATTTCCTACGTATAGATGAGATTGTTAATTGTATGAAAAATTTGGGTGAAGAAATAAAAGAAGTTGTTTTGGTTGAAAAGGTTCTAAGATCTTTGTCTTCTAAGTTTGAATCAAAAGTTTCCGCCATAGAAGAAAAACAAAATCTACAGAGCCTTACCATGTCATAGCTACACAGAATCCTATCCACTTACGAAATGAGAAAAGGGGGACCATCAAACAAGAGAGAAGCCACATTCAAAGCCTCAGAAAAGGGAGATTACAATGACTCAGGACATATGTCAGAAGAAGAGGAAGAGTCAAATTTTGTCAAGAACCTTCAACGGGGTTCCAGAAGATTCAGAGGTAAACTACCTTTCAAATGTTTTGCTTGTGGAAGAGTCGGTCACTATGCTGCTAAGTGTCCTCATAAAGATAAGATTGACAAAGGTAAGGAACCAGTCATATGGAACAGAAAACAAAATGTAAGCAAGAAGAGCTATTACACACATGAAGACAGTGATGGACATTCAAATAGCAATGAAGATGAACAAGGTAATGATTATAGACTTCTGATGGCTTTTGAAGATGATGATTTCTTGGATGCTATAGATGAAGAAAGTCTTTATGAAGAAATTTCTAAGCTCAAAATTTGCTTAGAAGAGAAAAATATGATTATAGATACTCTGACATCCCAACTTGCTGAAATGGAGAAACACAATGAAAAGTTAGAATGTGAAATTGTGGGACTTAGAAAGGACATTGAGAAAACAAAAGCTCTTAATCTTAGATTTTCTAAAGGATCTGAAACTTTAGATGAGATTATCAAAGTGCAACATTCTCCTCTAATCAAGACAGGTCTTGGGTATGCCAAAGAAACATCTCAAGCACAAAAGCCATATACCTCCAAAAGTTATCTTGAAGCTGCAAGGAGAAGTGAGCAGGTTGACAATCGACAGCAAAGGCCCAATAGAGATCACGAGGTAAATTAGGGGCAGTTTACTTTAAGGATCAATAGAAGCTACAACCAACCACAGGTAAATCACTCTCAATTTTCCTCAAGAATGGATGTCAATAGAAACTACAATCATTTGGCTGGTAGATTTGATAATCGCAGGAGTTTCTTCAATGGCCAATGTTTCTCTTGTCATAAATTTGGTCACAAAGCAGCTCAATGTGTTGCCTACAAGACCATCATGACTAGAGAAGCTCAAAAACAAAGGAATATGACTGGGATCATGAAAAGGACCTATAATAACTTTTCTGCACTTGAAAATGAAATATAATGTTCTATTTGTAACAACTTCGGTCATGAAGATTCTGAATGCAAGAGTAGGTTTCGACAAACAACTCAGAAGGAGCAAGCTTCATTAAGTCCCAAAACATGGAGAAAGAAAGAACCGCTACCAGAAAGATGTGGGATAGCCTTATATGCGGAAGGACAAGAAAATCAATGGTACATCGACAGTGGATGCTCAAAACATATGACAGGTGATAAAGATAAACTTCAGTCATATAGTGCCTTAGAAAAGGAAAAGAAGGTCTCATTTGGAAATGACACCCCTGCACTCATAAAAGGTAAAGGTTCTATTCTTTTGAAAGAAAAGGTCAAGGCTGGAAATGTTATGTATGTTGATGGCTTAAAGCATAATTTATTAAGTGTCAGTCAAATGTGTGATCAAGGAAATGAAGTAATATTTCGATCAAATGGATGCATTGTTTGTGAGCTTGATACAAGAGAAACAGTGATCAAAGGCATAAGAACTCCAAATAATTTGTATATACTCAAGGGAGGACAACAACAATGCTCTCTAAGCAACAATGATGAACACTGGCTATGGCACAAAAGATTGGGGCACCTAAGCTTCTCACAGATAAGGAAAGCATGCAAATATTAGGCGGTTCGTGATCTACCTGACATCAGAATTCGAGACAATACAATATGAAAATCATGTCAATTTGGTAAGAAAACCAGAACTAATTTCCTGGAGAAGGAAGGATCAGCTAGCAGGCCACTTGAACTTGTCCATACTGATGTATGTGGTCCATCTAGGAAAAGGTCACCTCGAGGAGAAGAATACTTCATATTGTTCATTGACGACTTTTCCAGGATGCGTTGGATAAGACTTATGAAGCATAAAGATGAATCTTTCGAAAAGTTCAAATCATTCAAAGCCTTGGTGGAAAACGAATCAAATAGAAAAATCAAATGCCTCAGGTCTGATCGAGGAGGGGAATTCACCTCGAATGAGTTTTTCGATTTTTGTGAAGAACATGGAATAAGGAGGGAATTCTCTACTGCAAGGACTCAGTAAAATGGAGTAGTGGAAAGGATGAACAAAACAGTTCAATAAATGGCTCGTGCTATGCTTGATGAGTCTGGAACTCCCGCAACCTTCTGGGTTGAAGCCGCATTTGCTGCAGTTACTATTCTCAACAAGACAAACGTCCGGGTAAACAACACTCAGACTCCTTATGAACTGTGGTATGGTAAGACCCCCACGGTAAAATACTTCAAAATTTTTGGGAGCAAATGCTACATCAAAAAGACTAATGAAAACCTTGGCAAGTTTGAACCTAGAGTAGATGAAGGCATTCTCCTTGGTTACTCTCCCCATAACAACGCATACAAGTGTTACAATAAAAGACTTGGAAAAATTGTTGAAAGTATTGATGTAGTGGTTGATGAAGAAGGAAACACTCCTAGGTAGGTAAAATTTGAAGATTTCGAAGATGATGAGGACTATCCATCAACATCAAATCAGACTCATGATGAAGAAGAAACCCATGAGGCACCAGAAGAACAGATAAGGATAGAAGAAAAGACTCCATCCAGGTACGTTCAAAAGAATCATCCAGAAACTCAAATTCTGGGGCAAAAGGAGGCAGGTGTACAAACAAGAAGAACCATTTCAGAAGCCTCAAGTTATCTAGCATTACTCTCCTCTACTGAACCACAAAATGTAAGAGAGGCATGCAAAGATGAATGCTGGGTAAAGGCCATGGAGGAAGAACTTGAACAGATTGAAAAGAATAATACTTGGGAGTTGGTTCCTAGACCAAAAGATAAGAATGTCATAGGAACAAAATGGATTTTCAAAAATAAGCTAAATGAAAATGGAGATGTGATTAGGAACAAGGCCAGACTTGTTTGTAAAGGGTATGCTCAACAGGAAGGCATAGACTTTGAAGAAACTTTTGCACCAATTGCCAGACTAGAGGCCATAAGGATGTTCCTTGCCCTTTCTAGCTTTCAGAAGTTCAAAGTATTTCAACTGGATGTGAAGTCTGCCTTTCTAAATGGAGACTTGGATGAAGAATTGTATATTGAGCAACCAGATGGGTTCATACTTGGAAATGATCCAAAGCTTGTATGAAGAATCAAAAAGGCTCTCTATGGTCTTAAACAGGCTCCAAGGGCTTGGTATTATCGCTTGGATAAGTACCTCCATCAACAAGGTTTTACAAAAGGTTCCACAGATAGCAATCTATATATAAAGGTTGATAATGAAAAGCTGCTAATACTTGTTGTGTATGTTGATGACATCATCTTTGGTAGCAATGTAGAAGACATGAGTCAAAAATTTTCCTTGGTGATGCAAAAGGAGTTTGAAATGTCCATGCTTGGTGAACTCACATATTTTCTTGGTTTACAATTCCAACAAAACAAAGATGGTATTTTTCTATCACAAACCAAGTATCTCAAGCAGATCTTGAAGAAATATGGGATGGAGGACTCAAAACCAGTATGTACCCCTATGGTAACAGGATGCAGCCTCAGTGAAAATGATGAATCGGTAGAAGTACACTAACCAACCTATAGATCCATGATTGGTAGTCTGCTCTATCTAACAGGTACCCGACCAAACATTATGCATGTAGTGGGAATAGTTGGGAGATTTCAGGCAAACCCAAAGGAAACTCATCTTCAAGCAGTCAAGAGAATTTTCAAGTATCTTCAAGGAACTCAAAACTATGGGTTATGGTATCCCAGAGGTACAAATCTCACACTTCATGCATATACAGATGCAGATTGGGCTGGTAGCGTGGATGACAGAAAAAGCACTAGTGGAGGTGCATTCTTCATGGGTCCTAGATTAGTATCTTGGTTCAGCAAGAAACAAAGTTCAATTGCATTATCTACAGCGGAAGCAGAATATGTAGCTGCTACATCTTGTTGCACACAACTTCTTTGGATGATGCAAACATTGCAATACATGCAAATCACTTATACTCCACCTATCTCCATTTTATGTGATAATACAAGTGCAATCAACATTTCAAAGAATCCTGTCATGCATTCAAAGACTAAGCACATACCTATCAAGTATCATTTTCTCCAGGAACAAGTGCTTGAACAAAAGGTTAAATTGGAGTATGTTCCCTCTAAGGAACAAGTTGCTGATATACTCACCAAACCACTGCCTAGGGAGACATTTGAATACCTCAGACAAAAGCTGGGGGTAGTTGATGCAGCATCTTGCTGTTGAATCTTGTTTGTTTCAGAGAAAAGTGGTTGTACGCGAGTTGAATGAGGAGGATCCGCGTACATACGCCGGTTTATTAAGGTACAGTCGCGTATATGTTGGTTTGAAGAAAAGCAGTGGGGCCAGGCTCAGGATGAAAAGAGTTTGATATGGATATGATAGAGACCATTTGGCACAGGTTCAGGGGGAGCATATATTCTTCTAATAATGCATTGTTGGCATTATCTTGGTTCAAATTCACAGTTGGTTTGATTTCAGGTGGAACAGGTGCAGAAGGATAACATGGGTGCTGGTCTGAATAATGATTGACAAATGTTGCTGATGTTTGTTGTTGATAACTGTCAGAGTCTTGCTGTAGATATTTTGTCTCTATGTCTTATATTTCTTTTATCAAGGTCATGTAACGGCCTTTTTTGGTTTCCCCACTATGCTTGGGATGAATAATGTAATGTACTTATTTGTCATATGTAAACTTCTGGTGTATCCCCACTTGGTTGGGTGAATGAGTCAATTATGGTATATCCCCACTTGGTTGGGAGATGGATGTATGTATGAGTCTTTGGTGATAGGAAGGTCTTTTATAATGTGTAAAGTCATGTTTCTTGTGTAGATCATCTTCTTGCAGACTTTGCCTACAATCAGGGGGAGCTTGGATAGCACAACAGAGCAAAGGATTCAACATGTATTCAGGGGGAGCATAACCCTTTGCCCTTGATGTCAAAGGGGGAGAATGTTTTTGAGTGACTTGGGGTTGCCATCAAGTCCAAAGGGGGAGATTGTTGGCATTATGGCACAAGTTTGGCACTATGGCACAAGATTTGTCCTTGATGGCAACTCACTCAAAGGGCAGATCACAGTTCAGGCTCTCAGAATGGAAGAAAATGAGGTATACACAGGTTCATCTTAACAAAGTCATGTATACACGCGGGTGTACCGATCAGAAGGCGCGTATACGGATGCACACACTTTCATGCAAAGAAAAGCACGTACATGTGGGAAAACTTATGGTTGGTCCATGGTATTTATTTCGACATATTTGAACCTATGGTTTTGGTCCTTGGTATTTCATTCTAAATGTTAAACCCAGGCATTGGGTCCCTAGTATTGGATCTCTATGGTTTTGGACCATGGTTTGAGTAAGGCCTAGACTATAAAAAGGGAAGGAGATCATTTGGCAAGGGCATTGACTTATGTGTTGAATATCTTGAGAGGAGCAAGATCTGGAATACTGGTGATTGGCTGGTGAGTTACAGCTGGATCTGAATCAAGGAGGAACCTGAGCATTACACGATGGTTAAGATCTATTGATGGGTCGAGATCTCAAGGCTTGAATAGTAGTATCATTGTGTGATTTTGATCTATTATATTTGACACATGATTAGATCTATAAATATGATAATATGGGTATAACTGATGTCTGATTGAATAAAAGGATAAATTATCTTTTATAGATCTGTACGCAGGTTCGACACAGCGGAGGCGCGTATACACATAGGTTAAGCAACTTAAGACTGCGTATACACTGGTTGGATTTGGTATAGCTGCGTATGTACACAGGTTTTTATTGGTGAAGTAGTGTACGTCTCTTGAAATATGTTTTAGATGCTTATGTTTATTGTTGCAGTATTCTGGGTTCAGAATTGGTGTCTGGTTACTAATATTGTTTTCTGGTTACAACATTCTGAGAAGTTATTGGTTGTTTCAGTATTTGTACAAAGGAGATTGCTTGTTGCAGATCTACTTGATGTTTGATTGATATTCATGGATCTAGTCTGAAAATTTATGAAACGTGGTCCCTGGAAGTAAAGAGAAGGTTGAAGCCTTCTGTAGGTCAGCACCTATGTACTAGTACCTTAGCTAGTACAAGAGCTAAGGGGGTTGTAGCTCCCTTCCAGGAGAAGCTGGAGAACGAGAGAAGGTTGTAGCCTTCTGCAGGTTGAAGCTTGCGTACTGGTATAAGTCTGCACCAGTACAGAAACATTGTAAAAAGAAGTTTCTAATTGAAAGAAGATAGAGACGTATTGCAGTAGGTGGTTTTCACCCACATTGGGTTTCCACCTTATATATGGTGTTCTTATGTGTGATTGCCTGTTCTGTTTTACTGTTCCTGGTTACTGTTCATATGTTTTGATACACAGATTAATTATCAAAATCTGAAGAATAATCTAAATTACAAGTCTGTCCATATACGCTTGTTTACTTAACTGAAGTTGCGTACACATGCGGTATTTTCTAACTGAAGTAGCGTATACAAATATGATTGTGAAATGAAAAATAATTGACCTGATAATACTGATTCACCCCCCCCCCCTCTCAGTATTATTTTCAGCAGCAAAGATATATTGAAACTCTTGAAATAGAATCTTGTAAGAAATTATTTCCTTTGAGGAAAATGCACCCCTAAAAAGGATTTATTTGATGATTCTATGTTTCATGGAGATGTCCACCTTGATAATGGGTAAGACATTAACCATTTTTCGTTCTTCTAAAACATCAAGGGATAGGATTGGATGTTTGAATAAATCAACATCACCAGGGGAGATAAAATATTTGGTCTCAATTGCACAAAAAATTGTGGGTTGTGTAGCTTGAAATTCTTCTTGTGGAATAAAAAATGAACGATAATGCATTATGTCTCAGGGGTAATTTTCTATCATTTCCTCAAGAATGACATTTTTAAAATTGGATATAATAGTGATATGAAGAAACAATTGAATTTTGAGAGGCATGAATCATTTGGAAGTGCATCAAGGTGTTGAACACATTGCATCTATGTGACATGGTCCTAGGTTCCACTCGATTGGTAGAAGTGGATACAACACAAATTGAGTGAGTTTGTGGGTAAGAAGGATGTGGAACCAAGTTCCTAGAAGTTGAAGTAATATCCACATTTTAATACCATGAGTATACATCAAGGGATATGAGAATCACAATTCATAGGAGGAGGGAGAATCTCTTGCCATTGACCAAGATATTGTCCTAGGAGTGAGTCTTAATATAAAGGGATTGTTGTAAAAATGTTTTAAGTTGTTCAGGATTGGCCATATGTTGGATACAATGTTCTATTGTGAGTGGTAAAAGGTAGGTAGAGTAAACTATTGTGTGAGTTCACTACTATGGACACATGGTAAATAGTGGATGCATCCTATGTGAAGTCTAAGGTTAGTTGTTGAGTTGGGAGAGTCATTTGACACACTACATCCAACATGTACCAAAATCTTGGGAAAATAGGGCAATATGTGTGTAATGTCCATGTGTAGCGCATATGGCACAAGGATGGTTGGTGCACAAATTTTTCTTTCATGCAAGGGTGGATGAATTTTCAAGGTTTCTAATAGTGGGTGGGGTGGGTAACAAGGGAGGAACCTATGGTGATTGGAGTAGATTCCATAACTTGGAGAGAGTAGGGAATAGGTTTTGGGGTTTCCATGAGTGTTGCACAGAGCACCAAGAGGGGGGACTTGCAAGATGGATAGAGTCCCATCTTCCACATTCTTCTTCTTCTTTCCCTTGGTAGGTTTCTTGGTACCCTCCATGGTTATCGAAGTGCCCCAATTACTGCTAGTTGTTGTTGAAATGGGGTTGATGGGAGTTGGAACTAGTTGTGAATAGTATTTGGGCACCATTGATGGCATAGGGACCACAGTGGGAGGTTCAATATACCATGAAAGGATATACAAAACAATACTGGGGAGGGTAAGCATGGCCATGAATTGATATGTCGTAGCCCTAAGGGGTGGATAAAATAGGGGAATCATGGATAGTTGTGGAATGACCCATCTCAGGGATTGGTTCAGAAATTGGTGTTGATGTAAATGGTTCCTCCTAAATAGTTGAAACCACATAAACATGAGTTCACTTAGAGGATTGTATGAGCGGTGGGTTTCTTGGGTAAATGCCTAGACGGGAAGATTTTTGAAGATTCTGGGACTTATTTTAGTAAAGGAGGTCACTTGATTATGGGACCTAATGAGGGGTAGGTTGTTATTTTAAATTTGTGGGGGTTGTTTCTCATAATGTATTGATCGGTTGATACTGAGGAAGCCATTGCCTTCATGGCATACATATAATTTTGGCTAAATGGGATGTTATAATCTAACAAGCCATCTATGAATTCAATGTCAATGAGGACCATCTTTCCTATGAGTTTGACTTGGACATTTTGGAAGATACCCATTGGTTGAGAAGGATGACCATAAATCCTAAGGGTGATGGAAGAAGATATTAATTCGAGAGAACCCAACTTTTGCCATATGCCTTTAGACATGATACATACAAATTATCCTTCATCTATGATGCAGTGATGGATTTTAACATTGTGAATGGTGATGGAGGCTTGGAATGTGACTAGAGATGGGTGTCGAGGTTCAATGTTATTCAAATTAAATGTGAATAGGCAGAGGGATCAACTTCCCCCAATGTTGAGAGAAATGATTTTCTTTTAGATGGGCATGTTTGCAATATCTCAATCACATATATGACCATAGGGGATTGAGCCAAATCATCTATAATGTTGTAGTTGTGAGCTACCTTTACATGCAGGTTGTGAGTGGTATGTTGTAGAAGTGCCTTTGGTACTCTTGGAGTAGAGTCACTTCTAGGACATGGGATCTTCAAAGGAATGTTAGTAGTAGGTGAATTAGTATTTGAAGATTCCATATTAGGTTAAGGGATGTTTCATACTAGCAGTTGCGACTCTTTAGGTGTATGTTTATAGAATTCATGTAGATATCATAATTTACAAGGTCACTTAGGTGAACTAGCGATGGTGGGAAATAAGGTTCAAGATTTTGATTAGATGACTTGGATTCATGTTGGGCCAATACAACTCCTTGCAGATGGAAAGGAACATGTAGGAGTAAAATTTGCTATGACGTAGGAAATTTTTGTGGAGGTGAAGCCACTCCTTGTAAGGTGGGGGGACCATGGTTTCCCATGCTTTCCTTCACACATTTAAATTCAGCTATATGAGGGAAATTTTGGGTGTAGCGATGAAATTCATCGCATAATGCACAAGGGAAGGTAGTCCAAAGTCCATTGTTCTTCCCTTGCTTAGGTGGATTATTACTACTGTAATCTTGGTTTTGGCTCCCTTTAGTGGTATAGCCCACATATAACACCCTTAGTCTTTAATCCCCTAAAGAAATTGTAATTATAATTATTTATGTTAATGATGTAATACGGGCATGTAAACGGGTTAAAATACCAAGGATAATTGTAATTATGTTTTAATAACAAATGATGAAGAGGTGGAGACTTGATATAGACCATGAGAAGCCATGAGACATGAGGGAATCCAACAAAAATGATTTATGGACTCTTAATCCTTTCCAATATATTATTTAATTAAGCTAAATATTAATAAAGTCTAAGATTGTCAACTTTACCAAGAAAATATCTAATGGGAAGGATGTGTTAGTAACTTCCATATTTATGGAAGTGGTTGGGTTGTACCTCAATTGTCTCATCCAAAGAATGGGAACATTACCATTCAAATACTTTTGGGGTCTAAAAAAATCTTATGATCTGATCACGATGGGTAAATCTGACAAGAAATCCATCAAAGAAGAAAATTTTGAAGGAAAGAGAGAGAGGAGGGACGGGCACTCATGGAGGGGTGTGAGAGATAGATAATATAAGTGTGTAAGATGAAAGAGTTTGGGTATCCATGAACATGAATAGAGGAGGCTCCCATGTCAAAAGGAAACAAATCTCATGAAGGTTTTGAGACACAACAACTTGTGTTGTTGAAGATAAGTCAATGTTGAAGTCTTTAATCGAAGAGGGAGGGACAAAAAATTGCTAAGGAATTTTTATGAATTAAGCATGGAAAGAACTAAGAAAGAGGAAGTACCGAGGGAACTCTAGAGCAAAGAATGACTCCCATTATGTTGTGTGGGACCATTGTGGCCACATTGTGAATGATAAAAAACTTTGGCTCAATAGGTTGAAAGAAATCATACTAGTTTCTATGAGGATGAAGGAGAATGATCTTCATCCTTACACCATTGGTAGCCTCAAAGAGAATTTCCATTTGGGTGCTTGAAAAAAATTAAGAAACCAGCCATAACAAGTGGGCAGACTATGGGCTTAACGAGATTTCAAGAGAAATTAATGAGTTTGACTTAATGAAGGAGAGTGACGTTCATCCTTACACCACTGATAACCAAAGAGAGAATTAATATCCAAGTGCTTGTTGTGTAGATAGTTTAGAAAAAACCAAAAGATTTTGGATAGAATCCAGGCTTAGTGGGATTTAAGAGAATTGATGAGTTTGACTTGATGAAGGAGAATGACCTTCATGACTCCACCCTGTAATGTTGATTGAGAATTTTTCTCATAGCTTCTTGGCCTCAGTTGGGAGTGTCCAATTGCAAAGGATAGAACAAACAACTAAGATTATAGTGGGGTGGAAAGTGGCTGACCCTTCATCAATTGTAGGAAACATTTCATCTTGATCAGATAAGTGCCCTTGTCAACTTTAATTCTGTGATGTTAATCATATTCATTGAAATAAAATAATGATTGATAAATTGTGTATATCTATATGCTTTCCTAGTGAATTGACATCCTACCCTATGTGATACATGTTTATGATTTGAGATGGTCAATTGATTATGATGACTGTGTAATACTTACATGCTTGCCTGTTGGTCTTAATGTGCTCTTATGATGTGATTTCATGATTTTGAGCATGGGGCTGAGAGATTATTAGTCTAGGTTATCTTTAATGTTTATGGTTGTATTAGGATTTTTTCAAGTAATATGTCATCACTTAGAAGACATGGGATGTCATCCTTTCAGCCTCTTGGACAACCATGACGATTGGTTTGTTGTGTAAGTATCTTAGTGATTCTCAACCAAGGGAACTTAGTTTGCTCTAGATATTCCATAGAAACTTTGAATATATCGTATTATTGAAGCTTCCTATTGATAATGTGGACTTGTATGTAAGAGTCAAAGCATTTATTGAAAGGGGGGACACAAAGAAAAGATTATTCATAGAACATATGATGTAAATTGTTAAAGAGTTCACTGAAGAACTCTTGAATGTTGGAAATCTGTTGAACGATTTGAAGTGGGCTTGTGTGGTATTTTGATGTTTTTGAATGGCCTTTACTTGTCTAATTGTGTAATTGAACAACTATGTTGTATTCTTGCTTGATTTTTGATTAGTTGTAAGGTATCCCTATTTTGGGATAAAGAAGGATTGAAGGCGTTAGATGAGGGAGATCCGTGAATGATGGCATCCTTTGATTCCTTGTAAAAAAATATTGGTATATAGCTATGAGATGAAGGATTTTGGATTCCTTCATGGTTGGTGAAGACTTGTGTGTTTTCAAAATTTTTCTGGGTAAATCATTGCCTTGTTAAAGCAATTTTTCCTTGGATAGGGAAAGGAATTCTATCCATGGAATATTTTTTCCTTAGATAAATTTGGGGATTAATCTTGGAATTTTTTTGGATCAAATCTTTTAGCCTCAACCCATAGTCACTTGGCTTGAAGGGTGTTGTGAGAGTTGAATAGAAAAAAGGGGTTTAAGTCTGAAAACAATGCTAGAAAGATTTGTTAGGTACTAAAGAATATGGGCATTAGGTTATGTTGGTTGTGCATAATATAAGATACATCAAGTGTAGCAGACAGAGAGTCTATCATATCCAAATTGTTGAAGGCAGGATCCATATTCTACTGAGATATAGATTTTTTTCGAAAGTGGTAGATGGTATAAACGATATTTTTCATGTGAAAAAACCATGAAACTAAAATCTATTGGGGTCCATATATCTAGGCATTCAAATGCATTGGTAAATGACACTTTAACAAAAAATTAGATGTTAAATGGGTTAGATGGTGGAACTGCAAGTTGTGGAACACTTCATGAAGGAACCTTAGCATCTAGGGTTCTATAGATTTGGAGATCTAGAAAAGTCACAAAGCTAGAATTTTGGAAAAACCCGGATATCAGATGCTAGTGTAGTAGGTTAGAAGGAGCCCAAGTTAGTACTCTGAGCCTTATCTATAGGTGAATGATTATGTGGCATACTGATGTGTCATTCTGACATGGTTGTTGAAGCCTCGAAAATCGTTGCTTACAACATTGGGGGGAACCACCCGGTTCGGAGCTTGGTTGGCAACTCTTTTTCCATTTGGTGTAGTGGCTCCGACTGAGGATAATGGGACCAGTTTCCAAATATAAATTATGATAGTGTTGATGGGGTGATATATGATAGCTCGTAGGAATGTTTAAGCTAAAAGTAATCTAAACTAAACTAATAATCACATGCATATATCCTAACTTGAACACTATCTAGCTATGACTATACCCAAGAATAAAATTGAAGTATGTGATCTACAATAATATCCTAGAGAAATTGGTAATAAAGATCATTCAACTGCAATAAGAAGTGAAATAATTTTAACAATAATCGTTTCAGATAAATAATTAGCCGAAACGATTGTGAAAGATATATCAGATAAGAAATTGTTCATATATTCAGCATAAAATTTAGGCCATCACCATACAAAAAAGAAATAATGCTAACCAAGCTTTAAACTTTCATACATAAACAATTTGAAAAAAAAATATTGCTTAATACATAAATAAAACAAAATCACAAGATAAAAGCACCATTTGTAATAAGTTCTACTCATGTGTTTCAACAATATCGACCTACTTCCAATCAATCCAACACCATCTAAGAGTACAAAAGTGAAATTTCAGTAGAATATGCTAGATAAAATGAAAATAAATCATGTTCCATTCATTTCACCAAAACTTCCTCAAAGGGACAGAAGTGCATGTTTTGAAGATTGTTTTTGATAAAATTTCTAGACCCCTCTCTAAATGCATGAGAGGGGTTTAAATACTAAACTATAAATACTAAGAATAGATTATTAGAAAAATAGTCGAGGAGGTTTAAATGACCTTCCTCAAATTATGCGAAACAAAACTAAAATAGAAATAAAACATGGTGACTAAATCCTTTGTGTTTGATCTTTGAGATCACAGATGTCTGTCATTAGTTTGAGCTGTGTCGGTTAGCAGATTGCAGATTTCAACTGCACAGTGAACACGACAATGGTTAGTGTTGGCACTATTTTTTGCATGGAAATGGTTAGGCATCACAGGGTCATCCACTGGCTGTAAGGTTTAACTATATATTTCCAGTATGCTTCCCAGTTTAACCTGGTCATTTTCCTAATTGCTTCCTCTTTTTCCTCTGTTGTCTGCCTCCACTGTTGTTCGAGCTATTTGAAATTTGGAAGAAAACCTAGTACAGTCTCTGCCACTAGGTTGGCACTGTGTAAATTCTTATTGATGTTTTCAATAACACTATTTGCTGCTGCTGGTATGACCACTGTTGCCTTTTCTACTTGTCTAAGCCGAGAATCCCAGTCTGCAAATAAAATTTCTTTCTGTGATTCCTCCAGTTTAGGTAAATCAGCCTTCCTCCCATTCTTTGAATTCTGCCAGGTGATGAAGTCAGAAAGTCTTTTCAAGACTTCATCATATTCAAGTCTCATGTCAATGACTTGACTTGTTAACTTGTCACTAGTCTCACAATAAGGACTCAACTGTGAGACCTTCTGGCATAGAAGTTATTTTTGGTGCATTAGTTGGGAGTTAAGGCTGAGTGTTTCAATTATAAACTGATCAATTTTTGGACTATCCTTATACTTATTTATTATTTCTTGTATCTGCGCTTCCTTTTCTGCTAAGCTGGCTTGATGTTTTATTTGCATCTGCTCAAATTCTTGTTGGAGCTTGGCTATTTGTAATTCCACTTGTTGGTTAGATTTTTCTTTCTCTAACTGTTGTTCCAATAACATAATTTTATTTTCCTTTTCTCTAAGCAACATTTGTACCTCTGTTGCTTTATCAATAGTCGTTGTAGCATAGGCTCCTGCAAACTGCGACAGTTTAGTAAGGTTCTCAGATGGGTCAATGGGTGAATCTTTCTAGACAATATCCATTGATTCATTATCAGGAGTAGTAGCAACTGTAGCATCCAACTTCCTCTTCTTTCTTTGCCTTTTGACAACAACTTTGTGGGCTGGGCTATAGAACACATCTAAAGGAGGAATCTCCTCAATTCTCAAAATAATTTCAGAGGTAGGAGTGGCAAGAATGTGCTCTACCTCTTGAGTACTTACAATTTTCTCTACTGTAATTTCTTGAGTTGCTTTGTGTTGTGGAGTTTGTAGCTCAGGTGCTTGTCCCTCTGTATGGATCTTTTTGTTAAAATGCTCCCATTATTTTTCTAAATCAATCACCGGGGATTTTGTTGACTGGGTGGAGGTGGAGTGAATTTCAGCCTATTTTTTAGCTGAGGTTTTCTCAACTGCTTTTTCTGTAGATCCGGTTGTATCCTTTTCTGACTCCTTTTCTTTACTTCCCCCATTCTGTGACTGTTGTTCTGAGTGTTCTGACTCCCTGGTAGACTTCTCTTGGGACTCTGCTTTGGAATCATCTTTAGAAGTTTCTCTGGAGCTCTCTTCTAGGCTTACGTTGGGAGTTGGCTCCCTTATTGGTTCAAACTATAATTGGTCCAATGGGACCTTTAACAATCTCCTTTCTCTGTATTCATGAAAGGCTTCAAGCTCTTCTGGGTCAAAAAGTAGTGATGTCACGTGATTCACATCTTTGCATGTTTCTTTCTATAGGAAGACGTCATCAAATGCATCTTCCTCATAAGAAAATGCCTTCACTTTCACCAAGGTAGTGAAGGCATTAGCAGTTCCATTTGGGTCGTACTGCCTTCCTGGGAATTTAGGTAATTTTGGAGATTTCATGATCTCCACTTCTTTTCATGCATGCCCAAAATCGTGCAGTGAAAATGCTCCATGCTACATGGGAAATGTAGGCCAAATGGCCTTTTTCTGCTCCTTTAATCCTTTGCTCAGCCCACCCTCACTCTCTATTTGGTAGGCTATCTCTCTAGCCATCAACTTGTTTGGGACATAGTATGGGAGGACATGCGATGAGGTAATGCTCCCAAATAATCTGATATATGTGAATGTTTCCTCTCCAAACCATCTGGCCACCGAGAGGATATCCACTTCGGCTTCCTTAGAAAACCTAGAGGCATTTTGGTTATAAACCTATTTATGGATAGGCAGCATGACTCCATGACAAATTTTGTAGAAATGCGGGTGAAACTAAGACTCCCACATGTCCTTATGATATATATGAATGAGAAGTGGATTCTTCACAGTCCACTTCCATCCCATGACAGGAAATTTTGAACCAAAACAAATTGCATCCATCACATAGGCACTCATAAAAAATGGAGGGTAAACCCTCGAAGAAATACTCCTTTTCCTCCTATAATCGATTATCGCATTTGCTAAATTATCAGAAAGAATTTGGGCCCAATTCATTATGGTTGCGTTTACGGCTTCACCTATTAATGGCAGCCATTTTGGGGAAAATTTAGTGCTATTGGGCTTGCCAAACATCCTACATAGCATGGCTGCTGCAAAACTATGAGGGGGAGAAATAGATGCAGTAATGTACATACCCGCTTTGTCCTTTTTGATCTTGCCCTCATTTTTCAATTAGGTCCTCGTGACATCTGTTGGGTCCTCGTTCTCTTTGGAAAAATTCTCAAGGAAATGTTTGTTGTAGATTGTTTGTGGCTATGGTAAGTGGTGCATAAGCCATAGGATGTATGGCGAAAAAGATCCCATAACCTCTTGGCTGCTATTATTAAAATCTTTGTCTGATATATCAACCTGATTAATTATTCACTTGACCATATATGTATAAGGGATTGTCTTTGGTTGTGCGGCTATGCAGTGCAGAAATGAGCATGTCGTCTAAAAAATGGAAGCATTTGAGGAAACATTACCGTCAGTTGTGACCTTTGTTTCGAGAGGTCTTGGTTCCTCTTCTTCTAATAAATCATACATGGTTTCCCATGTAGAGGTTCCTCCTTCTCTGTTGCATGTAGTATCTGTGAATAAAGGAGTCATTTCTGATTTCTATGACACAACTGCCTTGCCCTTATTTTCCATTGCTCTCAAAGACTCCTTCTGTGGATTTTTCCCGAAAATGGAGAAAAATAGCAGCTATCAGATATACAGAGATAAGAACAAACGTAAGATGGAATAATACAAATAACTTGAAAAGGTGATAAGAAAGGAGTTTTATTTGAACACAAGTGAGAAGATATCACATCACGTTGAAAGGATTTTCACATATAAATGCCATTAACCTTTATTAAATGCCCACTAATCGTTCGTTGTCTCTTAGATTTATTGCTCATTAATGTCTGCATCGTAAGTTGAGAAGAAAGCTTTTTAGGGTGGCGAGCCTTTAAATTGTAAAAATGTCAATTTTGCGATTGCGATGCAATATCGCAGATCATATTATCGCATTATGTTTGTACGCTTTCCTTATCATTTCTTTTATTTCTGTGAGATGCGAGATACGAGCCGCTTACTATTGTTTCCAAAACATAGCTTATTTGTCATTTTTTCTTATGTAAAGCCCCTTTTATTAAGCAACGAACCTAAATACTCGTTTGTGACGTATCTCGGAAGTGAGTCTAGGTCTCAATCACATTTCACAATCTCGTTGGATGGTAAGTTTTGTGTTGTTCCTTTTAATGTCCAAAATGCGATCCGATAAGGGAAATGTTGTCATCACAATTTCGCATCTCGCATGTTCTAAGGTAACTCATTAAGGTGCGCCTTCTATAAATAGAGATATGCGATGCGGGCCTTAGTTTTAATAATAAATGCCTTAGGACTTGGTTTATATAAGAAACGTACTAGTTTCAAAGTGTTTAGAATGGAGTCCTCTTTTGATTGCTTTTTGCTAGTTTTGGTGGATTAGCAAGGCTTTCGATTACTCTTGATCATGCGATATGTGGGAAAGGCAAAGGTTTACTAGTTTTTTGAAAAGGTGTTTGTTTGATATCTTGTTTTATTCCAAAATGTAAAAATGAAAATGCCTAAATGCTAAACTTATTTTTGGAAAGATTTTTTAAAGAGTCCCCATTTATTAATGTAATATTGACTACTACTATTAACAAATGGGGGGTTGTTGAATAGCACAACAATTGGCGATTCACTTGGAAGAACCAGTTATCTCTGAGAGTTTTTTGAAATTTCTAAAAACTTCCAAAATAAAGATGGTTTAGAAAATAAAAATTACATGAGATATAAGGTAAGTAATACAGCTCTTTGAATATTTAAACAACATCCACTTAAATATCATCCTTTTTATTATCCTCTTCACATAAGAAAGTTACTTTGTCTACATTAGTCATTACTTGGTTTTAAAGATAAAAACAGGGAGGCTCTTCACAGATCAGTTTTTGGTATACTCAGTTGTCATAGGTAGAGCCTCTGCTACCAACAGGTGTTCATAGCCTCGACAGGGTTACCTTTTAACCAATAATGATTCAGTATCCCACCTAGGTCAGAATGCAATTTTTTAAGATAAGCTCAGATTTGTATACTTATTGCCTTTTTATTTTCTGAAATAATTCTTTTTCTTCAAAATTTCATCTTTTATCCCTTAAAGGACAATGTCTTGGTTTGGTGACCAAAATTGACAATGCCATTCACTTGATTATAACTTAACTGAACAAGTTGGCTCTTAATGAGACCCCTCGTCTTTTGATCAATACAATCTCAAGCCATTACCTTGTTTTGATATGCAGTATTGGTAATGTCAGCTAGTTATAACCTTATGATCATGGTAAGCCAACTCTTGATGAGACCTATTATCCTTTAAGTTTTATCAAAGATCAAATAATCTTGGCAAAGAACAAGCAATTTCAAAGCAACAGAACTTAACCTTATATTTTATGTGTGAAAGTCATTTTCATAACAATCTTTACTTATACAAGCGAAAAGAAAAAAAAATAAAAAGAGACTATTATTTGCAAAGCCAAAAGTAAATGTTCTTCAACTAGTATTATTATTTCTAAAAAAATAAAAATAAAGGCAATAATATACAGGGAATAGAAGAGAACATCTTCTATGGAAAATATTTCTTTAAGATCTTCCCATTAACAGGTAGAGATTCTCTCTTGCTTGATAAATCCTGCAATAAAAAGGTTGATGGGCCTATTTGTTCCACAATTTGAAACGGGCCAAGCCACATTTGTTGGAACTTGGTATGCCTACCCTTTTCTTCGCGAGCTTTATCCCATTTCAATACTAAGTCTCCGAGTTGAAAAGATTTTGAACTTATAGAATTTGAATCAAAGGAAGATTTGATTAACTATTGATGATTTGTGTGTGTGATTCTGGCCTTTTCCCTTTCCTCCTCGAGTTTAAAGATTTGTAACTGTCTAACTTGCATAGAAGAGGAAGGAGTTTCTTCAATGAATTGAACTAGGGCTAGAGAGGGAATAGCTACATTTGTAGGTAGGACAACTTCTTTCCCATAGACCAAATTAAAAGGAGAAGTGCCAATGGAGGCCTTCTGAGTTATTCAATCTACCCATAGAGCGAATATTAAAGACTTATGCTAGTTCTTCTGATTTTGGTCAATAGTTCATTTAATAATCCTTATGAGATTTTTGTTTGTAGATTCGGCTAAACCATTTCCCCGTGGATAATAGTTAGCAGAGTATTTAAGCTTAAAACCTATTTTAAGAGGAAATTCTGTCATAACATTGCCTGAAAAATAAGATGCATTATCAAACATTAGGGTAGATGGCTAACCAAATCTGGTGATAAATTGATTGATGAATTCAATGATGTTTTTAGAATTGGCTATCTTGAGTGGAATGGCTTCCACCCATTTTGTGAAGTAATCAGTTGCTATAAGGATATACCTGTGTTGCTTAGAAGAATGAGGAACAATCTCATCCATTATGTCCAATCCCCATTGCTCAAATGGTTGTTCAATATTGACTGGTTGTAATGGTAACGCGGGTTTTCTATGTCACCCAGCAACTGTTTGACAAACTTTACATCTCCTCACATAACTGTGTGTATCCTTCAATAATGTTGGCTAGTAATAACCATCATGCAAGATTTTATGTGCAATGGTATCTCCTCCAAAGTGTCCACTAGATGGTCCATCATATAGTTCCTGCAACACCTTCTCTGCCTTAGATTTTTCAAGGCATCTAAGTAAAACATAATCATAATTTATTCTGAACAACACATCATTGACGATTTTATATTGTCTAGCTTTTAGCCTTAAGGCCCTTCTCTTCTTATAATTTAATTGTGTTGGGGCATATCCATTTCTTAAGTAAAATATGATATCAGCATAACTTGACTCAGTGTCATTAAGGCTTACCTCATAGACTTGTACATCATCACCTGAGTCTTGTAGTGTTGATAAATTAGACGCTCCTGCTAACATCCTGCAAAAACCTTGACCTTTTACAATTTTTGTTGGTCTGATTTCAATGTCATATTCTTGTAGATCTGCCACCTAATTTCCTCTCTTCTCACCTACATCCCTTTGTATCAACAGATTTCTCATTGCCGAGAATGGCACTATTACTTTAGTGTGGGTTTTGAGGAGAAAAGGTCTAAAGTGATTTATTGATTTGAAAATAAAAAAAGCTTGTTTTTCAACATCTGAGTAATTCAATTAAGCCCCTTGCAAATTGGAGCTAAAGAAAGAGATTGAGGCTTCAACTTTTTCTTCATTGACTTGTGTCAATATGGCTGCATACGATTTATCAGAAGCGAAAGTATATAGAATGAAATGATTTGAAAAATTCGGAGTTGCTAAAGAGGGAGCATTAATGATTGCTTGTTTAATCAAATTAAAAGCTTCACGTTTTGTGTGTCCCCATTTAAAAAGAGAATTTTTCTTTATCATAGATTGAAGAGGTAAAACAATTCGTGAGAAGTCAGGGACAAATCTTTTAACAAAATTTATCTGACCTAGGAAAGATTGCATGGATTTTTTGTTACAAGTAAAGGAATTCTAGAAATTTCTCTTATTCTATCAAGGTCAATGTGAATCCCTACTTTGGATACAATGAATCCAAGGAGTTTTCCTTCACTTAACACGAAGAAAGATTTCTTAGGATTAAGAGAAATTCCATACCTTTGACAATGCTCAAATATTTGTTTTAAATCTCTCAGATGATTACTACACTTTTTGGAATATACAGTTATATCGTCTAAGTAGATTACTACTGATTTGTTTACTAAACCTTTGAAGGCTATGTCCATGGCTCTTTGGAAAGTAGCACCAACATTAATTAGTCCAAATGGCATCTTCTGATAAGCATAAGTGCCCCATTTTGTCTTGAATGTAGTTTTCAGCTGGTCATTTGGATGTACTAGGATCTGATTATAACTTGAGAATCCATCCAAGAAAGACATTAGTTATGAGCCTGCAACTGATTGCAATATTTGTTCCATAGGAGGCAATGGAAAGTTGTCCTTCTGACAGGCTTTGTTGAGATTGTGGAAGTCTATACATATTCGAATATCACCGTTCTTCTTTCTGACTGGGATAAGGTTGGAGACCCACCTGGAATGTATGACAGGGAAAATAATCTTGGCTTTCAGTAGTTTGTTCAATTTCGATTTAATCTGATTTTATAAATTAGGATGGATTTTTCTTAATTTCTGCTGAACAGGCTTTTCATCAGATGTCATGAGGATAATATGTTGCATAATAGAAGTGTCATACGTTTTAAGGTCTTCATAGTTCCATGCGAAGACATTCTTATATTTCTTCAATAAACATATAAATACTGATTTCTCATCTGACGTAAGTCCAAGGCCTAGATTAATATTTTGAGGTTTAAGGTCAGTTCCAAGGTTAATCAATTCAAATCTCAGAGTTGAACTCTGAATTTTTGAATTGGTGGGTCGTTTGAATCTGTCCTTGAGGTCATATAAATCTTCTAACTTAACCATAGACTTTGGTATAGCATTCTTGGTTGTTTCTTGCTTAAGTTGGTTGTCATGCTGATCTTCGTCAATTATTTGGTCATCATAAGAGCCTTTTGATGTCAAAAAGCTTATGATATCTGGATCGTTATTAAAGACTCTCCAGTTGGTGATATTGTTGAGAATAGAAGGCCTAAAAATCAATTCAATAGAAAAGCGATCAGGACTATAATCTCCTGGTGGAATAAGCTTGGAAGCCACATTAGCTAAGAGATCGGCACTTGCGTTTTGGAGTCTCAGAATAGGGGAAATATTAAACGTTGTAAAGTGGGAAGTCAGGTCTTGGACTAACGACTGATAATGTTTCAAATGTCTAGACAAATAGTGTATAGTATTTCTTACCTACTTTATCACAATTTCTGAATCTCCAAACACTTGGAGGTGTTTGATATTAAGGCCAATGGCTTTATACAAACCTTGAACTAATGCTTCATATTCAACAATGTTGTTTGTGCAATCAAATTCAAGTCTGCATGCTAACATAGTATTTTCCCCTTCTGGGCTAACTAATATGCATCTTGCTCTTGCTCCATCATTGGATTTAGATCCATCAAAAAATAATTTCCAAAATAAAGAGCTAACTACAAGGTTTATCTACAAAATTTACACACTTAGAAGTATCTGTTCGGGAAAAGTTTTCAACTTGAGATACAATAGAGTTTTCCAAGAAAGGTGAAGTATAAGCATTAAAATTTCCTAGAAATGATTCTACTGAGTAGTTTCCGATGATATTGTTGCTATACGCAACTGGTTCATTTTCTCCTTCTAGCTCTGTGACTATGTACTTTTGATGTTTTTCGCGATCAACCCTTATTTGATTTGGCTTGCCATTATAGGGAAGCCACATGTGAGACCAGTCAATTGCGAAATAACCATGAAGCTTTTCTGACCAGTCTCTACTAAGGATTAAGCCGTAGAATTCGAGAATATCAGCTACAAGAATGTCAATGACTTGACAAACTTTGGGGTTTGACGAGAGTCTGATGGTTACTTGATTAAGTTCCCCAACAACTTCAACTTGAGATCGATCTAACTGTACAATGCGTACAACAGATTTTTGAGGCTGAACATTCAACTTTGCACAAATTGTTCTAGGTAAAATGTTAGATGAAGCTCCTGAATCAACTAAACAATTGTGTAAGTTTCTATTAAAAATTTCAAAAGTAAGGAGAAATGGAGGAGTATGGGATTTAGATCTTCCTCCAATCAGAGCTATGTCGGTTGGATCAATTTTGTTTAAAGAGGTGCTAGGGGGTCTTCTCGTTTCTTGGGTAGCTTGTGAAATCACAACAACAGGAAGAGGTGAAGTAGGTACTGCTTTGAGTTCCTTAAGGAGTAGCTTTTGCTAATGTTTCAACTTGCTAAGCTCATGAAAGGTGATGTTTTCCCTAGTATTTTTCATATCATCAACAATATTATATTCCATTTCATCAGATACTATCAGGGTTTTAGTTGAAGGTGAAGAATTCAATTGAGAAGGAGTAGTTTGAGTGGATTTTGGTGAAGATTTCTTACCTGTTGTTTTGTCCCTGGGAGGTGGTGTTGAAGCCTTCTGGTTTGGATTTGTTTGTGGCAAATCAATAGGGTTTTTACTTCAGGTGGCAACAGGCAGTGCTTCTTGTGTTTCTTCGTTGGGAAGTATAAAATCCCACATTCCTTATAACTCTACCACTTCTTCATCATCTGTTTTTTCTTCATTTGTTGAAACTTCATCTTCCTCTCCATCTGATTCAGCATTTGATATAGCATTTGGAGGTTTAGGATCAGCAGGGGAATTCCTTTTAAATGGTCTAAAAGATTTCTTAGAGGAAGTCTTTGCTACCTATTTTTTAATATCAACCATTTCATTAGACATGGTTTTGAGGACTTTTTGCAAACCTTCAAGATGAAAATGATCTTTTTGTGGTTTCTTCTTGGATTCATCCCTAAAAGTCACTTTCTTGGATTTTCGTTCTTCTAATGCGTTTTTCTTATCTACAGCTAGAATGCATTTTTCTACAGCTATTGCCTCTTTCATATTTTCTGCCAAAGTTGGTTTGGCAGCTCTATTGACGAAAATAACTGTGTTTGAAGGGAGAGCAGAAATATACCACTCATTTTGGACCTCATCGTTGGGCTTAGATGCCACTGGTATCTTATTCAATAATTTATTGAAGCAAGAGTTGAAGTATTTTATTGGTTCTTTAGGTTCGGCTTTCAAATTGGAGAGGTCATTGATTAGGGTAGCCGTGGATCTATCATCTCCAAATTTAGTTAAGAACTGCTCTTGAAAAGCATCCCAACTATTAATAGAACCTGATGGTAATGAGAAGTACCATGATCCTGCTGCTCCTTGCAAATTACATGGAAATAATCTTACAACTTGATCCAGGAGGATTCCGTTGCTTCAGTTGTACATGTGTTCAAGTGTCGTCATCAGTGTTCAGTGTCATCATCAATTTAGTTAAGCTTTGATAGTTCGACAATGTTGGTTATGGATCAGGTTGTTCAGGTAATGTTTATGATTTTTCATGGCGTTCAGTTGAGAGGGTTTGTACCTAGCTATCGACTTGTGTTCATCGATAGTTCTGTCAGGATTGGTCGATGACATGTGTCGTGTTGTTGCCTCGCAAGATTTTGATGTCGACATGGGTGTCTTTGATGGCAAAGGTTCGATATGGTTCATCGTCAGGTTGTTGTCGTAACTGTGGTTTGTGTCGACGATATGCATTGGTACATCATCATGCAACAAATATTTCTAATGTCGCTTAGTGATGAAATATTGTACAAGGGTTGCTAAATTTGATTTACTAAACCCTAATCTATGTGCTAAATCCTAAATCTAAGCCAAAAACCTATGCTACACCTAAAACCATACACCAAAAACATATACCTAAGCTCTAAACCTAAGCCTAAGTCCTAATTTAACTCTCACATTCAAATGGTTATCTAAACCCTAAAACTATCACTAAGTGCTAAACCTAAGTCTCGGCCTAATGGTCAAATTACATTGAATAACATACAAAACATTATAAAAAAATCAATACACAGACCTCTGACCGCGCGGGCAGCCTAACCGCGTCGGAGGTCATGTGAACATGTGTATGTAAACCATCATAGTGTTAACCATTGGGTTTCATAAACCGCCAGATGTTGACCGCAACGGAGAGACATGTGACCGGCCTGGGTTGACTATCGGGGTTTACGTAACCAATGGGTTTAGAGTTAACCACCAAATGTTAATTGCGTGGGTATTACCATGTGATCAGAGCAATCCTAACCGTAAGGTGATAAAACCGCAGTGGAGAATTGTAATGTAACCGATTACATGTGAACGTTGTAGTGGGGTTAGGTGTAACCATTGGAACCGCAACCGTCAGCAGTCAGCGCAACTATAAGGGGTCATGTGACCAGCGGGGATAAACCGTCAGTGGGAAGGTAGCCGAAACCGTCGGGGCAGACCACAGAGGTGGCAGCTTGTGGTTAGACCACGGCTGGTCACATGAAACTGACAAACCACCTCCGCCCGGTGAGCTGACCACCAACGGTCAAATGCTTATCCTATGTGTATTTTGGGTTTTGAACAGATTTATTCAAAAAACTTAATTCGATGACCATGCAAGCCAAATTTAAGTGTCCTCATGCAACTAGGCCGAGCACAAACTTATCCAGATTGCAACCAGATGCATCTACAAACCAGCAAGGTGGTTTCATGAACCTGGAGGCCTATAAAAGGAAGTTTTTGTCCTCATTGAGAAAGGAGAGTGGTTTTTGACTTTTTGTATGCAGATTCTGGAGGTCATAGGCAGTTTCGTTTTCAGAGTTACGGGAGCATCCGGGGTCGGTTTTCGAAACCATAAGAACCATTGGAAAGCTGGTTCAGAGGGTTATTTGATGACAGTGATCAGAAGTGCCTGTGTGTATAGTCATACTGATTAATTCTTTATGTAATCAACACCTTCTTCTCATTCCTAATAAAAACGGTCGCCCATCTTGAAAGCGGACCCAGAGACGTAGTCAATCAGGGACGAACTTTGTCATCAATTTTTCTGTCTGGTATCGTTGTGTTTTTACTATTTCACTTCTTTTATGCATCGATTTTATGTTTAATCAGCTATCGTAAAGTGTTCTTCTCAAGCAGTTTTCCTCGATTTCTGTGTTTTGAGCTAACATTCAATTCATTAATGGCTAATCAATTCTACATCAGTTTTAGTCTATGATCATTTCAGATCATATAATTTGGTATCAAAGTAGGTTGCATTTGTAGAATTTTCCATTGAATTTTAACCAGGTCAAAGTCGCAACGAGGAGAAGGAATCCTTGAGCAAATCGATCCAGAGATTGGAAAGTGACGAGTCGTTCATAAATCGACCATGTTAGGACCTGATGCAGGTGAAAACATTGAAACTAAGATGAGTGAAGAACAGTTTTAGCAGGCATTCTTAACCATGCAGTAGATGTTGGGAGAATTGTATGAAGACAAGAAGGCAAGAGATGCAGCTTCTTCTTCAAAGCCATCGAAGAAGGACAAAGGTAAAGGGAAGACTGATAAACCACCTTCACCTCCATCATCTCCATCATCCTCTTCTTCTTCTTCTTCTTCCAGTGCAGAATCTGAAACGGAAAAGAAACCTAAGAAAACATCTCTTTTGAAACTTGATGTTAAATTTGAGTTACCTATTTATGATGGCGAAATGAATCCTGAAAAGCTAGATAACTGAATAAAGTAGTTAGAAATGTATTGTCGCATTCAGAAAATTTCTAGCAATAAAACTAAAATTCAGTTAGCTACACTTAGAATGGGGGGAACAACTTTAATCTAGTGGGAAAGTAAAACTCAGATAGATGTAAAGCGTAAAGGAAAAGTCATCTCTTCATGGTCTAAGTTTTTAAAAGCTCTTAGGAAACAGTTCTATCCTTTAGGATACATGCAGCAAGTTGTTATTGATTGGCAGCATCTGAGGCAAGGTAAAGGGCAGAGTGTTCAGGAGTTTACTCAGGAGTTCAGAAAGAAATCATTGGTGCTTGGTATTTCATTGGATACACGTGAAACTTTGTTAAAATACATCGGCAGTTTACATTCATATTTGCAGCATACTTTATTGATGTTTAATCCTGATGATTTTGATGAGGTGTGTGTTCAGGCCATACATATTGAATCAGGTGGCAGACCATTCAAGTTTTCATCGCAGTCATCCAAAGAGTTGGAAACCAAAGATTCCAGTGACAATAAGGGGAAGAACAATTTGAAGAGAAAGAAATCAACGATCGTTCAGAAGGAAAGACCTACTTGTTCTCATTGCTAGAGAATCAGTCATGATGAATCGAAGTGCTGGAAACTTCATCCAGAACTTAAGCCCAAAAAGTTCCTTAAGGAGAAGGATGAAAAGAAGGCCATTGCAGCAGTCCAACAAGATCTAGGTTCAGATTCAGGTGATGAAAGGAGGATAACCGCCATGGTTACGATAGGTAAAACTTCTGATACTGGTTCAAGTTTGAAAACTATTGCATCTTCTTCAAACATAAATCCTTCACATGAGGATAAAAGAGTTGAATTGTTTAACATAAGGATAACTTCTAAGCATACAAAGATAGATACAACGTTTGCCAGTGGATCACAGGTGAATTTAATCTCTAAATATTTAGTTAAAAGTTTGGTTTGGAAACATAGAATCATCCAAGACCTTACCCATTAGGATGGCTAAATAAATTAATTCAGATAAAAGTCACCATACAATGTCGATTAAGATATGCCATACTGACTAATTACATTGATGAAGTGGAATTAGATGTGGTTCCAGTAGACATATGTGGAGTTGTCTTAGGAATTCCTTATCTTTATGATCGTGATGCAGTATTTTACAGGAGAGAACATAAATATCACCTTAAGAAAGATGGGGTTGAATTTATTGTCAGGGCACATCAAAACAAAAATCACTTGAATTCAGTTAATGTTAATCAGATGAAGCGATTAATAAGTTCAAACAAGAGGTTTGTAATCATGTGTGTAAAGGATCAACATAACAATCAACATGATTCTTATTTAAGTTATGCAACTCAGCTTAAAGATGGTTTGATTAAAGATGGTTCAGTTCTATGTAAAACCAAACATCTTATTCATAAGCAGGGATTACAACATGAATTATAGTTTGTGCATAAAGCTCCTCTTCCTAATGACAAAATGAATCAAATCAGTTTAAGTTTGGAACTTAACAGTTGCAGGGATACTGATCAGTATTGGGGAAAGTCAATGTTCAATTTCTCTTGTATTGGGTCGCCATGTCATGCTTCAAATAGTTTGGAAACCTCTTTTCAAGTGGAGAGGAAATTTATTTGTTTTCATGTCAAAACCTTTTCTAAAGCAATTTCAAAGTGTCTAATGGGAACTTATGCATCAGAGGAAAGTGTTAATCAATGGAAACATCATTTAATGAATAAGAAAAGGTGATTCAAACAAATCAACAGCTAAATCAATACTTTCAAAATCAAACTAAGTTGCAGCAAATTTCACCTTATAGTTGGATAGGTTTAGTGCAACAAGTTCACTTAGTAAACAAGAAGCAGGAAAGTATGTCAATTCAAGTAGCTAGTTTGATGTCAAAAGTATCTTTGATTGTCTCCGTCATTCCGCAAAATAGAATGTTTATACATGTTGATGGGATTAAACAACATCCAGTAGAGACTGTTTTCAAAGATTATGAATCACTAACTCATGGTTCTTCATGGAAAGAATTCAATTGCCATGTTGATAGCAAGTTGTTTGCCCATCATCGCAAGTTGTGTATACTGCAGATGGATGAAATAGGTCACTAAATTAAAAGGTACCATGGTCAGCATCATCAGGGTCAGCACTTGCAGGTGATTGATTGAATTTATTGGTACACCGTTAGGTCAAGGTGGAAAGAGAGGGAGTTCTCTCCCCATCGACTAATTGTTTAGTCAAACTTTTGTGGTCCAAAAGCTTTCAAGTGGAGGGGAATGATCCAGGAGGATTTCGTTGATTCAGTTGTACAAGTTTTTAAGTGTTGTCATCAGTGTTCAGTGTCTTCGTCACTTTAGTTCATCTTCGACAGTTCAAAAGTGTTGGTTATGGATCAGGTTGTTCAGGTAATGTTTATGGTTTTGCATGGCATTCAGTTGAGAGGGTTTGTACCTGGCTGTCGACTTGTGTTCATCGACAATTCCACCAGGATTGGTCAACGACATGTGTCGTGTCGTTGCCTCGCAATATTTTGATGTCGACATGGGTGTTGTTGATGTCAAAGGTTCGATATGGTTCATCGTCAAGTTGTCATCATAACTGTGGTTTGTGTCGACAATATGCATTGGTACGTCATCATGCGACAAATATTGCTAATGTCACTTAGTGACGAAAGATTGTACAAGGGTTGCTAAATTTGATTTACTAAACCCTAATCTATGTACTAAATCCTCAATCTAAGTCAAAAACCTATGCTACACCTAAAACCATACACCAAAAACATATACCTAAGCTCTAAACCTAAGCCTAAGTCCTAATTTAACTCTAACATTCAAATGGTTATCTAAACCCTAAGACTATCACCAAGTGCTAAAACTAAGTCTCGGCCCATTGGTAAAATTACGTTGAATAACATACAAAACATTATAAAAAAATCAATACACAGACCTCTGATCGCGCGGGAAACCTAACCGCATCGGAGGTCATGTGAACATGTGTATATAAACCGTCATAGTGTTAACCATCGGGTTTCATAAACCGCCAAATGTTGACCACAATGGAGAGACATGTGACACCATCGGGTTTCATAAACCACCAAATGTTGACCGCAACGGAGAGACATGTGACCGGCCTGGGTTAACTGACGAGGTTTACATAACCAATGGGTTTGGAGTTAACCACAAAATTTTAACCGCGTGGGGATTACCATGTGATTAGAGCAGTCCTAACCTCCAGGTGATAAAACTGCAGTGGAGAATTGTAATGTAACCTATTACATGTGAACGTTGTAGCGAGGTTAGGTGTAACCGTCAGAGTCTTAGCCGGAACCGCAGCTATCAGAGCAGTTAGTGCAACTGTAAGGGGTCATGTGACCAGTGGGGATAAACAGTCAGCGGGAAGGCAGCCGGAACCACCATGTTGAGAATGCAACAAGATGATGGAGCTTAGTGGAAAGAAGTCGCCTTCACTAAGTGGGCTCGTAGGCTATTTTTGGCACAACGTCTATTTTTAGACTATGTCTATTTTTAGACTATGTCTATTTTTAGACATATGGATCATGGTCTATGAGTTGCAGGATGCTATTTGTGGATGATTGGTCATGTTGGTAAAAATAGATGGACTTCTATTTTTAGAAATATGGGCAGGTTTCTATTTTTAGACTGCCAGGCCAAAAATAGAACAATCGAATATTATTGTCTCATAATAATATTTGGACTATAAACAGTATCTTATCCTCTTGGAGCACTTCGGTTTGAGCTACAGATGTGGCACATGCAGCTGTTAGAAGGAAATACGCTTTCCTTGTGGGTCAGTTGAGCTATTGCATGCAGGACTTCAGTTAGAACTCATGTGGTTGAGTTTCGGTGGAGTTGATTGTGGAGTTGATGGAGTTGTGTTCAGTTTGACTTGGTTGAACTAGTTGTATTTTAGTCTAACTAAAGAATACACTAGTGATGAGTTGTGTGAATTAATTATTAATTAATTCACTAGTTATTAACTCATAAAGCAACTAAAGAATACATCAGTTAACTCAGTGCATGTACATTTCAGTGGAGACAGGTGTTAGAGGTTGAGATTGTTATCAGTTGTGACTATAGATGTGACTATAGTTGTGCATGAGATTTGCACATGCATGGATGGAGATTTCCCATGAGGCTTGCGTAGTATAACCAAAGGAATTCGATTTCACAGAGTGATTGATTCTCTTGCAAGATTGCGCAGTGGAGGCAGGCAAACAGTGGAGGAGATTTGAGGCTTCAGATTTGAGCTAGTTTGTGTGTAACAGGTGGAGATAGTACTGAGTACTTGTGAGGAGTATTGTACTATGTATTGTTACATGTTCTCTATCATTATAATATACAGATAGTGTGGGGTTTTTAGCTGTATGCTTTCCCCGGGTTACATACTGTGTTAATGTGCGCATGCGATTGATGTTTCATTGTTTTTAATGTTGCTAAATTGATGATCAACATAGAGGAGGTTATGTATTGTGCATGTATTCCGCAATAGTGTATAATCGGGATAATATCTGTGAATAAGTGTTTTATTATTCAAAATTTCTACATGGTATCAGAGTTGTTGATCATCAGATCTATTATTCAGAAATCGTTTACATTTTATTTCTTCAGGCAGAGTCTGTAATCGGGCCAGGTAGCCTCTGGATTCATCCTTCCTTTGGAAGGTGATATATCTTGTAAAAGCCCATACAGTCAATCTTTGTACGAGAAATACTTTGTTCTCACGAATTTTAGATCAGAAGCGGTTGAGTTTTGAGCTGGTGGAATTCGAATTTGCAGCAGTGTTTTCTTGGTGTCAATGTTGAAATGTCTTTCAACGGATTGCGATTGGAGTATGCCCTTGAAGGCAGCTCAAATTATATTGCATGGAAAGACAGGATGGAGGCGGTGTTAGATGATAATGGGCTGAAGGAGTTCATAGAGGGTGAGGTCCCGAAGCCTACTGATACTGCTCAAGTTGAGGCTTGGCGAAAGAAGACAGAAAAGTGTCGAAGGATTCTGTTGGAGGGCGTGAAGGATCACATTGTGTCCAGCCTGCATGGAAAGGCTTCTCCATACTTGATGTGGAAAGCGTTGACAGATTTATTCCAAAGCAAGAGCAACCAGAGGAAGCTGGTGCTCAAGGATAAACTCAGAAACATTAAATGCGAGAAGGGAGACAGTATGCCCAAGTATCTCATGAAGTTCACTCAGTGTAGGGATAAGTTGGGAAGTGTGGGGGTGACTGTCGATGATGAGGACTTGGTGAGCTTGGCTCTCCTTGGTCTTCTGAAGAGTTGACATTCCTATCAGGACTCTGTCAATGGTCGGGAGAAATTGCCAAGATGGGAGAGACTTTGGTCAGATCTTGTGTAGGAGGAGATCAGGCGAAATACCAGGGACGGATCTTCATCAAAGGCACCTGATGAAGAAAATTGTGCTTTGGGAAGAACAAGAAAGCTTCTCATTCCAGTGCGAAAGGCAAGAAGTAGGATATGTCCAAGGTGAAGTGCTTTCATTGTCACCAGCACGGACACTATGCCACAAATGGTTCGCAGAAGAAGAAGAACAAGCAAGTTGTTGGATCTGCAGCGGGAGATGCCTTAACCTCACAGTTTGAGCTTGATTTTTCTTTGATCGCATGGTTGGTATCAAGTGTGATGGGATCGGTATGGTTCTTGGACAGTGGTGCGTCTTTTCACATGACAGGAGATCAAGATTTGTTTTCTGATGTGGAGGAGAAAGATCTTGGAGTGCACATCGAGATGGATGATGATGGTAGATACAGTGCGACCGGTATCAGTACCATTTCCTTTGAGAGGGAGTCTGGTAAACCCTTCGTATTGAAGGAAGTGATACATGTTCCAGGATTGAAGAAGAATCTTATCTCTGTGGCAATGTTATAAGACAAGGGATATGATGTTGTTTTCAGCGAGGGAAAGGCTTTCCTGCGCAGTAAGGCAACTAGAGAAACCCGGAAGATAGGGGTTCAAGTGAGGAACCTTTATCAGTTGCATGTAGATGGCTGCGCAGCAATGGCATGCAAGGTAGAAGGATTGGTGAGCCCGGATGATGGCGAGCTGTGGCACAGGAGATTGGGTCACCTTCACCATGGAGCCTTGAAGATACTGTAGCAGATCACTACAGGGCTTCCTAAAGGCACTCTTGCGCAGTAAAATCAGTGTAAGGGGTGTAATTTGGGAAAGTTTGTGAAATCCACCTTTCACGAGAAGGATAGTCGCGCCACGACGATCCTTGAGAGAATTCACACAGACGTGTGTGGACCTTTCTCAGTAGCTTCGACAGCAAAACACATGTATTATGTGATCTTTGTTGATGATTTCTCTCGTAAGTGCTGGATCTTCTTCATGCAGAAGAAGAGCGAGACATACTCAAAGTTCTGTGAGTTCAAAGCACTTGTCGAGAAGGAGTCGGGGAAGAAGGTGAAGGCTCTTAGGAGCGACAATGGTGGTGAATACATCTCTGGCGAGTTCAAGGACTTTTGCAGTGTAGAAGGGATTCGAAGAGAGCTCATAGCTCCCCATAACACACAGCAAAACGGGGTTGTTGAGCAGAAGAACAAAACGATTGTGGGTGTTGCACAGGCGATGTTGCATGATCAGGGCCTACCCCTTCACTTGTGGGCGAAAGAATGCAATACAACAGTATATGTGCAGAACCATTGTCCTCACAAGATACTTGGCATGAGTACACCCGAGGAGGCTTATTCTGGTAAGAAGCCTGATCTTTCTCATTTGAGGATTTTTGGTGCTAACGTTTACATGCATGTGACGAAGGATGCCAGGAAGAAGTTGGAGCCGACCGCAGAGGTTGGGATATTTGTGGGGTACACTGATACACCCCACAATTATCGTGTGTATTTTCCAGACAGTGGCAAGACTGTTGTGCAACGGGATATAAAAGTTCAGGAGGAGAAAGCCATGAAGTGTTCGCTTGAGAGGGAGCCACACTTGCATGCAGATGAGGAGCTATTAGTTCCTAAAGATGAGCTTTAGGACGTGGATCAGCCACAAGATGAAGTTCATGGAGTGGAAGAGACCACTCATGCAGCGCCAACCATAAGAGGGAAAAAGCGCTTGACAGAAGCTGAGCGACTGGCTCAAGATGTAGAGAAAGTTGTAGGACCACCTACAGCTCAACGTAGACAGAGACAGTCACCTGATCGGTACACTGGATACATGGCTCTTATGAGCAAATGTGTTGTGACTGAGCCATCCTCTTTCGTGGAAGGTGTGGAGGATCCCGCATGGGTAGATGCCATGGTGGAAGAGTATGAGTCAATTGTCATAAACAATGCATGGGAGATTGTCCCAAGACCGGAAGGGAAATCAGTGGTGGGTTCGAGATGGATCTACAAAGTTAAGTAGGCAGCTAATGGGAGTGTGGAGAAGTACAAGGCAAGATTTGTTGCCCGAGGCTTTTCACAGATAGAGGGGATCAATTATGAGGAGACCTTTGCACTTGTCGCAAGGTATTCTTCCATATGGACGATTCTTGCTCTCTTAGTGCAGATGGGGTGGCACATTCATCAGATGGATGTGAAGACTATGTTCCTCAACGGAGTCATTGAGGAGGAGGTGTACATAGAGCAGCCCGAAGGTTTCGAGATCTTCAGTAGCGAGTCACATCTGTGCAGGCTCAAGAGAGCGTTGTATGGGTTGAAACAAGCACCACGTGCTTGGTACACACGAATAGACAGTTATTTCACTAGACTTGGATTCTCCAAGAGTGAGGCAGATCCTAACCTATACCAGATTATGGTGGAGGGTAAGTTGCTTCTCATTGTACTTTATGTAGATGATTTGATTCTAACGGGTTATGAGTTGTTGATACTTTCATGCAAGGATGATCTTGCTAAGGAGTTTGAGATGAAGGACTTGGGCCTCATTCATTATTTCCTGGGATTGGAAATTTGGCAGCGCAGTGATGGACTATTTGTTTCTCAGGGTAATTATGCTCGGGAGATACTAGAGAAGTTCAACATGCATGGTTGCAAGCCTGCTGATACTCCTCTTCCTGGAGGTTGGAGGAAGGAGGATGCTACTTTGGCGGAAGTAGTGGATGCCACTGTTTATCGACAGTTGGTGGGGTCGCTTATGTATCTGGTCAATACATGACCCGATATATGCTATGCTGTTAACCAGCATTCACAAGCTATGGTTAAGCCAACCAAGCTCTTCTGGAAGGCAGGCAAGCATGTATTGTGTTATCTCAGAGGCACATCGGGATATGGATTGTGGTACAGACAGGAGGATGAGGTGAAGCTATGTGGCTTCACGGATGCAGATTGGGTAGGGAGCCCAACGGACAGAAAGAGCACATCAGGAGGGGTCTTCAATATCGGGTCGACAGTAGTTTCTTGGTACAGCAGGAAGCAGATATCCATGGCACTCAGTTCAGCAGAGGCTGAGTATATGGCAGCAAGTTTGGCTGCATGCGAGGCTATATGGATGAGGAAGATCCTGGTCGGGTTGTTCGGTTCTTACTTGGAGCCTACTGTGATTTACTGTGATAACCAAAATTGCATTAAACTCTCAGCTAATCCTGTATTTCATGATAGATCTAAGCACATTAACATCAAGTACCATCATATCAGAGATTGTGTGCAGCAGAGAATCATGTTACTTTCATACATTCCAACGGAGGATCAGGATGCTGATATCTTGACGAAGGCGCTCACCAGGAGCAAATTCGAATACCACCGAGGCAGGTAGTGGTTGCTGATAATCCATATCTTGTTGAGAGGGAGTGTTGAGAATGCAACAAGATGATGGAGCTTAGTGCAAGAAGTCGCCTTCACTAAGTGGGCCCGCAGGCTATTTTTGGCGCAAAGTCTATTTTTAGACTATGTCTATTTTTAGACATATGGATCATGGTCTATGAGTTGCAGGATGCTATTTGTGGATGATTGGTCATGTTGGTAAAAATAGATGGACTTCTATTTTTAGACATATGGGCAGGTTTCTATTTTTAGACTACCAAGCTAAAAATAGAACAATCGAATATTATTGTCTCAGAATAATATTTGGACTATAAACATTATCTTGTCCTCTTGGATCACTTCAGTTTGAGCTACAGATGTGGCACATGCAGCTGTCAGAAGGAAATACGCTTTCCTTGTGGGTCAGTTGAGCTATTGCATGCAGGACTTCAGTTAGAACTCATGTGGTTGAGTTTCAGTGGAGTTGATTGTGGAGTTGATGGAGTTGTGTTCAGTTTGACTTGGTTGAATTAGTTGTATTTTAGTCTAACTAAAGAATACACTAGTGATGAGTTATGTGAATTAATTATTAATTAATTCACTAGTTATTAACTCATAAAGCAACTAAATAATACATCAGTTAACTTAGTGCATGTACAGTTCAGTGGAGACAGGTGTTAGAGGTTGAGATTGCTATCAGTTGTGACTATAGATGTGACTATAGTTGTGCATGATATTTTCACATGCATGGATGGATATTGCCCATGAGGCTTGCATAGTATAACCAAAGAAATTTGATTTCACAGAGTGGTTGATTCTCTTGCAAAATTGCGCAGTGGAGACAAGCAAACAGTGGAGGAGATTTGAGGCTTCAGATCTGAGCTAGTTTGTGTGTAACAGGTGGAGATAGTACTGAGTACTTGTGAGGAGTATTGTACTATGTATTGTTACATGTTCTCTATCATTATAATATACAGATAGTGTGGGGTTTTCAGTTGTATGCTTTCCCCGGGTTACATATTGTGTTGATGTGCGCATGCGATTGATGTTTCATTGTTTTTAATGCTGCTAAATTGATGATCAACGTAGAGGAGGTTATGTATTGTGCATGTATTCTGCAATAGTGTATAATCAGGATAATCTCTGTGAATAAGTGCTTTATTATTCAAAATTTCTACACACCAGGGCAGACCGCGGAGGTGGCAGCCTACGGTTAGACCGCGGCTGGTCACGTGAAAATGAACAAACCACCTTCGCCTGGTTAGATGACCACCAACGGTCAAATGCTTATCCTATGGTTATTTTGGGTTTTGAACAAATTTATTCAACAAACTTAATTTGATGACCATGCAGCCAAATATAAGTGTCCTCATGCAACTAGACCGAGTACAAACTTATCCAGATTGCAACCAGATGCATCTACAAACCAACAAGTTGGTTTCATGAACCTGGAGGCATATAAAAGGAAGTTTTTGTCCTCATTGAGAAAGGAGAGTGGTTTTATACGTTTTGTACGCAGATTCTGGAGGTCATAGGCAGTTTTGTTTTCAGAGTTATGGGAGCATCCAGAGTCGGTTTTGGAAATCGTAAGAAGTGTTGGAAAGTTGGTTTAGAGGGCTGTCTGATGACAGTGATCAGAAGTGCCTGCATGTATAGTTAGACTGATCAATTCTCTGTGTAATCAACACCTTATTCTCATTCCTAATAAAAATGGTCGCCATCTTGAAAGCGGTCCCAGAGACGTAGTCCATTAGGGACGAACTCCGCCATCAATTTTGTTGTCTGGTATCACTATGTTTTTATTGTTTTCACTTCTGTTATGCATCGATTTTATGTTTAATCAGTTGTCGTAAAGTTTTCTTCTCAAGCATTTTTCCTTGATTTCCGTGTTTTGATCTAACATTCAATTCATTAATGGCTAATCAATTCTACATCAGTTTTTAGTTTATGATCATTTCATATCACAATTGCATCTTCTTATTCTACTTCGTTCAAGTTAATGGACAGCATAAAATTGTTTATGTGTTCCTTAGCAAGTAGGCCATTATCAGGATTGAACTTTGGTAACCATTTCTTTGGATGGGATAGCAATGGCTGTAAAGGTGCAGCCATCCTAACAGCTCATGGATTTGTCCATGGCCTTTGAGGAGGTTGAGCCATTGTTGGTATCCGAGAAGAGGAATATGTTGCAGTGGTTGAAGGTGATTGGGTAGAGGAAGATGGAGTTCCAGTACCTGTGTGAATCACGATCTGGAGTGGTGAGGTGGATGATTGGTCTTGTGATGGTATGGATGGAATGAATGAAGATGATGGTTGTGTTGATGAAAGAACCTCGCTGTGAGATTCAGATAGTGTCTTCTTAGCTTTCTTACAGCTTGGTAGAGGGAATTCAAATGGTGGGATTCCAAACTTTTCACTCTGTGCTCTAGTTAACCGTTGAGATGGGGTAAATTGAGAGGTAACACTATCTTGGGATAACTCAGATTCCTCTTGAGATATCGAAATCCCCTGTAATTTATGAATCAAATATTGGACTTCAGGGGCTTCAGTAGAAGAAGAATGATCTGGCTTCTTTGGGATTTCAGCAGTGGGCTCTGTAGTTGTCTTTACAACTTCTAACTTAGGATTAAGAGATTTGGAATGCGATCGAGAAAAAAAAGTTTATTTCTTAATACATAAATAAAACAAAATCACAAGATAAAAGTACCATTTGTAATAAGTTATGCTCATGTGTTTCAACAATATCAACCTACTTCCAATCAATCCAACACCATCTAAGAGTACAAAAGTGCAATTTCAGTAGAATATGCCAGATAAAATGAAAATAAATCTTGTTCCATTCATTTCACCAGAACTTCCTCAAAGGGATAGAAGTGCATGTTTTGAAGATTGTTTCTGATAAAATTTCTGGACCCCTCTCTAAATGCATGAGAGGGGTTTAAATACTAAATTATAAATCCTAAGAATAGATTATTACAAAAATAGTTGAGGAGGTTTAAACGACCTTCCTCAAATTATGTGAAACAAAACTAAAATAGAAATAAAACATGGTGACTAACTCCTTTGCGTTTGATCTTTGAGATCGCAGATGTCCGTCATTAGTTTGAGCTGTGTCAGTCGGCCGATTGCATATTTCAACTACCCAGTGAACACGACATCGGTCAGTGTTGGCACCATTTTCTGCGTGGAAGTGGTTAGGCATCACAGGGTCATCCACTAGTTGTAAGGTTTAACTAAATATTGCTAGTATGCTTCCCAGTTTAACCTGGTCATTTGCCTAATTGCTTCCTCTTTTTCCTCTGTTGCCTGCCTCCACTGTTGTTCGAGTTGTTTGACATTTGGAAGAAAACCTGGTATAGTCTCTGCCACCAGGTTGGCATTGTGTAAATTCTCATTGATGTTTTCAATAACACTGTTTACTACTGCTGCTACGACTGTTGTTGCCTTTTCTGCTTGTCTACGCCGAGAATCCCAGTCTGCAAATAATTTTTTTATGTGATTCCTCCAGTTTAGGTAAATCAGCCTTCCTCCCATTCTCTGAATTCTACCAGGTGATGAAGTCAGAAACTCTTTTCAAGACTTCATCATATTCAAGTCTCATGTCAATGACTTGACTTGTTAACTTGTCACTAGTCTCACAATAAGGACTTAATTGCGAAACCTTCTGGCATAGAAGTTCTTTCTGGTGCATTAGCTGAGAGTTAAGGCTGAGCGCTTAAATTATAAACTAATAAATTTTTGGACTACCCTTATACTTATCTGCTATTGCTTTTATCTACGCTTCCTTTTCTGCTAAGGTGGCTTGATGTTTTATTTACATCTGCTCGAATTCTTGTTGGAGCTTGGCTATTTGAAATTCTGCTTGTTGGTTATATTTTTCTTTCCCTAACTGTTGTTCCAACAACATAATTTTATTTCCCTTTTCTCTAAGAAGCATTTGTACCTTTGTTGCTTTATCAGTAGTCATTGTAGCATAGGCTCCTGCAAACTACGACAATATAGTAAGGTTCTCAGATGGGTCAACGGGTGAATCTTTCCAGACAATATCTATTGATTCATTATCGGGAGTAGTAGCAACTGTAGTATCCAACTTCCTCTTCTTTCTTTGCCTTTTTACAAAAAATTTGTGGGCTAGGCTATATAACACATCTAAAGGAGGAATCTCCTCAATTCTCAAAACGATTTCAGAGGTAGGAGTGGCAGGAATATACTCTACCTCTTGAGTACTTACAATTTTCTCTACTGCAATTTCTTGAGTTGCTTTGTGTTGTGGAGTCTGTAGCTCAAGTGCTTGTCCCTCTGCATGGAGTTTTTTGTTAAAATTCTCCCATTCTTTTTCTAAATCAATCACCGGGGATTTTATTTATTGGGTGTAGGTGGAGTGAATTTCAGCCTGTTTTTTAGCTGAGGTTTGCTCAGCTACTTTTTCTGTAGATCTGGCTGTATCCTTTTCTGACTCATTTTCTTTACTTCCCCCATTTTGTGACTGTTGTTCTGAATGTTTTGACTCCCTAGTAGACTTCTCTTAGAACTCTGCTTCGGAATAATCTTTAGAAGTTTCTCTAGAGCTCTCTTCTAAGCTTATGCTGGGAGTTGGCTCTCGTATTGGTTCAAACTGTAATTGGTCCAATGGGACCTTTAAGAATCTCCTTTCTCTGTATTCATGAAAGGCTTCAAGCTCTTCTGGGTCAAAAAGTAGTGATGACATGTGCTTCACATCTGTGAATGTTTCTTTCTATAGGAAGATGTCATCAAATGCATCTTCCTCATGAGTGAATGCCTTCACTTTCACTAGGGTAGTGAAGGCATTGGCAGTGCCATTTGGGTCGTACTACCTTCCTGGGAATTTAGGTAATTTTAGAGATTTCATGATCTTTATTGCTTTGCATAAATGCCCAAAATTGTGTAGTGAAAATGCTCTACACTGTAATGGAAATGTAGACCAAATGGCCTTTTTCTGCTCCTTTAATCCTTTGCTCAGCCCACCCTCACTCGCTGTTTGGTAGGCTATCTCTCTAGCCATCAATTTGTCTGGGACATAGTATGGGAGGACATGCAGTGAGGCAATGCTCCCAAATACTCTAATATATGTGAATGTTTCCTCCCCAAACCATTTGGCCTCCAGGAGGATATCCACTTTGGCTTCCTTAGAAAGCCTAGGGGTATTTTGGTTATAAACCTGTTTATGGATAGGAAGCATGACTCCATGACAAATTTTGTAGAAATGTTGGTGAAACTGAGACTCCCACATGTCCTTATGATATATATGAATGGGAAGTGGATCCTTCACAGTCCACTTCCATCCCATGACAGGAAATTTTGAACCAAAACAAATTGCATCCATCACATAGGCACTCATAAAAAATGGATGGTAAACCCTCGAAGAGATACTCCTTTTCCTCCTATAATCGATTATCGCCTTTTCTAAATTATCAGATAGAATTTGGGCCCAATTCATTATGGTTGCATTTACGATTTCATCTATTAATGGCAACCATTCTGGGGAAAATTTAGTGCTATTTTGCTTGCCAAACATCCTACATAGCATGGATGCTACAAAACTATGAGGGGAGAAATAGATGTAGTAGAGTACATACCTGCTTTTTCCTTTTTGATCTTTCCCTCATTTTTCGACCAGGTCCTCGTGACATCTGCTGGGTCCTTGTTCTCTTTGGCAAACTTCTTGAGGAACTATTTGTTGTAGATCGTTTGTGGCTCTGGTAGGTGGTACATAAGCCATAGGTTCTCTGGTGAAAAAGATCCCATAACCTCTTGGCTGCTATTCTTAAATTCTTTGTTTGAGATATCGACCTGATCAATTATCCACTTGACCATATCTATATAAGGGATTATCTTTGGTCGTGCGGCTATGCGATGCAGAAATGAGCATGTTGTCTAAAAAATGGAAGCATCTGAGGAAACATTACCGTCAGCTATGACCTTTGTTTCTAGAGGTCTTGGTTCCTCTTCTTCTAATAAATCATACATGGTTTCCCATGTAGAGGTTCCTCCTTCTCTGCTGCACGTAGTATCTGTGAATAAAGGAGTCATTTCTGATTTCTCAGACACAACTGCCTTGCCCTTCTTTTCCATTGCTCTCAAAGACTCCTTCTATGGATTTTTCTTGAAAATGGAGAAAAATAGCAACTATCAGATATACAGAGATAAGAATGAATGTAAGATGGAATAATACAGATAACTTGAAAAGGTGATAAGAAAGGAGTTTTATTTGAACGCAAGTGAGAAGATATTGTATCACATTGAACGAATTTTCACACATAAATGCCATTAACCTTTATTAAATGCCCACTAATGGTTTGTTATCTCTTAGCTTTATTGCTCATTAATGTCCGCATCATAAGTCAGGAAGAAATATTTTTAGGGTGGCGAGCCTTTAAATTGCGAAAATGCCGATTTTGCAATTGCGATGCAATATCGCAAATCACATTATTGCATTATGTTTGTACGCTTTCCTTATCATTTCTTTTGTTTTTGCGAGATGCGAGATGCGGGCTACTTACTATTGTTTCCAAAACATAGCTTATTTGTCAGGTTTTCTTGTGTAAAGCCCCTTTTATTAAGCAGCGAACCTAAATACTCGTTTGTGACGTATCTCGGGAGTGATTTCGGGTCTCAATCGCATTTCGCAATCTCACCGAATGGTAAGTTTGCGGTGTTCTTTTTAATGTTCGAAATGCGATGTGATAAGGGAAATGCTATCATCGCAATTTCACATCTTGGACGGTTTAAGGTAACTCATTAAGGTGCACCTTATTTAAATAGCGATATACGACACGGGCCTTAGATTTAATAAGAAATGCCTTAGAAGCTGGTTTATATAAGAAACGTACTAGTTTCGAAGTGTTTAGCGCGGAGTCCTATTTTGATCGCTTTGCAATAGTTTTGGTGGATTATCAAGGCTTTTAATCACGCTTGATCATGCGATATGTGGGAAAGGCAGATGTTTACTAGTTTTTTGAAAAGGTGTTTGATTGATATCTTATTTTATTCCAAAATTTAATAAGGAAAATTCCTAAATTCTAAACTTATCTTTGGAAATATTTTTTATAGGGTCCCCATTTATTAATGTAATACTGAATACTGCTATTAACAAATGGGGGGTTTTTGAATCACACAATACATTCTGACATGGCTCATGAACTAATCTCAGATGGTGTGGCATGCCAACATGGCATAGTGACATGGTGATTTGGTACTAAAAATTTGACATGGTGGCTGATATGATGTGCAACGTGGTAGGTGATGTGGAACTAGAAATTTGAAAATATGGAGATTTCCAAAATGGATATTTGGATCCAAATTTAGATGGATCCAAATGAATCTAGAAAATTAGAAAGCCAAATATTTGGATAGGTGGACATTTGAATCCCATTGACTATGCTAAGGGGGAGGCTAGATGGTATCCTTGTGGAGGTGATTTGGAACATTGAAAATTTGGATAGTGGGGATCTAGAAATCCAAATTTTCAGTGGAATGGGATGTTTAAGAATGATTGGATTTGGATATCTCGAGGGTCAACTTATTGACTGTAGCTAGAAGAATGAAGTACTAGATATAGAGGGATCCAATTTTTTTAAAAATCCCAAACTAGGATAGATTAATATGCTTTAGAAGTATTATATGCACTCATAAGTTCAGAGATTCATTTTTTTTATAATGGTGACTTAAGGAAAATACTATATTCAGATGTAAGGGGGATGCTAATCTGTCTGGTGAGGACATGGCCTAGGAAACAAAGACATGTGGGTAGGGAAAGCCAGGTGTTAGCCATCTATAACTGATGTGATCACATAGTGTATACACTTGGGCAAGAATTGCCACATGTCTACCACATAGTACTAGCGCAAATGTTTATGTAGCACTTTGAAGGTAAAATCCTCAAATGGGAATAACTTTGTGTCCTGAGATTTTATTTGGATGAAATTTATATCGTTGCAAATCTCTCGAAGAGTATAAGATAATCTTAGTCTCCAAATAAGTTTTAAGGTGGTTGAAGGAATAGGATTTTTGGTAACCCCCCATCCTCGAGATGACTTAGGTAGTTGAGTATGTTACACCATAGTTTGTGTATTATGGTTTTGGGGATTTCCCCTTGTCATTGGTTTATTTTTTGTTTACCTTTCCACTTCTTCTTTCCATTATTTTGTTGGGAATTAGGATTTACCATGTTTAGTTTCTCAAAGGTTTGTTGTTGTCGCATATAGTAAGGTTGAGAAAAATTAACCTTAACATGCTACTAAGTGTGGTGGTAAAGCATTGTTTTCAAGTGGGCCAGGGAAATGATAGTATGGGTTCCTATATGTGTTGTAGGATGTGTACATTCCTTCATTGGTTCATTGATTATTTTATGAATGTCCTTGCATGGGAGGGTTGACTTGTATGTCTTGAGGAGGCATTGTGGCCTTGGGTGGATCAATGTAATGCCTTATCATATTGTGTTGCTAAGATACCATACTATTGGGGGAGTAGGATGGTTTTGCTAGTCTAGAAATGGTGGGGCTAGCCCATAATGGTTATGACCATATTGAGGGTTTTCTCTACATGGGTTGAGCTATGGCATGTTCCAAATAAATCCATTTGAAATTGTATTCCCTTGGTTTGGGTTGATTGAAAGGTTGGGGCAGAGGAACATCAAAGATGATTGTGTAGAGGTATCTTGAATATGCATAGATCAACACAAAGTAATGAGATTTTAAGGTAAATTATTTCTTAGTTTGAGGTATAGTGGTTTCTATGTATTTTGCAATGATAGGAAAGAGGGACTTGAGAAATTATCCTAAGAGAAGTTCTTGTGTAACTTCAATTTTACAGACATTGCAACATCTTCGCCTTTCGTGGATGTGATCTACAATATAGTATAGATGGATTCTAGCTAAGCATATTGAGAACTTCGAATCCCATGTCATGACATTTTTTTAACTGGAAAAAAGTGAGGAATGCCTTGGCTAGGGATCTGGAGTTGACATAAGTGTTAGATTTCTCACTAATGAACCATTTAGTTGAGGGGCTAGTCAAGGTTCTTTGAAAAAGTATCAAGTGAATTGAGTCATTGTTGATGTTACTCGAGAAGAACCATAAATGAAATATCATTATGTGGTATGCTAGATCTTCACCTGACTTCCCTTCAAATTTTGGACTACCAAAAGGAATTTTGGTTGACAAGGATGACTAGGTACGATCATTAGTAATGGGGTAATTTGTGAGCTTTGTTAAATATGGTAGGCTTAACGATGCTACAAATGAAAAAAATTGGGGTTTCAACTTCCATTTCCTGTGTTTGGTAATTTCTAACTTGATATAAAGAAGGATTAGTGTGAGATGGTGTGGTACGAAGAAAAATTACTCCTAACACTGCAGATCCTAATAAACTAGCATTCAAATGTGAATACTCAGGGGTATGTCTAATTGGTGAAAAAGTAATACTGGGAACATCTCTTAACATTGGAGGGAGTTATTGTAGGCATTAATACCATTGGAATTTTGAAGGGTCCCCTATTATACTCACTTGTGATGAAGTGTATGATTTTCTTAGTGAGGAGGCTAAAAGTTGTTCCAAATAGGCTTGTTGAATCAAAGATCTAAAACTGGAACTGAAAATAGGTGAAGTAGAATGGACCGGATTGTACAAACATTTTTTGTGAAGTGATGTGAAAAAATAACTCTTATTAGACCTAATGCCCTTCCACTCAAAAGTAACTAGGCCTTCCAAGATCATTCAACAGTGAGGCATGAATTCAATGGAAGAATTTAGTGAAGGTTGAAAGGAGGGTTATAATGAGGGGTATTGGGGGCATGTTCTAAGGTGGTTGGAAATGTTACCTAGTAGTTGTTCAAAATCACCTGTAGGTGTGATTGCAACCCACAATCACCACCTTTAGTAGATGCTATATGTTGACGTCAATAGGCTACTTCCATTAGTGTGGGTAGAGGGATTATATGATGTCAACAATATGCTCATTGGATGAGGACCTCACAAGAGTTGGGGGACTCAAGAAGGATCTACAACAACAACTATAACTCAACCATTGATCCTTCGTGTGTCGAGAAATTATAGTTGCAGTAGGAATTTTCATCATCAAAATCAAAGGAGAAAAACATTATTTTGTAGCCTTCCAATTCAACCTCAATTGGACAAGTCAATCCCACAACTTGAAGGGGTTTGACCCCAAGGTCAAGACCCACCTACTTGACCTACTATATATTGGAAATTCGATTGCTCCATTTGGCATCACTTTAACTCATCAATTCAGCCTATTCTAAGGAGTTATATTCACACATGCAGAGGAGGAAGAAGAAAAAGTTTTCAAATAAATTTTGACCTCTCTTATATATGCTTTGAATAGTGTTGACTTGGACCTACTTGCTATTGTTTGACTAAATTTTGACTAGACTTGGAGGCCGAATATTCTTTGGATCTTTGATTGTTCATTGACCAAGTTTCTGTTCATGTTTCTAAGCATTAATCGAGGGTTGACTACATGTCAAACCCTGTAGTTTGACTGAATACAAAAATACCAAATTTTAACCCTTTGACCGAGCTAATGTAGGCCAAAATTTGGACCTTTGACCGAAAAATGACTTGTGATCAAATTAATGAATTTCTCTCTCCTTTGACTTTGTTTGACTTGGAAATTAATGTGGTCAATGTTTTACCTCTGAATGGTATATTTTTATGTACAAATTGGATTTAATTGGACATTCTCTCATAATGAAATATTATTGGGGTTTTTCCCTTGTGGGGTTTTGTCCCAAGAAATTTTGGTGTCTCTTGTTTCATTGTTTTTGTTGTGATATCTATTTCTCTACTGAAGTTAATGGTTGAAATTTTCTAAGTGTAACTGCTTGATGATTGGAATGCTCTAAACAAGTTAGAATTGTATCATTGGAAGTAGTTGTCATATAGAAAATTATTTTAGTCTATCTTGTTACTAGAAAATCAACATTGTGGACGTCCCTTTACCTTGAATTTTTTGCACATTGATGGTGGAAGACTTAAATTCCCCTACAATACAACTACTAATTTTCAAACATAGAATTGATAAAGAGGGATTGTTTGGATACCTACCCTCAAAGACCTAGCCAAACTCAAAATTTCTTTTGTGATACCTAAATGGAGGATTTTATTCAGTTAGTTTAGAGTTCCTTTCAAGAAGTCTTTGAGTTGGGGTGATGATCCAACTCATTTGAATTAATGAGTGATTTGAAACCTTGCAAAGAGGAAAGCATTTGCTCATGTATGAGTGTGTTTCTCTTCTTCTTAATTATTGATATGTCATTGTTTCAACCTACCACTAAGTGAGATGGAGGATACTTTATGTCTTTTCTCAGAGAAGGTGCAAGGTGAAAATCATAAATGGACACAATGCCTTAGTTCTAGTCCCAAAATACAAAAATTAAAATTTAACTAATAAGTTCAAATTATTTGTCACTAGCCATCCACATGGAAAAAGTAAACGAAATGTAAATCTTTTTAATTCCTCTACTAAACTACGTGACCGATCTACCTTGTGAGGCCGAACTATTTAGCTAAATCCTATTGTTGTGTAGTGTTGAGAAACCAAGTACAATGTGTACATGTACTATTTTTGAACTACTAATAATTATTTGTGAATTATTAGGGCTTCTTTTAATCTTTCTTCTTCATAAAATAATTACACCACAAAAACTCAATTAATAGCAAAGACAAGAAAGTAGAGATCACAATGCACAATAAAAAAGAGACACCAAAAATAGAGGCCAGGGAAAAACCCACAAGGGGAAAACCCAACAATCTTCTGTCCTTAGATAACTAATCCAACAAGAGATATCAAATTAAATTTATAGTTAAAGTATCCAACCTCACTAAGTGTCCAAGTTAGCCCTCTATCATAAGTTAGGACCTCTGTTATAGATTCAGATCTCTGTCACACCAATCACCAAAGACCTATGTATTCAAGCACATAATCAAAACTCTGTTCACAATGTACCATAGTCTTGACCTTCTAGTTACATATGTGAACCTTTGATCTCAATATATCACCACAATCTTGGATTTCTATCACAGATGCAAACCTCCATTCATAGTGTACCATAATCTTAACCTTCTAGTTACAGATGCATACCTATGATCTCAATATATCACCATAGTCTTAGCCTTCTAACACAGTTGCAGACCTTTGTTCATAGTGTACTATAGTCTCGAAATTATAGTCACAAATGTGGACCTATAATCTCAATACATCACCACATAATCTACCTTCTAAAACAGATGTAGACCTCTGATCACATGGTACCAAGGTCTCAATGTTCTAGTTATAGATGCAGACCTATGATCTCAATATATTACCACAGGCTCGACCTTCTAGTCACAAAATACTTGTCACAGGGACCTCGACCCTCAACATAGAAAGATAAGTCACAGAGAATGTGGATATGTCTTCACGAATTTTGGCCCTTAACACAGAGAGGGCTTGTCACAGAATTCATATTATACTTTTGATTTTTTATACCTCAGCTTTTTGTATCAAACCAAAGATCCGAAACAAGTATCTCTTCTTCTTTTTGTCCTTGTGCTTTTGTATACTTCACTTGAATAGATATTATATGTGTCTCATCGAAGTTTCTTTGGAGGAGAGAAAACATGCCTATTTATAGTTGTTCGTCCATTCGAAGGGACTAAACTCTTGGGCAGGACGAATTGAGGCGAAGAGAGGCCAACTTGAACACTTGAGGCTTCAAATAAATTTAAATCCTATCTTAATAAATAAAAATAATTTTGAGCATGAAGATCATGATTTCCATGTACATCAATGATAAATATATAATATGAAGACCGACCTTAGCTATAAAATTCAAAAATCCCTCTTAGTTAGGGAGGTATTCATAATGACTAACAAGATAATCTCAAGTTGACAAAATTCTCTAAGGAAATATCAACATTAAGATAAGCATCATCATCAATATTATTACCAGCATCAACCACATTTTCATAACTCAGTCAATACCCCTGACATATGGCACATAGACTCACTCTAGAGAGAGATCATAACACAATGCTAGCAGGCTACAACCTCTAGGACCATTCTATCTAATGATTAGGTCAAAGTGACACAGGGATAAACTCCCTAATCTGGTCACTATACAATGACACAAAGAGAATGATTGTCCTTTTCCATACCATTTTCCTATATAGGTCAAAGTGACACAGGGTCTACAACCCTAATCAAGACACTATTAAATGACATAAGAAAATGTCAGTCCTTAGGACCATTCTTCCTAATCTGGTCAAAGTGACACATGGACTACAACAATAATTAGTTCACTATACAATGATACAGGAAGAATGTTAGTCCACTAGACCATTCTTTATTCGAGTTCTATGTACTTGACACAAGGATAACCTCCCTAATCAAGAAAAAGTACACAACATAGGAAGAATTTCATTCCCTGATGATATCTAATTTTTCAAACCATTCTTCCTAATTCTGGTCGATATACTTGACACAGGGATAACCTCCCTAATTAGGGAAAAGTACAAGACACAGGGAGAAACCATATCCATGATACAATCATTACTCCCTCTTAATAAAAGAGGTATCTCAAACTTCTCTTTGGAAAGTGGCTTTATCAACATATCGACTATTTGCTACATGCTTGGATCTTCACTTTTCTTAGGCATACTTCAAACAATTCACTCCCTTTGAACTAGGGTTTTATCTAGTAGAATATAGAAATTCTGGAAAAAAAATTGCATTTCTTCATTATTTCAATTCTTCTAACCGTACCTTTCACTATGTACCTGCAATCCTCACTAGGAGGTTATGGAAGAACAATTATGACTAAACAAAAAATATAAACAAGAGACTATCTATTAGTAAAATAACACCAATAACAATAATCAAACAAGAGAGATAAAATATTAATCTATTGAGAAGATGTCAATTCCCTCTTGATCTTGATTTTCTTACATTCATCAACAACTTCATCGACTTTATCCACATCATCATCATGATGCCATCTCTTTATTGTAAAGGCTAGGGTTTCTTTTCTTTAGTGGAAAGATTAAACTAGGTCTGAATTCTAGTGTTTTTATCCACAAGCCTTAGAGATTTCTTATCAAGAATTCCAATTTACTAAGGACTATTAAACAATTTTGATAAGGGTTCTAAACAAATTCTAATTTTAATGTGAGGGACCCCTTCATCTACCTCTTTACCCTAGACTACATGTAATAATCCTAGTAATATAAGTCTTTAACATAAGATGCTAAAGCCTTTGAAGAATCATTCTTGAATTTCTTCTTCTCATGAAGATGCTCATCATCATCATTGTCCTTTCTCTTCTTATCATTTGATGCTTCAAGACAATTATTTTTGTAATGTCCAAATTTGTGACATCCATAACATTGGATTTTGGACAAGTATTTCTTTCCTTGGGGATGGGATCTTCTACCTACATTCTTATTTTGAGAACCAAACTTCTTCTTACCATTATTCCTTCTAGATCTTAGAACGAAAGCTTGAGATTCTCCTTCATCATGTCTTTGGATCTCCCCTTTAGCAGTAAGTCTAGATTCTTCTTGGGTGCAATCAATGCATAATTATTCAAAGCTTGGAGTATCCTTTGTAGCACACATGCCAACTGCAAATGAATCCCATAAATCTAGTAGGCCATTGATAGTAGCAATGATTAATTCAGATTCAAAAATGACTTCACCCATACTTTGCAGTTGATCTCTAATGTGAGAAATTCTCATGAAGTAGAAGGCCACAAGTTCATTTATTGACATTTTTGCATCACAAAGTTGATTTATCAAAGATATCATTTGACTAATGCTATTGATTAAGAAGGAATTCACAAGAGTATCATATACTTCTTTTGATGAAGCTAATTTTGAAACCAATGGAATCAAATGATCCTTAATAGATTCAAATAAGATTCTTTGAACCTTGACTTCACCTTTCCTAAAATTCGCTCTCCCTACAATGTCATTATCATTTCGTTGGGGTACTTTACCTTAGATATATTGCAAAACTTCATGTTCTTATAGGACAAGTTCAATCCTATTTTTCTATGCTTTGAAGATAGAGGCTCCATCAAATTTGTTTCCTTCCTTGCAAGAGAGAGTCGTTTGCTCAAAAATCTTGGACATAAAGATAAGAGATTTCTTCCTTGAGAGAGAGAGAGAGAGAGAGAGACTCAACAAGGTGTGATCTTCAACTTTCTTACTTCACCAATGCTCTCATACCATGTTGAGAAACGAAGTACAATGTGTACAGGTACTATTTCTGAACACCCAATAATTATTTGTGAATTATTAGGGCTTCTTTTAATCTTTCTTCTTCATCAAATAATTAAAATTAAGAAACTCAGCTAATAGAAAAGACAAGAAAGTAGAGATGACAATGCACAATAAACAAGAGACACCAGAGATAGGCCAGAGGCCAGGGAAAAACCCATAAAGGGAAAACCTAGAATCTTCTTTCCTTAGAGAACCATTCCAGCAAGAGATATTAAAGTCAATTTATATTCAAAGTAGCAAACCTCACCAAGTGTCCAAGTCAACCCTCTATCACAGGTTAGGACCTCTGTTGTAGATTCATATCTCTTTCACACCAATCACCAATAGAACGCTGAGACATAATCTGAATCTGAATATGTTCATAGTGTACCACATTCTCAACCCTCTAGTTACAGATGTAGACCTCCGATCTCAATATATCCCCACAGTCTCAGACTTCTAGGACATATGCATACCTATGTTCATAGTGTACCACAGTCTCAAACTTTTAGTTACAAATGCGGACCTCTAATCTCAATATATCACCAAAGTCTTGGCCTAGCACAAATGTAAACCTCTATTCATAGTGTACCACAGTCTCGACCTTCTAGTCATAGATGCAAACCTATGATCTCAATATATCACTACATACTCGACCTTCTAGCACAGAGGCATACCTTTGATCACAATGTACCACATCATTAGTCTTTTAGTTACAAATGCAGACCTCTGATCTCAATATATCACCACATAATCAACCTTCTAGTCACAAAATACTAGTCACAGGGACCTTGATCCTCAACACGAAAGGATAAGTCATAGAGAATGCGGATACGCATTTAGGAATTTTGACATTTAACATAGAGAGGGCTTTTCATAGAATTCAAATTATAGTTCTAAATTTTTATACCTCATATTTATGTATCAAATCACATATCCCAAACAAGTATCTCTTCTTCTTTTCGTCCTTGTGCTTTTGTATACTTTGCTTGAACAAATAGTAGTTGTGTCTCATCGAAGTTGCTTTGGAGGAGAGAAAACATGTCAATTTATAGTTGTTCGTCCGTGCAGAGAGACACAACTCTTGGGCATGCCGACTTGAACACTTGGGTTTCATATAAATTTAAATATGATTTTTAATAAATAAAAATATTTTTGAGCATGAAGATCATAATTTCTGTGTTCATCAATGATAAATATTAATATGAAGACCAACCGTAACTACAAACTTCAACATTAAGTGACATTAAGTGCAGGAATTAGGGGTTGTAATCTAACTTAAAAAGCATAATAAAAAACTTGGAAAAAATTACAATTTTAGGAATCTATGTGGGTAAAGGACTCAAAATTGCACGAGTCTAGTAAATAGTAAAATGGAGCAAAAGTCGTCTTTGGTTTTGGTAGGTTCAAAGTTTCTGGGGAAAGCATTTGATCTCAACACTCTAAACTAATTAATTTAATCTCAATGCTTTTGACTTTTGGTCTAGTTGTTAGCTCAATTTTCACTTTAAATGGTTAATCAAATTAATTTAATCTCAACTCTTTAGACTTTTGTTGTAGTTGTTATGCTATTTTTGTGAATAGCTCAATTTTCGCTTTAAATGGTTAATCAAATTAATTTAATCTCAACTCTTTAGACTTTTGTTGTAGTTGTTATGCTATTTTTGTGAATGGTTAATTATAATAAAAATTGTGATAATTTCAAGAGTATTAATTAATATTTTAAGGTAATATAATTATTTTAATGGAGTTGCTTTTAGCATGATTTTTTGGACTTTTCCGTGCTGGAGGTAAAATCTTGGTGTTATGTTTTCCTATCATGTGGTGTTATATAGATATTTAGACTCAAACAAATTACATAAAAGTAAAAATAAAAATAATAATTGGCCTTAAAGGCACTGTTGCCATGTCATTTAAATATTAGTGGTTTTTGACAACCATGGTTTTTCCCATAATATTCTTATGTAATGTAGCATATTTAAAAGCTACATTAAATATTTAAAAGCCAATTGATTTTACAAAAACATCTCAAATCCTATTTAAATTTTGTTGAAAAAATAAACTAAATAACATCTCGTTAAAAGTAACAAAAATATCATAGCTTTTTTAATCTTGATTCTGTTTTAGGTCATGGAAAACAACTCTTTACTCAAATCACATTATTATTATTTTTATTTTTATACTTCTTATTAGTTTCCCTTTGACTAAAAAAATTTGAAGTTTATGCAAAGTTTAACATTATGAAATGAAAATTATTATTTTTAAATAAAATTTAAATTCATTTATCTAAAATATTATTGGTTCAAACATTTCACATCTTATTATGTAATGACGCCAAAAACTAATTTCAATGTACTTCATCATAATTACTACCGTACAAACCACTTTATTTTTAATATTTATTAGAAAATACTCTAATTTCATGCATTGCTCCCAAACTTTTTAACCTCTTACTAAAAAAAGTTTCCATCATATTCATATTGTTTTCTCATCGTGTTTGTACAATTAAAAATTGATAAATAATAAAAATATGACACTGGGTAGGAAGATCCTACACCCAACGTATTTAAGTTTTTCGTAGTCTAACAATTATGTTTTTTTGCTTTGAAAGTTATAGAAATTATGGCCATATTTTGAGGGATTTTTGTAAATCTAAGTAAAAATTGTCAAAATTCATAATTTTAGGTGGGCTGGAAGTTCCACCATCAAAAACATGATTCAAACACCGTGTCTACAAGATTTTTAAAACTTTTTTACCGGAATTCCAAATACTTTTAATCGTCCTAACAATTCCTCCACCTCAATAAACGACTCCCTTAAATTTTAATTCCAATAATAAAATCTGCCTAATCTACTTATACTCTAAAGTCGTTGAGCTAACATAAACTATTTATTCTTTAAACAGAAGGATTGTTGACGGTGGTTCCCATGCTTTTATTCGTTTAAAAAGATTCGATCCGGCGTGCCAGTGTATATATTTTTAGCATGAGTATAATACATTAAAGAGTTTACAGCTAATTTTAGATTTATTACAATATATTATTTTGATTAATAAATGAGGTTTGACGTTAGATATATTGAGGAAATAAAGATAGATCTAATTTATTTAGGGAAAGAGATAAATTCATATGTACAAAGTTTTTTTCAACTTTTTAATCATTATTAGTTTTTATTATTATTACTATTAATTTTATTATATATTTAAAATAATTTTGTAGTTTTAATTTATTAAATTAATATATGATATTGTTTTTAATTTTTATTTATTAAAAATTATATATTATTAAAAGTTTTAAATAAATATAATAATTATTAATTTTATTATTATTTATTAATATTTAATTTTATATTAATATTTATTTTTTATTAAGTTAAGAAATACTTGTGTGATAAAATAGTTATATTTTATTTATACATTTCAAGAGTATATTTTTAATGTTATGGTACAATGATATTCATTCTAAATTTCACTTTCACTTTCATTAATTTAATAAATTAGTGAAATTATATAAATTAAATTCTTAATAAAAATTTACAACTATTAATTATTATTAAATAACAAAACATACATCAATTTATAATAAGAATCAAAATATTTACTATACAATACATCTAACATTAATAACATCAAATAATCATAAAAATTAACTAAATTATAGTTTTATTTTAAATTATTATTAATAATAAATAAGAATAATTAATTTATGAGTTAAACATACATATATTTAAAAAAAACATGTAATAAGATTCTTAATCATGAAGATTCACCTCATTTTAACATTGAGACTCTTAACCTGTAAATGAGTTTTGTTACAATACTATAGATTATCAATAGGGCATGACCTAAAAACCATAACTCATTTTATATGACACTTAACAAAAATGACATTTTTACTTATGAGATAAACCTCAACTTGTTGACCACTACTAAAACTAGTGTAGCCAAATAAATTAAATTCAAAGTCGAGTAAAATTTGTTGATTAAAGTCACTTTAATGGTGTTGCTTCGAATTTGACAATATCGTACATCCATCTTCAACCATCAATATTGGCATAATAAACTTTTTTGAATTTAGGTTTTTTTTCTCATTTTTAAATTATATTTTACAATTTTTGAAGAGACAAAAAAGGAAATTTAAAAAAATCTTTAGAATGCTTGTATGTAATCTAAACTAAATGTATGTTGTTAACTTACTAAACTGATCCAAGTTTATAATATGTAAAATCTTATGCAAACTATCCATCTTTAAAATTTTGGTTAAACATCTATGAATTCCAAATCCACATTGGCTTATGTGAAGTTTTCTCTCTTTTGTTTTCTCACAGTGGGAAAACCTATCATAAACTAATAGTTGAATAGTCGCCATTGGCTGCTAGCATAGTTGTCATTGGCCTACTAACCACTAATGCATGCTGACTCATCACCAAAATTAAAAAAAAAAAAAAAAAAAAAAAAAAAAAAAAAAATCATAAAATAGGGTATATAAAAAAAGAGAAAATAATTAACAATTTGTTATCAAAATATTTAGAATTTACAAATTGCATAACTTGACTTTGTATAATTAAATATAGCCCCTTTTTTTTTCTAATATTTTGTTTTCCAATTTTACTTCTTTTTCTTTCTAGTTTTGGTTTCTGATTTCTGCATGCACTTATATAGCCTTGCATTTCACCAAATTTTCATAGTCTTTTACTTTAATATAGCTATATTTAAACTAAACAGCATGTACTTACTACTATATAACTTGTTAATCTCTTATATGATTAAATTAATTTCCTCAAATTCTATCCGATTAGAGGTAAATTATAAAAATGAAATTAATGGTTTTGTAATGAACATCAGTTTTTTCAATTTAATTTGCTATCAGTACGAGTTTTTTCTTTTAAGTAATGCATCTGTAACTAATTATAGTTGTTGACATGTTTGCATAGCTCTGTATTGAATTGTTTTTTTATTATTGTTTTTAAACGGAAGCATTTTGTATTATTCGGGAAAAAAGTTATATGTTCAATTCAGAGATAATTAGAGCAATCTAAAGTTTAAGCTCAAGATCAACGAAAATATTTTCGTTATTATTTGAAAATAACTATTATATATTTATATTCTTGTATTTAAAAATATTAAGATAAAAATAAGTTAGTGTTTAAATAAGTTTCGGGTACATGTTTTAATTTTGAAATAAATTCAAAGAAAAAAAATAAGGAACAAGAGTTTAAATAATGTGTTGTTTATATATATATTTTTATATAAATTTATTTTTAATTAAGGAGTCATTTATGGAGCGGAAGGATTGTCAGGACGGCTAAAAGTGGTTGGAATGTGGACAAAAAAGTTTCAAAAAATCTTGTAGATGTAGTGTTTGAATAGTGTTTTTGATGGTGGAAATGGATTCAGCGCCATCAAAAACGTCTAGAGCACCTAAAATTATGAATTTTGACAGTTTTTACTTGGCTTTACAAAAATCCCTATCAGATTTTTTCAAAATATGGCCGAATTTTCATAACTTTCCAGTCAAAAAAAACATTAATTAGTCGTTGATTTTTAAAAGTTGACTGGGTTTGTTTGCTTTACATTAGAGCACCAAGATTCCTTTTTACTATTGGTGTGCCATTAAACTCAATGTTTGGTCGTGTAAAAGAAGCATTAGTTACTTTTTAAAAGTTGAGAATATTTAGTCAAATTCTATAATGCCATAGAAATTTAAGTGAATACCTATAGGGAAGAATGGATACCACCTTCCTCATTTATTATAGCATGATTATGATAGCATTTACCATCATTACACAACATGTATTAATCAATTGTGAAGGGTGGAGAGTATCTAATGTTTTTGACAATGGTGGGGTTATCATGACTAAGGGGAAATAATGGTATTTAGAAACAAGCCGTTTTGTTTGCACTTAGTTGGGCCTTTCCTTGCTCAGTTTAGCTGTTATTGAAGGTGTTTTTGCTTTGCTCTAGGCTATTTCTAATTTCCCCCTAGGGGAAGGTCCAAGTGACTCCTCCTAGCTTGACCTCCCCCACTATCACAATTCCTAAGTATGTATTGGTGTTCTCCATGGTTAGTGGTATGGTCAATTGCTCGGGGAAAACATGCAGGCTCCAGACTTTGGCCCATCCACCACCCAACGGTGCTTGGAAGCAGGCACTGGTTGACTTGGTTTATGATAGTATCGGTTCTAGATTGCTTCGATTTGGTTGGTTACCTTTAAACGCATGCTATGTCTCTCATAGTTTGGCCTCTTTGTTGCAAATTTTACTCTCTTTCTTCTTTGGGGAAGTAATGCTATTTTTATTTTAGAGGGAGGCTCATTAATGTTTAGCCTTGGTCTCCCCAAGTCCCCTGGCCTTCACATTCTCCATTTTCCCCACCGCTCCTTCTTGCTGGTACTCTTTGTGATTGGTTGCTTACTCATTCATATGGTTTCAATTATTGCTTTCACCACCTTGCCCCGTCAATGAGCCCTTAGCTAGAGAGGCTCATTGAAACGTAGGGCAGTTAGTTTTCTAGCTCACTCCTAAGCCCATTATGCAACCAAACTCTTTCTTTTGCACACTCCTCAAGGTCTAGGAGGAGATTCAATAGACCGCGGACAAAGTATTGGAAAATAGAGGATAACACACAGATGTAGAGGTATCAATTTTTGTCATTTATCGAGTGCCAAACAACAATCATACTAGAGACCAAAAGAACAAGCATCTCTACACCAGAGAACACACTGATGTAAAGATATTGGCCTTTATCGTTGGTTGGGTGCTAGACACTAGTCACACTAGAGGCCAACAAAACCAGTATCTCTACACCATATAATTGTATTAGCACATCAAGGCCTTATTGGGCAAGGCCCTCCTAGAGATGAACGAAACAAAGTAGGCAAAGACGCGGAACATCGATTGGCTCGAATAAAATCCATTCTCGTTCATAGTAAAGACCTTGCATTGCTAGGCACCCTGATTGACCCCATTGAAGTGTTTACCTCCTCTTAGTCTATTTTAGACGATTAACGATTTTTTAAAGCACTATTGCTATACTTCTTTTAGTATAGCTTTCATAAATAATATTAGTTTTTTCGATATGTATATTGCATTCTATATCATACTCCAAACAGGTTTTTGGGCTAGAATTGACCCATTGAGGTGTCTACTTCCTCTTAGTCTATTTCAAATCGTTAACAATTTTTTAAAGCACTATTGCTATACTTCTCTTAGTATAGCTTTCATAAATAATATTAGTTTTTCCGATATATGTATAGTGGATTCTAGATCTTACTCCAAACAAGTTTTTGGGCCAGAACCATTAAGTAAAATTAGTATGAAAAGATATAACTTATACTATGATTAATTTTTTTATCATTTTAAACTAAACTCATTTAATGTTACGACTCGTCTAGTTTGTCTAACAAAAATTAGAGCGATAAAAATTCAATAATATTTATATATTTACTTATATGATTAACCATTTTTGGAATTACAACCTACACTAAGATATTCCAATTAATATAAATTTTAAAGTGTGAGGCCACCTAATAAAAACTCCAAAATCATTGTCATTATGATGTAATGACATTTAATAAATTTAAATTATAATATTATTTATATCCATTTTAATCAAATTTATAGACAAAAATGGTTATCCGTTGAAATAGCATATTGCGTGCGATAATTGCACTGAGATGTTATTTATATATTTTAAAATTAAATTAACATTTTTTAAATTCAAATTAATTTGATATTATAATTTGAAATTATAATTTTGTTTAATTATGAGAATTTTAAATATAAGCTAGTTTTGAAACATTTTAAATTTGTTTAAATTGAATTACTCAACTTAATTATTATATTTTAAGAATATTGAATATATATATAATTTTAAAAATAAGTTATAGTTAATTATAATTAAATAAGATTAACTTTGATTAATGATGATTAAATATATTTAACTATGATCAATTTTTATTAATTATAGTTAAATATGGTTAATTATAGTAGAAGATGGTTAATGATGAATAGTCATAATTCAATATGGTCAACTTTTACTGAATACTATAGTTTAATATAATCATCAAGAAATGTAGTAATTCAACTATAGTCTAACATGGTTAAACATAGTACATTGTCAAACATAGTCAACAATGGTCAACCATAATCAACCATGGACAATTGTAGTCAATCATAGTCGAATGTGACCAACCATGTTTAACAATAATTAAACATAATAAACTAAGGTGAAATCATTATTAACCATAGTTAAACATGTACAACCATTGTGCAACATAATTGACCATGTTTACAGATGGTCAACCATGCTTAACCATGGTTAAACATGGTCTAACATAGCCAACCATAATTAACTGTCATCAAACATGGTTAAACAAAGTCAATCATAGTTAGCCATGGTTAACCATGGTCAACCATGTCGAGACATAGTCAACCATGTCTAGTCATAGTCAACCATAGTCAACCATGGTCAAACATTAACAATCATAATCAACCATGTTAGCCATAATCAACCATGTTTAACCATAGTCAACCATGGTTAAGCATAGTCAACCAAAGTAAACCATGAATCATTGAACATGATTCAACCATAGTCAAATATTGTCAACCATAGTCAATGATGCTAAGTCATAATCAACTATATTCAAACGTGACCAGCCATGATTAATGATGGTTAAACATATTCAAACATGGTCAACCTTTATTAACTATAGTCAAACATGATTAACCATAGTAGAACATGGTCAACCATAAATAACCACAGTCAAACATGGGTAACCCTTAATGAACAATATGATTCAATATAACTGTAAAGGAATGTAGCAATTGAACCATAGTCAAACATGATCAACAAAAGTTAAATATTGTCGAGCATGGTCAACAATGGTCAACCATATCCAACCATAATCAACTATGGCCAGTTGTAGTCACTTATGATGAACAATGGTTAACAATGGTTAAAACATACTCAACCAAAGTCAAACCATTGTTAACTATAGTGAAACATTGTTAACCATTGTGAAATGTATTTGACCATGGTTAAATATGGTTAGCCATACTTCACCATGGTTAAAGAAGTTCTAACATAGTCAACCATTAGTAACCATAGGCAAACATAGTCAACCATGTCTAGTCATGATAATCAACCATGGTGAAACATGGCTAATCATAATCAAACATTGTCAAACATTCACAATCATAACCAACAATGGTTAGCCATGCTCAACCATGTTTAACCATAGTAAACTATGGTAAACCATATTTAAATATAGTCAAACATGGTAACTTTATCATCAACTACAATCAACCATAATCAAACATTGCCAACTATCCTTAGCAATGGTCAACCATAATCAATCTTAATCCACTACACAATTCAAGAGAAAAGGTACCAATGTATGCCAACAATTTTAAGCTCTTTAAGGCAATCTTATCATGCATAAAACAAATCTCGAATTTCAAACAAAATCTACATGAAAGAACATCCTGAGCCTCTAAAGAACTTTCCTCCTTTAAGCCTCCAAGGAATCCAATGAACCTCCTAAGCCATGTGCTCCATTGGGTTCACCTTCCTGCATGAACATGTTAAATCTTTTAATATCGACCCAGATTTATTTTCTCACAATAATTATTTATTCCCAAAAAATATTTTATTAACCAAGTAATTTCTAAATTATTGAAAAATAAAATCGCTGGTATTTTAATTTCTATAAATTTATATGCAACAAAAATAAAATTAGAGAGAGATCAATCACACATTACAATAGCTAATCACCCATAACAATTCTCCTTCATTAATTAATATCAGTAAAATCAGGGTTATGACCCACCGAGAAATAATAAGGAAATATGCATTGACTAGAACCTGTAACTCGATCCCACTGGAAGAATTCGACCCATGGAATTCGACAAATTGGAAATCAGACTCTGAAGAAATTCAACCTAGAGAATTCGGCCCACTTCTTTACTAGCAACTTGGACTTGTGTCTTCTTGTTGCACAACCTCTGCTGTTATAGGAAATTTTGCCCTGGAAAACTAGTCTCTCCAACAAATCGACCTCCTTCTCACTTCTACAATTTGGCCCTGCAATCTCGAACAACTCGCCCCCTTGAAATCTCTTGAATTAACCTGCACTCTTCCTCCTATGTTGTTACATTCTAGCTTAGCCACTTGCTTTAGAGAAAAATCACTTTCTCCACTTGTTGTGTCTTCACTTTTACCTTACTAGGCTTGTTTTATAATTTTCATCAAGCCCAAATACCCAACTCTAATCTCCCTTCTAGAATATCTAGGAGATCAACAGTTGAGATAATTTCTATCTCACTTAAATAATTTAATTATTTATTCTTAGAAATTGACTTATTAGTCCATAATAGTTAATTGACTTTAATTATTTTACTTTTCCAAAGTTAAACTTAAGAAAGAAGACGTAAATCACTTACTCCATAAAGCAAGCACCTAAAGAAGTAATAAATCATCTTCTACATGTTAAGACATCAATCCTATGTAGAAGACCTTTTAAAGCTACCATAAGCTTCAACACTCCCTCCTACCAAGGAAGGGATTCATCCACTACCCCCATCTTGTCTCGATACTTCACCAAATTCTGTTTCACTAGAGAGTTAGTGAGAATATTTGTCACCTACTCCTCTGTGAAAATGTACTTAAATCTCACAACACCTATATGGAATTTGTCTTTGATGAAGTGATATTTGATCTCAATGTGATTGGACCAATAATGAAACACAAGATTCTTAGAGATCTTAATGTAACTTTGATTATCATAGTGAATCATTGTTGGTATCATCTCCTAACCAAATCATCCTACAAACATCTTACAAATCCATAATTCCTCACAACTCACGATACTTGTTTCCATCTACTCTACCTCTATTGAACTAAGTGCCACTAATCGTTACTTCCTGTTGTACCATGAGATCATGAATGATCCTAGGTTGAAACAACATTTAGACATAGATTTTCTATCCACGTCAATCCCAACCTAATAGAGTCTGTGTACCATTGCAACTCCACTCCACCAACTTCAACATATTTGAGCCCAAAGTCCATTGTCCGCACAGGTATCTCAAAACATGTTTTGTTGCCACCTAATGACCTTGTCTTGTCTCCACCATGAGCTGGATGAACGTGTTCACAACAAAATATATATATTTCCTGGTGTTGATGATCTGAAATGGAGAAGATTAGTAATTATGTGTTAATTCCCCATTCAAAATAAAACCCAAGATTCTTATCATTTTCTTATCAAGTGCTTAAGGATTCACCGTGTTTACTTAATTAACTGATTCCCATGAGAGTTTTTTATGTAAATTTTATAAACAATTTAACATAAAACATATGCTGAACAACAACAAAGAACATCAAAATACGATACAAAACACAAATATTTGATGAGGAGTTCACCCCTCCTAGGCTACATCTCCTTGGTCCAGCTTCCAATGCTTGGGCCTCTCTATTATGTTCAAAATTACAACAAAAGTGTGTTTACAATACTCAAATGCCCCTAAAACCTGTCTCAATGAGTTCAAAATACTCAAAAAATGGCCATCTAGCCTCTTTTTGTATCCAATTTGGATAAAAACTGAAGAAGTTATGACTTCTCCTAGTTCTCCCACTATTTGTTCCAAAAATTGCTCCAAAACCGACATAATCCCACAAATTCACTACAAAATTCGCTAACTAAGCGAGAATTTGGCCGTGTCACGAGCCATAACCTGTCGTCCATATCATAAATCACAATCGGAAGGTTTGGTGGGCTGAAGGTCTTGTCAACACGATGGAATGTTGTGATAGCAATATCGCAGACCCGACGGGGGTATAAACTAGAATTCATAACATCTCGCATCTGGGTAGTCTATCGTTCATCGCAATCGACAAAGAACTAGCAACAGTCTTAAGAGGAACTTGTGTTTCTTGTGATATGTGATTGCAATATCGCATTGCAACCCAACCTGTTGGGGGCCGATTTCCATAATACTCATCCATTTGCGATATGCGATTGCGATTAGATCACATCGCAACCTGCCTGCACTGGGGCCGATTCTTAACACCTTTCTGCCTGGAACTGTGATATGAGAGGGCCAATGGTAGCCTGCCACTTGGCACCTCCTCATTCGCTGGGACCTTTGCCACATCATCCAATCCTGCCATGTAGACAAGTCAAACTTGAACTTTGACTTGATCTAACTTTTGCATACGAGCTCGGATTTGAGTTTCGTTCACACCGTTGGATTTAAAATGACGAGCTCTTCGATCTGAAGCCGAGTTTGACAAAATTCCAACATTTTAATTTTTGAGCATAAACTTGAGCACCTGATCACTCCTCCCCACTGGAAGCTTTTTGTACCCCAAAAGATTATATTCAGTTATTGAACAAACGAGGGTATTGTTCCATCACCTTCCCCTCTTCAATCCATTTGGTCTTTGATGGATTTGTACCTTTGAGACCCACTCAAAGATAATCAAGATTTCCCTTTTTGATGACTTTGTTCTTCTGTCAAGTATGGTCTCTTGCTGAAGCTCATCAAGAAATTCTAGAGAAAAATCTTCAATTGATGGAATCTATACACTTTCTCCTTGATCTTAAATCAAAGGAGGCTCATACAATCTCAAATTTTCAACATTAACAACGAAATAAATTTGCATATATGAAGGCAAATCAAGCTTGAAAACATTATCACCAATATTTTCCAGAATTTTAAATGGACCATAACGGATTGGTTTCAGCTTTTTACCTTCACCTTGAAGCCTTTCCTTGCTCAAGTATAGCCAAAATTCATCACCTACTTGAAACTGATGATCCACATGATGCTTATCATGCCTTGCCTTATACTTGTCTTAACTCTTTTCTTGTTGTTCTTGAACTGTTTGGTGAGTCAACTGAATTTGCTTAATGAATTTCTTTGCTCTGTCTATGTTGCTATGTCCATCTACAGCTACATCTTTCTCAAAGATGAAATCCAAAGTCGATTTAGGCAAATAACCAAGAAATGCCTCAAAAGGCAAAGTTAGAGTAGAAGAGTGTTTTGCTTGGTTGTAAGCATGTTGAATATAATGCAAATGTTCATCCCACAACTTAGGATGTTTGTTGTAATATCCTCTTAGGAAATGAATAACTATCTTGTTAACCACTTCAGTTTGACCATATGTTTGCGGATGGAAGGCTATACTTTTCTTCAACTTGGTGTCCATCAAGTTCCATAAACTTGACCAAAAATTCCTAACAAATTGGGAATCATGATCACTTACAATAGAAGTAGGTAATCCAAAATGAACCCATACATTTTGAAAGAAAAGTTGAGATGTTTGTTCAACTGTAATTTTTTTTTTACAAGGCATTAGTATGCACATCTTTCTGAACCTATCCACAACTACATACAAATAATCATGACCTTTTCTTAATAAAGGAAGACCTCCTACAAAATCCATAGAAAAACTCTCCCATGGACGTGAAGGCACTGAAAGTGGTGGGTACAATCCTAGTTTCCTATTACTAGGCTAACTGACTGCACACAATGAACAACCTATGATAAAGTGTGACACACTTTCAAGCATACGAGGCCAGTAAAAATACCTCTGAAGATTTTCCACTGTTTTACTTACACTAAAATGTCTAGCAATAAGAGAAGTGTATGCTTCCCTTGTGACATTTACTCTCTCTCCCTGTGGAACACAAAGTTTTCCCAAATGATACAACAGATTATCATGTACATGGTATTCTAATTCCTCAACTTGGTGGCCTTGACTCAAGTTTGAATATACCTCTTGAAAGTCAACATCATGTGCGTATTGTTCAACATAACTTTTAGGTAAAACATAATTATTCTTGTGTAAAATGACTACGGTCTAGAAAGCATATAAACAACTCTATTATGAATACCTTTCTTGTACCTGATTACCATGTGGAATTGTTGTAAGTATCCCATCCAACAAAAGTGCCTTGATTGCTGCAATTTTGTTTGAGATCGTAAATATTGCAAAGGTTGATGATCAGTGTGAATAGTGGTTTCTTTACCCATCAAGTAATGCTTCCATTTCTTCACACTTTGCACCAATGCGTAAAGCTCTTTATCATATGTAGGATAATTAATAACATCACCATTAAAAATCTCAAAATGAAATGAAATGGGTTTCCCATGCTATAAAAGAATTTCACCCATGGCATAGTCACTTGCATCTATTTGTATTTCAAATGGTTGTTTCAAATATGGCAATGCCAGAATTGGGGCTGAATTGATCTTTTGTTTTAAAGTATCAAATGATTTTTTCTATTTGCCTCCCCACTGGAAGACAACCTTCACATTGGTCAAAGCATGTAGTGGAGCTACTATGGAAGAGAAATTGGAAATGAACTTCCTCCAGTACTACGTTGCTCCTAGAAAACTCCTTACTTCTGTGACTGATTTGGGTATTGGTCAATTCACAATGGCTGACACTTTAGAGGGGTCAATCTTCAGCTCACCTCCTCCAACTATGTGGCCCAAATACACTAAGGAAGTTTTCCCGAATTCACATTTAGACATCTTCAGAAATAACTATTCCTTTTTCAAGACATCCAACACTTTCCTCACATGCTTGACATGTTCTTCTCGTGACTTGTTGAATATCAAAATATAATTTAAATATACAATTACAAACTCATCAAGAAAGGATCTTAAAACATCATTCATAACTCTCATGAATGTAGCTGGAACGTTGCAAAGACCGAAAGGCATAACCAACCACTCAAACAATCCCTGTTTGGGTTTAAAAGCAGTCTTCCAAATATCCTCAGCTATTCTAACTTGATGATATCCACTTCTCAAGTCTAATTTAGTGAAATATTTTGCATTCTTCAACTGATCTAGCAAATCATCTATTTTGGGCAGTGGGTATCGATTCTTTATGGTAATTTTGTTCAAAGCTCAATAATCTACACACATGTGCCAAGTTCATCTTTCTTGGGTACCAAAACAATTGGCGAACCACATGGTGAAGTAGAGGTACACATTACGCCTTTATCTAACAATTCCTGGACTTGTTTCTTAATTTCTAAACTTTCCATAATTGACATTCGATACATACCGATGTTTGGGAGTGGACAATCTTGTTGTAGCTGAATTTCTTGATGAGTTCTTCTTTTTGGTGGCAATCCCTTTGGTTCTTGAAACGTATCTCCATATTGATTGACCACATCAACCAATTCACTTTTTAGCTTCACATCACAACTTGCAAAGGATTCATGCTTCATTTCATTCTTCTGCTTGATCATAAGGAGCATGAGATTCTTGTTGGAATTGACCAGTTGCTTCATTTTCCCTACGCTTGCCAAGGACAGATTAAGATTTCTGTGACGGGCTCTCACAATATACTCCACTCCGTCTTTGAACAAATGTTATTTGTTCTCAAATCTATGGAAAACGACTTCCCTGTCATACATATGCGGGCTTCCCAACACAATTCCAGAAATATCCAGTGACACTACATCTAATTCGACTTCATCAATGAAATTGGCAGTAATAGAAAACCTGAAAATGCATTTCCTTATGACCTGAAGATTGGCATCCTTGGTTATCCAACCCAATGGATACGATTTATGATGAGGCATGGTTTTCAGATTCAACTTCTTGACCAAGTTTGTAGAAATTAAATTTTCCTGAGATCCACTTTCAGACAACGTATCAATCTTGGTGTGTTTGGAAATAACTCTGATATGGAACAACTTAATTATGTTTTCCTCATTCAAAACGTTGTTGTAGTTATTGTCTACGCTGGTTCTTGCCATGACTTCCTCTTTGCTTGCTTTTGCTACGGATTTTCCCTTAGTGATTGTGGCTGCAATCTTTGATTCATTGCCTGAGTCAGAACCCAAGTCTTGTTGTACAACATCGTTTGTCTTCTGTTTCCCTTTATTGTTAGATTTATTTGATCTTAATTCAAGATGAAGCTTCCAGCAATGTGCCTCATCATGACCCTCTTTGGAACAATTCTTGGATAGGTGTTTCTCCCCTTCTTTCTTAATAGAATCATTTTTCTTCTACTTTCCTTTGAAAGTCTTCCCTTTTGTACCACTCTGGAATGGCCTCTTCTTACCTTCTTCTTGTAGATTTTTCCCTCTTGCTTTGAGGTGTGTAGCTTGAACACACACCTCATCAATATTCGTGGGATTAAACATAAGAATGGTGTGTTGAAGATAGCTATGCAAACCTCCTATATATTTTAGCAAAGTATCTTGTAATTGCAAGTCTACTCCTAGCATAAGAGCTCTTCTCCTAAAATCTTGGGTATACTCTTGCACATTTTGACCTTTTAACTGTCTGAAATTTTTCCAATTCATGATAGCTTTTTCCATATGGGCTAAAGGGTATAATTGTATTTTTATAGTAGTAATGAAATCAGACCAAGTAATAGAGATCTTACCATGTTTTTTGATCTCGTCTTGAGTCCTTGCTTCCCACCATACAAGTGTTGCACTCTCCATTCTCAATGAAGCCAACTAAATTTTTATGTCATCCTCTTGAAGATTTTGAATCCTACAATAGACCTCTAACTGACGAATCCAATTATCAAGTTTCTATGCATTCAATTCACCATTATACATAGGCAACTCAAATTTAACATCAATCTTTAGAAAAGGTGATTTACCAATTCCTTTTGAAGAATGATGATGAGTATGAGTAAGGGTTGTATTAGTGGAAGAGTGTGAAGATGCTTGTGAAGAAGAAGATGAAGAATATGGTGGAGAGGGTGGAGGCTTGTCTCCATTCCCATTACCTTCTTTTCCATTACCTCCTCCTGAAGAGCCTTCTCCTTTGGGAGGTTTGGAACTTTCTCCTTGCAATATGCTATTCATCTCTTCATAGAGGACCATCATCATCTCTGTCATATCAAAGAAATCCTTTCTGAAGGTCTTCTCATCTTTTGTCATGGTAGGTTATCCTTCATGAGACATGGTCTCTGAAGACTCAACTGCAACTTCTACAACTTGAGGATGTACTGGTGTAGAAGACTTTGGCAACCTTGCACTTCTTCCACTTGACCCAACTTCAGGGCTTCCAACCAGATTTCCTTCTCCTCTTTTGAGTTTGAACATTGTAAGCATGACATAAACTTGCAAACAATTAAATCCTTCTTTCAAAAAGAAAATCTTGCAAGCAAAAACCAGTGCTATGATACCAATTTGATCTTAAATGTAGCAGATTAGTAATGTTGTGCTAATTCCCCATTCAGAATAAAACCCAAGATGTTTATCATTTTCTTATCAAGTTCTTAAGGATTCACCATGTTTTCTTAATTAAATGATTCCCATGAGAGTTTATTATGTAAATGTAATTAACAATTTAAGATAAAACATATGTTGAACAACACCAGAATAACAACAAAGAACATCAAAATACAACACACAACACAAAGATTTGATGAGGAGTTCACCCCTCCTAGGCTACGTCTCCTTGGTCCAACTTCCAATGCTTGGGCCTCTCTATTATTCTCAAAATTACAACAAAAGTGTGTTTACAATGCTCAAATTCCTCTGAAACCTATCTCAATGAGTTCAGAATACTCAAAAATGGACATCTAGCCTCTTTTTGTATCCAATTTGGATAAGAACTGAAGAATTTACGACTTCTCCTAGTTCTCCCATTATTTGTTCCACAAATTTCTCCAAAACTGACATAATCCCACAAATTCGCTCCAAAATTCGCTAACTGGGCGAGAATTTGGCCGCATCGTGGGCCATAACCTGTCGGCCATATCACAAATCACAATCGAAAAGGTTTGGATATAAACTAGAATTCATAACATCTCGCATCCGGGTAGTCTATCGTTCATCGCAATTGGCAAAGAACCAACACCAGTATTAAGAGGAACTTGTGTTTCCTGCGATATGTGATTGTGATATCACATCGCAACCCAACCTGTCGGGGGCCGATTTTTGTAATACTCATCTATCTGCGATATGCGATTACGATTAGATCGCATCGCAACCTGTCTGTGCCGAGGCCGATTCTTAACACATTTCTGCCTACGACTGCGATATGTGATATGCGATATGTGACGGCCAATGGAAGCCTTCCACTTGGCACCTTCTCATTTGCTGGACCTTTGCCACATCATCCAATCCTGCCATGTAGACAAGTCATACTTGAACTTTGACTTACTCTAACTTTTGCATACGAGCTCAGATTTGAGTGTCATTCACACCGTTTGATTCAGAATGATGAGCTCTTCGATCTGAAGCCAAGTTTGACAAAATTATGACACTTTTATTTTTGAGCATAAACTCGAACACCTGATCAGTTAACTAGGTACATTAAGGAATCTGGGATACACCAAATCGTCGTTAGAAACACTCAACTTCTTCAAGTTAGTGATCATCGGTGTAGACATAGGCTTGTGATCCTCCATCCTAGATCTCCTCAATATCTTGACTACATACTTTCCATGCCCAAGGAAAATATCTCCTCGCTTCTACCACACATCCAATCCCAAAAAGTAGCACATCAAACCAGTGTCCTTCATTTCAAACTTCAAAGAAATATCCTCCTTTCACATCCCTATGAAATTCTTTGATCCTATCAAGAGAAACATAAACATAAAATACTAATATGATCAACTCATCGTTAATGAGTACATAGTACAAGTTGGAGTTCGCTTCACTCTTGATGAAGCCAATAAAAAGAAGATATCCATCAATCCTGGCATACCATGTGCGTGGAGCCTGCTTCAGCTCATAAAGGGCCTTCTTTGATTTTCTCACATGAGACTCCCTCCCATGCACCTTAAAGACCCAAGGCTACTCAATATACACCTCATCATTAATCACCCCAATGAGGAAAGCAATCTTCACATCCATATGATGTATTCTCCACACCATTTTTAAAGTAATGGACAATATTTCTCAAACAAATGCATATTTGGTTATATATGTGAATGCCTCCTTGTAGTCCACTTCCTCCTTGTGGGAGAACCGTCTCGCCACAAAAATCTCTTTGTACTTCTCAAAACTGCCATCACCTGCATGTTTGATCTTATAGATCCATCGAGAAGTGACCATAGAATTTCCCCCTGGTCTAATGGAATCATGTCTCGCACATCATTCCTCATGATGGAGCTATACTCCTCCACCATGACATCTCCCTAAACCCGCACATCTACAACCTCCTCAAAAGTAGAAGGCTAAGACTCCCTGATGCTACTCGAGAAGGCCAAATAACTGGAAAATTTCATTGGTGGTCTACTCTACTTGAAAGTGTTTCTAGGAGTCTCGACATGCTCCTTAACATATCTCAAGTTCTGCTTGGCCCATCTTGGCGTCCTCCTCATAAAACTCGAAGGAACATCTTACCGATCCTCCAAATTTATATTCTATGTCCTTGTTGTTGGTGTTGACAGTCCATGCTAAACCTTAGGAGCCTCTTTCTCTTGATCCTCTACCCCTTATGACTCTCTCTCATGAGGTCTCATAAAGGCCCTAACGTCATCAAATCTGACATCCCGACTAACTATAACTCTCATCTATCCTATAATGTAAACTTAGCAGGCCTTTGAGACCTCATTATAGCCCAAAAATATTCCCCTATCTGACAAGGGCTCCAACTTAGTCCTTATCTCTATAGGAGTGTGAATATAAATTGGACTACCAAAGATACATAGATAAATTACCTTTGTCTTCACTCTAATGAACATCCTCAAGAGTCATATCCTCCAACACTTTGTGAAGACTCATATTATATAAATACGCAATTGTGTTGTAGGCCTCAACCCAAAAAAACAAAGGCAATTCCTGGTCTTAAATCATTTCCCTCGCTGCCTCCATTATGGTCTAGTTTTTCCTCTTAGAAACCCCATTATGTTGAAGGTTGTAAGGTACTGTGAGCTCCTTTTTGGTCCCTTCTATCTTGCAACAATATTGGAACTCATTGGAGGTATGCTCACCCCATTATCAAATCTCAACATCTTAATCCTCTTCCGAGTCTAGTTCTCCAAAAGAGCTTTGAACTCTTGAAACCGATCGAAGACCTCACCCTTGGTCTTTAGGAAGTAGATCCAATTATTCCTGGAAAATCATCTATGAATGTCGCAAAGTAAAATGACCTTGTGATTGATTCTACTAACATAGGATCATAAATGTCTGAATGCACCAAGTCCAACACTCCCTTGGACTGGGGAAACTTTTAGAAAACCCTTGCAAAATTATATGAATAATAAATGGGCGAATCCGCATGGCATATAGAAAAATGTATAGGCTATGTTTTCAATAATATAATATACATATATATTTATTTGGCTATTTTTTCGCTAAATTAAAAATAATTAAATAAATAGATCTTGGTGAATTTTTCACTAGGTTATAAAGTATTGCAAATTCTTGGTTAATCTTCTAAAAAATTAGAAAAAAATGTAAAATATTGGTGAGTCCTTGATAATGCACAGAAACATATATAATAATAAGAAAAATATTTAGTTAAACTATAATATACTAATTTTTGGTGTTTGGGAAAAAAATTCATGGGTAATGTTGCTTTAGGTTCTTATTATATATTATTCCAAATATTTTTGCATGTTTTTATCATGTTTTACCACAAAGGTCTTATTACATCCCAAGGGGAAACTAGTTGGAGAGGCACCCCCAAAGGTGTGTGATGTTGAACTAAAGAAATCTAAATCTAAATTAAGTATGAGAAGATACAAATATAAAGTTAAATATATTTAGTAAAAAACTTATTACTAACCAAATATATTTATTAATTAATTAACCATTTATTAGCAACCAAATATATTTACTAATCTAAATATATTTACTAACCAATTAACATAACTATAGCATTGATAAAATTTCATAATATATAATTGTATTTATCAATCGAGAGTTGGACTTATGTATATATATATATATATATATATATATATATATATATATATATATATATATATATATATATATATATATATATATAAAGTTAAATATATTTAATAAAAAACTTATTACTAACCAAATATATTTATTAATTAATTAACCATTTATTAGCAACCAAATATATTTGCTTATCTAAATATATTTACTAACCAATTAACATAACTATAGCATTGATAAAATTTCATAATATATAATTGTATTTATCAATCGAGAGTTGGACTTATGTATATATATATATATATATATATATATATATATATATATATATATATATATATATATATATATATATAAAAAGCAAATGAATGTTTCAAGATTTGAATCTAAGCATATGTAGTAAGAAAAATAAATTATGAGAAGATACAAATCTCTCCCCCTCTCTCTGTCTCTCTCTGTCTCTCTCTCTCTCTCTATATATATATATATATATTACTAACCGAATATATTTACGAACTAATTAACCATCTATTACAAACCAAATATATTTACTAACCAATTAACATAACTATTAGCATCAACAAGTTTCTATAATATAAACCTGTGTTTATTAGTCGAGAGTTGGACTTACGTATATATAAAAGCTAATGAATGTTTCAAGATTTGAATATGAGCATATGCATTAAGAAAAATAAATTAAGTATGAGATGATACAAATCCAAATCTAAATCTAAATATATTTAGTAAACACTTATTACTAACCAAATGTATTTACTAACCAATTAATTATTTATTACTAAACAAGTAAATTTACTAATTTAAATATATGTACCAACCAATTAGAATAACTATTAGCATCAACAAGTTTTTATAATATAAAACTTAGTTTATTAGTCTAGAGATGGACTTATGATATATACAAAGCAAATGAATGTTTCAAAATTTGAATCTGACCATATGTAGTAAGAAAAATAAATTAAGTATGATAATATACAAACCTAAATCTAAATATATTTAGTAAAAAAATATTACTAACCAAATATATTTACTAACCAATTAACCATTTACTACTAACCAAATGGAAAATATATTTATTACACTAAATATATTTACTAACCAATTAACATAACTAGTATCATTGACAAGTTTTCATAATATAAAATTGTGTTGATTAGTCAAGAGTTGGACTTATGATACATATAAAGCAAATGAATATTTTCAAGATTTGAATCTGGACAGTAACAAAAATAAATTAAGTATGAAAAGGTACAAATCTAAATCTAAATATATTTAATAAAAAAATTATTGCTAACCAAATATATTTACTAACCAATTAACGATTTATTACTAACTAAATATATTTACTAACCAATTAACATAAATATTAGCATCGACAAGTTTTCATAATATAAAAGTATGTTTATTAGTCGAGAGTTGGACTTATGTATATATTAAAGCTAATGAATGTTTCAAGATTTGAATATGAGCTTGTGAAATAGAAATAAATAAATTAAGCATGAGAAGATACAAATTTAAGTCTAAATATATTTAGTAAAAAAATTATTACTAACCAAATATATTTACTAACCAATTGACCATTTCTTACTAACCAAATATATTTACTAACCAATTAATCATTTATTACCAACCAAATATATTTACTAATCTAAATATATTTATTAACCAATTAACATAACTATTAGCATCCCCAAATTTTCATAATATAAAATTGTGTTTATTAGTCAAGAGTTGAACTTATGTATATATATAAAGCAAATGAATGTTTCAAGATTTGAATAAAAACGTATGCAATAAGAAAAATAAATTAAATATAAGAAGATACAAATCTAAATCTAAATATATTTAGTAAAAAACATATTACTAACCAAATATAGTTACTACCAATTAACGTAACTATTAGCATCAACAAGTTTTCATAATATAAAACTGTGTTCATTATTTGAGAGTTGGACTTATGTATATATATATATATATATATATATATATATATATATATATATACAACAAATGAATGTTTTGAGATTTGAATCGAAGCGTATGAAGTAAAAAAAATAAAAGTAAAAATTCTATTACTACCCAAATATATTTACTAATCAATTAACCATTTATTACTAATTAAATATATTTACTAACCAATTAACATAACTATTAGCATCAACATGTCTTCATAATATAAAGCTTTGTTTTGTTAGTCGAGAGTTGGACATATATATAAAAAATGAATGTTTCGAGATTTGAATATGAGCGTATGCAATAAGAAAATCAATTAAGTAGGGGAAGATACAAATCTAAATCTAAATATATTTAGTAAAAAAATTATTACTAACCAAATGTATTTACTAACTAATTAATCATTTATACTAACCAAATATATTTACTAATTTAAATATATTTACTAACCAATTAACATAACTATTAGCATCGCCAATTTTTCATAATATAAAATTGTGTTTATTAGTCGAGAGTTGGACTTATGTATTATATAAAACAAATAAATGTTTCAAGATTTGAATATGAGCATATGCAATAAGAATAATAAATTAAGTATGAGAAGATACAAATACAAATTTAAATATATTTAGTAAAGAAAATATTACTAACCAAATATATTTGCTAACCAATTAACATAACTATTAGCATCAACAAGTTTTCATGATATAAAACTATGTTTATTAGTTGAGAGTTGGATTTATGTATACATATAAAACAAATGAATGTTTCAAGATTTGAATATGAGCATATGTAGTAAATAAATAAATTAAGGATGAGAAGATACAAATCAAAATCTAAATATATTTTGTAAAAAAATTGTTACTAATCAAATATATTTACTAATCTAAATATATTTACTGACCAATTAACATAACTATTATCATCGCCAAGTTTTCATGATATAAAACTATGTTTATTAGTCGAAAGTTGGACTTATGTATATATAAAGCAAAGGAATGTTTCAAGATTTGAATCTGAGTGTATGCATATGTAGTAAGAAAAATCCTCGAGGGTATGAGAAAACCCTTTTTATATTCCCTTATTCATTGCATTCGTGCTACAATATGGTGAAATTAGGCAGCACTAGTATTAGCTTTAGTTCTGGTTAATGTTGCTACAACACAAATGGACTTCACTCCTTTGAGTAAGCTATTCACTTTGTTAGGATATTCCGACACATACGAAATAGTTAAGTACAACTTGGTCTAGTTTAGAGTTAAGTATAGAGTTAGGTAAAGTGTGTTTCTTTACCGTTGTACATATTGTAACTTACAATCCGACGGTCACGATATGTAGTGATCCGACGGTTCATTCTCTCCTCGGTATTACCGACACTTGATCCGTGGCTTGACACCCGATTGGTCCATGAGTTCTATTTAAAGCGCATGGAGGGTCATTGTTCGGGTAATCCGTGCATGAGAGAAGCTTATGTAAATTTTCATTCTTTGATTAATAAATTGCCTGTAGTAGCCACGTTGGCGCAGGCCGTGGACTGTTTCCCTCTTTGAGGGTTTTAACCACGTCAAAAATACTGGTGTATTGATCTGTGATCTGGTTGTGAGCGGTGTCCTTTTGGTGTTCTTTCTGAGGAACTTACCCTGTAAATTCCTACATGGTATCAGAGCTATTTGAGGGCCGCGTCCGTTGGTGATCCAAATCTGAAGCCGGTAGAACTGCATGCGGCTGTCGTTTCCTAGATCTGTTGTTTCTGACTGCTTTCGGGCCGAGAGGACTGCTCTGTTGCGTTCGGAGCATCTGTTCCAGTGAGGAACCCCTTTCGTTTCACGCGAAAAGGTTTCCGGTAGCCCTAGCTGCGTCATTTTTCAGATCGGGAGGTATACAGTGTTTTTGCAGTTTACTGTTATTTTCTCTCTGCTTATTTCGGTTTCGGTTTATTTACCCTTTTTTTTAACCGGATCTATACCTTTCATTTCTGCGTATGCTCTTTGCCCTGCGACTCTGTGCGATCTGGGCAAATCAGAAACAGAAAGGAAGGATTTTTCTCATGCGTATGCTCTTTTCCCTGCACCTTAGTGTGATCTCGGAAAATCAGAAACATTGAGAAAAATATTTAGTTTTTCGGCTAAAGCTAACTTTGAGATTTTTTTTTAAAAATATCTAGTTTTTTGGCTAAAGCTAACTTCGAGCCGCAAGGTTCGTTTTTCTTTGCATATTCGTGTTGGGTTTTGTGTTTTGTGTTTTGTAGGGAAAAAGAGCTTTCTCAAGGCAAGCACGCAAACCGAGGCCCCCCCCCTCTCTCTCTCTCTCTCTCTCTCAAATTTTTTGTATAGATCAATTGGTTCAAAGCTATTTTAAGAGAGTAGAGGTCTTGGGTTCAAGTCTCCATTTTGTGGGGGCGGATTTTTTTTCATTCCCGCACATTCGCGCACTTTGCCGGCAACTTCAACAATTTTTTTTTCAAAAAGCCATAACTTCTTCATCCGAAAGCCTTTTTCAGAGCCGTTTTTTTTAAAACAGCCTAATTTTTCGAGATCTATCCATTGGAACACTTACTTTCAGCATCTTCAGCTTCAGTTTTTTAAAAAAAATGGAAAGTCCATGCCAAGTCATTCTTGACAGCACTAACTACTTCCAATGGATAGCCTACATGGAAGATTTACTTAGAAGTAAAGGTCTCTACAGAATAGCCACAGACCAAGAGAAGAAACCAAAAGATGAAGACAAGGCTGCAAAATGGGAAAATAGACAAGATCAAGCACGTGGTTTGATAGGGATGTCTATTTCTCCTGATCTTAGATTCCATATTGCAGAACTTGAGACTCCTCATGAAGCATTGGAAAAAATCGCTAAAGTTTTTGGGATTAAAAATGAAATTAGAGCCCATCAACTTGAAAATGAGTTGCTTACTTTGGATCCTAATAATTTTTCTTGCATTGAAGATTTCTTGTCCAAATTCAAGACCCTTAGATATCTCTTGGAAGGTGTTAAGGTTAAGAAAGAAGATGGTAACCTTATTTATTCCATCCTTACTAAGTTGGGACCAGCCTACTCTGTATTTGTTTCCACTTTCCATTCTACAAGGGAAGCTTTCATTTGTCAAGGAAAAGACTACAAGGCCCCTTCCTTTGACTCCTTTTGTGATTCCTTAATAAGAGAACAAGAAAAACTCTTACACCTTGGTCTTCTTAATCTTGGAAACTCTTCCACGAAAGCGTTAGCCGCCCAGCAGCAACCAAATTCAAAGAATCCTAAGAAGTCATATCCTCAAAAGAATGGTCCTAAACCAACTCAGCCTCAAAATGAAAGATCATTTCAGCAAAATGATAAGACCAATAAAAACAAATGGAAGAAGACTGATAGACATTGTAACTTTTGTAATCGAGATGGCCACTTAGAATCTAAATGCTTTAAGAAGATGGAAGCCGCAATGAAGAAACATAACATCCATGTGGAGCCTACTTCAACTTCAACTTCCGGAATGGCACTTTCTGCATGTCGTTGTCAATCATCTCAGTCTGGTTATGCATTAAATGTATCTTCTTCTTCTCCTTCTCATGAGTGGCTCATTGATTCTGGAGCCTCTTATCACATGGCCAAAAACCAAGCCATGTTTTCTTCTTTAAATGATTGTAACACCAAAAATATATATGTTGGTGATGATAGATCTCTTAATGTTGTAGGGACTGGAACTGTTCATCTAGACAATGGTCAGTTTAATGATGTATTATGTGTTCCAACCTTATCCTGCAACCTTCTATCTGTATATCAGATAACTCATTCAGGTGAAGGTAAAATTGTTGAATTTTCACCTCATGATGTTGTAATCAAGGATCTAAGAGATCCTAAACAGATTCTAGCTACTGGTATTGCTGATGATTCCACAAGGTTGTATAAGTTTCACAACTTTGGGTCATCAAATCTTCCCTCAGTATTTGTTGCTCATAATGATGAAGTGAGCAAACTTTGGCATGAGCGATTTGGTCACTTAAACTATCGCTCCCTTCAGCATCTATGTAAAGAAAATATGGTGACAGGTCTTCCTATGGTATCTTGCAGAGATGGTGTTTGTTCCGGATGTGTACTCGGAAAACATCATCGGGACAGTTTTGACAAACGTGCCTCTTGGCACGCCTCAGCCCCTTTACAGCTTGTGCACAGTGATTTATGTGGTCCTCTTCCTGTTGCTTCATTCTCTGGCTGCAAGTATTTCTTAACTTTCATTGATGATTTCTCCAGACGCACTTGGGTATACTTCTTAAAACTCAAGAGCGAAGTATTTAACACATTTTTGGCCTTCAAAGCCTTTGTTGAAAAACAATCTGGACATCAAATTCTTAAGCTAAGAACTGATAATGGTGGAGAATATGTTAAAAACACATTCATCAACTTTTGCACCGAAAATGGAATTCAAATGCAACATACTGTTCCATACACTCCACAACAAAATGGTGTAGCTGAAAGAAAAAATCGCACCTTAAAGGAAATGGCTAATTGTATGCTGCAATCTAAAGGACTCAGTCTTAGTTTTTGGGCCGAAGCAATTAATTGTGCAAATTATATAATCAATCGCACTCCTACTAAGGTTCTAGAGAATATCACTCCAGAAGAAGCTTGGAGTTCCATTAAACCAGATGTAAGTCACTTTCGTGTTTTTGGAAGTGAAGCATGGGCCCATATTCCAGATGAAAAGCATAAAGCTTTAGAACCTAAGAGTGAGAAATGTACTTTTGTTGGATATTCTGAAGATGTAAAAGGTTATAGACTTATTCCATTTAAGTCCAAAAATGTTATCATTAGAAGAGATGTAAAATTTGATGAAAATAAATCGGCCTGCGAGCCTAGTCCGGCGGATGTGCCACCTCTTCCTATCTCTTCTACTTTTGAAAACATTTCTTCTTCAGATGATGAAAGTGAGGATGATAATCCTCCCCCACCTTCTCAGGATCCTCAACTTCCAAGATGGGTCCGTGCTACTCGGGATGCAGCAGGTGATCTTGCCGGTGATCCTACAGATCAGCGACGTACACGTTCTCAGTTTGAAAGAGCCTCTTCTTTACTGGCTCAAGCTCCAGTAAATCATGATCCTGACACTTTTGCAGAAGCTTCAGGCCATCCACATTGGGAAGCAGCTATGAATGAAGAATATCATTCATTGTTGGCAAATGATACATGGGATCTTGTTCCTCTACCAAAGGGACGCAAACTTGTTAGATGTAAATGGGTTTACAGAACCAAGTATGGACCAGATGGGAAAGTTGATAAACATAAAGCTCGTCTTGTTGCTAAGGGCTTTTCACAGGTTGAAGGCATTGACTACACTGAAACCTTCTCCCCTGTTGCCAAAATGAACTCTATCCGCCTTGTTCTTTCCCTTGCTGCCTCTTTAAAATGGGAAGTCCATCAGATGGATGTTAAATCTGCCTTCTTGCATGGGGACTTGCAGGAAGAAATCTATATGGAACAACCCATTGGCTTCATACAAACAGACTCCAGCCTTGTTTGTCGACTTAAGAAATCCCTTTATGGTCTCAAGCAAGCTCCTCGGGCTTGGTATGCCAAAATGGATAGCTTTCTTTTAGAATCTGGCTTTTCTAGGTGTTATTCTGACAATACTGTCTACACCAAGAAAGTGGGAAACTCTCTTATCATCCTTGTTCTTTATGTTGATGATCTTATTCTTACTGGTAGTGATCCCAACCTTATAAACCATGTGAAGTCCAGCCTTAAAAAGAAATTTGAAATGACAGACTTAGGACACTTACACTATTTTCTCGGTCTTCAAGTCTTGCAATCCAAGGAGGGTATTTTCCTTTCCCAGTCCAAGTATGCTTGTGATATTCTTCGTCATTTTCACATGGAAGACTGTAAGCCAGCCCCTTCTCCCTTTCAGTCTGGAGTCAAACTTTCAGTCTCTTGTACTTCTCCTGAAGTTGATGCTACCTTATACCGTCAACTTGTAGGAAAACTCTTGTATTTAACCCATACTCGTCCTGACCTTTCCTTTGTTGTTGGCCTTGTTGCTCGTTTTATGCAAAACCCCCGTGAAAGTCATTGGAAAGCAGCTAAAAGAATACTTCGTTATGTTCGAGGTACAGTACAGTTTGGGATTCATTACAGTGCCAAAGCAGCTCCTCTATTAGTTGGTTTCACTGATTCTGATTGGGCTGGTGACCCTGATGATCGAAAGTCTACTGCCGGTTATGTCTTCACTCTTGGTTCAGGACCTATTACATGGGCTTGTAAGAAACAGGCTGCCATTTCTCTTTCGTCAGCAGAAGCAGAGTATCGTGGTGCCGTGGAAGCTAGTAAGGAAGCCTTGTGGCTTCGTCAGATCCTATCAGAGTTTGGCTTTGAGCAGCAGCATCCAACCACACTTTGGTGTGATAATCAAAGTGCCATTCAGCTATGCAAAGATCCAGTCCAGCATCAGCGCAGCAAACACATTGAACTACACATGCACTTCATCAGAAAGCTCATTCATGACCATGTTCTTGAAGTGCAATATTGTTCAACAGATGATCAGGTTGCAGACATCTTCACAAAGGCTCTCACAGAGGCGAAGTTCACTAAACTTCGATATATGCTTGGAGTTCAGGAAGTTGTCACTAAGGGGGGATAGGCTCTAGTGCCTCCTTCCTTCTCCTATTGTGTCATATTTGTAAATCCTTCAATCCTATCCCAAGTTGTTCTTAAGGGGGGATGTTAGGATATTCCGACACATAGGAAATAGTGTAGAAATTTTGAATAATTTAACACATATTCAATGGAGATTATCCTGATCATGTACTAATGCGGAAAACATACACAATACATAAGCTCCTCTACGTTGATCAAGAATATAGCAGCATCAATAACAATAAAACATCAAGAGCATTCACACATTAACACAGTATGTATCACGGGGAAAGCATCTCGCTAAAAACCCCACACTATCTGTATATTAATGATTGAGTCATGTAACATTACACAGCATAATACTTCTCACAAGTATCTCCACCTCTGTTACACACAATACAACTCAGATCTGATCTCCAAATCTCTTCCACTGCTTGCCTGCCTCCACTGCTCAATACCTGCTCAAGAACTGATGAGAATTGCTTCCCAAACTCGATTTTCACCTGCAAAATAGTCACTCACTCTTTGTGGACGTGAGCAAAGGCTAAAATGCGGGCCAAATACGTGAGCAAACTCATTGGCATACTCAATCCTTTGATTGTGCAAGATCTGGTGCACAACTATAGTCACAACTGATAGCAATCTGATTCTCTACCACCTGTCCCTGTTGAACTGAACATGCACTGACATGCAACTGAGTTAACTGATGTATTCTTTAGTTGTATTATGAGTTAATAATTAGTTTAACAACTCATCATTAGTCTATCTGCAGTTAGACTAACTACAACCAGTTTAACTAAGTTAAACTGAACACAACTCCATCAACTGTACCTCCAGTCCACTAAACTCAACTCACTTGAGTTATAACTGAAGTCATGCATGCAACAACTCAACTGACTCATAAGAAAAACGAATTTCCTTCTGACAGCTGCATGTGCCACTTCCGTAGCTCAAACTGAAGTGCTCCAAGAGAATAAGATTAAGTTTATAGTCCAAATATTATTGTGAGATAATAATATTTGACTTTTCTATTTTTGACAGCCAGTCTAAAAATAGACTTGATCACTCACACTGTGATCACTCACACTTTCATCAAAAATAGAAGTCCATCTATTTTCCCAACTTGATCAATCATCCATAAACATAGACATGATCCATATGTCTAAAAATAGACTTGCGCCAAAAATAGCCTGCGGGCCCACTTAGTGAAGGCGACTCTTTTCACTAAGCTCCATTATCTTGTTGCAATCTCAACAAATAGTTAAGTACAACTTGGTCTAGTTTAGAGTTAGGTATAGAGTTAGGTAAAGCGTGTTTCTTTACCGTTGTACATATTGTAACTTACAATCCGACGGTCACGATATGTAGTGATCCGACGGTTCATTCTCTCCTCGGTATTACCGACACTTGATCCGTGGCTTGACACCCGATTGGTCCATGAGTTCTATTTAAAGCGCATGGAGGGTCATTGTTCGAGTAATCCGTGCATGAGAGAAGCTTATGTAAATTTTCATTCTTTGATTAATAAATTGCCTGTAGTAGCCACGTTGGCGCAGGCCGTGGACTGTTTCCCTCTTTGAGGGTTTTAACCACGTCAAAAATACTGGTGTATTGATCTATGATCTGGTTGTGAGCGGTGTCCTTTTGGTGTTCTTTCTGAGGAACTTACCCTGTAAATTCCTACACACTTGAACTGTTAGTATTAGAACATAATATTATAGTTAGCTTTATTTTGGTGTGGCTATCATGTAAAATTTTCCAATAAACTTGGATTTGTGTGTACATCATAGAGCATGGTACGTATTTCTATCTTTTTTCTTTATAAATACAAGTTCTTTTACATCTGTCATTTTGATCTAGGTTTTGTTCCTCTCTATTTCATTTTGATCTAGATTTTTCTCCTCTCTCGTTGTTTCTTTAGTTGAATATTGAATGGATTTGAATTTGTTGTATCTTGTAAACATTACAACTAAGTAGGTCATCTCTTCAATATATTCTTATCTACCCTCTTTGTTGAATTGTGGTGAATAGAAAAAAAGATCGAAGCCATTGGACTAGAGAATCCCTACTCATTAGACACACTTGATGATAAAAAACCATTTTTTTTTTACATCATGGGTTTTAATATATAATGGGTAGAGAAAATCAACCGTACTTATTTTATTAACAAAGCTCAATACTTTTTCCAAACAAAAATTGCTATGGTTCCCAAGAATGAATTTTTTTAAAGAGGAAACACGAGAGCATGCAAGAGGAACTGGAATGTGGAATAAATACACAAAGTTACTTGTACCATTGTGTGCTGAGTCTTGACTTTTTAATTCAAATTATACTACTTTGTGAAAAACCCTATACCACTGTGTGCTAAGCCTTGACTTCTTCATTCAAATTCCACAACTCTATGAACGACCTTCGTGCATTAGATATGATTGTGAATAAACAAGTACAAACTTCGAAAATGGAAAGAACACCGTTTAATCTTTAAATAGACACGACAATAAGACTCTTGAATTTTTAAATAGAGATGAATTATTATTTTGTGACCATTTGTTCCAAAAAATGGGGGCCATTTTCTCCAAATTAATCTCAATACCATGAAATAGGGGCGAATGAAAGTAAGAAACTTATTTTACACCAAATGGGGAGGGAAAAATAGCTATCATAAATACGTATTCTTGCAAATTGGGCTCAATGGAAGGTTGTAACTCCTAATTTAAAGGGATAAAATTACTTTCCCCCTCTCCCTTAAAATAAGGTGGCTTAACCTCCACACCTAATTTTTTTATAAAATAAATTTGGGGTGATTTCGAATAATGTACTATGATACAAAAATTTTCCCAATAAAAATTTAAAACCACTTAATTTTTCCCAAGGGTGACAATTCACCCCTAAATTTTTTTATGCCTTGGACTTGGTCTTATTGTGAGGAAATGCAACCTTGACATGCTTTCTAAGAGCACACCCCTTTCTCCCGGATCCGGGTGTTTAAATGTCTAACAGGTACGTGGGCAGCCAATTGGGTGGGCGCGTGGCTTATCACCACCGCCACTCTGCCTCGCGCAAAGTTGGTCTTTAATTCCTTTGATATCAACTTCAATGTTGCATTAATGCAGCCTGTCCCTCCTCTCCGGCCTATTCTTTTTCTTATCATGGTGCCCTCAGCTTGTTTCATTTGCGCTCCTCCTCTGCGCTCGCGTCACTCCTTTGCTGTTGCAGAGATTCACTCTCGAACCAGCCCCGGGATAAGTTGGGCTCTGGATCACTGGGTGGTTTTTTGGCCAGGGCTTCAGGCGTCTCTCTGCCCTTTCTGCAATCTCATTAGCTGCTCGTCCTCTGTCCTTCCCACTGCCCATCTGTGTGCTGAAGCCAAGCTAATTTTTGTCCCTTTCGGCCTCCTCAGTTTTGCAGCCTGTTCTGAACCTCCTGTTACTCCCACTATGCCCAGACCTCGCCAGAGAATGAGTAGCAGGAGGGGAAGCTCCCGGGGGCAAGCTGTCCGCCAGGCCTCCTCCTCCACGACAGATTCCTCGACTTTTTGCTCGGACTTCTACTCGGACAGCTATCCTGCTACCAGGCGTGGACGTGGACGGGGTCGTGGGCAGCTTAATACGGCAGCGGGCTCTCTCAATTCTCCTACTAATACAGCTCGGCTCCAGTTCCCCTGTACTCACGGTAATTTCTCCTTCATAGCCTCGGTCTCCATTGAGCTTCGCGAGGTTACTTCTTGTCAGGTAGCTGTTACCCTTGGGGTGATTCCGGAAACGAAGGCGGAAGACAAGCATGGTACCACTCAGATGGATCACAAGCAGAGTCAGGCACCGGGTCCAAGTAAGTGCATTGCAACCCAGGTCATGGATAATCAGGCTGGTCCGAGCGTCCCTACTGGAGGTGGTTATTCAAGCAAAGAGGGCCATCCCTCTGAGTACGAAGATGACTAAAATTATGGGTGCCGCATCATTGAAGAGCAACCCTCCACCTCTCATGAAGCTTAATCAGGTCTACGCCCAATGGTTTTTTGGTTTCATTGTGGCTCAAGGGTGCTCAATTTTCACCTATTTTACCGCCATGATATGCTTACCAGTTCCCATTCTTAGTCCTTTGTTCCAAAATCTAATTGCCCGTTTCCCCTGCGTGCGCAACATTCCTCTAGACTGTGTTTTTTGGTCCCGATTTCGGGCACAACTGGTTTTGAGTTCTGACCACAGTTTGATTGGGCAGCGCTTCTTTGTTTTCTTTCCTAGGCCTAGTTATCTTGTTTTGGTTGCTAAATTACCTCTGTTCAGTCTTTAGTTCCAATGATACTAGTCATGGTTATGTTCCTAGCAGTCATTCAGGTCGATCCTCAGCAGGTCTTTTTGGACAGTGTTCAGCTTTGCTATGTGAGCATGCCGCATTTATGGGCTAGACTTCTCAAGGCAGTGGCCTCTTTGTAAAATTATTTTGTATCAATATAGGAGTATACAAATTCAGGAAAAAAAAGAGCACACCCCTTTCACACTCCTTCTTTCTCCACCTTAATCTTCACAAAGTTTATAACCATTCTCTATAACATAGGAAGAGCCATGTAGTGTAGGTGTCCCATCCTTTGGTACCAAAGCTCATAATGGATGCCACTCTCATGTACAAGATCCTTCACTGACTATCCTCTCAACACATAGATATTCTTCTCCCTCCTCCCAATTACTTATGACTTGCTAGGGTAAACTCCTTACAACCTAACAACCACTTCACCTCCATTGAAGCTAACTTCTAGTCCTCTTTCCTCCATGGTCGAAACTAATAGGATATTCTTGTCCAAAACAGATACAAACAACACTTAATTCACCTCCATGATACCTCCTAAGTCCTTCTGAAACTCAATTCTATCAATTCCCTTTATTGCATACTTGATATTATCACCATGCTCTACATATATATCTCTAAGCTCCTTTGTCATGTTGGTGAAAATGTCTCAATATCCTATCATGTGATAAGATGCTCCACTGTCCACACACTAGTTCCAGAAAGGAATGACAACAACATGAAGTTCCTTTTTAAATTTTCATCCAACTCATCCATATGTGCAATGGTTTCCATTTTTTTCTTTCCCTTGTCATTCTTCTTTTTTGGACACTAACTGGAAGAATGCTCAAATGTTTGACATGAAAATCACTTGACTTCACTCATGTCCTTCTCCCTTTTACCTTGTGAAATTCCACCTCCACTATAGTTCCACTTGGCCTTCCCTTTTCCCTTTTTCACTTATGTAGAAATAATAAGCTCCTATTTCTCCTCACCACTCCTTTTATGTCCTCCAATTAATGAATTCTCCCATATCTCCTTTTGGATGAAATCATCCTATTACCGAATCTAATAAGAAATATGTTGTCTAGTGAGGATTCCATCCACAAAGGTGGTCCAATGCTTGGCACATCCTTTCAGAGCCACTTTCATGATCTATGAATCATTCAATTCCTCCCCAATAGTTGAAATCTCACCACGAGACTACTAGATCCTTGTGAGGTAAGATGTTACAGCCTTAGATTTGTTCATCTTGATGTTGTTTAATTTTCCCCATAGGACCATCTTCCTGTTTTCGTTTATGCTCTGATAAAGACCGGCTAGTGATACCCACATCTAATGTGTCATGTCCTTCCTTGATATGTGAGGAGTTATGTAACCCCTCACACCATTCAAAATTATATCCATCAATTTCACATTTTTCTGGTTATGCTCTGCTGCTTGGTTTGGCTCCAGAGGAACCTGGATATATGTGTTCACAAAATTCTACAAACAATTCATTTTTAAAAATATGTTTATTCACTCCTTCTAGGGACTGAATTTTATGACCCCATCCATCCTATCTGCATTTCACAAACTACTCATCGATCCATCTAACAAATCGACCTTAGCCACAAAACCCCAATTGCAAAATTTTAAAAACAATTTTGTTGCCATAAAAGAGAAGAAATTCATTGTTGCAAACCATAATGATCTTTGAATTCTCCTTCAGATTTTTCTAGAGCTTTGATAAAATGTTAAATCTTCTAATGCCAAACCAAACCTATTTTCTCGCAATAATTATTTATTCCTAGAAATTTATTTTACTAACCACATAATTTCTAAATTGTTGAAAAATAAAATCATTGGTATTTTAACTTCTAGACACTTATATGAAATAGAAATAAAACAAGAGAGATATCAATCAACCTCAACAATTTTCCTTCATTAATTAATCTAATGAAAATTAGGGTTTTGACCCACAGAGAAATTACAAGGAAATATGCATGAGTGGAACTTATAACTCAGCCCCATTGGTTGAATTTGACCCAAGGAATCCGACACACTGGAAATCATCCTCCAAAGAAATTTGGCTTGGAGAATTCCAACCACCTCTTTACTATCAACTTTACCCTACGTCTTCTCGTCACACAACCTCTGTTGTTACAAGAAATTTGTCCTTGAAAAATCCTCTCTCCAAAACATCGACCTCCTTTTAACATTTCGACCTTGAAATCTCCAGTAATTTGACTTATTGGAATTCTATTGAATCAACATGCACTCTTCCTCCTCTATTGTTACAATCTAGCTGAGCCACTCCCTCTAGAGAAAAATCACTTTCTCCACTTTTTGTGTCTTCACCTCTACCTTAGCTTATTTTATAATCTTCATCAATCCCATATCCCTGACTCTAATCTCCCTTCTAGAAGATCTAATAGATTGATAATTGAGATAATTCCTAATCCACTTAAATAATTTAATTATTTGTCTTTAGAAATTGACTTAATAGTCCACAATATTTAATTGACTTTAATTATTGTACTTTTACTAAGATAGACTTAGGAAAGGAGTCATAAATAACTTACTCCATAAAGCAAGAACCTAAAGAGGAAATAAATCATCTTATACATGCTAAGACACCAAGCCTATGCAAAAGACCTTTCGAAGCTACAACAAGCTTCAACACTCCCTCCTAGCAAGGAAGGAATTCTCCACTACCCTGAGCTTGTCTTGTTACTTTACAAACTTCCCTTTCACTAAAGACTTAGTGAAAATATATACCACCTACTACTCTATGGAAATGTACTGCAATCTTATAACACTTCTTTAGAATCTGTCTTTGATGCAGCGATATTTGATCTCGATGTGCTTGGACCAATCATGAACCAAATATTATTAGAGAGCTTAATGCAACTTTGATTATCACAATGAATCATTGTTGGTCCCATCTGATGATCAAACAATCTTGCAAGCATCTTGCAAAGCTATACTGCCTCACAACTCAAGAGACTCGTTGTTGTGTACTCTGTTATGCTCCTATACCAATAGGTGTCATATATCACGATTGACTTCATGAGCTATGTAATATGTTCATACCTTTACTTGTTGCAAAGGTTTTCCATATTTGTAAAAAATCAAAAATTAAAAAAATGTAAAGAGGGTATACCCTAAAAGAAAAATCAAAGGGTGAAAAGAATAAAATATGGTCAAAAAAATCAAAGAAAATGAACCCTAACAAAAAGAAAGACCAAGGAAAGTGTGCAAGTCTAAATGCCACTACTTTTTACTTTTGTATAATAAACATTTGTGTGTAGTTTGTCACCTATGCCACAATTCATGAATAGTCAAACAGTTTAAGCTTGGCTAGTTCATATTTCAATTTCATGTTGTAGAAATAAAGAATAAAGATCTAACCAAACAGTGTAATCTTGGAAAATAAGCAGATAGGTAGAGAGAAAAAAGGAGCTCAACAGTTTAATCTGAGCCCTTGGATGTAATAAGTATAGACTTAGATAGGCATTGCCATGTAAAAGAAAAGAAAGTTTGATAAGGGTTTTCCAGTATAAGTGCACCCAAATAAAGAAGTAAAAATGCTAGGTTATAGTAGGTAGGGTAATTAGATGATGGTTGCAGAATGATATGTGGTGAATGATGATTCCAAATATGTAAATCTTTTACTTTCATCACAAGGAAAAGGCATGTATTACATTGAAGGCACCTCAAGAAAGAAAAGTCAAAATAATTAACTTCCCTACTCATTTCCCTTAAATTTTCACTAATTTCCCCTAAGTGCCAAGGTATTTATCAAATTAGAGGGGCTCAGAGCATTTCTTTGACTTTTGGAGGGACCGGACCCTCAGCCCAATAGTTTATAATGCCTAAGTACTTAAGCCCATTCATAAAAAACCACACCCCTTCATGAAACATTCATTCCCTTGATAAAGTTTTTCCTAAGTAAAATCCTATTTTACTTAGGAAAATTACAACATTTTCCATAAAAACCCTCATTTTCACTTTAGCCTAAGTCTTAAATACACACATCAAAATGTTTTAAACTTAGTGCTTTTTCCATTCATTTGATCATATTAACTTTTAACTTATATTATTTATTTCCCCTATAAAAATCTACCCATTCCCGTACTACTTTAACTATATAAAAACCCCGAAATCTTAATATCCCGCCCCTTTGGTTAAAATGTAACCCTAACACATTAATAAATGGGAATTAATTAGTTAATCCGTAACTAATTAAGAACCCCGCCTCCCGCCATATTAACAAAGGATTAATTAACCCCCACGGTTAATTAATAGCTTTCTTCACCAATCCCGTCGCTCCATATATGATTAAAAAGTCTTTAATTACATCAGGCCCGCCCTCATTAAACCCCCCTCACCTTCCCTTCTTGATAGCCGTCCAATCAAGCCTCTGAGATCTAACAACTGTTGTGCATATCCAACGGCCCTCAGCGACCGAACTTTAGCGTGCGATCACGGAGCGGTTTTGTGAACAGTACCTGCACCACGCGTCGCTCATTCTATGGAATCGCTGGCTTGAGGTCTAATACCGCCCTTCCCCATAAGCGATGTGATATAGAACCGCTTACCACCTTCTACTAAACCACAAAATGTCTCATCATTTAGTTGCTGCCAATTTTCATTCACCGACCAATATCAACCATTTACCCATTTAAACACAAAAACCCCAGTTTTGCTCATTTTCACCTGATTGTGCAGTAAAACCTTATGTAACCCAGTTGCGCCATCTGAAGCCTCTATTAACTGATTCGAGCATGGTTTACCTCCCAAAAATCTTTCTGGACTCACTCCACAGACATTTCAAGCTCAAATGAAACCTTTTCGACCTCCTGTGGAATCAAATACTTTCTTAACAGTTTGTTTTATTGTGCAGTTGATCAGAAGACCACAGTCTTGGATAAACAATCTTAATACTAGTCATAAGACCTGTTTAATCCAAGATTGTTATCAAATCTATTCAAATAGAGATGGAAGATAAAACATATAGTAAAAAGACAAGAAAAGGAAACAGGAAATTAAATGATTTACTGTTGAAACAGATAGTAAAAACCTAAACTACACATTGAAGGTAAAAGAACACAGTAAAGAACAGTCAAAGTGTATCAGGATTAAAGAGTATCAGATTGAAGACCAAGTCAATTAAATCAGCTAGCATGAAGATAAACAACAAGACAGTTACAAAACAGAGTATACAAATTCAAGTCAAAGTGAAGACACATGAAAAAAATTTCACCAGCTACAATGAAGTTTATCCAAAGTAAAATTGAAAAACAGTCAAAAGAAATTTAAGGGTAAAAGATGAAATCAAAGTAGATGGTACATTCTTCAGAAATTTCCTGTTTAAGTCATAGTTTTGCAGAAACTATTTTGGCCAATACAAGAAGTATTTTGAGAAACTAGAGGAGGTTTTTGTTCCTAATAGGCTAATCTACAAAAACCTATCTCACTTTTTACACAGGTATTACCAAGAGGGAGACATGTTTCAGTTTGTGCAAAGTCCAGTTTTTGACATATTGTTTCAGAGAATATTGTGAACAATTGGAGATGAATTTTGGGAAACAAAGAGAGGTTTATCTCAAAAACATTCCTATCTACAAAAACCTCTTTCACTTTTTACATATCTATCATGGATTGAGATATACAAGTGTATCATTGGACCCTAAGTTTGCAGAATTTTTGGGGCAGAATGCACAAAGGAAGAATGCAGTTAGTGACTGGGATGCCTCATCATCAACTAAGAGTCGCTATCATATTCGACTTTCTCTTCTTCATCACCATAAATCCAAAAAATTAGTTCCAAATAGATTCATTAGTTTTGAATGTCCTTTATTTAAGTTCTATTAATGTAAATAGTTGGAGATATTTGTGAAACTAATCTTGATATTTTTTCAAGATATTTCAGTTTACAATTAGTATAAATACTTCTTCATTTGAAGTATTTTAGGTGGATTCTTAGACATTACTGTAAAACTGATTACTTTGGAATAAAGTGTTGTTGGACAAATCTTGCATGGTTGGCTTGATGAAGAATTAATGCAAAGGACTTTTCACAGGATTCATTTGTCAGACCCCGGACAAATAAGTATTTTATATATCATGTGGTATTGTTTCTTGTTTATTATATCAATTGTGTTTCATATCTGAATATCAAAATGAAAAAGAATAATTCAGAAAGTGCTTAAGTGCAATCTGTCTTCAATCGTTTTTATTCTAAATGTTTTCTTCTAAACTAGCATAAGCAGTGAATTCTTAATTTCTCTTGTTTCCTAGTTTACTCATTTTGATCATTTAGTAAAAAATCCTTAATTGCTTTTTATTGGTGATCATCCAAGTTCTCTCCTCTTAAAATATGTTGAAGGATTCTTAAATTCCCTTCATCCCTTTTAAGTCCATTCCATATTTTCAAGTCTCTATTTGCTCCCTATTTAGCTATCTTTCCTTGTGAAGCCATCCTTTGTTGAAAAAACCAAATCCAGTTGAGCCATCTTCTTTGACTCCATTAGCCCAATGGCCTAAAATATTCAGTCCTACCCCTCTGCTACTGAATTTCACCACCAAATACAATCAAAACCCTTCAAGCTTTCATAACTAGCCTAACATCTTATAAAACAAAGCTAAACCATTAAGAAAGAACCCTCTCTAGATACAGATTGGCTAGATTTTGTACCTAAAAGTTGGTTTGTGGTTACCTCAGACCCCTTTCCCTCTTCTTACAACTTCTGGCAAAATCTGAGTGATAACATAGTAGTGACTCCACTGGGGAACAAAAATTTTATTTGTTTGTTATTCTTATTTGCTTTATAAACTATAGACGGAGCCTGAAGTTAGCCAGGTAGCCTTTGAACTGCGCTTGCTTTGCAAGTGCATAGTAGATGAATGCTGCTTCAGTCAATCTCCGGTTTATTTTATGAGCTGAACATCTAATTTCCAAACATTCGACCAGTTCCTCATGTCAAATAAATCTTTAAGAAAGTTTAAATCTCATATCTAAAGCCTCTTAAATAAATCATAGAAGTTGTTTTGAAAATTCATAAAAAAGCAAAATAATCATAAAATACTCAAAATTTGGTTTCCTGGAGAACTAACTTTTTCTTCATAATTGTTTTACAAGTTTAGATCTTATCTATGATGGTGGACAGGGATCAGACACACAAAGATTAAAATCATCCACCTGGCGACTCCAAAATCAATTCTACAATAAAGACTCCATTGGAGGAATGAACCTAAAAGAACTATGTGAAAAGATTAGGCTTTTAACTTGGATTGTTGTCCAAGACATTATGTTCTTTCTCGTTGATAAAGTTTTTCAATGTATATTGTATTTTAGAGAATATTTTAGATTAATTCTTTATTATTTTCCTTTGAAAAATGTAGATATAAAGTCTCCTTACACATTTGAACAGTAGTCTTCTAATTCTTATGAAGATCATTTTCCAATTAAGGAGAATAAAAAAATTAAGACTAATCATACAATCCCTGTACATATTCCAGTACCTTATAAAGTTCCTGATAGATATAAACCACTCATTTTGCCTCCTACACTCCATGCTTTCCCTAACGATTATCCCAAGTATCTCCCTAGGTTTGATGGAGAGAATGGTATCACTGCCCAAAAACATAGTCAAGCTTTTGAAGATTATCTTAACTTATTTGAAGTAGATGAAGAGGATGTCAGTATTAGGCTTTTTGCTCTTTCTTTGCAAGACAAAGTCAAGAGTTGGTTCAAAACCCTGCCTGAGGCAAGCATCTCAAATCTCGAGTAGTTTCTCAAACTCTTCCTTGATAGATGGATAATTAAAGTCAATCTTCTCGTAATCATAGAAGAATATAATCAGTTAAAAAGACATCCAGATGAAACAATACAACAATTTTTAGACATATTTAATCAAATCTATTATTCAATACCATTAAATATAAGACCTCCCCCTGATTCAGCTCTTTTTCATTACCCGAGAGCATTTGATTCAGAGATAGAATTTCATCTAAGAGAAAGAAACCCCTCAACAATGGAACAGATGCAAAACATGGCAGTAAATGTAGAATTTAATCTGCGAATTAGAAGAGAAAAGTTGAAAGTAGAAAAAGACGAAAAACTCGACATTTTGATAAAGAAAATAGAGGAAATGATTCATAAGATTAAAATGAAAGTTGAATGTTTTGTTCAAAATCACCATGACACATTTGTTTCACAAAAAGAAGATGTTGACATCCATGAACAAATCCCTGTTATTTCCAACTACCATAGATCAAAAGATATATTCATATAGCAATATGTGGAGGAGAAATCTCCTGATCTAATGTGTATGTTTGATGACATTACTTCTTTTGATGATTTTCCCAAATATGATCACTATGATGATAATTATGTTCTTTAAATCCAAACTAATTTTACAGAGCAATCAAAGGCTAGTTTGGGGAATAAGGAAGTTTAGGTTCAACAACTTGAAAATAGTGATCAACTTGTTTATTTCAGCTATGAGAATGAGGAGGAAAGTGTAGAAAATTTTGAAATCAGTGAAGGAACTTTACCATTTTGTTTTGCTTCGTTTCAGTTTATGAGAGATAGCTATCATGCAATTAGAAATCAAATGTCAACAAGTCTTGATATTAACTATCTAGAGGGTAATAAAATCTTTGTTTAGGACTTCTCATATCTAGATTTGCGGCCCCAAAATGCCATTGAATGTCAAGTTGTAGAAGAAGACTTGGAAGCCGGAACATATGATCAAATGATCCAAGATGATTCCCTGCCTCTTTGTTTTGAATCATTTCATTTTTTAAAGGAAATGTGGTATAAAATTTTTAAAGAAGAGGAGAAACTTGGAGAAATCTATGAAGTTCCACTTGAACTTATATGTAATAAGTTGCAGCAATCCTTCCAAGTTATTTATGATCCAATAGCTGATAGGTTGAATGATGAATGCAATCATAATTTTTCTCCATTAACAGACTATGAGAGTCAAAATCAAGATGATAATAGTTTCACCAGACAGACACTACAATCAGTAGAAATATCATCACAAAGATCAGTTAAAAACATGCAGGGTGATAAAGATAAAAGTGATATTTCAGTTTCATGGCATGTAGGCCATACGCAACAGATGTACAATGGTTTGAATCAGTTCAAGAATAGTGTATATATTTTATAAGATCCTTTTGTACAGTTTCTAGAGTCAACAAAGGAAATCAGGAATTTCATTATCTTCTCAAAGGTTAACAAAGCTATATTTGATTGCAAGATCTCAATTTTAAACACCAACAAGCACAAGCAACAAAGGTCACCAATGTATATGATGCTTGAGTGGTTGCATTGGTTGTTTCATTTTACCTAACCAGCACTCAGAAAGATGATTAGAGTAAGTAGATAGGATTTCAGTTTGATTTAATTCAGTTTTTAGTGGATTATGAAATAAATCCTTAAAGATTTGAATCCAATCAAAAGACCCTAAGATCTTATGAGTTATTAATTTAGTTTGAAGGTTGCAACACCTTTTAGTTTCAAGTCAAATCTCAAGTTGTGCAGGAAAAAGTTAAGAAGATTTTTGATAAAAAGACCAAGACTGAAATTCCTACCTAAGTGACAAGGTGCTCAAGTGGGATTCAAGAAGGAAGAATAAATGTTTAAGTGTTGATTGGATGGTAAAATTGTGAAGTTAAAGCCCGAAGAGAAGGCCCTAAACTTCAAAACTATTATTGTCATACATACAATAAAGCAACAAGCAGAAAAAACATTTCATAGTGCAGTCAAAATCATTCAGAGGCCATCTGATCTGCTATTCTTGACTTTCCACTAGGAAAAGCCATCCCCAAGTGGAGCCAATGTTATGCTCCTATACCAATAGGTGTCATATATCATGATTGACTTGATGAGCTATGTAATATGTTCATACCTTTACTTGTTGCAAAGGTTTTCCATATTTGTAAAAAATCAAAAAATTAAAAAAATGTAAAGACGGTATACCCTAAAACAAAAATCAAAGGGTGAAAAGAATAAAAGATGGTCAAAAAAATCAAAGAAAATGAACCCCAACAAAAAGAAAGACCAAGGAAAGTGTGCAAGTCTAAATGCCACTACTTTTTACTTTTGTATAATAAACAATTGTGTGCAGTTTGTCACCTATGCCACAATTCATGAATAGTCAAACAGTTTAAGCTTGGCTAGTTCATATTTCAATTTCATGTTGTAGAAATAGAGAATAAAGATCTGACAAAACAATGTAATCTTGGCATATAAGCAGATAGGTAGAGAGAAAAAAGGAGCTCAACAGTTTAATCTGAGCCCTTGGATGTAATAAGTGTAGACTTAGATAGGCATTGCCATGTAAAAGAAAAGAAAGTTTGATAAGGGTTTGCCAGTCTAAGTGCACCCAAATAAAGAAGTAAAAATGCTAGGTTAAAGTAGGTAGGGTAAGTAGATGATGGTTGCAAAATGATATGTGGTGAATGATGATTCTAAATGTGTAAATCTTTTACTTTCATCACAAGGAAAAGGCATGTATTACATTGAAGGCACCTCAAGCAAGAAAAGTCAAAATAATTAACTTCCCTACTCATTTCCCTTAAATTTTCACTAATTTCCCCTAAGTGCCAAGGTATTTATCAAATTAGAGGGGCTCAGAGCATTTCTATGACTTTTGGAAGGATTGGACCCTCAGCCCAATAGTTTATAATGTCTAAGTACTTAAGCCCATTCATAAAAAACCACACATTTTCTTGAAACATTCATTCCCTTGATAAAGTTTTTCCTAAGTAAAATCCTATTTTACTTAAGAAAATTACAACATTTTCCATAAAAACCCTCATTTTCACTTTAGCCTAAGTCTTAAATATACACATCAAAATGTTTTAAACTTAGCGCTTTTTCCATTCATTTGATCATATTAACTTTTAACTTATATTATTTATTTCCCCTATAAAAATCTACCCATTCCCATACTACTTTAACTATATAGAAACCCTGAAATCTTAATATCCCGCCCCTTTGGTTAAAATATAACCCTAACACATTAATAAATGAGAATTAATTAGTTAATCCGTAACTAATTAAGAACCCCGCCCTCCGCCATATTAACAAAGGATTAATTAACCCCCACGGTTAATTAATAGCTTTCCTGACTAATCCCGTCACTCCCGATATGATTAAAAAGTCTTTAATTACATCGGGCCCGCTCTCATTAAACCCCTGTCACCTTCCCTTCCTGATAGCCGTCCGATCAAGCCTTCGAGATCTGACGACTGTTGTGCATATCGCACGGCCCTCCTTGACCGAATGTTAGCGTGTGATCGCGGAGTGGTTTTGTGAACAGTACCCGTGCCACGCATCACTCATTCTATGGAATTGCTGGCTCGAGGTCTAATACCGCCCTTCCCCATAAGTGGTGCGATATAGAACAACTTACCGCCATCTACTAAACGACAAAGTGTCTCATCATTTAGTTGCCGCCAATTGTCATTCACCCGCCAATATCAAACATTTACCCGTTTAAACACAAAAACCCTAGTTTTGCTCATTTTCACCTGATTGTGCAGTAAAACCCTATGTAACCCAACTGCACCACCTGAAGCCTCTATTAACCGATTCGAGCATGGTTTACCTCCCGAAAAGCATTCTGGACTCACTCCACAGACCTTTCAAGCTCAAATGAAACCTTTTCGACCTCCCATGGAAGCAAATACTTTCTTAACAGTTTGTTTTATTGTACAGGTGATCAGAATACCATAGCCTCGGATAAACAGTCTTAATACTAGTCATAAGACCTGTTTACACCAAGATTGTTATCAAATCTATTCAAATCGAGATGGAAGATAAAACATACAGTAGAAAGACAAGCAAAGGAAACTGGAAATTAAACGATTTATTGTTGAAATAGATAGTAAAAACCTAAACTACACATTGAAGGTAAAAGGACATAGTAAAGAACAGTCAAAGTGTATCAGGATTAAAGAGTATCAGATTGAAGACCAAGTCAATTAAATCAACTAACATGAAGATAAACAGCAGGGAAGACAGTTACAAAACAGAGTATACAAATTCATGTCAAAGTGAAGATAGATGAAAAAACTTTCACCAGCTACAATGAATTTTATCCAAAGTAAAAGTGAAAAACAGTCAAAAGAAATTTAAGGGTAAAAGATGAAATCAGAGTAGAAATGGTACATTCTTCAGAAATTTCCTATTTAAATCATAGTTTTTCAGAAACTATTGTGGCCAATACAAGAAGTATTTCGAGAAAATGGAGAAGGTTTTTGTTCCTAACAGGCTAAGGTACAAAAACCTATCTCACTTTTTACATAGGTATCACCAAGAGGGAGATAATTGCATGTCTGCACAGCCTATGTTTCAGTTTGTGGAAAGTCCAGTTTTTGACATATTTTTGCAGAGAATATTGTGAACAACTGGAGATGAATTTTTGGAAACAGAGAGAGGTTTATATCAAAAACATTCCTATCTACAAAAACCTCTTTCAATATTTACATATCTATCATGGATTGAGATATACAAGTGTATCATTGGACCCTAAGTTTGCAGAATTTCTGGGGCAGAATGCACAAAGGAAGGATGCAGTTAGTGACTGTGATGCCTCATCATCAACTAAGAGTTGCTATCAAATTCGACTTTCTATTCTTCATCACCATAAATCCAAAAAATTAGTGCCAAATAGATTCATTAGTTTTGAATGTCCTTTATTTAAGTTCTATTAATGTAAACAGTTGGAGATATTTGTGAAACTAATCTTGATATTTTTTCAAGATATTTCAGTTTACAATTAGTATAAATACTTCTTCATTTGAAGTATTTTAGGTGGATTCTTAAACCTTGTTGTAAAACTGATTACTTTGGAATAAAGTGTTGTTGGACAAATCTTGCATGGCTGGCTAGATGAAGAATTAATGCAAAGGAATTTTCACAGGATTCATGTGTCAAACACTAGACAGATAAGTATTTTATATCTCATGTGGTATTGTTTTCTTGTTTATTATATTAATTGTAGAGTTAAGGCTTCTGTGATCCATATCAATTTAGAGAAAGATTCTTCGGCGAAAATCACATGGAATCTCATTTGTCGACGCGTTTCGAACCAACTAGTGTGGTTCATTGTCAGGACAAGTTGAAGAAACAGATCTAGCTCATCATGCTTAAATAGTCTGAGCGGAGCCTCCAACAGCTATCTTCCCTAACGGCTAGTTTGACTCTAAGACAGGGGTCAAAATTATTATAATAGTTTAATTCGAAAAAATAACTTATTATTGATGGCATATGGTACGAGACCTAATAATTAACAATTATAAGTTAATTTAAAAAAGAAAATTAGTTAAATAAATGACCTTGAAATGCCTAAAAATATATAAAAATCATTTTATTTAAAAATATTATTAAAAATTGTATAATAAAGAAAATCAAAGTTAATAACTAAAAAAATATAATTTAATTAATAATTTTTTTTTTAAATAATGACCTTATGAAAAATGCCTAGATATATAGAGTAATAAATTAAATATTATTATTGAGGGTATTTGGTAATAATAAAAATTATAAGTTCAATAAAAAAGAAAAATGGTTAAATAAATGACCTTAAAATAAGTTAAATGCCTAAGAAATATAAAAATAATTTCATTTAAAAGTATTATTAAAATTGAATGTTAATTAAAGAAAATCAAAGTAATAAAAATTATAAGTTAGTTAATAATTAAAAAGGCAAATTAGTTAATTAAAAGACCTTATCATAAAGGATAAGTTAAAAGCCTGGATCTAGAGTAATATATAAGTTAATATTATTTAAAAATTGTATGTTAATTAATAAAAGGTAATTAAACTATAAAAAGGACCTTATAAGCTTAGAATATAATAAAGAAAATCAAAGGATGATGAGTAAGATCGGAAAATAGTTAGAAATGAAAGGAAGAAATTAGTTAAAAATACTCAAAATAAAAATAATAGGAGATAAAATGGAAACAAGGCCCAAAGGACCTTAAAATATCAGAAGAAAAAAAAAAAGGTTGCTATACCTAAATAAGAAGATATCTCACGAATCAAAAACTAATAAATAAAAATCGAAAAATAAATAAATACTAAAAAAAATAAAAATAAAAAAAAAAAAATAATAATAATAATAATAATAAATGAATAAAAAATAAAAAAATAAATAAAGATCAAAGACAAAAAACCACAGAAGACGGAAAAACGACTAGGAGGAGAGGGCCGGGACCCAACACCTACTGACTTTCCAACCATCCTCTCTATTGAGATTGCTAGGTCTCTTTTCAATCTCAAGCGCTTCCCTGAATTTACGATGATGGAACTGCGAAACCTTAGCAATAACACTGGCTTCTTCAATACAAACATGATGATTGGTTTTCTCAGCATGTTCCGCCAAAGCGGAAGACTTAGATCTCCTATGCTTCAGATCCGCTGCGTGCTCGCTAATCCTCTGATTAATGGAGCGACCAGTCTCCCCAATATAGGGGGTCCCACAGGAACAAGGGATCATATAAACGCCCTTCATATCTTTAGGGTCGATGGGATCCTTCACTGATCTGAGGGACATACGAATGGTGTTCAGGGGCCTAAAGGTAACAGGGATACCATGTCTCCTGAGAATCCTACCAATTCTATCAGTGGTCCCTTGAACATACGGAAGATGGACACCAGGAACTCGATCTTTCGGTTCTCTTTTAGCCAGAGAATTCCTGGAAGCTTTAAGGAAAGCCCTTTGACCCATGTATCTACTGTAACCATTCTCCACAAAGACATCCAGCAGATGGGATTTTTCCTTCTCAAAGCTCTTCTTGTCCGAGATCCTCAGGGCCCGAGTAGCAAGGGTACTGAGAACACCCATCTTTTGAGCCGGGAAATGGTGGGAACTGGCATGAAGATACTGCTCCGTATGAGTTTTCTTTCGAAAAACTCGATGGGCGAGGGAACCATCATCATTCCTAGAAATAAGGATATCAAGGAAAGGAAGGCATCCCTCAACTTCCTGCTCCTTCGTGAACTTAATGGCTGAGGATTGCCTGTTGAGATGATCAAAGAAGAGATCAAGCTCATCCTGGCCATGCGACCAGATGACATTGGTGTCATCCACATATCTCCTCCATAGCTTAGGCAGGAGCCGAGAAGAGTTCAGAGCTTTGGACTCAAAATCTTCCATAAACAGATTAGCAACAACAGGGGAAAGGGGGGATCCCATTGCAACCCCACATGTCTGCTCGAAGAACTCCCCTTCAAAACTGAAGAAGGTGGAAGTGAGACAGATCTCAACCAACCTGGCCGTGTCAGGATCTGTAAGGCGGTTGATCACATCCATGGCCTCATTAATAGGGATGCAAGTGAACAGGGAGACAACATCAAAACTGACAAGAATGTCCCCAGGATCAAGCTTAATGTCCTTGAGCTCCTCAATAAAGGAAGCAGAGTCTTTAACGAAGGACTCCGTACGACCAACAAGGGGCTTAAGCTTTAAAGCCAGGAACTTCGCCAGAAGATAGGTCGGACCTCCAATGGTGTTGACGATGGGCCTTAAGGGGGCTCCCTCCTTGTGAATCTTGGGGAGGCCATAGATTCTAGGAGTAATAGGGTTGCTTTCAATGAGCTTATGGTGCAAGGAACTCAAAGAGCCAATGGATTTAATGGCCAAAGCCACATTTCTAGCAACCTTCTTCAAAGGATTTTTGGGAAGCTTTTTGTAGCTACCACTATTATGAAGATGATCCAACATCTTGCTGCGGTAATCAGCCTTGTTAAGAATCACGGCAGCACCACCCTTGTCTGCTTTGAGAACAATGATATCCTTGTTCTGGTTTAAGGATCTGAGAGCAAAGGATTCTTCTTTGCTGAGGTTACTCTTAGGCGGCTTAGCCTTTCTCAAGGCCACTGCACAATCCTGTCTGATAGTATCCTTGATCCTATCAGGTAAACCTCGGATCCCAAACTCAATATCACAGATAATGTCCTCCACCGGGATTTTTCTAGGGGCTAAGGCAAAATTTAAGCCTTTGCCCAAAACTTTAAAAACAGCAGGGGGAAAAACGAAACTGGAGAGATTAACAACCTTGTTACTAGAAAGAGAAGAAGGGTTAATACCAGCAGCTCCTTTATTCTTATTATATTTCAAGCAAGAGGAGCTTTTGCTGATATCATTAATAATATCATTCTTGTTATTATTAATATTAAAATTAATATTATTATTATTATTAATGCAATAACTGTTATTATTAATATTATTAATAATATCATAATTATTATTCGAACTATTGTGCTGATTTATACTACCCTTATAATTCCTAACAATATAAGAATTATTACCATACTTATAATTAAGGTCCTTAATAAACACATTAGGGCGATCACAACGACTCATACTACAGATCATAGGCTCATGCAAATTACCGTCGTTGAAGCTGTGGACCACCGAGACAGCGCTGTCTTCGGGCCCAGCGGTAACTCGACCATCGAATGAAGAGTGGGGAGTGGTGATCGAACCCCCGCTGGCCTCCCCAACTCTGCCAGCCATACCGTAATTAGGGAACCCTGTCGCGCACTATTAATTGTGTTTCATATCTGAATATCAAAATGAAAAAGAATAATTCAAAAAGTGCTTAAGTGCAATCTGTCTTCAATTGTTTTTGTTCTAAATGTTTTCTTCTAAACTAGCATAACCAGTGAATTCTTAATTGCTCCTGTTTCCTAGTTTACTCATTTTGATCATTTAATAAAAAATCCTTAATTGCTTTTTATTGGTGATCATCCAAGTTCTCTCCGCTTAAAATATGTTGAAGGATTCTTAATTGCCCTTCATCCCTTTTAAGTCCATTCCATCTTTTCAAGTCTCTATTTTCTCCCTATTTAGCTATCTTGCCCTGTGAAGCCATCCTTTGTTGAAAAAACCAAATCTAGTTGAGCCATATTCTTTGACTCCATTAGCCCAATGGCCTAAAATATTCAGTCCTACCCCTCTGCTACTGAATTTCACCACCAAATACAATTAAAACCCTTCAAGCTTTCATAACTAGCCTAACATCTTATAAAACAAAGCTAAACATTAAAGATAGAGTCCTCTCTAGATACAAATTGGCTAGATTCTATACCTAAAAGTTGGTTTGTGGTTACCTCGGACCCCCTTTCCTCTTCTTACAACTTCGGGGAAAATCTGAGTGATAACATACTCTTCTTTTGTTGAACTAAGCGTTGGGTGTGGATCTTTATCTTGACAAGAAGACTAAGGCAGAGGACCATATCAATGATTTCTACATGAATTTACGAATGTTAGAGGCACATTATGATGACGTTTCTTGTAGAATATTTCCTTTTACTCTAGAAGGTAGAGCAAGAATACGGTACCATAATCTGTCTGTTAATTCAATCCATGGTTCGAGGGAGTTTAAAAAGTTGTTTTTGGAAAAAAATTGCTGATGATAAAACTCCCTCCATGTTGTTAAAAGAGCTCGATAATATTAAGATAGGGGAAAAGGAGAAATTTAAGGATTTCAATAATAAATTTAACCATGTATTGAATAAGTTCCCTACAAATACACAACCCCATGATTCTATAACAATATATTATTATACGGTTTCCCTGCCAACAAACATTTCCGTTTTCATTAAGAGATTTGTAAAGGAAACATTGGCTTTAAACTTTGCAAAAGAAATTGCTATAGAGAAATACTTGTGTTCTATTAGGGCTATAAAGGATGATTAAGAATCTAAGCACTCCAAGGAGACTAGTAAGAAGTCTCAAGCCTCTTCAAATAAGGCTAAAGAAAAGGACACTTTTGATATTGAAATCATGACTAAATCTCTGAAGTCACTCCCTAAGGGTGAAAGCACGAAGACGGGTTACACTTTTGGGCTAAATGTGGCGATGAAATTTCAAGTTTTTCCTCTTTTATCAACTTGAAGCCCTCAAAATTCATATAGGCACTGTGAATTTTGATTCAGAGTAAAAAGACAAATTATGGATAATTATGTTGTTTTCCTAATGATATTTGTTTTCAAAAATATTTAGTGTCGTATAATATGTCAATTTTCCATTAAATGAAATGCTTGTCCTTGCAATTTTTTGCACATCTTAGGGGGTATGTGTGTGTTTACGTAGCATACATTAGTCTAAAATGTCTAATTTTAAAAAAATATATATATGATCATGATCTACGCGAAGAGAGCTAAGTTTTTCATATTAAATTTTTTTTTTATGCAAATATATATATATATATATATATCTATATATATATATATATATATATATATATATATATATATATATATATATATATATATATATATATATATATATATATACATATAGATATTTCGATGTTGGAAAAGTAATATTTCAATTTCATTTTGCAAACACATGCGTTCACGTAAGGTTTTTTTCAACTATTTAAGTAAATTGAAAAACCAAAAGTACCCTTTTGAAGAGAACTTGTAAACTAAGATAGTGGTATTTTTTGAAATTTTTTCGTTGTGTATATTTTATGATATTCATTTTTTATTCAACCTCTTTAAAATAGTTCAAAACAATTTCAAGCATTATGTTTAAAAGAAATTAGATGAAAAATATCATATGAATTCGAAAATGTCAAACCCATATGCCATTGGATAGAGGATTCCTTCATGAATCCAACTTGATCAAATCCGTCACCTAAGGACAAATTTATCCGTAAGTCCGTTAGGGTACAAAATGGTGTTGCAGGAAATTTTGCAGAAGGGGTGTTGAAATTATGGATTTTAGGACTTAAGAGGCTCAATCGAGTGCTTGATTTCGAAATTCAAATAGCTCAATCGAGGGTTTAAGAAACCCTCGATCGAGCCCTTACCATGGTTAAATAAAGGCTCGATCTAACTTTAAAGCTCAATCTAGCCTATAGCTCGATCTAGCTTTAAGGCTAGATCTAACCTATAGCTAGATCTAGCTTTAGGGCTAGATCTAGATTTAAGGCTTCATCGAGCCACTTTTTTTAATTCCATGACTAGGTTGTATTTGCGGGAAATTTCAAAAACATGGCTCAATTAAGCTCCTGGCTAACCTCGAGCTACATTGTTTAAGCCCTAAAACAAATCAATCAAGCACTTAAAAAAGGCTCGATCGAGCCATCATTTTTTCCACTCATATGCACCCTCTCTTGCCAAAATGTGTAACCCGGCTCCATGCTTTCGCCCTAATGAATTGTCTGAATTAAGGAGAAGTTGAGTGAGGAATCTACCAAAAACAAGTCCTTTAAGTAGTTCTTACTTAGAAGAAATAATAATAATCAATTGGTTAAATCTTCCTAGAGCTAAAATGTTTTGTTGAATGTCAAAAGTTTATGCATGTACAACTACTACACTTTCCATCAGGAGAGGCATTCAGAGAAAACTTTCCCACAATGGAATCACAACATGACTACTATGGCATCCCACATTGTTGATACTATATTAGAAAATGAGCAGTATGAGCAGGTAGAAGAAACAAATGAGCCTACCGTAGCTGAAGAAATTACAGATATTGGACACTCAGTTAATTCCTTTGATATCATTTTCAATGCTTATAAGAAAAGTGTTGAAGGACCACCCGAAAGTGAAGTCCCTCCTCAACAATCAACCAATCATTATAATTTGAGGAGAAAAGGACCCATTTATGAATAGGAATTGACAAGACAAGAGCTGAAGAATCAATTGTTAAGAAAGATCTCACCTCCAGCTAATCCTGCTCAGAACACACAAAACAAGTATGGAAATGCTACTACTTCTAAGAATACTTCCACCAACAGTAAAACAAAGTCTATAAATCTGTAAGTATCCAACAAAGCTATACCTACAAAACACTTCAACACTACTTGTTAGAAATAAAAGCATCGATTATAATATCACCGAGGATGTGAAAAGAGCCTGCGCTAACATTTCAATTTTTGAACTCGGAAAGATAACAAGATAGCATGAAATGATTGTCCTAGAATTTTCTTCACAACCTTCGTCATGTGACAAAGCTTATCCAAACAGTGTTTGGTAAGTCTCTTGGAATTCTTGAATTAGTGGTTAATGTTGTAAATTTGAATACTAACACTCTCTAACCCTCCATTTTTGTTAACTTTTTAAATATTTAATTACAATGTCCATAATTGTTTGGTTGATTCAGGTGAATCTACAAATGTAATTCCATTATCCATTGCTAAGAAAATTAATTCTAAATGGGATAAAACTGATGCATGAATTATTCAGCTGGAAAAATCTATAGTACAATCAATTGGTGAACTCAACAATGTTATTATCTATTTTTCATCAGACCATAGAGTACACCAATGCATAAACATCATAATTGTGGAAATACCTGAAGCCTATGGCTTACTATTGAGTAGATATTGTTCTAGTAAGTTACAATGGTACTTTGCAACATACTGGTCACACTTATGGCTTCCATATAAGGGCAGAAATAACCAGATTCAAGTAGAAAGTGATCCCTACATGAAATATACTATGAAACCACTTGAGGGTCATAACGAGCCTATTGGATTTGAAGATGTAGTTTTCAGGAATTATTTCTTTGAAATTGATCATGGGTGTTATCAAGCACATCCATCACCCGTCCCACCAGATACATAGTTGACGCTCCTTCCTTGTATTACAACTGGTACTAATGAATCCTGTAACATAGATGTACATAGTAGATATACTATAGGAACCAATTTAGTGGCTAATGATATTTGGACTCTATATTTCAATGGTTCAAAAACTCAGGATGGTTCTGGAGTTGGTTGCAAACTCATAGACCCACATAATGAGAAGTACATTTTATCATGTTGTTTGGAGTTCGAGTGCACAAACAACACTGTTGAATATGAAGCACTCATTCTAGGATTAAAGAAAGCTATTGACCTGAAGGTAGAGATACTCAAGGTAATTGGTGACTCAGAGGTTGTCACCTGCCAAGTACAAAATATTATCCACTGTGTTTCACCAAGTTTTAAAAACTACCAGCAGAAGGTATGCCAACTTATTACTCATTTCAAAGTGTTTAATAGTATTTTTGTTCCTAGAATTAGAAATATTGTTGTAGATACCTTAGCTAATGCAACTGCTAGAATGTCGCCATTGGAAAATGTTTTTTCTATATAAATTATATATAAACCATCTATATTGGACAACGTAGTTACTAACTTTCATGTTTTCAATGACAACCAACAGATATTGCATTTTATGGTTAATGCGGGCATGTTTAAAGATTCATCCATTGATGTAGATGAGCACAATAAGGCTTTGCAAGAAGCAATTGATGCAATGAAAGGGAATACTATGCCTAAAGGTGTGGTGTCTCTGGAAACATTTATGACCTGCAAAACTGGTTCAAGGGACCAATTAATACTAAGACTCAGAGCTCAAGGCTATCATAAGAATAAGTCAATTTGGGAACCCAAGATGATCTGAAATATGTAAACCTCAGTACATGTTGTTCTTCGTAAGAACGACAAGCATTCATTCACCTTTTCAAGCAGTATCATGACGTGTTTGCATGGACTTATGATGATTTGAATACATACAATACTCGTATTATCCAACATGTCATTCCTATTAAAGAAGGGGTGAAACCATTTCAACAAAAATTAAGGAGAGTTCACTCGACACTTGAGCCCCAAATCCAAAAGTAACTTAGGAAGTTGTTGGATGCTCGGATCATTTTTAAGGCCATAAATTCTACTTGGGTTTCAAATTTGGTCCCTATTAGGAAAAAGATTGGTGAGATAAGGTTACATGTCGACTTTCACAATCTCAACTGGGCATCAGACAAAGATAATTATCCAGTGCCATATCTCCAAACAATATCTGGGTCCGAGATGTTCTTGCTGCTAGATGGGTTCTCCCGTTACGACTAGGTGCTAATGGAAAAACCAGACTGTCTTAAAACCACTTTCAAGACCAAGTGGGGGACATTTTCCTTTAAGCGCATGCCATTCAGACTTATTAATGCAAGTGATACATTTCAAAGAGAAATGGACATTGATTTTTGTGGCTTAATTAGTCAAAGCATAATAGTCTATTTGGATGTTGTATCTATATTCTTTAAGAGAAGATCATACCATGTCCATCATTTGAAACAAATATTTGAGCGATGTCGCAAGTCTGAGATTTATCTCGATCCCAAAAGAGCATCTTTGGTGTGTCATAAGGCACTCTTTTAGGGCACATCATTGCTAAGAGTGAAATCAAGGTTAATCCAGAAAGGGTCAAAACTATAGCTCAAATCCCTTTCCCAGTAAATAAGAAGGCTATGCAATCTTTCTTGGGGAAGATTAATTTCCTATGTAAGTTTATCTTTGATTACACTTAGATAGTTAAACCATTACAAGAAATGATAAAGAAATATGCAATTTACAATTTAGATAAAAGGGAAAAGGATGCTTTTGCTTGTATTAAACAAGATATTGTTGATGCACCTACATTGTTTAGTCTTGATTATGGCAAAGATTTCCTACTTTATACCTTTGCTTTTGATTCATCCATTTTGGCCATATTGACGCAAAAGGATAGTGAAGGAAATTAATTACCTATTTCTTTTATGAACACTGGCTTACAGGGGTCAGAACTAAACTAACCTGCCACTAAAAAACAAGATTATGCAGTGTATAAGCCAGTTAAACATTTCAGGCCCTATCTCCTCAAAGCTCACATGATTATTTATGTGCCTCATCTAGTGGATAGAACACTATTTTTACAACAAGCGCTGGGTGATAAGAGGGCAATTAGGATGACTTATTTGAAAGAATATGATATTGAGTTTAAGCCAGTTCATACTATTAAGGGTCATGGCTTCTATCAACTTTCAATAGAATCTAGAGACGTTACAGAGCAAGATATTTTAGGATGGGAGAATGAAATAGAGATGTATAAAATTGAACAAGTTCCTTAGACAAGTTCAACAATGCCTTGGTATTCTAGTATATGTCAACATCTAGAGTATGACACCTTTCCCGCGCATCTACTGAACAACCAAAAGAGGGAAATTCACCTGAAATCTCTATCTTATCAAATTTTCCATGGAGTTCTTTTTAGTAAGCAACATAATGGTGTCTTGCTAAGCTGTCTAGAACCTCAATACATAGAGAAGGTGTTGAGAGATTTGTATGACAAACCAATAGTTGGACACTTTTCAGGCAATACAAATGCACACAAGGTGATGAGAGCTGGTTACTATTGGCCCACCATATTTAACAATGCTCATGCTTACACTTGAGAGTGCTTATCTTGTCAGGGATGTGTTGGTTGATACTAGAAGCCAACTTCCCCACTGCTACCAATAGTAGTTGAGGAAACTTCACAATAATGGGGTGTTATAGCTCTGATACCACTTGTTATATATCTGATATGAAAATATAAGACAATGTGAATAAACCCATAAATAACAAGATCTGAATATAGAAATGCTTCTATTTATTGATCAAACCCTTAAGGCAGGGCAACACCATACATTCACTCCTTAAGGAAGGATACCACTCCACAAGCCATATGCCTGTTCACAATAATTCCTTCACATCTCTCAATGCAGAGTCTCTAGCCTCTATATAGGCCTCATACATACAATACCATGGGTCATTACCATGGTTCCCTCAATACCATCTATCTAATACCCTGGACCCATTATTACCAACTACTTGTGGTCCCTTACATGATATGGGTTAACCACCTTATTTATTACTATGGCCCATCCCATTATTACATTATTCCCTTGGGTACCTCCCTTTGTACCCCATATTATCCCCCCCTGGGTACACAACATGGGGACTAGTTGTAATAAGATAAATATTTCCACATTCGTCGAAGAAAAACCCGTATATTCTAACATTGAAAAATTATTTCACGTAGCGGACTAAATAAATTCCTTTAAGACAAGTCAATGACCAAGAAGTTAGACAATTTCTAAAGAAAAACATCATAACCAAGTTTGGTGTTCCAAAGTCTCTTATATTTGATAATGAAACTTATTTTTCTTTGTTGAAAATTTATGAGTTTTCATTAGAAAATGGTATTATATTGAAGCATGCATCAAATTATTATCCACAAGGAAATGGTTTAGTAGAATCGATTAATAAGAATCTCATTCGCATGATAAAAAAAAGTGTTTTCTCTGAACAAAGGAACTGGCACAATGTTTTGGTGAATGCACTATGGGTTTACCATGTTGTTAGTGCCTAGATTTACCTCACGCTGAAAAGGCAGGATCCAGGACCAACATCAAACCACGCTCAGCCTCGTAGCTAGCCCTACGAGGACAGGAGAGGGCTCTCTCCGGGTCAATATCAGCAAATTATGATCTATGGGGCTTGAGATGACTGAAATATCTTCTGATTTTAGGCTAGGTATGAAGTGCAAGGATTTGATTTGACTTTTTGGGGATTTTGTTGGAATCAAGAGAAAGGCAAATTTGGGTCCGGGGATGAAAGCCAGTTTTGCAGAGTTCTGATTGGGGCAAGAAAGGCAATCGTTTTGATGCTTTAATTTGTAAAGGTGGAGGTTTCAGACTGGTGAGAAGCTAAAGAGGGAAAGAGGGTACCAAGAATCCTCTTCAAACTGAAGAAAACATTTTAAATTAAACAAAACTAACAGGCAGAGCACAACAAGCTAATTAATTCTACCTTTATCACTCATTTGTTTAATTTCAGAAGCAAAGAGAAAAGAAAATGATGCCCATAAATTTCAGTGAACTCACAAATTACAAAGAGAGGAACACCATCAAAACACAGAGCCACAGGAATCCCAAAAAGTGCTGCAAAACCCTAGTCTTTCCTTTGCCAAAAATGCAGAAATCAGATGTACAATGGAGTGCCAAGCAATCCCAAGTGTCCAACCATGCTAATGACTGAAAAACAACATAATATAGACAAACATAGCTCATCCTTGCCTCTAGGGGTCGAGCTCACATTTTTAGGAGCTGATCCAACTGATTCTAAACTAAGAACTAGAAATTAGGCAACATAACAGCATGCCTCTAGAAACAAGGGAACTGATTCATTCAGTTTCAAACAACCTTTAAACTGATGAATCTACCTCTACAAGTGAAAATCTAACATATTTACATCATGATCCATCAATATACATCAAATTACATCACAAATTTGCCATTAGGAAAGTGAAAAAGTCAAACTAGGCAAAACTAGGCGAAATTCTGAGCTGCTGAGTGAAAAATAGGCCAAATTTCCCTATGCGCCACGCCTGAAATCTGTATGCGTAGCACAACTTTGAGGCTGATTTTGAGGGCCTTCCTGAAGTCCAAATTGAGCTCATGATAGCTCGTTGGAAATCTCTACCTATCTACTTTCCAACCCAAGTGGAATTTCTATATTTGGTGTCCATTTAACCCTCCAAAAATCCAATCTCCCAACATTGCTTCCTATGGGTGCAAAAGGTGGCAGAAAGGTCATTTTTTGTGTGTTTTTGACCCTTTAGGCAACCCAAAACTTGATGAAATCCTTAGGTAATTCATGAGCATGCATAAATTTTCATAACAAATCCAGAAATGCAAAGTTTTCCTCCAGAGGATCTCCCAATTATAAGCGCGTGCCAAGTGGCGCTACGCGTTGGGCAGGAAAATCTGTTTTGAAGCCAAAAAATTCAAAATTGACAAAATTTTCTCCAAATTTGCTGAAATTTGGACTGAAGGTCCATCATCAAGTATCATGCTTAGCCAAAGAAGCTTCGGCCAAGATTCGGAGCCTATCATGCCTTTTGTGTTGTTTTAGTGCCCTCCTTAGTTTTGCCTTCAGGATTTTGATCCTGGCTTTGTAAACATGAGTTTGTGCCAAATAATGGTTTTTCATGTGCCTGAGCATGTCCTTGTCCTTGTTTTCCTTTGCCAACGGCTTCTCAAGATGAATGTTGGCTCTTTCAAGCCATGACTCCCAATCGGCACTGACCCCTTGCTCAAGTGAAGTGAGCTCCACCCTGTTATGTTTTCCACTTTTGCAAGGCCTCCTTGGTGCATGCATGTCTCTAGAAGAATCATTGTCTGTCTCTTCATCTCAATCATAGGAGGGATCAAACTCCATGTTTTCCAATGTTTGAGTTTTCTTAGATGAGTATGAAGAGATTTTATGGTGTCTTTAGGTTTTTGCTGCCAAAGATATGAATGTATGAGGGACTGTGGAGGGAGTGTGTTTGAGGGGTTTAGGAATGTTGCTGACAGGTTTTTTGGAAATATAAGGGTTTTAGGGGATGATATTTAGAGTTGGGGAATAGCAATTAGGGTTTTGGGATATTTGACTAGGGTTTGGGATAACAATTAGGGTTTTAGGATTAGTAGTTTTAGGGATATGGGGATTAGGGAGTGGGTAAATAAGAATGAAAGGGAGGGAGAGTTATATGAGTGAAGTGTAGTGAGAGAAAAATGAAAATGGGGATACAACAACAAAACTATAATTTTGCAAACCCTAGGCAATTTTCTCAACACAACTTTGCAAGGAACTAGGGTTTTGTTTTTAACCTATTGAAACACCATAAACACTGATGGAAACTCATACATTGGCAATATGGAGGTGTTAACTTACTTTTGGAATAAATAATTTGCAATTTGGAGGAATATTTGAATGGATTTCAGGCTTTTTAGCCCAATGCGCCGCGCCAGTTCAAAATTTACACTGCAGAGCACTGCCCAATGCGCCGCGCCATCTCAATGTGTAGTGCCTTTTTGCAGGAGACTTTTGGAGGCCTTCCCGGTGTCCAAATTGGGCACAGGATAGCGGGTTGGAAAGGTATTAGATTCTACTTTCCAACCCAACTGGAATTGTTAAATTTGGAGTTCATTTGCCCTTTAAAAAATCAAATCTCCCAAGACTGGTCAAAATGTGCAAAATGAGGCTGCCTAAAGGCAGATTGCTGTTGCAATCAACTTTTGAAGGTCTTCCTCAATTCCAAATTGAGCTCATGATAGCTCATTGGAAATGTATTTGTGTCTAGGTATCATTTGACTCATCAATAAATTCATTTGGCCAACCAAGCTAGGAGAAAAATTGATTTTTCCAAGGTCACTTCAGAGGTGCATCAATTCTCCCGAGGCAACTGTATTTTTGACATTTATCTAAAACCATGGCACCTGTGTAAAACATGAAGGATGTTTTTCTTCCTTGGCCCATTTTGAACAAAAACCTCTCTCAATTTTCCAAAATTCATCTTTTCTTGCTCAGAAGCATCATTTGCGTAAAACCTATCCCGATGTGTGGAATAGGGGATTTGTCGAAATGAAGCGAAATGAAGGGGATAAGGGGCTTCTAAATTCTTGAGAAAATTTTTGGAAGTAGGGAGGGATGTTAGGAATTAGGGGAAAGTGGAATTTCAGAGATTGAGTGAGGGGAAGAGGTCCAAAAGGGAAAAACACAGGCCTAGCCTAGAAAATTATCAAGTTGTAGCAAGAAACTAGGGTTTGTGCGAAAATGAGGAATTTGGGGGATCTCAGTGATGGGAAGTGTTTAATAAGGTACATTAAGGATAGGGAAAGGATAGGGGAAGGTGTATGAACATCAGGATACAATTTTTGCTGATGATTTGACCATCCAAGAGAAATTACCTTCAAAACCCTAGGAGAGAGAAATGAACCTTACCTAGGCGTAATTGAATCATGAACAAGGTGTAAAATGACCCATTGGACCCTGACATGATGATGACAACCCTTTGAATGATGGTGCACTCAGCTGAATGGTGACATGGACCGACATTTGGACAACTTTGAAAGGAGTAAAAGCAAACCCTAGACCTAATACCTAGTGACCAAATTTTACTTGAAGACTCACTGAAATGACAAAATTTGACCTTGACACCTTAAAATTACTTTGCAAGAGGATGTTTGATCATTGGAGGAAGGCTGCAAATACTAACACTAACATTGGCTCCAATGGGGATGGTAGCTCCTTGGAGGTGCCAAGAACTACAGATCTTTGGAAGCAGACAGTGCCTTCATCCATTGGGCAATGGAGTCAAAAACTCAAGCTGAAATGCATGACTGAAAACTGATGACTCGATGACACAAATTGACTCTCACTCAACTAAAAACTGACTCAATACTTAAACACAACCGACAAACTAGAAATGATGCTCAAAATAGAGCTTATTCATCAAAACCTACTCTAACAGTTTCATTCATCACCTGATCAAGTGAAATGAAACAACCAATGCAACCAAGTAAGTATTCCGGCTGCTGTTTGAATTCTCTGCAAGTACTTGCTTATGAACAACAAGAGAAAATTACTGAAAGGCAACACCCATGAAAACTTGTGAACATATCCGTTGAATGATATGGATTCTCTATTTGCCTCCAAAAACACTGCATAAGGATCTCGAAATTCATGCACACTGGGACTTAGCTCATCTAGTGGATGACTTCTCTTCTCTTCATACCATGAATGCAAACTTTGATCTGAGCTTTGTGACGAGACTCCTGCTGAAAATGACAAAGAAACTGGCTGCTAGATCAAGTCTGTATTAATACTTTTGTCAAGATCATAGATAGGAAAAGGACTTTGACTACAGACATCACCGAACACATCAGCTATTGGATCGTGAAAAACATGAAAAGACTGTTGCAACCCATTTTCTATTGGCTCTGATGAGATTGCATGATTTCCTACAGGCTGCTCATTTGAAGAGATACTATGCAATTTACCCTTCAAAAATTGAAATGATTCAAAACAGAATGGTACGGAATCATCTTGTATCATTTGATCGTATGTGCCAGCTTCCAAGTCCTCATCTGCAACTTGACAATCAATTGCATTCGGGGGCTGCAAATCTGGATATGAGAAGTCTTGAACAAGGATTTCATTGCCCTCAAGATGGTCCAAATCAAGACTTGTCGACAGTTGATTTCTGATTGCATGAATGTTGTCTCTGATGAACTGAAACAAAGCAAAACAAAAAGGCAAAGATCCTTCACTTACTTCAAAATTTGTTGCACTTTCCTCATCATTGTCATAGTTGATATGCATCGGTTGATCACTGTATTCGAGCTGCTGAAAGTGAACTTCCTCCTTCCACAAACTAGCTGTTGATTTGTCTGCAAGATTAGCTTCTGTTTGGAGAACATAATCATCATCATACTGATCAAACTGAGGCAAATCGTCAGTATAAAACACATCATCAAGCATACATGTCATATCAACAGATCTCTCTCCTCTAAGATGATCTACAAAACAATCATTATCAGATCTATGACAACTGGGGTAAGAAAGAAGATGTTTTGGATCAGCAACTTGTTCTTCTTCAATCAGCGATCCATGGGCTTGAACACTATACTCATTCCTTGTGATGATCCTTTGCATCATCTCTTCCACTGCACTTACCAAAATGTCAAGCTTTACCTCTAGAGATGTCGATTCCTCCGGATCTGTGTTTTTCATCTCTTCTTCCTTCAACTTTTCCCTTCGGATCAGCAAATGAGCCTCTACATCTACTGCACTATTCTGCATCTCTTCAAGTGTTGCAAGATTCCTTTCCCTCAGCTGAAACTCCATTTCCGGATCAAAGGCACCTAGGTAGTGCAAGAGAGCGGATCCAGGAGGAGGTCTTATATTAACCGACATTGAATAATAAACTTGGTTAAATCTGGTAGAAAATTGTTGTACTGTCTCCCCTGGCAATCTTTTCAGCTGGTTATACTCTTCTATAATCAAGAAAGGGTTTTGTCTGACCACCCACCTATCGAGGAAAACTTTGACGAACTGCTGGAAATCTGAGATGCTCGCATCAAGCAGGGTTTTGAACCAACTCTTGACTTTGCCTTGCAAAGAAAGAGAAAAAAGCCTTATACTGACATCCTCTTCATCAACTTCAAAAAGGTCAAGAAAAGACTCAAAATTCAATACATGTCTCTCAGCAGTGATATTGTCACGTTCACCATCAAATCTTGGTAGATATAGATCATGATTTTTAGGGAAAGCATGGGATATAGGAGGTAAAATCAAAGGCTTGTATCAATCTAGAATTTTACAAGGTAGTGGGGTATGTACAAATGCTGCAGAATCAGTCTTGGTCTCTTGAGGTTCATCATTTTGAAGACGGGCATCACAAAGATTCAGAAAAAGGGTCTTGATCAAGATCAAAGACAGGCAAATCTTTTGTATTTACAATCAAAGGGAAGGAATCAAATGCAGGCTGAGGATCTCTTATCAAACATAGTATACTTTGCAAAGCCTTCTTGACATTCTCGGGAAAGGAGAAGAAATAATTTATAACAAAGAACAAAATGTCTTGGATGAAATTCCAACTTGAATACCTGATCTCTCCATATTGTCCTTTCATGTTTTTGCCGGTCGGGTTCATCCTCCAGTGGAGTCTTTGGATTTGATCTCAAAAATGATTTGGAATTGTCGAGTGAATGATTTCAGCCTTTCTAGTGTCTGATCGTTTTCCACCATCAACAATCAGATCTGAACTTGATACATGTTACTAGGGAAATTTGCAAGTCAAATGTTTAGCTTATAAGACTAGACCGGAGATTGACTGAAGTAGCATTTATCTACTTGCACTAATGCAAAGCAAAAGCGTTTCGAAGGCTACCTGGCTAACTTCAGGCTCTGTCTGTAGTCTACAAAGCCAAACAATGAAAATTAACTTTCTTCCCCAGTATGGTCACCACTATGTTAGTGCCTAGATTTACCTCAGGCTGAAAAGGCAGGATCCAGGACCAACATCAAACCACGCTCAGCGTCGTAGCTAGCCCTACGAGGACATGAGAGGGCTCTCTCCGGGTAAATCTCAGCAAATTATGATCTATGGGGCTTGAGATGACTAAAATATCTTCTGATTTTAGGTTAGGTATGAAGTGCAAGGATTTGATTTCATTTTTTTGGGATTTTGTTGGAATCAAGGGAAAGGCAAATTTGGGTCCGGGATGAAAGCCAGTTTTGCAGAGTTCTGATTGGGGCAAGAAAGGAAATCATTTTGATGCTTTAATTTGTAAAGGTGGAGGTTTCAGACCGGTGAGAAGCTGAAGAGGGCAAGAGGGTACCAAGAATCCTCTTCAAACTGAAGAAAACATTGAAAATTAAACAAAACTAACAAGTAGAGCACAACAAGCTAATGAATTCTACCTTTATCATTCATTTGTTTAATTTTAGAAGCAAAGAGAAAAGAAAATGATGCCCATAAATTTCAGTGAACTCACAAATTACATAGAGAGGAACACCATCAAAACACAGAGCCACAGGAATCCCAAAAAAAGCTGCAAAACCCTAGTCTTTCCTTTGCCAAAAATGCAGAAATCAGATGTACAATGGAGTGCCAAGCAATCCCAAGTGTCCAACCATGCTAATGACTGAAAAACAACATAATATAGACAAACATAGCTCATCCTTGCCTCTAGGGGTCAAGCTCACATGTTTAGGAGCTGATCCAACTGATTCTAAACTAAGAACTAGAAATTAGGCAACATAACAGCATGCCTCTAGAAACAAGGGAACTGATTCATTCAGTTTCAAACAACCTTTAAACTGATGAATCTACCTCTACAAGTGAAAATCTAACATATTTAAATCATGATCCATCAATATACATCAAATTACATCACAAATTTTCCATTAGGAAAGTGAAAAAGTCAAACTAGGCAAAACTAGGCGAAATTCTGAGCTGCTGAGTGAAAAATAGGCCAAATTTCCCTATGCGTCGCGCCTAAAATCTATATGCGTAGCACAACTTTGAGGCTGATTTTGAGGGCCTTCCTGAAGTCCAAATTGAGCTCATGATAGCTCGTTGGAAATCTATACCTGTCTACTTTCCAACCCAAGTGGAATTTCTGGATTTGGTGTCCATTTGACCCTCCAAAAATCCAATATCCCAACACTGCTTCCTATGGGTGCAAAAGGTGGCAGAAAGGTCATTTTTTGTGTGTTTTTGACCCTTTAGGCAACCCAGAACTTGATGAAATCCTTAGGTAATTCATGAGAATGCATAAATTTTCATAACAAATCTAGAAATGGAAAGTTTTCCTCCGGAGGATCTCCCAATTATAAGCGCAGGCCAAGTGGCACTACGCGTTGGGCAGGAAAATCTGTTTTGAAGCCAAAAAATTCAAAATTGACAAAATTTTCTCCAAATTTGCTGAAATTTGGACTAAAGGTCCATCATCAAGTATCATGCTTAGCCAAATAAGCTTCAGCCAAGATTCAGAGCCTATCATACCTTTTGCGTTGTTTTAGTGCCCCCTTAGTTTTGCCTTCAAGATTTTGATCCTCGCTTTGCAAACATGAGTTCGTGCCCAATAATGGTTTTTCATGTGCCTGAGCATGTCCTTGTCATTGTTTTCCTTCGCCAACATCTTCTCAAGATGAATGTTGGCTCTTTCAAGCCATGACTCCCAATCAGCACTGACCCCTTGCTCAAGTGAAGTGAGCTCCAACCTGTTATGTTTTCCACTTTTGCAAGGCCTCCTTGGTGCATGCATGTCTCTAGAAGAATCACTGACTGTCTCTCCATCTCGGTCATAGGATGGATCAAACTCCATGTTTGCCAATGTTTGAGTTTTCTTAGATGAGTATGAAGAGATTTTATGGTGTCTTTAGGTTTTTGTTGCCAAAGATATGAATGTATGAGGGACTGTGGAGGGAGTGTGTTTGAGGGCTTTAGGAATGTTGCTAACAGGTTTTTGGGAAATAGAATGGTTTTAGGGGATGATATTTAGAGTTGGGGAATATAAATTAGGGTTTTGGGATATTTGACTAGGGTTTGGGATAACAATTAGGGTTTTAGGATTAGTAGTTTTAGGGATATGGGGATTAGGGAGTGGGTAAATAAGAATGAAAGGGAGGGAGAGTTATATGAGTGAAGTGTAGTGAGAGAAAAATGAAAATGGGGATACAACAACAAAACCATAATTTTGCAAACCCTAGGCAATTTTCTCAACACAACTTTTCAAGGAACTAGGGTTTCGTTTTTAACCTATTGAAACACCATAAACATTGATGGAAACTCATACATTGGCAATATGGAGGTGTTAACTTACTTTTGGAATAAAGAATTTTCAATTTGGAGGAATATTTGAATGGATTTCAGGCTTTTTAGCCCAATGCGTCGTGCCATCTCAATGCGTCGCGCCAGTTCAAAATTTACACTGTAGAGCACTGCCCAATGCGCCATGCCATCTCAATGCATAGCTCTTTTTTTACAGGAGACTTTTGGAGGCCTTCCCAGTGTCCAAATTGGGCACGGGATAGCTCGTTGGAAGTTTATTTGAGTCTAATTTCCAACCCAAGTAGAATTTTTTAATTTGGAGTTCATTTGCCTTATCAAAAATCAAATCTCCCAAGACTGGTCAAAATGTGCAAAATGAGGCTGACTAAAGGCAGAGTGCTGTTGCAGTCAACTTTTGAAGGTCTTCCTCAACTCCAAATTGAGATCATGATAGCTCATTGGAAAGCTATTTGTGTATAGTTATTAGTTTACTGATCAAGAAAGTCCTTTGGCCAACTAAGCTAGGAGAAAACTTGATTTTACCAAGGTCACTTCAGAGGTGCATCAATTCTCCCGAGGCAACTGTATTTTTAACATTTCTCTAAAACCATGACACCTGTGTAAAAATTGAAGGAGTTTTTTCTTCCTTGTCCTATTGTGGACAAAACCTGCTCTCAGTTTTCCAAAATTTATCTTTTCTTGCTCAGAAACATCATTTGAGTAAAACCTATCCCGATGTGTGGAACAGGGGATTTGTCGAAATGAAGCAAAATGAAGGGGATAAGGGGCTTCTAAATTCTTGGGAAGAGGTCCAAAAGGGAAAAACACAGGCCTAGCCTAGAAAATTATCAAGTTGTAGCAAGAAACTAGGGTTTGTGCGAAAATGAGGAATTGGGGGGATCTCAGTGATGGGAAGTGTTTAATAAGGTACATTAAGGATAGAGGAAGGTGTATGAACATCAGGATACAAGTTTTGCTGATGATTTGACCATCCAAGAGAAATTACCTTCAAAACCTAGGAGAGAGAAATGAACCTTACCTAGGCACAATTGAATCATGAACAAGGTGTAAAATGACCCATTGGACCCTGACATGATGATGATAACCCTTTGAATGATGGTGCCCTCAGCTGAATGGTGACATGGACCGACATTTGGACAACTTTGAAAGGAGTAAAAGCAAACCCTAGACCTAATACCTAGTTACCAAATTTTACTTGAAGACTCACTGAAATGACAAAATTTGACATTGACACCTTAAAATTACTTTGTAAGAGGATGTTTGATCACTAGAGGAAGGCTGCAAAGACTGACACTAACACGTGTAACTCCAAAACCCTCTCTCAAAACCTCACCATAATTTCTTGTATACGGTAAAGAAGATACCCTGCCACTAACCTATATCTCCAAGCCTTGTAACTCTCCGAAGAGTCCCAAGGCAAACCATGCCTTTTGGTTCAAAGCAAGATGATTTTTGGGACTGATAATTGCTTTCCATGAATGATCTTAGCTTCAGGTGTTCTAAAACAACATGGAGAGGATGCGTGAAGAGATATGTCAAGGAGAGCAACTTAAGGAAGCATTCAAGAGCAAAGAACACATAAGTGACAATATGAAGAACATCATAATCTTGATGATCAAAGCGGTTCAAAAGACTCCATATGATCAAAGACCCTTTGGAGGGTAAAGGCATTAACAACATGGAAGTTGTATGCAAGATTGAAGACATAAGTGGTAACATTGTCACCTCTCAACAAATTCCATGTCATCAGTCACTATGAGTCCAAGTCATTAGTATTGGTGACTTGTCATGTTCTCACCACATGATGATGTGGAAATCATGATGTAATTATGTAATTATTGTAAAGAAAAAGATGTTGAAGTCCAAGAGTCATATATGGAAAAAAGAGTTATATGAAGAAGTATAAAAGACATATGTAATTTCAAAAGTCATTTAGAAGTCCAAGGCTTTTTTAGAAGTCCAAAGGTCATTAGAAGTTGAAAATTCATGTGAGAAACTCAAGAGTCATGGGGATATGAAAGGTCATGCCTCTAGTTATAAAAGAAGCCTCATTACTCAAGAAAAAGACTTTTCACCTTGGCTTCTCCCACAAGGCATTAGAGAGATAGAGATAGTTCTTTTGGGGAGCAAGTAGTGGCTCTAATGCTCCACTATTGGAGCTATTGATGGTCATTGTACTCATGTATCTTGGAACTTTTTCTTAATACTTGAAACCATTCAGCCAACACAATTTCATGCATAGATCGTGGATATTTTGGGACTATTCTTCTAATGTTTGCGGTTTATGTTGGCTTTCATATGTACTAAATAAATTAAACTACTTCGGTGACTTTGGTGCTCAACCTATTGGAAATGTGATGTGATGATTATAACATCCATTGCATCTATGTGAACTATTTCGCTTGATGTCTAATGATTCTTTTTTATGTGCATGTGTCTTTACTATATTAGTACTACTACTTTTCTTTTAGAGACTCACTTTTGTCCCTTGCAGTGAAAGAACCTTGATACACTTACAATCGAACATTCCACAAGGCATACTCTCTTGCTCATTCAAAAGTATATGCACATTACTCTCTTATGCTAATTACTTAAGCCAAGGAAAATATTTAAGTAAATGGTAGCCAAGCCATATTACCAGACATTACTCCTACACTAAACAGTGTGAGGTCTAATTGGGACCTCATATCGGGGAGATTCCTTGTATATTGGAGGGTTCCAACACCATGATCTAGGTGGATATTGGTGGCCACACACCTATTCCACGTAGACCCCCAGTCAGTTTCATCTGTTTCCTTAATTGTAGCACAATTTATTAATTTTGGCAGTTTTTCGGGTCTTGAACTTCCAAAGCCGTTTTGAGGCCCTAAACAACGTTTTTTTTAGCAAAATGGGAGGGAAAAGCTACTAGATTGGGAATGCCTGTGGTTGGATTTGAGGCAGGAGGAGATAAGAAGGAACACTAGAGATGGTTCCTCATCAAAGATTGCTAATGTGGAAAATTGTGCCTTAGCGAGTAAGGCAGGGAAAGGGAAAAGGAAAGTGTCCCATTCGAAATCGGATTCTTTCCATGGAGGTAAGAAGAAAGACATGACGAAAGTTAAGTGCTTTCATTGTCATGAGCTGGGGCATTTTGCTACAAATTGTCCACTCAAGAAGTCGAAGAAGAAGTCCTCAGGAGGAGTGGCAGGTGAGACTTTGGCCTCTCAATTTGAATTATAATTTGTTGGCATTATGAGACACGTGTTGTCCTTGATGGCAAACCACACTGATGACAAAACATAGTGCAGAAGGTCAGCAGCAAGGAATTGATGATCAGACTATAAGAAGAAGAGAAAATTCATATACGCAGGTTCATCAAGCCCAAGTCGCGTGTACACGCAGGTTGGCTTCAGTAAAAGCGCGTGTATGTGGAAACTCATTTTTGGTCTGTAGCGGTTATTCCTTGGAAGTTGTGCCTATGGTTTTGGACCTTGGTGTCTCGACGAACGTGTTGATCCCTAGTTTTGAGGATGATGGTATTGGATTTCTATGGTTTTGGCTCTTGGTATTGAACAAGGCCTAAGGCTATATAAGGAGAAGGAAATCATTAGGCAAGGGTATCTAAAAAGTCTTGAATATCTGATGAAGTATTAGATCCAGTACGCAGGTTATTGGTTGATGATGTATTGCTTGATCTGAGCTAAGGAGAGATCTCATCGGTTGATGGAGAACAAGATCTAAGGAGTGATCGGGATCAAATGGTTTGAAATGAACTATCTTTATATGGTTGATTATGCATATTTCTAGATCTGCTACTGACGCAATGTTATGTTCTGGGTATAACTGAAATCTGGTACAGCAGCAAGTTATGAAAAATTATTTTTAGATCTGTACGCAGGTTGTCTTCGGTAAAACCGCGTGTATACGCGGGTTGCCTTCATTGTAGTAGCGTATATCTTTTGGAGTTTGATTTTTGGGTTGCTGCTGGATCTGACTGTTATTGCAGAGTTCTGTAGTCTGCTCTGTGTTCTGGTGACTGGGTTTGACAGGGTTTCAGTGGTTCAGTGATTCAAAGATTGATGATGCTATTATTGGTTGTTTTATGCTTCAATGATTTGTGAATGAATCTTGGTCTTCAGATTGTAATGTTGTGCTTCAGGAGTATCCAGTCTGAAAATTGATGAAAAGTGGTACCTGAAGGAAAGAAGATTGTAGGCCAGCACCTACGTACTAGTATCTTAGCTAGTACAAGAGCAAAGGGGGTTGGAGCTCCCTTCCAAGGAAGTTTGGAGAACGAGAGAAGGTTGAAGCCTTCTGCAGGTTGTAGCGTGCGTACTGGTATAAGGCTGCACCAGTACAAAAGATTGTAAACTGAAGTTCTTATTAAAGAAAGATAGAGACGACTTGCAGCAGGTGGTTTTCACCCACATTGGGTTTCCACCTTATATCATGGTGTTCATGTGTGTGGCTTTTGTGTGATGATCTGTTCTGTTATACTGCATCTGTTTACTCTTAATATGGTGAATAATGACCTGATGCACTTAACTGAAGATAAACTAATTGAATTATAAGTTTTCTGGTTATACGTTGTTTTCTTTAGACACAGTAGCGTGTACACGCTGGTTCACTTAACTGAATTAGCGTATATGTTTCTGAGCATTGAAAAAGTTTTATTAATCTGATAATACTGATTCACCCCCCCCCCCTCTCAGTATTATTTCCAACAATTGGTATCAGAGTAGGTCCTTCAGAGAAGCTTGATCGCTTGAAGGTAGATCGTTCATCATGAGTAACTACGAGAGAGAAGCATCAATCAGGCCACCGGTTTTTGATGGGACAAACTTCAATTATTGGAAGGTAAGAGTTACTGCCTATCTTCAATCTCTTGGTACAAAAGTTTGGGACATCGTAGAAACAGGCTACGTTTTTCCTTCAGCTACTCCTACAGATGCAGCTGAGAAAAAGAAGTATGAAACAAATGCAAAAGCAGTCAGTACCCTATTAGGATGTATATCCCAAACGGAATTCATGAAGGTAATGCACTACAAATCCGCAAAAGAGATATGGGACAAAATTGTCACGAGCTATGAAGGAGATGAACAGGTAAAGCGTGCTAAACTTCAAACTCTCAGGATTCAGTATGAGACTCTCAAGATGTATAATGATGAAATTGTGGCTAACTATTTTCTTCGGGTAGATGAGATTGTTAATTGTATGAAAAAGTTGGGTGAAGAAATAAAAGAGGCTATAGTGGTTGAAAAGGTTCTAAGATCATTGTCCCCCAAGTTTGAATCTAAAGTATCTGCAATAGAAGAAAAGGAAAATCTACGAATTCTTACTATGTCTCAGCTACATGGAATTCTAACTGCTTATGAAATGAGAAAGGGAGGTCCATCAGACAGAAGAGAAGCTGCTTTCAAGGCATCAGGCAAAGAAGATTATTATGAAGCAAGCCACGTCCCAGAAGAAGAGGAAGAAGAATCAAATTTTGTCAGAAATATTCAAAGGGGTTCTGGAAGGTTCAGAGGTAAGTTACCTTTTAAATGCTTTGCTTGTGGAAGAGTAGGTCATTATGCTGCAAAATTTCCTTATAAGGATAAAGGAAAGGAACCTGCTAGATGGAACAAGAAACAGAGTGCAAATAAGAAAAGCTACTACACTCATGGAGATAGTGATGGTCTATCGAATAGTGATGAAGATGAACGAGGTAATGAATATAAGTTGTTAATGGCATTTGAAGATGATGATTATATGGATGCTATAGATGTGGATAACCTTTATGATGAAATTACTAGACTCAAGAGATGTATAGAAGAAAAGAATATGATCATTGATACTCTACAATTTCAAATTGATGAAAAGGAAAAACATCTTGAAAAACTAGAAGGTGAAATTGTTGGTCTTAGAAAAGAGATTGAGAAAACAAAAGCTATTAATCTTAAATTTGTTAAAGGATCTGAAACCTTGGATGAGATTATCAATGTGCAGCAATCTCCTCTGATCAAGACAGGTCTCGGATATAATGGAGAAACATCTCAAGCCTCTACCTCTAAAAGTTATCTTGATGCAGCAAGGAAAAGCGAGCAAAGGCCAAATAAAAGTAATCAGGTGAATCAAGGACAGTTTACCTCAAGAACAAATAAAGACCATCAAGAAATTTAGGGACAAACTGCCTTAAGGACAAACAGAAGCTACAATCAGCCACAGGTAAAATCTTCCCAATTTGCTCCAAGAATAAATAGAAGCTACAATCAGTTGGATGATAGATCTGATTATCGCAGAAGTTTCTTTAATGGCCAATGCTTTTCTTGCCATAACTTCGGTCACAAAGCAGCTCAATGTGTTGCATACAAGACAATCATGACTAGAGAAGCTCAAAAGCAAGGGAGAATGACTGAAACCATGAAAAGGACTTATAACAACTTTTCGGTTCTTGAAAATGAAGTTGAATGCTCTATTTGTAATAACTTTGGTCATGAAGACTCTGAATGCAGGAGCAGGTTCCGGAAGACAATTCAGAAGGAGCAAAACTCAAATGTCAGAACATGGAGAATAAAGGAACCACAACCAGAAAGATGTGGGATAGCCTTTTATGCAGAAGGTCAAGAAAGTCTATGGTACATTGACAGCGGATGTTCGAAGCATATGACAGGGGACAAAGAAAAGCTTGAGTCATATACCGCATTAGAAAAGGGGAAGAAAGTTTCTTTTGGAAACGATATCTCTGCAGCCATAAAAGGAAAAGGTGTGGCTCCATTGAAAGAGAAGGTCAAAGCTGGAAATGTTTTGTATGTTGATGGATTGAAGCATAATCTTCTGAGTGTCAGTCAGATGTGCGATCAAGGAACAGAGGTAATATTTAGATCAAATGGATGTTGTGTTCGTGATCTTGATACAGGTAAAACAGTGATCAAAGAAAGAAGGACTCCAAATAACCTATACATATTTGAAGAAGGACCACAACAATGCTATTTAAGCAAGGATGATGAACACTGGCTATGGCATCGAAGGTTGGGGCATCTAAGCTTTTCACAAATAAGGAAAGCATGCAAATATCAGGCAGTTCGTGGTCTTCCAGATATCAAAATTCCAGACAACACTATATGCAAATCTTGTCAGTTTGGGAAGCAAACCAGAACTAACTTTCCAGAGAAGGAAGGATCAGCTAGCATGCCTCTTGAACTAGTACATACAGATACATGTGGTCCATTCAGAAAAAGAACACCTCGAGGAGAAGAATACTTGATATTATTCATTGACGATTTCTCCAGGTTTGTCTGGTTAGGACTTATGAAGCACAAAGATGAAGCATTCGAAAAATTCAAATCCTTCAAAGCCTTGGTTGAAAATGAATCAGGACACAAAATTAAGTGCCTCAGATCTGACAGAGGTGGGGAGTTTACCTCAAACGAATTTTTCGATTTCTGTGAAGAACATGGGATAAGAAGAGAATTCTCTACAGCTAGAACTCCTCAGCAAAATGGGGTGGTGGAAAGAATGAACAGAACAATCCAACAAATGGCTCGTGCTATGCTTGATGAATCAGGTACTCCTGCAACTTTCTGGGGTGAAGCTGCACATGCTGCGGTTATTATTCTTAACAAAACAAATGTCCGAGTAAACAGCACTCAAACACCTCATGAGCTCTGGAGTGGTGAGACTCCTTCGGTGAAGCACTTCAAAATATTTGGGAGCAAATGTTATATTAAGAATACTGATGAGCAACTTGGAAAACTTGAACCAAGAGCAGATGAAGGCATTCTTCTTGGTTATTCTCCATATAGCAAAGCATACAAGTGCTACAATAAAAGACTTGGTAGAATTGTTGACAGCATTGATGTAGTGGTTGATGAGAAGGGATATACTCCTAGGCAAGTTCAACATGAAGACATTGAAGAAGATGAGGGCTACACTCAAAGGCAGAATGATGAAGAAGAAGAACCTCAAGAAGAACCAGAGGAGCAGGCAAGAATAGAAGAGAAGACTCCATCCAGATATGTTCAAAAGAATCATCCAGAATCTCAGATTGTGGGGCAGAAAGAAGCAGGAATACAAACAAGAAAAAGAATTGCAGAAGCCTCAAGCTATTTGGCATTACTCTCTTCCACTGAACCACAAAATGTGAAAGAGGCATGCAAAGATGAATGTTGGGTCAAAGCAATGGATGAAGAACTTGAGCAGATCGAAAAGAACAACACTTGGGAACTGGTTCCTAGACCAAAAGATAAGAATGTCATAGGGACAAAATGGGTCTTCAAGAATAAATTGAATGAAAATGGAGAAGTAATTAGAAACAAGGCCAGACTTGTTTGTAAAGGGTATGCGCAGCAAGAAGGGATAGATTTTGAAGAGACCTTTGCTCCTGTAGCAAGACTTGAGGCCATCCGAATGTTCCTTGCTCTCTCAAGCTTTCAAAACTTCAAGGTATTTCAAATGGACGTGAAATCAGCCTTTTTGAATGGAGACTTAGAAGAAGAAGTATATATTGAACAGCCAGATGGTTTCATTCTTGGGAATGATCCAAACCTGGTATGCAGATTGAAAAAGGCTCTCTATGGTCTCAAACAAGCTCCAAGGGCTTGGTACTATGGGTTGGACAAATATCTTCACCAACAAGGCTTTTCAAAAGGATCAGCAGATAGCAACCTCTATATAAAAGTTGAAAATAACAAATTGCTAATACTTGTTGTTTATGTAGATGATATTATCTTTGGCAGCAATGAAGAGACTATGAGTCAAAACTTTGCCTTGGTTATGCAGAAAGAATTCGAAATGTCATTACTTGGAGAATTGACATACTTTCTTGGATTGCAAATCCAACAAAATGAAGGAGGCATCTTCCTGTCTCAAACCAAGTACCTCAAGCAGATCTTGAAGAAGTATGGCATGGAAGAGTCAAAGCCCGTATGTACACCCATGGTTACAGGATGCAGCCTCAGTGCAAATGATGAATCAGCAGCAGTTCATCAACCAACCTATAGATCCATGATTGGGAGTTTGCTTTATTTGACAGGTACCCGACCAGATATTATGCATGCAGTAGGAATTGTTGGAAGATTTCAAGCCAACCCAAAGGAAACTCATCTTCAGGCAGTCAAAAGAATCTTCAAGGGACCCAAAACTATGGCTTATGGTATCCTAGAGATACAGATCTCACTCTTCATGCTTACACAGATGCAGATTGGGCCGGAAGTGTGGATGATAGGAAAAGCACAAGTGGTGGTGCTTTCTTCATGGGTTCCAGATTAGTATCTTGGTTCAGCAAGAAACAGAGTTCGATTGCCTTATCTACAGCTGAAGCAGAATATGTGGTTGCGGCATCTTGTTGCACACAACTTCTTTGGATGATGCAGACCTTGCAGGATTTTCAAATCACTTGCACTCCACCAGTCTCTATCTTATGTGATAATACAAGTGCAATCAGCATTTCAAAGAATCCAGTCATGCACTCAAAGACCAAGCACATACCAATCAAGTACCATTTTCTTCGGGAACAAGTGCTTGAGCAGAAGATCAAGCTCGAGTATGTTCCTTCTAAGGAAGAAGTTGCTGATATTCTCACAAAACCACTGCCCTGGGAAACTTTTGAATATCTCAGACAAAAGCTGGGAGTATTTGATGCTTCATCCTGCTGTTGAAGCTTGTCTGTTCTACAGAAAATTTGGTATACGCAAGTTACGTAAGGGATATCCGCGTATATACGCTGATTTATGCTGGGAAAGTCGCGTGTATGGTGTACGCGTGTTGCAGAAAGAATATCCGCGTGCATACGCCGTTTTCTGCAGGAGAAGTCGCGTATATGGGTTTCTGAACAACAAGGGCAGACTCCGGTCGGAGAAGGTCTGAGATGGGTATGCCAGAATTCTTCAGGTACAGGTTCAGAGGGAGCAGCAGGCACAGGTTCAGGGGGAGCAGATTAAAGTCTCATAAAGCATTGTTGGCATTTAGATGCTTTTGGTTCTAGTACACAACGGTTGTTGGTTTCAGGAGAAGGAGCTCAGAAGGAAATCTTGGTTGCTGATCTAAAAGATGTGTATCAGATGTTGCTTGTGACTTTCATAAGTCTTGGTCTAGATTTGTTGTCTCTATGTCATGTATCTCTTCTGTGATATTTCTTTTATGATGTCAAGGTCATGTAACGACCTATGTTGGTTTCTCCACTATGCCTGGGATGAATGATGTAATATATTTGGTTGTTTCTGATGTATCCCCTCTTGGTTGGGAGTATGGATGTATGTATTGAGTCTTTTGGTAATAGGAAGGTCCCTTATGGTGTATAAGTCTTGGTTCGTTTGAAGAACATCTTTTGCAGATCTTGCCTACAGTCAGGGGGAGCATGTTCAGCACAGCAGAGCAGAGAGATCAGCATGTACTCAGGGGGAGCACAGCCCTTTGCCCTTGATGACAAAGGGGGAGAATGATTCTAAGGATCTTGGGGTTGCCATCAAGTCCAAAGGGGGAGATTGTTGGCATTATGAGACACGTGTTGTCCTTGATGGCAAACCACACTGATGACAAAACATAGTGCAGAAGGTCAGCAGCAAGGAATTGATGATCAGACTATAAGAAGAAGAGAAAATTCATATACGCAGGTTCATCAAGCCCAAGTCGCGTGTACACGCAGGTTGGCTTCAGTAAAAGCGCGTGTATGTGGAAAACTCATTTTTGGTCCGTGGCGGTTATTCCTTGGAAGTTGTGCCTATGGTTTTGGACCTTGGTGTCTCGACGAACGTGTTGATCCCTAGTTTTGAGGATGATGGTATTGGATTTCTATGGTTTTGGCTCTTGGTATTGAACAAGGCCTAAGGCTATATAAGGAGAAGGAAATCATTAGGCAAGGGTATCTAAAAAGTCTTGAATATCTGATGAAGTATTAGATCCAGTACGCAGGTTATTGGTTGATGATGTATTGCTTGATCTGAGCTAAGGAGAGATCTCATCGGTTGATGGAGAACAAGATCTAAGGAGTGATCGGGATCAAATGGTTTGAAATGAACTATCTTTATATGGTTGATTATGCATATTTCTAGATCTGCTACTGACGCAATGTTATGTTCTGGGTATAACTGAAATCTGGTACAGCTGCAAGTTATGAAAAATTATTTTTAGATCTGTACGCAGGTTGTCTTCGGTAAAACCGTGTGTATATGCGGGTTGCCTTCATTGTAGTAGCATATATCTTTTGGAGTTTGATTTTTGGGTTGCTGCTGGATCTGACTGTTATTGCAGAGTTCTGTAGTCTGCTCTGTGTTCTGGTGACTGGGTTTGACAAGGTTTCAGTGGTTCAGTGATTCAAAGATTGATGATGCTATTATTGGTTGTTTTATGCTTCAATGATTTGTGAATGAATCTTGGTCTTCAGATTGTAATGTTGTGCTTCAGGAGTATCCAGTCTGAAAATTGATGAAAAGTGGTACCTGAAGGAAAGAAGATTGTAGGCCAGCACCTACGTACTAGTATCTTAGCTAGTACAAGAGCAAAGGGGGTTGGAGCTCCCTTCCAAGGAAGTTTGGAGAACGAGAGAAGGTTGAAGCCTTCTGCAGGTTGTAGCCTACGTACTGGTATAAGGCTGCACCAGTACAAAAGATTGTAAACTGAAGTTCTTATTAAAGAAAGATAGAGACGACTTGCAGCAGGTGGTTTTCACCCACATTGGGTTTCCACCTTATATCATGGTGTTCATGTGTGTGTCTTTTGTGTGATGATCTGTTCTGTTATACTACATCTGTTTACTCTTAATATGGTGAATAATGACCTGATGCACTTAACTGAAGATAAACTAATTGAATTATAAGTTTTCTGGTTATACGCTGTTTTCTTTAGACACAGTAGCGTGTACACGCTGGTTCACTTAACTGAAGTAGCGTATATGTTTCTGAGCATTGAAAAAGTTTTATTAATCTGATAATATTGATTCACCCCCCCCCCCCCCCCCTCAGTATTATTTCCAACATAATTTACTCTCATTGTATGCATGTTGTCATCAATGATGGGTAGTGTATGGTACCTTGACATTGGAGCTTCATTCCACATGACTGGTGATAAGGAGTTGTTCAGTGACCTCGAGGAGAAATATCTCCAGATGCATATCGATATGCGCGACGACGGGAGGTATAGTGCTATCAGATTGGGCACAATTACTTTTCAAAGGGAGCAGGGTGCTGCTTTCACCTTGAGGGATGTTATGTATGTGCCTGGGCTGAAGAAGAACTTAGTATCGGTCATGACACTTGAGGATAGAGGCTATGATGTGATTTAATCGAAAGGAAAGGTGTTCCTTCGAGACATAGCCACGGGTCAAGTAAAGAAGATAGGGATTTGAGTTAAGAATATCTATAAGATGGAGGTAGAGGATTGCGCTGCTTTGAACACGAAAGCAGAGAAGGTGTAGAACCAAGACGTTGGCAAGTTATGGCATAGGCGATTGGGCCACTTGCATCATGGGGCTTTGAAAATCATGTAGCAGATCTCTACTGGTTTTCCCAAAGGTACGCTTAAGCAAGTTGATACAGGCAAGGGGTGTACTTTGGGAAAATAAACCAAGGCTTCCTTTCACTACAAAGACAGTTGAGCATCAGCGATTCTAGAGTGAGTCGATTCAGATGTGTGTGGACCATTCTTGACATCATCCACGAATAAACACATGTATTATGTTATATTTATTGACGACTTTTCTCGTAAATGATGGATAATTGTCATGCAGAAGAAGGATCAAAATTTCACAAAGTTTTGTGAATTTAAAGCATTAGTCGAGAAAGAGTCTGGCAATAAGGTTAAAGCTTTGAGGAGAGATAACGGTGGTGAGTATGTCTCAAATAAGTTTAAAAACCTTTGTGCAGCAGAAGGGATTAAATGGGAGTTGATGACACACCATAACCCATAATAGAATGGGGTGGCTGACAAGAAGAACACAAAAATTGTAGGGGCAACACGGATGGTGTTGCATGATCAGGGCCTACCACTACACTTGTGGGTTGAGGCATGCAACACAACGATTTATGTGCAGAACCATAGCCCGCATCAGATTCTTGGGATGAAGACACCAGAGGAGGATTATTCTGGTAAGCCAGATGTTGGTCACTTTAGGATTTTTGGGTCATCGGTACATTGCCATGTGACCAAATATGCACAGAAGAAGCTTGAGCCGACAACAAAGTTGGGGATATTTGTGGGGTACACGGATACACCTCACAGCTATCGGGTGTATTTGTTGACCAACACGATGAAAGTGATTCATAGGGATGTCAGATTTGATGAGGAGAAGACCATGTGAGTTTCCCTTGAGAGGGAGCTTGAGCTACATGAGGTTGAGGAGCTCTTAGCTCCTAAGGTTGAGGAGCCTCAGATTGATGTGGAGAAGCCACATGCAAAGGATCCGGGAGTGGAGACATCCACTCAAGCAGAGTCTTCCAGAGATGGGAGAAAGCGCACTAGAGAGGCTGACAGGTTATTGCATGATGCACGGAAGAATGTGGGAGCACCCACATCTCATAGCAGGTAGAGGAGGTCACCTAAGAGGTACACTGGATACATAAATCTTATGATAGGATGTGTTGAGACATAGCCATCTTCGTTTGAGGAAGTAATGCAAAAACCGGTTTGGGTTGATGCCATGGTGGAGGAGTATGAATCCATAGTTTGTAACAGTGTTTGGGATGTGGTCCCAAGACCGGAGGACAAGTCAGTGGTGAGCTCCCAATGGCTTTACAAAGTAAAGAAAGCTATAGATGGTAGTGTGGAGAAGCATAAGGCCAGTTTTGTGACCCGTGGATTTTCACAAGTAGAGGGGATTGACTATGATGATACCTTTGCTCCTATTGCAAGGTACTCATCGATCAGATCTATATTGACTCTATTTGCGTAGATGGATTGGAAGATACATCAGATGGGTGTAAAGACAACCTTCCTTAATGGCATGATTAAGGAAGAGGTGTACATAGAGTAGCCTGAAGGTTTTGAGACCTTCAATCGTGAGTCACATGTATGCTGGCTCAAGAGGGCATTGTATGGGCTGAAGTAAGCACCTTGTGCTTGGTACACTAGGATCGATAGCTACTTCATCGGGTTGGGATTCACCAAGAGTGAAGTGGATGCGAACCTGTACCACATAGTGGTGGAAGGTAAATTGTTGATTATTGTGTTATATATCGACGATTTCATTTTGACAGGTGATGATTAGTTAATCAAGTCTTGCAAGGAGGACCTTGCAAGAGAGTTTGAGATGAAGGACATGGGGCTCATGCATTACTTTCTGGGCATGGAAGTATAAAAGGGTGATGGGGAATTGTTTGTGTCTCAGGGCAAGTATGCCAACGAGATACTCAGGAGATTCCACATGGAGAGCAGCAAACCCATGGAGACTCCTCTAGTAGGTAACTGGAGGGAGGATGCTACTCTAGGGGAAGTAGTGGAAGCTACTATTTACAGGAAGCTTGTGGGTTCACTCATGTATTTGGTGAACACAAAACCGGATATGTGCTATGTAGTTAACCAGTTTAGTCAAGCAATGGTTAGGCATACCAAGCTGTATTGGAAGGTGACAAAGCATGTATTGAGATACCTCAAGGGCACTACTCAATATAGATTATGGTATAGATGGATAGAGAGACTGAAGATTCAAGGCTTCACCGATGCAGATTGGGCAGGGATTCTATCCTATAGGAAGAGCACATCAGGAGGGATCTTCTGTATTGGGTTAGAAACAATTTCTTGGTACAACGGGAAACAGAGATCAGTTGCATTCTGTTCGACAAAGGTAGATTATATGGCTGTAAGCCAGGCAACATGTGAGGTCATATGGATGAGGAAGATTCTGGTTGGTTTGTCTATTCAATAGATGGATCCAACTGTGATTTACTATGATAATCAGAGTTGTATCAAACTCTATGAAAATCCAGTTTTTCATGATCAGTCCAAGCATATTGATATCTGATATCACCATCTCAAACATTGTGTATTGAGGCAGATTATGTTGTCGGAATACATTCCCACAGAGGAGCAAGATGCTGACATTTTGACAAAGACATTTTCAAGATGTAAATTCAAGTTTTTTAGAGACAATATCGGGGTAGCTGATAATCCCTTTCTTGTTGAGAGGGAGATTTGAGAAATAGAAACAATAAATTCCAGTTTAAATTGTCCTTGAATTAAACTGAGAACTAATATCGAATTCTATTCTCATAGAAACTTGTAAATAGTTAAATAAGTTTAATTGACTTAATTATCTTAGGAATTTCGAGTTGGAAGTATTTTTGTAGTCATGTATATGTTCTCCCTAAATTTTAGGGGTCCAGTTTGAGTTTATTTGAGTTGTAATTAGATAACTCAGTTTGACTGAGTTATAGAGTGTTAAACTAGTTCTAACTATTGGAGGAACTAGTAGAGGATTAATAGTGAGTTGGTGCACTGGTGCACCCTCAGTGCTACTACGGCTAACTGAAGATTTTCTCATGTGAAACTCATGCATGTCAGTTCAGAGAAAGACCCAGTTGAGACTAGAGTGCAGGGACAATGTACTATCAGTTGTAGAATGATCTGAGTTGTACAGATCATGCATGCAATCAAAAGAGGACATAGTTTTGGATTACACAGTTATGGAAGAAGGAATTCCCAATTAAATATAGGTTATTCCTCACAGGAATTGCGCAAGGAAATATCGGCCCAACAGGGAGTAAAAATTGGCTAAGTGTTGGTCAGTGTTGCCTTGTGAGGCAGAGAGTTGATCATACTTATGCGGAATTGTTCTTGTGAGAACAAGCTTTGTATTATCACTCGGATTTTTGTTAATGCAATAGATAGTTGTGGTTTTAAGCTCAGTGGATTTCCCCAGAGAAACAATTGTGTTATGTGTCTTTGATTATCTTCCTCTTGTCGATTATTGTTTTCATTGATTCTTGATTTCCACTATTCGAAGAAGTAAAGTAGATTCTTGTCTTTTGTTTTAGTACATTATATGAGATGTGAATCTACAGGAAAATCTACATCATTGGTGGTTGATGTCACTTTCCTAGACTTTTGAATTAAATTTTCCTTCTAGAATATTGTGACTAATTATATAAAACATTGGTTCTAACTTGCCATTCCTTTATTAATCAATAAAAATTGTCTTAGGGGTTTTGAGCTAATCCATTGATGTCCTCATCTCTTCATTATTATAGCAAAAAATATCTAGGTTTTCTTCATCACAATCCTCTTTTTGTTAATGGGACCCACAACTATTGCTTTTGAGTTACTATCTTTGGAATATTCAATTACACTATTATCTCTTGTTGGTTGCAATCATAATATCTAGTCTTTGCAATTTCTCATATAATAACATTTTTCTAAACACCTCTAAGTCTTTGAACTCACAAAGGTCGACTACTATTGCGAATCATATATATGAACTTCCACCTCTTCTCTTACCATTTTTGTTCTAAAAAAACACAATTATCTGCATCATGCTTAGATTTCTCGATAGGGTGAGTATATACTTGTTTTTTATAGTTGTAGAAAATACTTTGCATAATGGCTCAAGTCTCCATAAATTTGGTAATCAAAGTGAGCTTTTCAATAATGACCATTGCCATTGTAAGGTGGATATAACACTTCGCATCCAACAAATATTGGCTATGATGATTTCTCCATATTTATATCCTTAAGAGCTTGTCACTCATGAATGTTGTGATTAGTTGACATAGAAATTATGCACTGTGTTAATTTTGTTGTTTTTTTATATTGTTAAATTAATGGACATACTTGTCTTGGATGTTTCTCATAAGTTTGAAAACTTTTTATTCAAACAAATTTGGTGTAAAATTCTTTTAAATAGATTTTACTAATGAATAACTTGCCAAAGATGAACTCTTAAGTCTTCTAATGCCTTCTTGTATTGCATTTAATGCACGCCCTCTTTTGCAACAACTAAATATCCCAAATTATATATTACATCATCTCTTCATCAAAACTAATACTTAACTAAGTCGATATATCAAGTCTCATTTTCTTCTCAAAGCGCAATGCCATAGACAAAGCATAGTTGTAGTCCACTAACCGTTGTTGGATTAGGGCTTGCATTATTATAGGTTGTAGACCACCAATAAATAATTTGATTTGTTGCAAGTTATGTATTTCAAAGTAGAGTTTTTGAAGAATATATATATATACATATATACATACATACATATATATATATATATATATATATATATATATATATTGTGACCATGAGGAACCCAACAGCCTGCCTGACACGTAACTACTAGTAAACCTCTGGGGGTCTACGACCTGTCCTCCTCTCCGTAAATCAGGTCACAAACAGGGGGATTTGAACCTAGGTCTATCGAGTTTCAATGATTTCACATATCTCAGATTATCAATTGAGCTGCTCCCCTGGGACATAATATCTTTAAATATTTGTTTAATATTTGCACATTTATTTTACATGCTTTTTATTGATCTCTTCCAACTATTTTATAGGTTGTTTTTCTAACAATGTAAACTTTAAAACGAGAACTCTGGCCAAAAAACAAAAACAAAAAACATTAAAAATAGCTTAAAAACAAAAAATGTTGATGTTAGAACACTGAAATGCTGGAAAACCTTACAATTTTGACAAATTTTCAATCATGACATTATGGAAAAAATTTATGACTAAAAAAACTTAAAAAATGAACACCTGAATGAAAGAGTCATTATACCAAGAGTAGTTTCTTTTTTAAATGTTAAAAATATGATGACTTTAAAATCTTAGCCTAAGACAACTTAACACATTGCAAAAAAAGTTTAAAAGTCAACCATCAAATTGACACAGTGTAGGCAAACTCGACCCACTGTAATGAAAACTTAAATATCAACCATGAAATTGACACATTGTGAGGGAAGACTCGATCCTTTATAACAAAAACTTTAAAAACAACAATCAAATTGACACATAATGAGATTGGGTCGCTAGTCGAGGATTGACATGGACCCTGTAGGAAAAATAAAATAAAACAATATAATAAATAAATAAAAATGAAAAATACAAAAGAAAACAAAAATTAAAACATTGAAAAAATTAATAATAATAAAAAAGAAAAAAGAAAAAAAAAAGTAAATAAATAATAATAAGTAAATAAAAATATATATCTTAAAACATAAAAAATGACAAAAAAACAAAAAAAAATAAAACAAAAAATAAAACATTGAGAAACATAATAATAATAATAATATATTAGAACAAAAAAAAATTAAAAAACATAGCAAAGAGAAAATATAATGGCAAAAAAAAACACAACTATAAAAATATATATAAAAAAAAAAAGACAAAAATAAAATCAAAAATAAAAAATAAAAAATTGTCCCAACAAAAAATTAACATTAAAAAAAAAAAAAAAATTGAAAAAAAAAACTATAAAAAAATATTTAAAAACAAACATAATTAAAAAAATAAAAGATTTACAAAGAATAAAATAAAAACAATTTTAAATAATTAAAAAAAATAAAAACAAACAAAAAAAATTAAAAACCATTAAATTAAAATAAAAACATTAAACAAAAACACAAAAACATTATATTAAAAAAAACCATAATTAATAAAAAAACATTGAAAACATTAATTTTTTTTTTTGTTGAAGCAAGAGTCATACCTTCTATTTCATTAAAACATAATATGAATTACATAAAATACATCAGTTCACTAGGAACTATAGACTAAGGGAAAAACCAATCTCTAACTGCCACCGAGCCAAAGGCAAAAGCCCCAACCCCTACACACATAACCTCTAAACCCTTAAAAGAAATACAAAGCTGGGCCCGAATGGTCAAACCACCAAAAGCAGGCTAACTAGAAAAAAGAGTCGGACCCGAAGAGGAAAAAAAGTACCAATCTATAAGGATTTCGGGTCCGAATGACTCATGAACCCTCGAGCCTATAGAACGTACTATAATCAACGATTCCCGCCAAGAACATTTTACCACCCGCCAAGACTAAATTGTCACCACGCTTCCCGCCTTCATCCGGACATGCATCTTTAATCTCTACCGTCAGATCACCCCACCCAATCCAACAGCTGTGAAGGATTTCGCGATGCATAGAAGCACGGTGCTTACCTACATGGACCCACCAACAAGCTCGATCATTCCTGATTGTAGATCTGCCTTTCCTAATCCGACAGCTGAGGATCATATCGCACGGGTCTACATCACTGAACAATAGCGCGCGATGAGGGCGGTATTCCATCTTACCCCTTGGCCATGTGTTGCCCGATGAGTGGAATCGCTCCCAAATCGAAAAAACCACTTCCCACTTGCAAGGCGTGCGATCACCGAAAAACCACCCCAAACGCGGTATGGCATTCACCGACGGAAAACCAGGGGTTTTGAGGCCGCCGATAGATCCCGGAATCCGGCCTCTCGCAGCATCCCCTCTACGCCTGTACCTGATCCAATGTAAGATATTGCATCTACCATCCAACCGCCCATCCAAAAAATAGAGTCTCCCGATCTGCTTCCCCCTGGGGCCTCTGTGAATGTACTTACTAGTGTTGCGAAGGCCGAAAATGGCTTGCAACCCACAAAAGACCAGACAGTGAATAAAATAGCTACCCATAAAGAAACTAAGTCATCTAGACCTCGCCTCCATGGCTCTGTTCTAAAACACCATACAGTCTTCATCTGCCTGGTCGTGACAATTCGCCTTTAATCTGTTCTAAGGCAACTCTTGCCAACCCATCACAACCCTGTTTGCTGTGCAGATCACTCCTTGATTGGCCAGAATATCCGCCAATTTATTGGTCGTTCTGCGCACATGGTTAAAACTAACTGTTCGAAGGCCTTGGAGGTGAAGCTGAATCCGTTGAAAGACCTGGATCAACCTCCAGTTTTTTGAGATTTTTTCCAGCGACGTGCCCCAGCTGATTCTCTTGACTGAGTTAATGATTAACTCAGAATCAGCTTCCACAATCACATTTTGGCGGTTATCCTGCTCCAGGAAATCTAAACATTGCTCCATGGCCATTAATTCCGCCATATTGTTAGTGGCTCTTCCTAAATGGCAATGGTAGATGAAAAGAATACTTCCATTTTCATCCCTTAACACCCCTCCATAACCAGCAGTGCCTGGGTTGCCTTTTGAAGCCCCATCAATATTGTATTTCAAAAAACCTTTAGGGGGAGGATGCCAGAAATCCTGCTCAGAATCCATTGCTAAAACCCTCCTATCCAGGCCTTGATGAATAAGACCCTGCAAACCCAGCTGACTGAGGATCCTCAAATCAGCTTCTGAAGGCTGGTTCTTAGGGGGATTTCGCACAATAGTGCCAATCGTCTCCTTAAGCTGTTTTAAGATCTGCTCATAAAGGCAATAGGATGGCTTCTTTACATTATTGAAGATTCTATTATTCCTTTCTTTCTAGACATTCCAAATAATGAAGCTTGGTGTAAGAGCCCAAGCTGAGTCAAGAAATTCATAATCTGAAAAGTTTCTTCTCCAATTGTTTAGGGTATTGATAATACTCCCTTTGTCCCTATCAGTCTGTTGGAAAATGGTGGCAAAAGTATCCCACAACCTGGAGGTGAAAATGCAATTGTTGAGAAGGTGCTCCATTGTTTCCTCTTGGGCTTCACAGAGCTGGCATCTGGAAGGACCCAGAACACCCCTCTTCTGAATGTTATCCCAGGTCAAAATTTTCTTATGCTGAACTAGCCACATGAAGAGTTTAATCTTCATCCAACCTTGATGCCTCCATAGTCTCTGCCAAATCCTATCCGGAACATGGGAATCTAGATCAAGGAGAATGAGTTTTGCCTCCTTAAGATTAAAGTTACCTTCATTATTGTAGCCCCATCTCAGTTGGTCATGCTCCCCAGACACTAAAATCTTCCTTTGCTCTAACATTTTCATGAGTGCCTCTGCTTTAGCTTTCAAGGGGCTATCATCTTTGTAATCCAAGTTCCTCCAGGTTCTCCATTTTCCTGTACCATTAGTTTGGTCCCAAAAATCCTTTACCTTGGATAACCCTTTGTTATCTGTTTCTTTCTTGAGGTCCACTAAGTCTTCTCTTAACAGTATAGGTTCTTGTTGCATTTATCCTCCCAAAATAAAGCTAAATCTCCATCTCTGATCTCCTAGAAGCTGTTTTTTTTTAACTAAGCCCTTGTTCTCCCAAGCCTTATTCCAGATTTCTGAGCCCTTTATATTTCCTGACATCCTTATATGATCATAACTTTGCCAAGATCTAGCATATTTTTCTTTCCAAATAATAGCCCACTGAGCCTTTGGGTCTTTTACCCAGCGCCACCATAATTTTGCCCCTAGAACCTTGCTTAGAATCTCCGGATCATCCAATCCAAGACCCCCATGATTTTTAGGTTTGCAGATTTTCTCCCAGGCTACTAAGGCCCATTTCTTTCTTTCTTCCCCCTTGCCCCAAAGAAAGTCTCTTTGGATGGTTCTGAATTGTTGCAAGACTCCTTTTGGTGCTGGGAGAGCTGATAGCATAAAGACTGGGATTGATTGAAGAACAACCTTTGTAAGCACCAACCTACCAGCCAAGTTTAAGGATCTAATAGTCCATTTTCTGATTTTATCTTGCAACTTATTAATCACCGGCTCCCAAATGCTTTTGAGTAAAGGTTTAGCAGTTAGAGGAACTCCCAAATATTTTGAAGGGAGGATATCCCTTTGAAAGCCCAGAATTCTAGAGATATTCCTCTGAATAGCAATATTGGTATTAAAGAAAAAAATCTTAGACTTGGAGAGGTTAACATCCATACCTGTAGCCATGGCAAAATCATTCAGGATCTATTTATACCCAAGAGCTTCCTTGACTATGGGGATTCCCTGCAGCATAGTATCATCAACAAATTGTTGATGAGTCAAGGCCTGTCCATTCTCAGAAAGTTGGAGACCCTTAATCTTACTCACTTCCTTAGCATGCTTGATAGACCGGCCAAGTCCTTCCATCATGAGGATGAAAAGAAAGGGTGAGAGCGGGTCTCCCTGCCTGAGACCTCTTGAAGGAATAAAAGTCTCGGAGGGAGAGCCATTAACCAATATTGAAAAGCTAGAAGAGGTCACCAGGGCCATGACCCACCTAACCCAATTATGGTCAAACCCAAAAGCAATAAGAACTTTCCTGATATAGGTCCAGTTCAACTTATCATAAGCTTTGGCAAGGTCCAATTGCATGATCATTCCAGCCTTCCTATTGCTAGTCAATGAGTGCACCACCTCATGTGCTTGAATGATGTTGTCTAGAATTTGTCTGCCTTCCACATAACCAGATTGTTCTACAGAGACTAGTGTAGGAAGAAGAGGCTTGAGTCTATTGGCCACAACCTTGGATATTATCTTGTAAACCACATTGCACAAAGCTATGGGTCTATACCTGTCTGGAGTTTGAGCATTGTCCTGTTTAGGTATCAGGGATATAAAGGAGGTATTGAGCACCTTCAAAATAGTTTTATTCCTTCTGGAATCTTCCACTACATTCAGAATATCATGTTTGACAATATTCCAGCAAGCTTTAAAGAAATCCACATTGAAACCATCAGGGCCAGGTGCTTTTCCATTCTGCATTTCTTTGAGGACCTCACTAACCTCCTCTTCAGTCACTGGCTTATTAAGGTTGAAATTATCCTCTCTAGACACCAGCCTAGGTATATGTCTTGTTAAGTCCCTGATGGAGTGCTCTCTATCTAAAATGGTTTCCTCTGCTATGCCTCGAAAATGCTAGACTAACACAACTTCTATATCTTCATGGGTATTAAGAAGATTCCCTCCCTCATCCTTGATCAAAGAGATCCTATTATAAGCTCTGTTCGCCATGGTGGATCTATGGAAAAATCTAGTGTTTCACTCTCCTTCTTTTAGCCATTGAACTCTAGATTTTTGTTTCCAAAATATTTCCTCTTGTTTACATAAATTTTCCCAGTCTTGCTGATGTTTGGTGACTTGATCACTTTTGACTTTATCATAGCCATCCGTGATAAGGGCTTGGTTGAGTTCCTGCATTTTAACTTCAGCAGATTTTTTTGCTTCAAAAATATTACCAAATTCATTCTTGTTCCATTCTTTGAGCCTGAGCTTGATATGCTTTAGTCTTTTGTGCAAAAGGAACATTCTTGTACCCTGAATATGCAATTCTTCAGACCACCAATTTGAAATGTTGCTAATGAAATCTGGGTGTGAAAGCCATATATTCTCAAATCTAAAAGGTCTATTCCTGGGAGTACCAATACCCTGCACCTCCAGTTGAACCAGCCAGTGATCTGATCCTCCAAAGGGGAGAACTATCGCTGTGATTTCCTTATCGATGAGCATAAGGTCCTCTGAGATTAAGAATCTATCTAGCTTTGAGGCTACTTGAGACTCTCCTCCTCTTTTATTGTTCCAAGTAAAGAGACCATTACTCATATCCATGTCAACTAACTTCAGATTATCTATAAAAGTTTGAAATGCTAAAGAGTCTTTGCTAAGAGTTCTGGTTCCTCCTTTTTTCTCCGAAAGTGATTTGATCATGTTGAAGTCCCCCCCCCCCCCATGATCCATGGTATTCCTGCATGTCTGTCTCTGAGATCCACAAGAGAATCTATAAACCTGAGTTTATCATCCATTCTTTGGGGCCCATAAACATTTGTAACCAGATAGGTCTCCCTATCTCCCATAGGCTGAATAACCACTGATAAATAATTCCTCGATGCCTCAGCATCTATAATATCAATCTTTTGGGGATTCCATAGAGTGAGTAAACCTCCTGTTGTATTCTTTGCTTTGACTTCTAGAAACTCAAATTGATTGAGCCATTTACTATGTATTTCTTTTATTTTTTGAATGGAACATTTAGTTTCTTGGATAAAGATAATATTCGGAGCTACTTGTTTCATTCTATTACTAAGTAATCTTTGCTTTCTTTTACTACCTAGACCCCTGATGTTCCAAGATGTGAACTTCATCATTAAATATTTGTAAAGGAGTAGTTGGATAGGTCTTTCATCTTACCTGAATCAATCATTAGCTTTCCACATTCCATCAATAGCTCGTTCTGCTTTTTCCTACCTCTTTTCTTACCTGGGTTTCTAGGTGCTAATCCTGGTGTGGTTTTCATAGTTTTCACACCTTCATTACCCTGCCTTTCGTTGCTTCTTTGCCTCTCCAGCCCTTTAGCCTGAGTTTTCCATAGGAACAGTTGTTGAACTCTATTGAAATCCTCTTGAGGTAACGAATCTACCCCTCCCATAGTTCCCTGTTTCAAGAACCCTTCCAGATCTAAATGTTCTCTGTCAAGAATCTCCTGTAGTTCATGGTCCTCCATTTCCATCTCACTCTGTGTCATTTCCTGATCCATTTCCAGTTCTGCATCGCTCATCATGGCCTCTTTCTGTTTATTACTGCCCTGTGTTTGATCATGTTCTTCTTCTTTCTCTTTCTCCATTGGACTCCCTTCCATTATCTGATCTACTTTTTCTATCTCTTCTTCTTCTTCAAGTACTTGGAACCTATTCTGATTAATCTGTTGCCCTTCTGTTTGATGTGGCTTAGGCCCCCTTTTGCCCCCTTTTCCTCTGTGTACCACTTTGTGAAAGCTTTCATTATCTTTCATAGTATTAGCTTTACTCCTATTCTCTATTTTACTGAGAGGGCAATCTCTGAAAAGGTGCCCATGCTCATGGCATCTGCGGCATCTGAAAGGAATATGTTCATAATCTACTGTTTGCACCCATTCTTCATCAAAAACTTCCAAGATTACCTCATCTGGTAAAGCTCCAGAGAGATCCATCTCCACACATATTCTTGCAAAGGATGTGTATTTTCCCCTTCTGGTGGCCTCCGAAGCTTTAACAAAACGCCCTAATTTATTTCCTATGGCAGATAACAATTCCGTTTGCCAATAATCAAGAGGTAGAGAGTAGAGTCTTACCCAAATCGGGACCAAAGTAAACGTCTCACGCTCCGGGACAAAATTCATAATCCATGGCCGCATATAGAGGCCTGCTACTGCATAGAAATAGGGCCCTCCTTCAAACACTCTGTCTTTATCTTCAATATTTGTAAAGACCACAGTGAAGAATCCCTTAGACCCAAGATGTAGGTCTATGCTTCCTTTAGGTTTCCAGTGGTTTTTAATCCATGTCTATAAAGCTTTTTCAGTGGGCCATAATCCCATGAATTTACAAATGATTGCATATGTCCACATGTGGTCCCTGTGCGCCTGCAAAGCAGGATCATTTAAAACCACTCTAGGTGTGATCACAGCTTTGGGTTTGCATGGTCCCTTTTGTGCTTTGTTTTTTGTTCCCTGTTCCTTGTCTTCTTCCTCCTTGTCGTTTGTGCTATTATTCTCCCTTGATTTGGTGCAATCCTGCTCCCCTTCAATGTTTCTTTTCCCATCTTCTAAAGGACCTCTATCATTTTCTAATGGTTTCTTACCTCTACTGGCCACAACCTACTTATAGGAGGGAGTGGAGCTCCCTCCTTTACGCCCTTCCATTGAGATCAATGCCTGCTGAAATCAGTAACCCTAGCTGTTTGCTCCGCTCTCCACAGTGTAAATCTCTGAAAACATTAAAATTAAAAACATACTTAAAAAAAAACTTTAAAAACTTAAAAATAAAAAATAAAAAATTTGAGGCGCACCGACCTTGGGTTTGGCAGGCCATGACCATCCAACCCACAGCCGGCTAACCCAGCGGCTTGCCCAGGGTGGCTTGACCATTGGGCTGGCTAGTCGTGGCGCTGTAGCCCCACGACCGACCAACCCAGCGACCTACCTCCACGACCGGCTAGCCCAATAGCCTGTCTCCACGGCCGGCCATCCCAGCGACCTGCCTCCACGACTGACCAACCCAGCAGTCTGTCTCCACGGTCGGCTAACCTAGCGGTAGGGACGTTGGGCTGACCGGGTGTGGAGGCTACCGACAACTCTACGGTCGGCCAACCCATCGACCGGGCTGCCCTAGGCTTGCCTGGTTGACTCCGGGAATCGACCAAGCAGGACCAGGGCCACAACCTACTTATAGGAGGGAGTGGAGCTCCCTCCTTTACGCCCTTCCATTGAGATCAATGCCTGCTGAAATCAGTAACCCTAGCTGTTCGCTCCGCTCTCCACAGTGTAAATCTCTGAAAACATTAAAATTAAAAAAATACTTAAAAAAAAAAAAAGAATAAAAAATTTGAGGCGCACCGACCCTAGGCTTGGCAGGCCACGACCGTCCAACCCACAGCTGGCCAACCCAGCGGCTTGCCTAGGGTGGCTTGACAACTGGGCTGGCCAGTCGTGGCGCTGTAGCCCCACGACCGACTAGCCCAGCGACCTGCCTCCACCACCGGCTAGTCCAGCAGCCTGTCTCCACAGCCGGCCAGCCCAACGACCTGCCTCCACAACCGACCAACCCAGCAGTCTGTCTCCACTGTCGGCTAACCTAGCAGTAGGGACGTTGGGCTGACTGGTTGTGGAGGCTACCGACAACTCCACGGCCGGCCAACCCATCGACCGCACTGCCCCAGGCTTGCCTGGCTGACTCCGGGAATCGACCAAGCAGGACCAGGGCAGCCAGACTGCTGGGCTGGCTGACCATTGGCTTGGCAAGCCAATTCTGAAAATCGGTTTGCCAAGTTTAGGGCTGAAGCGCCTTCGATTTTTAATTTTTTAATTTTAATTTTGATTTTTTAGTTAATTTTTCTTCAAGTATGTTTTTAATTTTAATGTTTTCAATTTTTTTTATTATTAATTATGTTTTTTCCTTAATTTTTTTAGTTTTTAAAATGTTTTTTATTTTTATTTATTTATTATTTATAGTTTTTTTTTTTTTTTCAACTGTTTTATCTTTTACAAAATATTTTTGTTTTTTGTTTTTTTTTTTAATGTTTTTTTTTGCCCTTTTTTATACATATTTTTATATTTGTGTTTTTAAGTATTCAAAATTAAAAAAAAAAAAAAATAATAAAATAAGACAACTTGAACATTTGTTAAGTAATCAACATTTAAAGTACAATTGTCAAAAAAGTCTTTAAAAAAATGTTGATGCTTTTCAAAATCTGCATGAAAATCACCAACATTGAAAAAAAATCCACACTTTATACATTAGAAAATTTAAAAGTGTAAAAAATAAACTATCAAAAAAAGGGTTGACGTTGCATCAACACGTTTCAAAATCAACATGAAAATCACTAACATTTAAAAACAAATATTCATACTTGATACATAAGAAAATTTAAAGTGCCAAAAATATGCTCAAAAAAAATTATATTCTGAATCAACACTTTTTAAAATCAGATGATTTTTTACTACCTCAAAAAATGAATAGTCATATCAATTCCCATTTCAAAATTTAATTATTTTCCAATATAAAATATAAAATAATTCTATTTTGATGATCTTTTAAATTACACTAACCACTACATGCCTCTATTTACATTTCATGTACTATTTCATTTCTCATAATTCCATTGTTGTACCAAATTCATCCATTTATTTATGTGTATCTCACTATATGAGCTTCCCAAATTATTTCACAAGTAAATGTGTGTTTATCTCCATACACCATCCTATAATATACAGTTAGGGAAGCAAAGTGTCATAGATTACAAAAGGTATAACGTCATCGAATGCTTACATATTATTTATTAACTACTTTATCTTGAACCTTATTGCTCTTCGAATCTATAATGTCTAATCAACCTACTATCTTGTTGCAACTTCGCATTTTCTTTTTGATCTAGAAGTTTATCTTTCACTTATTCTTTGCTAACGCCATAAAACTAGCAAGTTCAACCAAGTAGGAGACATGGGAGGCAACATCATTTGTGAGGAATCTCTATTTTTATTTTAGTAGTCTTCATTTCTCATCATATATGTGTCCACATGAAGGTTTGATTAATTATTGGTGGGGATATATTGGGGTAATTATATTGGCTTACTTGTAATTGTTTAACTAAACTAGTAATTATACTTAAACTAGTAATTATACGTAATTATATGAGCTTATCAATGTTAATACTATAAATGTTCTTATGGTCTTTTGTATAATGATCACTACTTACCCTCATACATTGTATAGGAAGGATAAAGGGTGTATATGTAAATAGCACAACTGAGGGACCTAAAAGCAACATTTTTACTTCAACACTTATTCTTTCCAATATTATAGGTAAACCAAATAACTAATTTTCTTCTATGAATTCCATACCATTGCATTATCACGTGACTTCTCCCTAAGTGATTCTTCAAAACCCTTCTCCTTAATGGTAATCCCTTGTCTATTTCTCGCTTCACATATGCTACCTATTGTTCCCTTCTTGAATGTGACAAAAACTTTTCATGTCAAAAAACCATCTTGCCTCAAACCCCTGTTATCGCTACTTCAATATTGTTTAACTTTCCCACTTTAGAATACGTGTTCACTTTTTAGCAAATTATTATTCAATGATGATACATACTAAAAAACTATCACCCAAACTATCACTACAATAATGAAATTCACCTTGGTATGTATAAAGCCCACTACTTATTGCATTAAATCATCTACTGAACCAATCATAACTAGCTTTTTGTTTGTTACAAAAATGACATTTAACATTGATTAACTGATGTTAGATTGAAGTTTGTAATGTCAATCATACAACATTAACATCGATTAATCACTATTTATAACATTATTCATCTAGCAAAAACATCAATTGTATAATGTATAACATCTACTGACCAACATTTGTAACATTAATGATGTAATCGAAACATTTTCTCAATGAACATGCGGCATGTGTTCACGTACCACATGTTGACATGGAACATGATGATGCCACACACATAACAATGTGGCACATGCTGATGTGGCAATGGTCGAAATGGATTTGGTTGGCATGGTATTTGGGATTAATATGATTAATCAATGTTCCTAAGGTCAATTAATCAATATTTGTCCCATAACATGCAACTTGCAACACTGGGATTAACGCCAATTAATAGACATGGTAATGTTGATTAATTATTGAATTTAGAATAACATTAATTTCATTGTACAAAAATTATGGATTTTCCTAAAATATCCTAGTTTGATTTTTATAACAATGATTCAACATCAATTTAACATTATAATTTGACCCAAATTGTACTATTGATATAATGAGTAAGGACTAGATCATGGGTTCATATCTTGAACATATCACAAAGCATGCTCAAACATGGGGTCAATGTCCTTTAAATTCCCAATTAGCACATTTGGAATGTTAGTTATAGATCCCATTAGTAAAGAAGAAATTGGAGTAGACCTTAAGTCCTTTCTTGAATGTTAATAATTTTATTAGAACATTATAAGAGCTTGTAAGAGACACTAGTTGCAATGTAAACATTTAGGAACATTACTAAGGCTATGATGTCTATGTTATGAAGCTTTCTAAGATCCATATAAAGAAGAGATAGAGAAAACTATTGATCAAGGTCACTAAATTGATTATTCTTATTAAGGATATTGCTTTTTCACTTTCACTCTCAAACCCTACAAAATTGGATATTAGAGCATAAATCCTTAATGCATAGATTTGATAATAACAACAATTCTAATAACTTCTCCGTAGCTTTCTTAAGAATCGTATTCAAACATGAGAAATGTTGCTTCAAACATTCAACACTGCAAAGCATAGTCTTAGGGATCTTGAGCTAGGGAGAAGACACACCAAAAAAGAGTTTGGTGGCATTGTCAAAAGATTTGACATGAAAGAATTATCACACATATGTCAGTATTGTTATAAACTACATAGAAAGTGAAAAATGTGATAGATAAATGTGCATATAATTAAGAAAGGGGAATGATCAATTTAGAGAATAGAGGAGTGAGGATTTGATAATGCAAAAGTTTGAGTGAATGTATTTACAATTCTCATTGTTGTAATCATAATTTTTAGATTTTATTATGTTGATAAGGTCTATTTTGTGTAGGTTCATATCTAAATTTAATCAAGAGCATATATGTTAGAATTTTTCATTGAGCATAACACATTTTTTTCCCTAAAAAATATAACTAACAAATTTTGGTGTGATTCAAAGCAATGGCACTGATTACTCTTTATAAGCTTGACAAAGACATTTCAAAATATCGATGGATTGTTAAGAACTTTACATTCAAGTAATATTTTATCTTTTATTCCTATCAAAATATTTATTGCAATAATAATGATGGAATGGACTACATTCGAAATGGCCCAAAGTCTAAGTAATCTACTCAACTAATAATCAAATATTAAATATGAATGGTTCACTATAACAATTTTTTTTTGTTCATAAATATATACATATAGTTACCATTGCAACAAATAACAATGAATTATAATGTTAGATACATTTAGGGAGATGAAATATATGAACATGAAGATAGAGAGATGACTTATTCCATCAAGTTCCTTTAATTTAAATTGTTTGCTCTTCAAACTAATCATTAAGCCATGCATGTGTTGATGATATTGCTAATAAGTTGCCAATGTCGTTACAATTTACATCCATGGGACATGACTAGTTGCTTTGGAGTTTTTTATACACAAGAGTAGAGGCAGAGAGAACAAAGGAAATTATGTCATGGTTTAATGTGTGGATAAGTATGAACAACAAATGAGATGGCAACAATTATATCAACAGGTACTTGAATGGGGCATCTGGATATGGATCCGAACGAAGGGATGGCTCTCCAAATGGAAGGAATGCCGGCTCGGAGACTTTCGAGAGAGCAATCCCGGTCACTCACTCACTTGCTTCTAAGAGGAACTGATCTTCCAATGCTCCAGGGCGGAGATTACATAATAGGATTAGATCAAGGTATGATCTTGTTCTTCGAGAAGGGGATATGGCAGAATTGGTAGACGCTCTTTGATATAAAAGATTTGACCATCTCTCTTTTGAACCACTGCTCAGGCAGGAACCAAAAAGCCCAGCAGTTGAGTACCGAGAAGAGGCTATCCGGGCGAAGGTCTTCTTTCGACGCATTCTGAACCTGAAGACTGAATGCCCGGTATGACATCCAGTAGAGGCTCAGGGACGGATTGAACAGCTGTTGTGACATACATTGCTTATAACATATGAATTCAAGTAGGGATATGGAAAGTCATGTTATTCAAGTTTCTTTGACAACTTTTTATTCATGACAATCAAAATGGGAGATACATTATAGTGGTAATATTATGTTGGTGTGAGATAAAAAATATTATGGTTTAATGTGTGGATAAGTATGAACAACAAATGAGATGGCAATAATTATATCAACAAGAACATACATTGCTTATAACATATGAATTCAAGTGGGGATATGGGAAGTCATGCTATTCAAGTTTCTTTGACAGCCTTTTATTCATGACAATCAAAATGGTAGATACATTATAGTGGTAATATTATGTTGGTGTGAGATACAAAATAATGGATTTAATGTTGTGAAATAGTACATCTTGCTAGAAGAAAGATGTGAGCTAATAAGAATCAAAATTATTTTTAATGTTTAAAAGAAAAAGACAACTAATAAATATCAAATCCTTAATTTTAATCACAATTTACATCCATTCTCATCTAACATGGAACATACCATTACTGTTAAACACTTTATAGTTGAGACATTAATAGTTTTCTAATAATATAACTTCTATTTTGCAATTTTATAATATTTATTACCTTTCATTAACCAGTGTTGCAATGCATCATATTAGTCTATGCCATTCAAGTTAGAATTATGCAATGGGAAAATTTGCATAAAAAATAATAGCCGACATTGTTCGGTACTAACTTGATAGTGGTTAAGAGGCAAATTGAATCCTACAGTCTTGCTTTGGCAGGAACTAATAAATTGGAATGTGAAGTGGATAAATTAATTGTTTGCTTTGGTGGGTAGTAACCACTAGTAAGTCTACCCATTTACAATTTTATTCCTACAAAAGTGTTGAAAAAACATAAATAATGGTGGGAAGTAACTCCTTAAAAAATCACTACGGAAATGTCTAAAAATTATGCATGAATATTGCAACCATATACATAAAGTATGACATAAAATATGTGAAATAGTTATCCACCTGACATTATTTTGTGCAAAGGTTGCAATAAGACCTCCAAGTCATGATTGAATAAAATGTTAAAAAAATAGTTTTTTAATAATATTGAAAAATAAAAAATTATTTTTCAAAGTTAAACATTATAAGTTAAATATTATAAGTTGCATTGGTAAATGCTAAACTAATAGTGTCAAACCGAGGCAAGGACTAATAAGTAATAAATTAGTAAATTGGATTTATTTGGGCCATTTAAGAGGAATGATTGTTATTTTCAGTGTTCTAATTCAATTTCCAATTTCCACAAAATGACATGCTAAACTCACATCAAATATTTGTTGAAGGCTTCTTATTTCAGCTACTCACATCAAATATTTGCCGAAGGCTACTTATTTCAGCTACTCACATCAAATATTTGCCAAAGGCTTCTTATTTTAGCTTAAGGTGGATTGATCTGTTACTTTAAAAATAGATAAAAAATTGACGACATAGATTGATTCTCAAGGGAATATGCTTAACATATGCTTAGTCTTAATGTTATCAACCACTATAGTGTGTTACAAAGTTTGTTAGGTTGTATTGGCTTTAATAAATTTAAAAAATTATATTTGTGCCAGGTGGCTCCCTGCTCACCAATTTCTTAGGGATTTGAGATTATTCAAATTCTAATATGTTCATATTCTAATTAGACAGGGAAATTAATATATAAGCAAATTTTATTTTTCAAAATGGGCCATTTTACAATAAGATCTGTAATCCCTGCAAATTTTATTTAACAAAATGGTCCATTTTACAATAAGATGTGTAATTCCTTTTTTTTCTCAAGTTAAAGTTGACCCATAATTTTTTTATACATAGTTAATCAGGTAAATGTGTGCATTGGTAACGCATTCTTCGTGTTGCAATATGTTTTTTTGCTATATCTACGAAACCTTAAGACATTAATATTTTTAATGTAATTGTCATTATTAATATTTTTAATGTGGTTGTACTAATTTATTAGTTCTGGAAACATTTTAAACCCTAAAAACATATCTTATACCCAAAGTAGCAATTAAAAACTATATTACTTATTATATTTAAAAAAAATAATGAATTTAATTTTTAAACTAATTTTATTTTACACTTCCCATACATGTTTAAATACATTAGAAGATTCAAAAGATTTAAAACGTTCCTTTCACTGCACAGTACAATCCCTTTGCAATAGCATTGACCCTTATCCACACACAAGAACACACGTTCTTGTTCTGACTTTTATCATAGAAGATTCAGGTTACATCAGGCCATTTATCTTTTTTTTCCAAGGAAAAAAAACCGAGCTTTTCTATTATAAAAATAAAAGAGCTACAAACAGATGAGTTAACATCCAGCAGTTTGAGAACTGCCTGAAACATTCAGTATGTTGCCACATGGGCTCGCATCGTTAGTGAACTAACGTGCACAAAGAATAAGAAGGAGAAGAGAAAAGAGAACGAAAAAAGGGAAAAAACCTGGCATCCGGCTCAGGTTTTTCGCCCCTTTTTCTTCTCAACCTTGCGCCACTCTCCCACAGTGGGCTCGGTCGAGACAATGACTAACTGGGCTGTTTCATTTTGTTGCCCTGTTTCTTTATCTGAGTCTGATGTATCTGAATGATGCTGCCGTTTGATGCCTCCCATGCTTTGATCCACGCTTGTCATCTGTTGCTGGGTCTCTGCCTGGACAGAATGTGGCTGTAGCTCCTTGTTGACTGCTGTATTTTCCTTTTGGGTCTCTAGATCAACCTCCTCTATGTTTGTATCGTCCTCCTCTTCTTCTGTTTCTGCATCTTCTGATACTGTGGGAACTTTCTTTTCCTCGGTTTTCTTCTTTATGACATTGTCTATGTTCTGCCATCCTTTGTGCTTCCTTTGTTGTGGCTTGTTCTTGTTATGGCTTTTGCATGCATTGAACAAATGACTTGTTTGTTGACATCCCCTGCATCTGAATGCTGTGTTCTCATAGTCCAAAGATTGTTTCCATTGAGTATTGTTAAAATTCAGAATGATGCTTTCTGGTAACCCCTGGCTGAGATCTACCTCGACGCAAATTCTAGCAAAGGTAAAGATCCCTTTTAAATGTCTCTCTGTATCTATCTTTAACATTCTTCCGAGAGTATTTCCTATGGCTGCTAAGGATGAAAAGTGCCAAAAATGCATCGGAAGATTATGTAGCCTTACCCATACTGGCATTTTTGATACCACCATGGAGTTTGGATCAAACTCCGGGAACCAGGGGGTAACGAATAATCCCGCACTGCCCCAGAACCATGGTCCTTCGGTAAGAGCTTTATCCTTATCTTCTTCGGCTCGAAAGACTACTATGAAGAATCCTTTCGAGCATAGGTGAATCCGGCAGTTTTTTGTCCATGTCATGTGTATCCATTGGAACAAAGCATCCGATCTAGGCCAGAAACCGTTAAATCTACAGATGATTGCAGTTTTTTGTAGATCTGTGAAAATGCCCTTTACCTCTGGGATATCCAACAGAATGGAGGGGCTCTCTGGTGCTTCATCTACAATATACTGCCCTGGGGGGGTATTTACATTTGCATGTTCTTTCCCCTTTTGAGTTTCTGTCCCCTTTGCTGCATCTCTGTAGGATCCTGTAGGTTTTGATGTAGATCCCTTTGTTCCACCTCGCAGCCGGAGATTAAGAATAACAGTTGAATCTTTTGCAACCCTGTAATGCTGGAGGGTGTGTTGATCCTGCATGCATAACCCAGAAAATAATAAGTTTTGTGATGCAGCTGGAATGCCCAGTTTGACCTGTATCTCTTTTTTTAAGTCCAACACAGTCATCCATACCCAGATCTGCACACAAAAGTGCCTTCCTTCTGTTGATCTAATAAAGATTTGTTTCAGATCTGCTATGTCTGCCTTGTTCTGGTTCCTTGTTACTGGTTTGAGTTCTGGAACTGGTTGGCTTTCAAATGACTTATGCCTAGATCTGGCCAGATCCAATCGTTTCGCCCCGTGTTTATAGTGAATGGCCCGTTCAGTTGAGCCGTTTCCCCGATCTGGGTATCTGAGAGGATGCTGGGGGCTTTGTATCATACGCCCAGAGGGCGCCTTGAAGATGGCCTTCTCGTGGCTAAACTTTCCGGCTGTCAAGATAGCCGCCTCCCTCTCCAGAGCCCCCGAGAACAGGGTGACCTCAACCCTTTGGAGTACCGGCTCCCGCTTTCCGTCCCGGAGTAGATCTTTAACCAAAACCTTGGAAAACAGCCGTAATGTGGATCGAAACCGCAGCAATCCCAGAAGGGGTTCCCCTTTTGCGCGGGCAAGGATATCTGTCCAAGGTGAGCAGCCAGCGGTGGAGGTCTCATCACTCCGAAAGTGAGTGAAGGGCGATAGATCTGGGAAATATATCCCCAAACAGTGAAACGCATTGCCCCGATTCGCCCTGAGACAGACAGATCGAGCCAAAGGAAGAGGAAAGGTCTCGAGAAAAAAAAAGTGTTGGATCAAACCCTGCAGCGCCTCTTCGTTTATGGATCCGGGCCACTCCCTGCAAAAACGATCGCAAACTATGAAGCCCACGTCCTGGTTCCAATCCGATCCTGCATCCAATAAACCAGTGGGGGCATCGCCGGCGGCCACAAGACCTGCTGAAACCCTAACTTCGTATACGCCGGCCATTGCTCCGCCAATTCGTCGACTTTAGAGTGTTCGGCCATTTATCTTACAAAGGATCCTTCCGCTGGATTCCCAATGATCAGAATACCTCTGTCATAAAAAGGGATCATGTCTGTCCACTGTTCCATGTAAAACAGAAAAAAAAAAAAAAAAAAAAAAAACAGCGTACAAAGAAATCACTAACTGTATCTAATGAAAAGACAGTAGGCAAGTATCACCATAACAGAAACACACATACATTCATATAATACAGAGAGAAACACACATACATTCATATAATACAGAGATATATGGGGAAAATTACCCAAACCACCATTACAATGGAATAACTTTCTCTTCCCCTGCAATAGGGACAGAGCAATCCTACCCACGAAGGGCATCTTGTGTAACCCAAATTTCTGTGTTGTAAGTTTTGCAAGTCAACAACCCTTAAGTGACAACTACCTAGCTATTAACTTGCTGTTGGCAATTCTTCCACCTCCATAAGAGTATTAAAGAGATGATCTGGGGCAAATACTTGAATGGAGCTAAATTGGTTTCAAGAATGATGCTAAATTGGAGGAGACAGACAAATCAATGTGTTTGGGGATTTGCTTAATTTCCACAGAAATAGATCCTGTGTTGGAGATTGGTTAAATTCCCAAAGGAATCTGGAAGCGGCTTCATGTTTCAAGGGGGGCACAGATCACAAAATTCTTCTGCCAAAAGATTGTTGCAGGTCAAGAAAGTTATTTCTTCAACGCCAAAGAGGATGCCCCATTGACCAGAGAGACCTATCTTGATTTGCAATATCTCTTCCTGGATCTCTAATGTGATCATGCTTGCAATTTTTTCCTGCCATTTGCACTGTCCACCTTCACAACACACTTGCTCTAACTGCAGATTTAGAAGTCCATTAAACCAAACCTTATTGATCAGTCTCATACTGTTATGGCCAGAGCTCTACCTTCTCATATGAAAAAGCATGTCATGCCTAAGAAGAGTAGCACGGCATGTCTGATAAGAATAATTAGTATGCCTCTCCATCGAGTGAGCCATAACTAATTTAAAGTCTCTTTTGTGTCTCAGTAGACACTGGTATTTGGCCAAATATATCCAACTTGTTCTCAGAGTAACATATTGTCAAATTCTTCATCTACTAGATATTCAAACACTGGTACAGACTAAGATATGCAGAAAGCTTATGAGCAGAAGAGCTCTTGGGAGTGTTGGGTGTTGAGATCTGTTAACTTGTAAATAGATGACTCAGCCATTCCAGAGCTTGTGAAGCTATCCTAATATCTAGTCCAACTCTACTCATAGGACAATATTGTTCTTTCAAAATCTTTTGCGTTTTCAACTAAACCAGTTGGATATTTGGCCAGATGCATAGAAGGTTACTCACCAGTTTCAGAGCGCTTCCTAGCGCTGTCCCCTGTTCTCTTCATGGATGCGCAAGGCTTGAGCTTACATCCGATTCTTGTCCGTCCAACGAAGATCAAAAGGCTTGAAACCAGGGATTGATCCTTCAACCACCAATTTGATAGCAGATCGGAATATTTAATGAAAGAAAAAATAGCGATGAGTGGTTTCAGCAGCACAATCTTCTTGTATTTGACTTGTGCTGTTCATCTATGTGGAAACCAGGTCAGACTCAATCTGACAGAAAGGGGAGGGCAGAGATCTCGCAAGCAGGTGGGAGGAAGCGAACCACTGATTTAAAAGTACCTGGTAGACCGATTTGGGAGTACCTGGTAAACTGATTACGGATTTCCAAGCGTGAGGAGGAAGGAAATGTGCGTAAGGTTAGATGAGGATGTTGTTAGGCGGTGTGTGTTGAGATATAAATAAAAATTAAAAAAACAGACGCATGAGACACGGTAGGTTGCATACTTACGGTTTTCTAATGTTAGGTGATTTAGTTAGTCTCACGTTTGAGTTTGACCAGATAGTTGAAGTATTTGATAGAGGAGATATAATATTTCATTGAGAATGTGTTTTTTAATTTTTGTTCTCCATAGTGTTTTGAAATTTTATTGGCATCACCAAGTCAAGTCCTATTATTGACTTTGATTTGTGTGAACATTTTATGATATTTTATTTGATATGTTACCTTAAAATAATGTTAATTGAATTTGACTAGTTCTGGGTTGGATTTTGAGGTCAAAGGGGTCCATGAAGTTCTGATGGAGGTGAAGCTTTACGATAAGGTTCTCTTTGATCACTGCTTTTCAGATGTTGTCGTTGACGTTGTTGGGAAGATAGAGCCTCTCAGTGGAAGCAAGCGTGAAAAAGGTATCGACTACCATTTTTTTTGTTTCTGGCCGTTGAAGGTTGGGGGTTTTGGTTTCAATACTTTATGGAAATCTTGAATGTGGGTAGGGGAGAAACCATGGTGTCTTTCAATGATCGATCGTTGTCCCTCCAAATTTCTCATCACTTCAAGATTCTGGGTCTTTAAGCCATGGAAAACACTCAAGGGTTTGGTTGTCCTAAAAGTTTTGCGGCTCGAATCCTAGCACGAGTCCACTTGGTGGTTGTTTGTTGTCATTGTCTGTTAGGAGCTTCTCTTGTCTATTGTTGCTATGGACAAAGGTGCATTGGTCAGGGTGCGGAGCTAAGGTGGGAATGGGGATGAAGCTCTGCCCTAGGGTTCCCTCTGAATGTTGTTTTTCAGCGATCGTTGTTGTCTCAGTTTAGAAGATAGAGCCTCTTGGTGGACACATGCGTAGGTTTGGTTTTGGCTTTCGCTTTTTGTTTATGGACATTGAAGGTTGGGGGTTGGTGGCCTTAAAGGAACTATGGTTGTCTCTGCGAGTTTTTCCTCACTACAAGTTTTTGGGTTTATCGACATTGGATGACGTTCGCATCTCAGGGTTTGATGGATCTGTGGAGATTTGCGGCTCGAATCCCGGAGCGAGTCGACTTGGTGTTTTTTTGTTGCCATTGTCTGTTTAAAGCTTCTCCTGTTTGGTGTGGCTATGGTCAAAGGTGCATAGGCCTTGTTGTCGCGTCAGGGTTTCTGGTATGGGGACTTCACTGTTTGTTGTTCGGTGTTGTTGCATATGCGCAGGATTTCGTTAGCTCGGTGTTCGTTGCCGCCAATTCCTTGTTTGTTGTGGCCTAAGGTTTTCCCAGCTATCGTCGTACTTGTCGGATTGTGCGTGGGTCTTCATTCGTTGTGGCCCTTCCGACCTTGCTTTATGCTTCCCAGTTGTGGGTTTCTTCCCTGCTTTTGGTATGTTTGCACCCCATGTGGGATTTTTTTTGTTAGTCTGGTGTCATTTTCCCTAGGTTGGGGATTTGTTGACCAACTTTGACTAGTCGTATGGCCACTTATGGGTTTATTCTGATGTCCCTTATGAGATTTTTTGAGGGCCTATGTGCCCGATTTATCAGTTTTTTTTTAGTCTTTCGGCCTAGGGCCAATTTTGGTGGGTGATGCAATGTACCCTACGGGGTTGGAATTCTTTGAGGGGCCTGCACGCCCCAATTTTTTTATATCAATCACTCGTTATATAGAGATTATCCTGGAACATATGTTATATGCATGACCATGTAAACATATTTTTATCTAATAAAAAGTTGTTTTTTTCTTTCTCAAAAAAATATGTTGGATTCTAATTTGTTAAGTTAAAACTAATTTTGTATTCTCTAATCTTCTAAACTAGACTAGTTCCATTATTCATGTTGCTAATTTCAATCTCACTTTTTTAAGGCGTAGTCTAACTTCTAAATGAAATAGTGTTTCTCATGGCATTTTTTCTGGTTAATTTTAACCAAATTCCAGCAGAGATTTTTAAAGACTTGAGTTTAAGTTGTTTAATTTGTAGAATTCTAGTGACTTAGGGGGTTTACAAGGTGTTGAGTCCATTTATGCATTCAAAAAGTATTTTAAACAACAACAAAAATCACAATCTTGCTTGAAATTGCATCACGGGAATCTAGTGAAAAATGCTATTTCTTCTATAAGTTAGGCTACACCTTTTTTAATGTTATAAGCATCACCTAATTCAATGAATATATATATATATATATATATATATATATATTCAATGGTACGGGTAGCAATTTTCATTAATAAAGCTGGAAACGGGTCAGGTCCCTTACAGTCATGGAGAGCTTAGTCTCAGAATTGTGCAGGTAAACAAGAAAAGAGACCCTATTGCTACCTATCTTATTCATATATATACTCTTAACTTCTATCAGACTATATATCTTCCAAAAAACTCCACAAAATTCTACTATTTGACAAAACATAAGATTATGTATATAAAAAGCATATGCTACTTGCGTCTTCTGGGCTCGAGATCTTCTTGTGCCTCTTCAGTATGTATACCCATTTCCGCACACAAACCAATACCCGAATCTAGTTCATGGTTCGCAGTGCCAACATTTCCCTTAGCTAAGGGAGTAGTGCCATCACAAATTCCAAAGACCTCCTTTAGAACGCCCACAATGGCTATCTCCACCTACAAATTCAATGTTCTCTACTTTATGTCTCAGGTTCAACACTCTAGTATTCAACTGTTCCATTGTTTTTTGGAGCACCTCCATGTCCTTCCCGAGGCCAGATAATTGAGCAAACACAACAGCCATATTATCATTGATCTCCTTGACTATTTCTTTGACACCTGCTTACACGAGCTGTCAACAATTTCCCTAAGACTCCTGTTATGCCCAGACTCCTCAGTGTCATTGCCACTACCATTACTCACAGAAGCCATTTTCCTTGCTATTCTCCCTTGCACCAGAGAAATCCGATGGTTGATCTGCTTTAACCAACAACTATAAATAAGCGCATGATTCTTTCCAACATTCCTTCCCATCTTATCACGCATAAATGCATTTCGATTCTGCAGCATTTCTAAGCCGCTTTCCTCCCTATCCATCACTGCCAATTTCCACTTAACTCGACCCACAATGGTACACAACATGCGCTCTCTTTGTCTTTTATTTATTAACCAAATGAATAACCCAGGGCAAAGAGCCCACTTGTCATATGTCATGGCCACCTTTCTACCATGCGCCCACTTGTGCTTTAAATTCCAACTAACGTTTCCTTCTCCCGAGACTCTCCATCGTATCCTCGGTATGTTGTCCTTCTTAAATGCCTGCATTTCCATATTAAATCCCGAGCTCCAGTTGTAATCCAAAAGGATTACGACAAATGAAATTTTTAAGGGATATGACATATATCACTATGTTGGTTTATAAGCAAGGATCCTTGCTATAATTCTGCTCCAATATTGGCTTGTGCATCCACCACTTTATTATTAGCTCTTTTAACATGGAAGAATTTGAATTTTTCAATTTTTCTAAGGAGATACACTATCCTTATGTATAATGGAGAGGTCTCAAAATCAATAAGGTCTTTTGATCCAGGTGGATGTTGGTGGCCACCCACCTATCCCACTTGGACCCCCACAACTGTCTCTGTCAGTTTTTCAGTTTCCTTAATTATAGCACAATTTACTATTTTTAGCAGTTTTTCGGGTCGTGAACTTCCGGAGCCATTTTGAGGCCCTAAACGACATTTTTTTGGAAAAGTTGTAGTCTCCAGATAGATATTTCTAACGAGGTAATGTGCACGTCAAATGAAGATCGCATGCCAAAGTTATGACCCCGGGAAGTTGATGTACCAATTTACCCAAACGGGGCCCACAGTTTGGCGTTTCATCTCCTAGGGTTAGGTTGCTGGATGTTTAGGGTTTTCCATTGTTTCTCAACAATAAATAGGCCTTCGAGCCTCATTGTAAGATAGTTCAGAGGCATGTAGCCGCCACATCTCTTCTCAGAGATAAGCTACCATCACCCTAGCTGGTTTATTTCCATTTCTGTTTGTAAGCATTTTTCAGTATTTTACATTAATGAAATGAAGTAATTTTTCCGTGACGTCTCTATATTTATGGTTATTTCTATAATTTGTTGTGTTCCTGTTTAAATCCAAATAAGTGGTATTAGAGCGGTCTACTCTTTCTCTGTTTTTCTTTGCGTGTCCCTAATGAGGTCGGGATATAAGGAGTTAGGGCTTGAACTGATCGAACCTCTGCAAGACCATCCTTGCAAATCCTGATGGCCTCCTAGGGCGGATGAAAAGAAAGATGAGGGGGCAGGAGATCCTATCAAAATCTTGCTCAAAGAAGCCCTCGAGCGACAAAGGAACGCGATGATGGACAACTTTGCCCAGATCCTTCAGCGACTACCCAGAGGCGACGCATCGACTTCCAACAGCTACTTTGGAAACACCACACCCTTTAAGGTACAAGTTAATTTTGAAATCCCCATATTCGAGGGTTAGATAGACGCAGATGTCGTAGATAAATGGTTAAATCTGCTAGAAGGGTATTTTTTTGTTCATGATTTTTCTAGCCAGCAAAAGATCACTTTCGCTCTTCTCAAAGCTGTGCACGACGTCAAGGACTAGTGGGAAACCTACTGCGAGCAAAAGGATGAAAGTATGAACATAGTGTTTTCAAACCGCTCCCACTTGGAATTCATTCCAGGATGCCATCAAGGAGTAGTATTACCCCGTCAAAATCTATGAGGACAAATACATAAAGTGGACCACGTTGTGGCAGGGAAGGGACCAAGATGTGTCATAGTTCACAAACATTTTTCATACCCTTTGCACACAGTTGGGTATCAAGGACTCTAAGCTGTATTTGGTACTCAAATACCGTGGCTGCCTACATAGGTAAATCCAAGACGAGATGGATTTCCTAAACATCTCCTTGCTCGGCACGACATACCGATATGCTATCAAGATCGAGCATAAGTTTAAACAAAAGAAGCAAGACTTTGGATCTGCGAATTTGAAGAACAAAGGACAAAGCCGAGGCGGGGTGACCTAAGACAACCAATCGAAGCTGCAAGAAAAGAACAACACCACAAAGTCAAAGAAGGACGCAGGAAAGTGGTGTGAGTTCCATAAGAGCCCCACTCACAACACAAGTGAGTGTCGGACCAAGCAGTTGCTGGTGGTCAAGTTGAAGGCTTCAGAATCAGATGCATGTTTTGACCCTGAGTTAGAACACAAAAATGGGAATGACAAAGGGAAGCAAATCATTGATGCGGAGCCTAGTGCCACTATTTCCACCGCCAAGATCTAGAAGAATGAGCCTGAAGATCCAGAGGAGGGGGAGCGTCTTTTCCACTCACAGATGTAGGTGAAGGGTTCACTGTTGCAATTCATTGTTGACAGTGGCAGCCAAAAGAACGCAATTTCAGTAGAGGTCGTGAAGCGGTTGGGCCTACCGACTACACCACACCCGTAACCATACAGTATCGGGTGGCTTCACCAAGGACAAGATCTCTGAGTCCGCTAGCATTGTCGCCTTCCCTATAGCATCAACCCCTTCACGGATGAGGTATTGTGTGATGTTGCACCTCTTGATGCTTGTGATGTACTATTAGGCCAACCATACTTATGGAGGCGACATGTTGTGTGTTAGTCAAGGCCTCGTGCTGTTATTATTTCTCTGGGTAATTCATTATACAAGATACTAGAGGTAGCCCCATCTACTGCCACCTTTTTGATCGCTGCTAAGAAAGGCAGCAAGCTCATCACCTAGACTAGGAAATTCATTTTTTGTCTGGTTCGCTCCCAATGTAAGGGGAAGATTGTCGCCACATCCATGACCCCCACGAAGGGTTCCTCCATGCATCAGCAGCAACATCAACATATGGATACGGTCATGAAAGCAGACAGGAACATCTTCTCCTCACCCACAGGGACACCGTTGCACTATCAGGTCAAGCATTCATTCAATCTGACTCCTAGAGCACCTCTACCCAACGGGTTGATATATCGTCGCTCCATTATGGAAAATTCCAAGTACAAGCAGTGACATGGTCAACATCAGGTACCACACAAGTTTCCAGTGGGCGATAAAATCTGGTTGCAACTGCAAAAAGAACGCCTTACAAGATCCCATTAGAAGCTTAGACCACTCTGATATGGTCCTTACACCAGTACCAAGGTTGTGGGAAAAAATGCTTTGGAGAACAACATTCCCCCATTCCTTTGCCTGCACCGAGTGTTCAATGTGGACCGCCCTCGACCAAGCTTCCCATCATTACTTGACACTTCAGAGGTTGTAGAATAGCTCACCAGGGACTAAGTTCAACAGAAGTTTCCTCATCTCATGGAGGAACTCAACGCAATGGGGACCATTGCTTCCCAGGAGGGGAGGAATGATCCAGGTGGATGTTGGTGGCCACCCACCTATCCCACTTTGACTCCCACAATTGTCTTTGTCAATTTTTCAATTTCCTTAATTGTAGCACAATTTACTATTTTTAGCAGTTTTTCGGGTCGTGAACTTCGGGAGCCGTTTTGAGGCCCTAAATGATTTTTTTTTTGGAAAACTGGGAGAAACGTGGGTCGATGGACCAATGTTGCTCTTCCCAAAGTTGTATTCCTCGGATGGATCTTTCTAACAAGGTATTGTGTGTGTCAAACGGAGATCGTATGCTAAAGTTACGACCCCGGGAAGTTGATGTACCAATTTACCCAAATAGGTCCCACAGTTTGGCGTTTCATCTCCTAATGTTAGGTTTTTGGATGTTTAGGGTTTTCCATTGTTTTTCAACAATAAATAGGCCTTTGAGCCTCATTGTAAGACAGTTCAGAGGCATGTAGCCGCCACATCTCTTCTCAGAGATAAGCTACCATCACCCTAGCTAATTTATTTCCATTTCTGTTTGTAAGCATTTTTCAGTATTTTACATTAATGAAATGAAGTATTATTTCTGTTGCATATTTGTATTTATGGTTATTTCTGTAATTTGTTGCGTTCCTATTTAAATCCAGATCATCTTCACTTCTAGAAAGGCTCATACATTTTTGTATAACCACCATTGAATCCCCAACAATAATCAAATTCCTAATGCCCTTGGCGATGAAAATCTTCAATCCTTTCAAGGAGAGAGAGTGCTTCGGCTTGATTATTCATGGCTTTCCCGACGCCCCAAGCGAACTTTATTTTAGACTTTTCTTCGAGGTTTAAAAGAACCCCTCCCGCACTAGCGTCCCTGCCCTAATTCAATGAATATTAAGTAAACTATTCATAACCATAAAAATATCAGTTCTAATTAATGCTCATAAATATAAATAATAATTTAATTCGCTTTGTTAAAGTATCTTTATTATTAAGAGGTTACATGTTCAATTCTCTTGACACTCTTGAGGTTAGGTTATGTGGTTGTATCCCTTCATGTAGCAGCCACTGATCTCCAATGTGGTGAACCACATTTAAAAAAACAAAAAAACTTCTTATTGTATACTATTAATTCCAAAAATACACACTTTAATTCTAAAAAATAAATACTTTTAATAATAAGTTGAGCTCATAATGAATGTTATTGTTATAACCATATTCAATCTTATTATTGACCTTGACTTATCTAAAGATTTTATAATATTTTATTTGATACATGACCTCAAAATATGTTAATTGATTTTGACTAATTCTATATTAATATATGTTGGATTTTAATTTGTTAAGTTAAAATTAATTTTGTATCATTTAATTTTTTAAATTAGACTAGTTCTATTATTCATGTTGCATGTTTCAATTTCACATTTTTAATGCTATAAGCTTCTTTTAATATAATGAGTATTAAATGAAGTATTTAAAATCATAAAAAAATGATCACTTCTAACTAACTCTCATAAATATAAATCATAAACTAATACAATTACATTAAAAATATTAATGTGGTTACATTAACTATATATTAATGTGGTTGATATATCCGAAGGCTTTATAAATATAACCAAAAAAACTATTGCAACATGAAGAATGCCTTACTAATGCACACATTTACTTGATTAACCATGTATAAAAAGGTTATGGGTCAACTTTAACTTAAGGAAAAAAAGAATTATAAACAAATGCTATAAATAATAATGATGAACTTATCATGGGGGAACTTATTAAAATTGGAATAATCTCAAATCCCTAGAAAATTGATGGGTGGGGAGCCAGGTGGCACAAATATAATTTTTTAAATTTATTAAAAGTAATGGACCATTTTTCTAAATAAAATTTGCCTATATATAAATGAATGTTATAAATAATAATGAGGAACTTATCATGGAGGAACTTATTAGAATTGGAATAATCTCAAATCCCTAAGAAATTGGTACGAATCTAATTTTTTAAATTTATTAAAAGTCAATGCAAGCTAACAAAATCTTTAATACACTACAACAAGACTAAGCATATGTTGAGCATATTCCCTTGAGAATCAATCTAGGTTGTCAATTAAAAAAAAATCAAGAGATCCTCATCCATTTAAGTTAAAATAAGAAGCCTTCGACAATTAAAAAAAATGATCACTTCTAACTAATCCTCCTAAATATAAATCATAAACTAGTACAATTACATTAAGAATATTAATGTGGTTGATATAGCCGAAGTATTCATAAATATAACCAAAAACACTATTGCAACACGAAGAATGCCTTACTAATGCACACATTTACCTAATTAACCATGTATAAAAAGGTTATGGATCAACTTTAACTTAAGAAAAAAAAAGAATTATAAATGAATGTTATAAATAATAATGAGGAACTGATCATGGAGGAACTTATTAAAATTGGAATAATCTCAAATCCCTAGAAAATTATGGGTGGGGAGGCACGTGGCACGACTTTAATTTTTTAAATTTATTAAAAATAATGGACCATTTTGCTAAATAAAATTTTCTTATATATAAATGAATGTTATAAATAATAATGAGGAAGTTATCATGGAGGAACTTATTAGAATTGGAATAATCTCAAATCCCTAGGAAATTGTTGGGCGAGATCTAATTTTTTAGATTTATTAAAAGTCAATGCAACCTAACAAACCCTTTAATACACTACAATGATAAACATTAAGACTAAGCATATGCTGAACATATTCCCTTGAGAATCAATCTAGGCTCTCAATTAAAAAAAAATTAAAAAATCAACATATCCTCATCCATCTTAAGTTGAAATAAGAAGCCTTCGACAATTAATAACTTACTATATATTATTAATTCCAAAAATAAACACTTTTAATCATAACTAAAAACAAGTACATTCATAGTTGATCAATCTCATCCATACTTCACCCTCATCTTGTACACATTGTCCTTAAAGTGAAAAATGTCCTTTATGTACTCCTCATTAATTTTGACCCATTTCATATTTAAATAATCTTAATGTTCATCCTTCATCTAATCCTAACACTAGATACTCATCTCTTTTAATTAATATAGACAAAACTAACAATTTCCATTTAAAATATCTACCTACTCAAACTTAATAATCAAATCTTATTTTGTTGAAGTAACATCCCCTTAAACATGCCTCTAACAGTTTATTGTTATGCTTCAAACAAAGATAGTGAAATACCACACACTCTTCTCATATTATTTATAAAAAACAAAGACATGATTCCTTTCAAATGATGCATTTCTCTCCACCTCCCTTGTTTGGTTAAACACATATCTGCACCATCACATACTTACCCTTCCCGAGGAAAATCTGCCCATGCCTTGATCAAACCTTCAAATCCAAGTAATAATACATCATCTCAATGTCCTCTATCTTAAACTAAATGACCCATTGCTGCTTTGTACCTTGCAATTAACTTCTATGCACCCATAACAAGAAAATCAATCCCAACAAATATATAATATAATTAGGATTTGTTTCACTTTCATAATTAGGATAACTCTACTCATATCCATATTTCCTAGAATACCAAGCTCTTAGTGCTTCCTTGAGTCCATACAAAGCTTTTTGAAGCCTACAAACATGGGACTCCTTCCCATTTATCAAAAATTCTTGAGGCTACTCTATGTATACTTCTTCTTCAATGATCCCTTTAAGGAAAGTTTCATTCAAATCCATCTAATGTATCATCCATGGCATAAATGAAATGAAGGACATAACTATTGTAATGGAAGTGTTCTTGGTGACTAGAGCAAATGTCTCCTCATAGTCCACTCCTTGTTTCTAGAAGAATCCTCTTGCCACAAATCTAATCTTAAACTTCTCAATGTTTCCATTTGTGCATGCTTAATCTTGTAGATGCACCTGGAACTCATTATTGACTTCCCCTATAGTCTTGGCACTATATTCCAAACACCATTCTTCATGATGGAGGTGTACTAATCCACAATGGTAGCTTTCCATATTTGTCGGTATTTTGCCTCCTAATAACTGGAAAACATGGAATATATGATTTTTCTCATCAATTCCATGTAGCTTTGAAACTTCTTCATAGGTCATCTTTCTCTCAACATGCTCCTTGAAGCCTCAAAATACTCCTAAGCATCCCTTAATGTTTGAGTGAACTATAACAACCCTGGTGAAAATTCCATGTAATAAAACTAAATAAAGATAAAAATAATAACCACGGTTGATGGGACACTTATTCCAAGCTGAATGTTGGACAAGACATCTTAGTGGGTGTTCATTTGGGTGTTTATGGCTAAGGAAATTGGCAAAGGCAATGGCTAAGGCTTTGGAAATGAAAAATGGCATTTTTGGCACATTTATTTATGAAAATAATGGAAATTAGGAGAAAAGGGAGGTGAAAGGTCACAAGTTGCATGTGAGGAGGAAAATGAAGGAAAATAATGGAAAATGGAGAAAATAGAGGCCTCATTCTTAGAAAGGATTCTGAGGATCAATTGGTAACCTTTTGTCAGTTGAGTTTTGGAGCTCTCTCATTATTCTCTCTTGCTCTCTCTCACTCTTGGACACTTGGAGTTTTCTTGGAGCATTTTTGCATTGGAGCAAGAAAGACAAAGAAGGCAAGATGAAGCAAAGATCAAGCAAAGAAAGACAGGATCAAGTAGCTACATCATGATTATTTGCAGGTATCGATTTGCATGTGTACTTTCCTTGCTAAATTTGGCATGCATGATATTGCATGTGGTTCTTTTGTTGTTGTGGCATGGGTTTTTCCAGGTGTAACAATGTTGTCAGCCTAGCCTTGCCATTTCTGGATAGCCATGGTTTGATGGGGTTCTCATGTTTTAGTTGAGCTGGATTTTCGAATGGATTCGAAGTTGAGTGCGGTGGATCTCCGAATGATAAAGCACATGGCCTAGTTGTCCCTGAACCAGACTGTGGATCATGGTAAAGCCACTGGCATAGCGACCCATGAGCCAGACTGTGGGTTGCAGTAAAGTGAGGATTGTGTTTCATGGATGGGCGGTGTGTGTTGGTCATGCATGCATGTCAGTTGCATGTGTGTCTCTAACACTTGCATTCCATGTGCTTGTTGCTTTTTCTTGATGTTGATCATGATGGTAGTAAGGTTGTCATGAGGAACTTGATGATTGATTTTGTGGAATGCATCATTATGAGTATATGATTGGTTACATAATATTGTATGCCACTTACATGTTTATTATATGTCGCTTGAGTACATCCGTGTATGTTACGTTGCAATCTTGTATGTTTGATTACATGTATCAGTCTTGTAGGTTGGTTACAAGAATTGATCGCTTATGCTCAACTACATGCGGCTATGTGTATGTGTAGTTGATTAGGCATTGCTTATGCATGTTAATGATTTCATGTGGAAATGTGTACAATGGAGTAACAGTTGTTGTCATGCATGAGGTCATAACATGCATTTTTGATATGGCCTTGCACTGATGACTGGACCCTAACTAGAATGATGTTTATGTGTTGATGCATTTATTTGCATATGTATATATGATGTTATGTTTATATTATACATATATCATGTTGATTTTTTGATCTTGTAGATCAAGTATTCTCCCCGGGTACATTTATTTATTGTGATTTGGTTTATCTCACATACTATGCATTGCAGGAAAGAGACCAAATGACTAGCAAGGTGGTAGACTACATAGAATATCCCTATGAATTAGATGGGCATCATGGTATGGTGCACTCTTCTGATTTGGCGGACACATTGAAATATTGAAGGAAGAGATAAGGAGTTGTAAGGCAGATAATGACAGGATCATACATGGACAAGAGAAACAAGCAGATGGTAATGCTATAATTCTTCAGATTTTGTCAGACTTGCAGCGAAAAGGTCCACTTGGGATCAGCCATGGACATGAGGATAGAACTAATGGTGCATATGTAATTAGGTATCCTGTTAGACACAGGTCGGATAGATCTGACACGGTGAGCTATGGCAGGTTGTGGACACTCCAGATAGGAGGGGTGATGAGCACAAGTACTATTCTAGTTATGGTTATGATAGACACCATGATCGTCATCATTATCATCCTTACGTGAGGAATGATAGGGGGTACTTACCAGATTAGTTTAAGAAAGTGAAGCCACCTACTTTTGATGGAGATGTGAAGAATCCAGAAGATGCAAAGGCTTGGATACTTGGGATGAACAAATTCTTTGAGTTGCATGATTACAAAGATAACATGAAGGCCATAGTAGCGATCTTCAGCTTGAAAGGTAAAACAAACATTTGGTGGGAAGGTGTTAAGCGGGTCAGAGACATCAAAACAAATGACTTGAGTTGGCAGGAGTTTAAGAGGCTTTTCAGGAAGAAATACTTGTCAAAAAGGTACCATGACAGTAAGGCCAAAGAATTCTATGGGCTAAAGATGGGATCAATGACATATGAAGAGTACACGACCAAGTTTTTGGAGCTATTGAGATATGTACCGTATCTTATAATGAGAAGGCTAAAGTTCAGTGATTTGTTAGTGGTTTTCCATTAGCATTTAAAGATCAGATTTAGTATGATGAGCCTTAGTCACTTGAGGAAGTCATTGGGAAATTGAAGCATTGTTATGAACAGTCAAAGTGTAAGAATGAATCTCAGCAAGGATGGAAGGGAAATTACAAAGGTAAAGGCAAATGGAAGCATAAGAGGACAAGACCTCATAATGAAAATGGGAAAGAAAATATGGCACAACAAAAAGAAGTTTAATGTAGCTAGATAGGGACATGAGTTGCAGCAGCAACATAGAGGCATTGGTATTGGTTGGTTGGAGTGTTGGACATGTGGCAAGGAACACCTTAAGAGAGATTGTCCACAAAATTAGGGTGGTAGGCCCCAGATATACAATGCACAGGAGGCATAGACTGTTGGAGATGTGGGACAGAGTATTCCTCGTATATATGCAGCAGTGGACAACAAGAAGGCATAACACCATACATCTATCAATGAGATGGACAATAATCTCTGTGATCAAGTTATTTCTATTTTGATTGACCCTAGATCTAATTATATCTATGTTAGTCTTACCTTGGTGGATAAGTTTGGTTTGAGTAAGGAATTACATGCAGAGTCTTGGTTAGTGCATTTGGCTAAATGTACGAATAAGTGATTTCATCATTGGGTAGGAGATTGTGCGTTTGATTTAAATAGTATGCCTACCACAACAAATTTGAATGTATTACTGTTGGGATCATACAATATGTTGTTGGGCATGGATTGGTTGTGTCTTCATAGAACTAAGGTAGAGCGTTATGACAAAGCCATTGAATTTGTTGATGACAATGGGGAACCAAGAGTCTTACAGGGAAAGGAGAAAGCCACATCAGTTAGGACGGTGAAAACTATGCAGGCAAAGAATAGTAGCAGGAAAGGGTGTAAGTTATTTTTGGTGCACATTTCTAGGATAAAGGTAAGCAAGTTGAGGATGTAGATGTGTTAAGCAGGTACCCAGTTTTACAACAGTTCAAGGATGTATTTCCCAAGGAAATTTCAGAGTTTTCACCTCACAAGGAGGTTGAATTTTCTATTGAGTTAGTTCCAGGGGCAACTCCAGCATCAAAAGCACCTTACGTGATGAGCACACCTAAGTTGGTTGAGTTAAAGCATAGTTGAAGGAAATTTTGGACAAGGGATACATTAGGCCAAGTGTATCACCTTGGGATGCATCGGTATTGTTTGTGAAGAAGAAAGATGGAACTCTTATATTATGCATTGAATACATGCAGTTGAAAAAAGTGACCATTAAGAACAAATATCCATTACCAAGGATTGATGACTTGTTCAATCAACTGAAGGGAGAAACATTGTTCTCTAGGATCGACTTGATATCGGGACACCATCAGGTATGCATCAACGAGGAGGACATTTACAAGACAACTTTCTAGACTAGGTATGGGAATGATGAGTTTTTGTAGTTCCATTTTGTTTGGCTAATGCTCCTGCTACATTTATTTGCTTGATTAATAGTGTGTTGCGTCCATATTTGGATAAGTTTGTTATTGTGTTCATTGATGATATATTGGTATATTCTAAAAATGAAGAAGAGCATGACAAGCATTTAGCAGTAGTGTTGAGGTTGTTAAGAGAGCATCAATTGTATGCTAAGCTCAGCAAGTGTAGTTTCTTTCAGAGTGAGGTACATTACTTGGGGCATGTGGTCTCCAAGGAGGGAATTGCATTAGATCCAGAGAAGCTAAGAGCCATCATGGAGTGGGTAGCTCCTAAGAATGTAGATGAGGTGATATATTTCATGGGGTTGGCAGGCTATTATGGGAGGTTAAGATGTTTGAATGGACAGAGGAGTGTGAGGCTAGTTTTGAGCAACTTAAGCAATCGTTGACACATGCATCAATGCTATAGATTCCAGATCTAGACAAAGAGTTTGTAGTGTGCACATATGCTTGCAATAGAGAACTTGATAGAGTCCTTATGCAAGATGGACATGTGGTATGATATGAGTCACGAAAACTAAACGAACATGAGCAAAACTACTCGACACATGATCTTGAGTTAGCAGTGATTATACATGCATTGAATATGTGGAGGCACTATCTTCTTGGTAGGAGGTTTTTACTTATGAGTGATCATATTAGGTTGAGATATTTGTTTGATGAGCCGAATTTGAATGACAGGCAGGCTAGATGGTTGGCCACGATCACTGAGTTTGATTTCGAGATCAGGTACATCAAAGGTAAAGAGAACAGGGTGGTAGATGCTCTTAGAAGGCAACTATAGGTAAATCACTTGGAAACTATGAGCTCCTATGGGACAAACTTACAGGATAGGATATTGCGGGTAGGTCAACGGGATGTTAGGTATATGGAGATTTTGCACAGGTTGCAGCAGGATGCTGGTACAGGTACATGTACGAGCCATGGTACAGGTACATGCATAGGTACAGGTACATGTGTAGGTGCACAAGGTATGGATTATTGTCTGACAACGGATGCATTAGTCGGATTGAGATACAACATATATGTGCCAGATAGTAGAGAGCTCAAGAAGGTGATCTTGAGAGAGTTTCATGCGAAACCTTATTCAAGTCACCTAGGTTATCAGAAGACATTGACTGCAATGAAGAAATTCTATTATTGGCAGAATTTGAAAAAGGATGTAGCAGAATTTGTGGCTAGGTGTTTCGACTGTCAGCGAGTGAAGGCACAGTGCAAAGGTCCAGGTGGACTGCTACAACCATTTTAGATTCCAAAGTGGGAATGGGAGTTCATTTCCATGGACTTCATCATAGGGTTTCCGAAGACAGTGAGGCAACATGATTCCATCATGGTTGTTGTGGACATGTTAACAAAGGTTGCACACTTCATTCCCGTGAAGTCTACATTATCATCTAGTGATGTAATACAAGTATTAATCCAAGATGTGGTTAGGTTGCATGGTGTTCCAAAGAATATTGTGTCAGATAGGGATGTGAAGTTCACTTCCAAGTTTTCGAAGGAGTTATTTGCAAGTTTGGGCACAAAGTTGGCCTTCAACATGACTTATCATCCGCAGATAGATGGACAGATAGAGAGGGTCAACATGATATTGGAGGACATGTTCAGGATGTATGTGATGCATCAGCAACGAAAGTGGGAAGAGTATCTCCCCTTGGTTGAGTTTGCATACAAAAATGGTTATCAGGAGTCATTGAGGATGATTCCTTTTGAGGCATTGTATGGGCGGAGTTGCAATGCTCCCATCAGTTGGAGTCACTTGGTTAATAGGGTGTTGATTGGACCAGACATGTTGGAAGACATGGAATAGGAAATGCAGGTTATAAAGAAGAATATAATGGCAACACTAGATAGGCAGAAGAGATATGCAAATTAGAACAGGTTGTTCAAGGAGTTCTAGGTTGGGGAACATGTGTACTTGCGCATCAAACCAAATAAGAGATCCTTGCAGATTGGATCATGTGCCAAGCTGGCACCACGGTTTTGTGGACCCTTCAGTATCGTTGAGATGATTGGTCCAATATCCTATCGACTTGCACTGCCTCTGACAGTGAAATTCCATGATGTTTTCCACGTGTCATTACTTAAGAAGTATATTAAAGATTTTGATCATGTGATTGATTGGTATGTATTGCAGGTGGAACCAGATGGAGAATTCCAGCCGGAGTTTCAATGCATATTGCAAAAAAGAGGTGCTCATGCTCCAGAACCGAGAAATCGAGCAAGTTAAACTGCAGTGGAAGCACTTTGGGCCAGATGAATTTACATGGGAGATGACATATCAGATGTGGGCTATGTATCTGTTATCACCCCAAGAAACTCTCCTAGGTTGTATATCAGAGATGCTTGGGAACATTACAAACTCAACAAAAATGTTGGAAAATGGTGGGTGAATGAAGGAAATGATGCATATTCAAGCTAGATAACCACTTCTACTATGCTTAACCCCAGACATGGGTGAACACCCCCAGACTACAAGGCTTTAGACCACCAATTACTCACAGTTTGAGTATTAAGTGGGAATGAAGAATACTGATCACACCAGCAGATGCATAGGATCCTGTGATGGCCAATTGCAACCAGTAAGGAGGTCTGCAAATCTATTCCTTAATGCACAGACAGGGTGACAACTCTCTGGCATTAAAATAACAGAAACCTGCATACAAATTCAATGATACATACTAGATTCTGACACAGAGGTGGGATGATAGCCCCTCTAATGCTAAACATCAAGAGCACATGAATAAATGCATAACATGCATAACCTAGAACAAAGAAGAAGTGGAAAGTAAGCAATTGATAACAAAAGAAGCTTGCATTAGCTGAAAATGAAGACCAGAAGCTGCAGGTATCACAGTAGTTACAGTGTCGAGAAGTTGAACTATACATCAAAATAACATTCATCAACCTTGATTACATCTTGTTTATTGGTATATATGGAGTTTGTTTACAAAATTGCTCTGTTGTTCAATGCATGGAGGGGTCATAATGGACCACCAACCACATTTACTATCAGATATGGTCTTTGACACAATTTGATTGTTTTAATGAACAAAATGACCTTTCTGCTGCTCGGTCGTCCTTCTCTGAGTAGATGGAGTGTAATGTTGAAGGGGTTCCATAACTAATTAACACTTTGATCTGCTCGAGGTTGTCCTTTTCATCCTTCGGGTGTACACTGTGTTGAATGCGGTTGTTGAGGATTCAATGCGCAGAGTGCTGGTGGGAAGCTGATCACTATTATCCTTCGTCCCTTAGAAGCATGGCAGAGGCAGCGGGCACAGGCGGCATGGAGGAAGATAAATACTAGCCGTTGGATCATGCAGATGAACGCCTGTAAATGGATCGGAGGGAGTTATCGGGAAGACGGGTGGAGACAGATGTGGGTCGTTGGATCGCAGTGGGAATGATCGGACGACTATCGGGAATGGGAGTTGCACGAATGTTAGCAAGCGGGGGGTCGTACGGGATGGCGGTTAGCAGTTTCCCCGCATCGCTTATGGAGTTGCGGTGGTATTCATACGTGGGCGTGCAATCGAATACAACAATGACGCATGGCAGATGCGATGGGCGCGAAACCATTCTCCCCGCGGGTTATCGCGTGCGCGGCTTATGGGATGAGGATCAGCAAATGCCGTTGGATCATATGGCAGGCATGATCGGATGGCGGGAGGGTCTAACCTATATGTTTGTTGGTTGATGTGATAGGTGAGGGCCCTGGCAGTAGCACTTTTTATTATATGCGCGTAGTTACATGAATATAATCATATGGGCCTTGAAAATAAGCGCTGAAGGGTTTGACCAAATAAAAGGACTTACGCGGGGTTTTGGGAGAAAAACAGGGATAAAGGGGTTTAAAGGAGAATAAGGAGGGTTAAGGGGAAGGAGGAAACGGAGGTGCGGGGAGTTATGAGAACATGAGCAGAGTGAAGGGGAAAGGGCGGGCTGGCCACTACAACTCATGTTTTATCATAGAAAACCTGATCAAGCATGCATTTTGATCTTTAAATATCGAGATCAATAACAGAGCTAACACTGGCTCCTTCTGGGGATGAGATCCTCCCTGTGAGGTCTCAAGAACCTGCAGATCAATGCCTATCCAAATGAAAACAAATTAGCCAAAATTCCTAGTGTTCCATTGGGCATGGAGTCTAACTGAACCTATACTAAAACTGATGAAAACAAAATATTTACAACTTTTAAGGCCAAAGACCTTAAACCACATAATTTTTCAGAAAACACCCATTAACTGGGCCATCAAAAACTACTTCTCCTCCCATACTTTTCAGTATGAAGGTGTTGTTCCCTTAAATCTGTGAAATAATAAAATGGCCTGTGCAGAAAGCATCAAACTTCCCATGATTCCCTTTCTTTTCTTTTAATGCATCCCACTTCAAAACCAAGTCACCAACCTGAAAATTATCTTGTTTTGCCTTCTTGTCGAAGGCTTCCTTGATCTTTTTCTGATGTGTTGCAGCCTTTTCAACCAGTTGTTCTCTAATCTGATGTACCTCTGCTAAATTAGTGATCCTCTTTGTCATTTCTTCTTCCTCATTCTGCTCTTCTTGAAGGAATTTTGCCACAGGGAGAGTTAACTGAATTGGGAATACGACTTTAGTGCCATATACCAGCTTGAAAGGAGAATTTACTGTGGATTTCTTAATGGTCACTCTGTCAGCCCACAATGCATACTTGAGATTAGAATCCCAATTCTTTTTATTTTCCTCTAACAACTTCTTAATTATCCTGATCAGACTTTTATTAGAGGATTCCGCTAGACCATTTCCTTGAGGATAATATGAGGTGGAATGAACCAGTTTAATACCCATTGAATCACACATTTCCACCAATTCCTTTACCCTGAAGGCTGCTACATTGTCTGTGACTAATTTATGTGGAAAACCAAATCTGCGGAAGATATTCTCTGTCAAAAAATTCACGACCACATTATGATCAGCCTTCCTGGTAGGGATTGCTTCAATCCACTTGGTGAAATAATAAATGGCTACTAATATCCATCTGTGTTGGCCACTGGAATGTGGATTGATTTCTCTAATAAAATCTAAGCCCCACTGCTGAAAAGGTCCTTTTGCATGTATTGGTTTTAAGGGTAGGGACTTCAACTGCTACTTTCCTTCAAATCTTTGGCACCTGTCACAAGATTTAACAAATGAAAATACATCAAAAAATAAGGAGGGCCAGTAATATCCAGCTTTGAGAATTTTATGGGTTGTAATCTTCCAATAATGGTGCCCTCCACACATGCTGGAATGAAATTGTTGCATGATTTCTTTTGACTGCTCTTTGTCCAGACACCTCAAAAGCACTCCAGATGGATCCCTCCAGTAGAGCAGATTTTCATTAATGCAATATTTAGCTGCCCTAAGCTTAATAGTTTTGGCTTGACTTTGAGTAAATCCTGAAGGGATTTCTAGCTTCAGCAAGAAATTAATTATTGCAGAATACCAATCACATGAAGCTAGATTCTCGGCCACTGATTGCTCTTTCTCTGGTTCAGCTGCTTCCCTTTCTTCTGCTTGACCAATTTCTGCAATTGTGCACAGGGAATCAATATCCAAAGATCTGCAATTTTCTTCAGCTAACAGCCTAGAAAGACCCTGACCTCTGACCAACTTGGTGGGCTTTAATTCTATATTAAATTCAATCAGCTTTGCAATCCATTTTGCCCTTCTTCCATCAGCATCAGGTTGTGTTAAGACATCTTTTATTGCAACAAAGGGTACATATGCAATTATCTTTGAATGCAAGATATAAACTCTGAAAGCTTTCAAGGATTTAATAAGAGCATATGCCTGTTTTTCTATAATGTCATACCTCAGTTCAGCATCCCTCAAGTTCTGCTGAAAAATGCCACTGGATGTTCTAAACCTTCTTCATCTGCCTGCAATAAAACTGTTGTAACGGTATCTTCAGAGGCAAATGAAAATATATGGAACTCCTTGCTGTAATATGGACTCATTAATGTGGGAGCCTCCATAATGGCTTTTTTAATAGACTCAAATGATTTTCTTGCTATATCAGTCCATCTAATTTCTACCCCTTTCTTCAACATGGAGGTAATATGCTTCACATACTCAGCAAAATTCGGGATAAACTTCCTCACAAAATTAATTTTTCCCAGAAAGGACTGAATATCCTTCTTTGATCTCAGGACAGACAAAGCCTGTATTGCTTTGACTCTTTCTGGGTCAATTTAAACACCTGCAACAGAAACCAAATGTCCTAACAGCTTGCCTTCTTCTAAAGCAAATTGAGATTTTTTAGGATTGACTGAAATTCCAAACCTTCTGCACTTCAGAAACACTTTTTTCAAATGCTGCAAATGATTTTTATGGCTGTTGGAGTAAACTGTTATGTCATCAAGGTAGATAAGGACAAATTTATCCTTTCTCCCACAAATGCTATATCCATAGCCCTCTGAAAGGTAGCTCCAGCATTCATCAACCCAAAAGGTATCTTAGCATACATAAAAGTGCCCCAAGGAGTGGTGAATGTAGTCTTCTCTTGATCATTTGGATGCATAGCAATCTGATTAAAGCCTGAAAAACCATCCAAGAAAGACATTACTTTGGCTCCTGAGACATTTTGCAGCAAATGCTCCATCTTTGGTAGAGGATAGTTGTCTTTCTTAGAGAATTTGTTTAAGTTTCGGAAATCAACTCACAGTCTGATTTCTCCAATTTTCTTCCTCACCACTACTAGATTGGCTACCCATTTGGAATATCTAAGAGGAACTATGATTTTGGCAGCTAACAATTTTTAATTTCTTTTTCAATTAGAGGAATAAGCATAGGATTTATTGGTCTCAACTTCTGTTTGAAAGGAATGGTGTCTTTATCCAGAGGGATTAGATGTTGGATTATCTTCTTATCATAAGTTTTCAAATCACTATACTCCTAGGCAAACATATCAGCAAATTGACTCATTAAATTGCAGTATTCAGCACTTTGGTCAGCAGACAGATGAGAAGACAGATTTATGTATCTAGGCTGACCTGGACTTCCTATATCATGTTTACAGACTGCAGATTGATCTTCTTTTTGGGCAACCTTGTAAGGAACACCATTTTGATCAAACAGTCTTTCAAGAGGAATTATACCCTTTGGAATATGATTACTATGAAGCTGGACAATGCCATTTTTACCAATTCTATTTCTAAGCTGGGACTTGGAGTTTTCTAACAAGGCTTTATTATCTTGGTCAATTTGCATTTCAGAAAACTCATCAATAACTTGCAGAAACCTATTTATCTCATCATCATCATCATCAAAAACTTTCCAATGCTGGACATTATCAGGCAAGGATGGTCTGTATTTCATTTGGACTTCATACACCAGTCTGGGAGGCATTGGCGGGATAAATAGACTAGCAGAAACAGCTAGGGAATCAACAAGCTGATTTTGGGCTCTAGGAATATATGAAGTACAGAAATAATCAAAAGAATCTCTGATTCTCCATACCTCATCTCTATATGATTTAAGCCTTGGGTGCTTTGCTTGAAATTTTTTATTTACTTGCTGAATAATCAGATCAGCATCTCCAAACACCTTTATGTTCCTGATTCCTCTGTCTTTTGCTGCATTAAGGCCTAATAACAAAGCCTCATACTCTGCTATGTTATTAGTGACATGAAAAGCCAACTTAAAAGAAAGTTGAATGCTTTCTTGCTTTGGAGATACTAGCACCACCCCTGCTCCTGCAGTTTCCCTGGAACATGCCCCATCAAAGAACATCTCCCAAACCTGAATTCCTTGCTCTTTCTGGGCCTGATTTGTTGGTTTCCTGAGCTGCATTGAGGCCTTCTGGGATTCTTCTATTTGGAGAATACATGCTCCAAAATCGGTGTCCACAACATATATGGGATGATTAGTAAGATTCTTCTCATCACTGATGATATATGCCAGTTGTGCTTCTCTGTACAACCTCCTGCTTTCCCCTCCAAAAACTGGGACAGTGGCATAAGATAGATCATTCTGTAATGTCCCACCTAGTCTCTTAATCCACCCTCTGGACAACAGCATGCCAAACTTGGGAGGCACATCTGCTACCACAATATCCATCATCATACTTTTCATGGGCAGCTGAGTTAGGATAATGGCTAGGTCTTTGATTAATCCTAGACATTTCACCTTCCTTGAATCAAAAGAGAATAAATCATGATATGGTCTAGTGATATCAAGGCCTAACTCTTCCATGATAGCTTTAGGCATCAAATTGTGGCTGGCCCCTGTGTCTAGCAAATAATTGTGGAGGATTTTTTCATGAATGGTCAATGAGACATAAAAATATGGAGGATTATTATCAGCAGGTTCAATCATAGGACTAAGCACAATGGTAGGCTTGTCATCTTGCAAATTGATAGAGTCAGTGGAGGTTTGTGTAATTTCTAGCTCAAGGGCTTCAAGGATAGGCTTTCTAAATACTTCATTCTTCACCAATTCTACCAGAGGCACAAATATTTTAAATTTCTGAACTTCTAACTCAAAGCTAAAAGAATAAGATAACTTATCAGAACCTTTTACCTCCTGAACTGGGGCTTTGAGGATGACTGGATCAACTGTTGGTCTTCTCTGCCTGATATTCTGTGACTCTGTTTGGACAACAGCTCTTTGGGCAGGATTTTCTTTGACATTTTTTGCATTCGACCTCAGGTTATATCTCTGTTGTTGTTCAGTTTGTAGAACAACTTCTCTGTCCCATTCTTGACTGTCTTGTTCTTGCAGCAATGATTCTTCATAAGCAGCCAATGTCAGAAATGCAGCACTGCCTTTATCTTCCATGCCGTGAATTTCATCCTCATCTTCAAATTGTTCATCCTCCATGACTACATTCTAGAAAGGAGCTTTAACTTTTTGTTCTTCTTTAGATTCTTTACCCCTTTGAATTATTTGTAACTGCTCATTTTCTCTTCTGAATGGATTAGGATTTCTTGGAGCAAATGTGTTCTGTTGCCTTGTTTTTCCTAAATTCTGCTCAACCTTTAGCTTAGAAATTTCAGCAGCCAATGACTCAATCATCTTAGTCATTTTACCTATTTTTGGCTCTGAAGATGATGTAGAGGAGGTAGAAGCCTGACCTCTCTGCCTCCTTCTATCAGCTTGATTTTTAAGCTTTTCTGCAGCCATGATATTAGACTCTACTTCTAGAGCTGCATCCTACATATCAGCTAGAGTGGCACATCTTCTTTCTCTCAGTAACAGGCAGAAATCATAGTCAAAAGCATTGGCATAGGTGAGTTTGGCAGAGGTAGGGGTAGGCTTTACCTTAGCTGGTATCTTACTATACATACGATTGAATCTTTTATTAAAATCAGGCAATGATTCCCCATTTTCCCTCTTCAGGTTACCAAACTCAGTATGGTAATACGGCAAGTCCCTTTTATATCCCCAGTGCTTCAAAAATGCATCATCTAAGGCTTCAATATCTGTTATAAATCTATGGGGTAATTCTCTGACCCACTTCCTAGCCTCTCCATCAATGCTCTGGACAAAAACTCTCATCCACACATCATTTTCACTTATATCTAAATTATCAACATAACTGTAAAAAGCTTCTAGGTGTTCTTCTGTTGTTACTCCCTCTGTGCTAGTGAACTTAGGCATATATTTATAATATTCTCCCACAAGCATGGGATTTAAAGGAACAGGCAAGACCAGAGGTCCATATCTAGCAGCAACAATTCTCTCTATCTTCGTGGGTGCTTGCTGGCCTGCCATGATTGGGATATGTGGAAGAATACTAGCAGATTGAATGGTAGGAAGTAATGTGATGGATGGCAGAGACAAAGGGATGTTATGGACTGTATGGAAATTTTTCTTTGGACTGAGATTCAAAGGGGAACTAACTGAACAAGGGGCTACATTAATCTCTGAAGGAATTTCCTTATTAACAGTGTTGGGCTCTAAATCTTCAAACTGTATATCTTTAGCAATAACTTTATCTTTCAGAGATGAATGAGATTTCTTAGGCTTACCTAATCCTTATGCCCCTTTCTGTGATGCTTTATTTTATTTGACAGATCTCTCAGGGTCATGCACTGGTTCAGCTAATGATTTCTGAGGATTTCTTTGAGTATGTCTCACAAACTGAGCCAGAACTTCAATGTGGAGTCACCAAAGGTTGGTCTTCCCCCAGTGGAGTCACTAGATAGATGATTACAACCAGAATATGTCCCCAGACCTTGTCTATCATCAAAATCTGGAATTGTTTCGTTCTCCCAGGGAAGCTGAGCTTCAATTCTCCTCTCCCCGGCAGCGACGCCAATTAATGTTATCACCCCAAGAAACTCTCCTAGGTTGTACATCAGAGATGCTCGGGAACTTTACAAACTCAACAAAAATGTTGGAAAATGGTGGATGAATGAAAAAAATGATGCATATTCAAGCCAGATAACCACTTCTACTATGCTTAACCCCAGACATGGGTGAACACCCCCATACTACAAGGCTTTAGACCACCAATTACTCACAGTTTGAGGATTAAGTGGGAATGAAGAATACTGATCACACCAGCAGATGCACAGGACCCTATGATGGCTAGCTGCAACCAGTAAGGAGGTCTGCAAATCTATTCCCTAATGTACAGAGAGGGTGACAACTCTCTGGAATTAAAATAATAGAAACCTGCATACAAATTCAATGCTACATACTAGATTCTAACACAGAGGTGGGATGACAACCCCTCTAATGCTAAATATCAAGAGCACATGAACAAATGCATAACAGGCACAACTTGGAACAAAGAAGAAGTGGAAAGTAAGCAATTGACAACAAAAGAAGCTTGCATTAGCTGAAAATGAAGACCAGAAGCTGCAGGTATCACAATAGTTACAGTCTTGAGAAGTTGAACCTTACATCAAAATAACATTCATCAACCTTGATTACATCTTGTTTCTTGGTATATATGGAGTTTGTTTACAAAATTGCTCTGTTGTTCAATGCGTGGAGGGGTCATAATGGACCACCAACTACATTCAACTACATTTACTATCAGATATGGTCTTTGACACAATTTGATTGTTTTAATGAACAAAATGACCTTTCTGCTGCTCGGTCGTCCTTCTCTGAGCAGATGGAGTATAATGTTGAAGGGGTTCCATAACTAATTAATGCTTTGATCTGCTCGAGGCCGTCCTTTTCTTCCTTCGGGTGTACACTGTGTTGAATAAGGTTGTTGAGGATTCAATGCACAGAGTGCTGGTGGGAAGCTGATCACTGTTATCCTTCATCCCTTGGAAGCATGGCAGAGGAAGTGGGTGCAGGCGGCATGGAGGAAGATAAATACCAGCCATTGGATCATGTGGATGAACGGTTGTAAATGGATCGGAGGGAGCTATTGGGAAGACGGGCGGAGACAGATGTGGGCCATCGGATTGCAGCGGGAATGATCGGATGGCTATCAGGAATGGGAGCTGCACGAATGTTAATAAGCGGGGGGTCGTACGAGATGGCGGTTAGCGGTTTCCCTGCACCGCTTATGGAGTTGTGGTGGTATTCGTACGTGGGCATGCGATCGAATACAACAATGACGCATGGCAGATGCGATGGGCACGAAACCATTCTCCCCGCAGGTTATTGCATGCGTGGCTTGCGGGATGAGGATCAGTGAATGCCATCGGATCATATGGCAGGCACGATCGGACGGCGGGGGGGTCTAACATATATGTTTATTGGTTGATGTGACAGGTGAGGGCCCTAGCGGTAGCGCTTTTTATTATATGCGCGTGGTTACGTGAATATAATCGTATGGGCCTTGAAAATAAGAGTTGAAGGGTTTGACCAAATAAAAGGATTTACACGGGGTTTTGAGAGAAAAACATGGATAAAGGGGTTTAAAGGAGAATAAGGAGGGTTAAGGGGAAGGAGGAAACGGAGGTGTGGGGAGTTATGAGAACATGAGAAGAGTGAAGGGGAAAGGGCAGGCTGGCCACTGCAACTCCTGTTTTATCATAGAAAACCCGATCAAGCATGCATTTTGATCTTTAAATATCGAGATCAATAGCAGAGCTAACAGTATCCTTCCTTTCTTGTTGGTTGAGGAAAAGTAGTTTTGACTTGGTGTGATGTTGGTAAATGCCTTGGTATATGTTCCTATATATGTTTTGATGATTTTTGTATATGTACATATGTATATGGATGTAAATACTGCCATGAGCTAATTTATAAAGCTCCAATAAGTGGTATGGGTGTCATGTCATGTTATTATGTTGTTATGTTGGTTTTCTTTTGAGCAGGGTGATCATTGTAAATACTGCAACGAGCTAAGTTATAAAGCTCCATGGGAAGTATGTTTTCTTTTTAGTGGTATTGTTGAGGTCTTGGTGTGGTTTAACACCAAGGACGGTGTCCCCAGAGGGGGAGGGTTCTGTAACAACCCTGGTGGAGATTCCATGTAATAAAAGTAAATAAATGTAAAAATAATAACCACAGTTGATGGGACACTTATTCCAAGATGAATGTTGGGCAAGGCATCCTAGTGGGTGTTCATTTGGGAGTTTATGGCTAAGGAAATTGGCAAAGGAAATGGCTAAGGTTTTGGAAAGTCAAATGGCACTTTTGGCACATTTATTTATGAAAATAATGGAAATTAGGAGAAAAGGGAGGTGAAAGGTCACAGGTTGCATGTGAGGAGGAAAATGAAGGAAAATAATGGAAAATGAAGAAAATAGAGGCCTCATTCATAAAAAGGCTTCTGAGGATCAGTTGGTAACCTTTTGCTAGTTGAGTTTTGGAGCTCTCTCATTATTCTCTCTCTCTCTCACTCTTGGACACTTAGAGTTTTCTTGGAGCATTTTGGCATTAGAGCAAGAAAGACAAAGAATGTAAGAGGAAGAAAAGATCAAGTAGAGAAAGGCATGATCAAACAAATACATCATGATTCTTTGTAGGTATCGATTTGCATGTGTACTTTCCTTGCTATATTTGGCATGCATGGTATTTCATGTGGTTCTTTTGTTGTTGTCGCATGGGTTTTTTTAGGTGTAACAGTGTTTTTAGACTAGCCTTGCCATTTCCGGATAACCATGGTGTGATGGGGTTCTCATGTTTTGGTTGAGCTGGATTGTCAGATGGATTCAAAGCTGAGTGGGGTGGATCTATGAATGATAGAGCACATGGCCTAGTGGTCCCTGAACCAGAATGTGGATCATAGTAAAGCCACTAGCCTAGTGACCCCTGTGCCAGACTATGGGTTGCGGTAAAGCTAGGATTGTGTTGCCTCACTGGGCCTAGGAATCCTTACCGGTGAATGGTAGGATATACGGTAAAGCCAAGAGGTGGTTTTCTCTCCGTTGGACCTAGTAATCCTGGGTTTGGGATATGCGGTAAAGCCTGGAGAGTGGGTCTCAGTTTCGGGCCTAGTGATCTGGGTTTGGATTGCAGTAAAGCTTGAGAGACTAGGAGACAAGAAAATTCCTCACGGTGTAGGTGGAGAAATCCGGTGTTCATTGTGTTGGCTTAGCGATCCGGGATGGATTACGGTAAACCCTGGTTTCTCTTGATGAAGGTGAGGTGGTTTAGCCTTGGTATGCCTTGGTTGGTTCTTTGGTTTGAAGCCCACATTCATGCTTGGAATATGACATGAGGGTGAATGACTGGAGAGAGATTTGGCTCAACCATTCTATGGGTGGGTGGAACATGGAAGTCCCATCCCGGGTTTGGTTTTTACATCATTAATGAAAGGTTATTTCTCCTTTTATTTCTATGATCATTTTGATGGATTACATGTGGTTTATATGGATTTACATTCATGAGTATTTCTGTTGGTATTATGCTAGTTATATGTGTGTTTTATGACAACAACTATGTATGGATATCAACATGTTTTTTCTTGTAAATGAATGTATAATGTATCTATGGCCTAATAGATGGTAATGCAACAAATGGCATGAGGGAACAATGGTTCTTAGCAATCCTAAGATAAGTACAAGATCCCTATGTTTAATTATGTTGGTTACACGTATAGATTACATGCTTGCGACATGTTTGACGAAATGCATGTCATGGCTAAAAGGGGTCTGATTAAGGTCTTGTTTAACTTATTGCTTTTGCATAATTGTTTCCCTGTTCTTTTATTGCTCCTGAGTTATCATTCCATTCTGGGCAGTGTTTTAGGCTCTAGGCCTAAAAAAGTGGTTCAAATACCAGGGACGTTGGCATAGCATTGGTAAATTGGGTCTTTGGATGTTGGCAGTCAAGCCTGTGAGAGTGACTTTGGGTTTCAAGATGTTGTCATGCCTCTAGCATGAGAGTGATTGAGGCTTAATATGTCCATAACACCAGTGGGACTCAGGGACATGATGGCTGATGTGGATAGGTTAGCTGATGTGTTCTGTCAATTCTACTTCCTTAAGGTCACATAGGAGGTTGAATCCAATCATAGTAGCCTCTCGTTGCATGTTTACCCTGGTTGGCTGGTTACTTGGGAAGATTTGTGAGGAGGGTATTATATGAACAATTAAGGTCTCTTCACAAAGGTTGAAGGGGCTAATATCTCCTCCTTTTCACTTGAAGGTTGTTGTACGACTCTTGAAGTCATTGCTGACACTAGCTCAACTAGCTTCAAAGCTTCTTGGTCCCCATACTCTATCACTAAATTATGTGCATGTTACTTCCTGGATACAAAGTCTTCCTCATACTTTACATCCTTGCTTTCTACTATCTTCCTTTGCTTTAGAATGTAGACTTGGTAGGCCTATGAAGTTGCACTATAACCCACAAATAAACCATTCATGTTTGAGTGCTCTAACCTAGTCATCTTCTCTACCAGAGCCATGGATATAAATTAGCTAGCCAAAGATGTGGAAATGACTCATCTATGGCATCACACCAATAAATTTCTCCTCTAGTGTCTTGTTCTTCAAGATCTAGCCAAACACTAGTTTTAGATGTAGACTACTGCATTGCATGCCTTTGCCCAAAGAAACATTGGTAAGTTTTGGTCATGAATCATGGCCTTAGCAAGCCATATGATGGATCAATTATTTCACTCTACAACTCCATTCTATTATGGGATGTACAAAATAGTCAATTACCTCTTGATTCCCATCTCCCTGCAAAAATATTTGAACTTCTTGGAGGCATACTTACACCCATTATTCAGTCTCAAGTGTTTGATTTCTTCCCTATCTGGTTCTCAACTAATGCTTTTAATTTTTGAAACCTACAAAATATCTAGTCCTTGGTCTTTAGGAAGTACATCCAAGTCTTATAAGAGAAGTAGATGCAATTTTATTTAACTTCATATAGATTATGTTTATGGATCTATATATTTAGACTTAGGTTTTTTATCATAAATGTTTGATTCAATTTGTAAATGGAAAGTAGTGCTGGGATAAATTTGAGTTTTTTAGGCATATCAAAATTCCATTTGTTGCAAAAATTCTCTAGCTATCAACCAATCTATGAGATATGATAGGAAATATGTACTTTGAGATTAATGATGTTGGATTGAACTTAGGACATAAAGTAAGGAATTTATACAATTTTAGAATGTTAAAGGAGTTTTCATTTAATCCATACTAAGTGGATCACATAGTAATGAATTCTAGGAAGAACAATGTTATGTACATACGAGCTAAAGTCTCAATGTTAATTCTCTTTTTAATTGTGATCATTGGTGGTTAATCTCACTTTCCTGGACTTTTGAATTAAATTTTCCTTCTAGAATATTGTGACCAATTCTAAGAAAACATTGATTCTGAATTTCCATACCTTTATTGATCAATAAAAACCACGTTCTTAGGGATTTTTAGCTAATCCATTGGTTTCCTCATCGCTTCATTATTATAGCGAAAAAATATTTAGGTTTCCTTCATCACAATCCTCCTTTTCTTAATGGGACCCACAAGTATTACTTTTGAGTTACTCTCTTTTGAATAATCAATTGCATTGTTACCTCTTGTTCATTGTAATGAGAATCTCTACTCTTTGCAATTTCTCATATAATAACATTTTTATTACCGCTCTAAGTTTTTCAACTCATCAAGGTCGACCACTATTGCAAACCATATTTATGAACTTTTGCCACTTCTCTTACCATTTTTATTCTAGCAAATCACAATTCTCCATATTATGATTTTCTTCATACACAAAGCATATACTAGTTTTTGGTAGTTATAGAAAATACTTTACATAATGGCTTTGCACAAATTTGGTAATCAAAGTGAGCTTTTCCATAATGATCACTACCATAGTAAATAGCATGTGCTTCACATCCAACAAATAATGGCTATGGTGAGTTCTCCATATTTATATCCTAAAGAGCTTATCGCTCGTGAGTGTTGAGATTAGATGATACATAAATTACATACCATGTTGATTTTGTATAATTTTAAATCAATGGACATGCTTGTGTTAGAGGTTACTCATAAGTTCGATAATTTTTTTATTTAAACAAATCTGGTGCAAAGGTTCATTGAATAGATTTTACTAATGAAAAAATTGCCAAAGATGAACAGTCAAGACTTATAGTGCCTTCTTGTATTTCATTTAATGCACTCCCTCCTTTGTAACAACTAAATATCCCAAATTATATATTGCATCATCTCTTCATCAAAACTAATAATTAACTAAGAAATCGATATATCAAGTCTCCATTTCTTCTCAAAGCACAATGCCAATGATAAATCATATTTGTAGTCCAGTGACATTTGTTGGATTACAACTTAGTTTATTTGAGAATTTAGATCACTAATAAATCATTTGATTTGTTGTAAGTTATATATTTCAAAGTTGAGTTTATGTAGGATATCTTCAAATATTTGTTCAATATTTGCACATTTATTTTACATGCTTTTCATGGATCCCTTTCAATTAATTTTCTCACTTGTAATTGCTTAATTAGACTAGTAAACATACACAACTATCTGAGCTTGTCAATGTTGTCAATACCATAAATGTTCTCATGGTATTTTGTATAGCTATGACCATTTACCCATATACATTGGCTAGGTAAGATAGAAAGGCGTGCATATGTATATACCACCATTTAGGTACCTAAAAATCCTACAAAATTACAAATGGTGCAGCATTTTTACTTCAACCTTTATTCTTTCCAATATTATAGGTCGACCAACTAACTTATTTTCATGTATGAATTCTATTTTGTTGCATTAGAATCTGACCTCTCTCTAAGTGATTCTTTCTAACACTTCTCTTTAATGGTAATCCCTTGTCTATGTCTTGCTTCACATGTGCTATCTATTGTTCCCTTTATATTTTTCTCTTCTTGAAATGACACAAAATTTTCATGTCACAAAACCATCTTGCCTCAAACCCCTGCTATTGCCACTTCAATATTGTTTACCTTCACCCTTTAGAATACCCGTTCACCCTTTCGCAAATTGTTATTCAATGATGATACATACTAAACAAATATCACCCAAACTATCACTACAATGATGAAATTCACCTTGATATTCATAAAACCCACTACTTATTGCATCAAATCATATATCAAACCAATCATAACTAGTCTCTGGATCGAACTCATTTTCAGGTTTTTCTTATGACACTCTTTTGCGAGAAGGCCACCTACATATATGAAGGGACCCCTATGTTTGGTTGGTTTTTTTTGGCATTGTTTTGAGGTTTGTATTTTCTTGTCAAAGCCCTACTAGGCTTTTGTTCTTATCAGTTCTCCTTGATACTCTATTTTTTTTGGGGTGTGGGTTGGTTTTAGTGGTACTTTGGCAGTAGAATTTGGGTCTGAGATGGTTTTTATTTTATGGGTTGTAGGATAATTTGTTGTTATTTTCATATGGTCACTTTATTAAAGTCCCATGCTATATGTAAAATTTTCATCATCAATGGAAAATTCATTTTTTTCTCCAAAAAAAAAAACTAGTTTTTTGGTTGTTGAAAAAATAACATTTAACATTGATTAATTGATGTTAGATTGAAGTTTGTAATGTCAATAATACAACACTAACATTGGTTAATCACTATCTATAACATTGTTCATCTAGTAAAAACATCAATACTATATTATATAACATCTACTAGCCAATATTTGTCACAATAATTATGTAACTGAAATGTTGATTTCTCTCAATGGACATGTGGCATGTGTTGACATGTTGGCATGCACATGTTCATGTGGAAACCATCCACATTGTACATGATGATGTCACGCATATACCAATGTGGAAAATGTTGATGTGTCAAGAGTTGAGATGGAATTGGTTGACATGGTATTTGGGATTAATGTGATTAATCAAAGTTTCTAAGGTAAATTAATCAATATTTGTCCCATAGCATGTAACTTGCAACATTGGGATTAACAAAAATTAGTCAACGTTGGTAATATTGATTAATTAATGAACTTAAAATAACACTAATTTCATTGCAAACAAATTTATGGATTTTTTCTAAAATATGCTAGTTTGATATTTATAACAATGATTCAACATCATTTTAACATTATAATTTGACCCAAAATGTACTATTAATACGATGGGAAAGGACTACATCATGGATTCATATCTTGAACATATCACACAGGATGCTCAAACATGGGGTCAATGTCCTTTAATTTTTTTATTAGCATATTTGGAATGTTAGTTATAGATCCCATAAGTAAAGAAGAAATTGGAGTAGACCGCAAGTCCTTTATTGAATGCCAATAAGTTTATTACAACATTATAAGAGGTTGCCAGAGGTACTAGTTGCAATGTGGGCATCTAGGAATATTACTGAGGCTATAATGTCTATGATATAAAACTTCCCGAGATCTATATAAAGAAGAGATAAAGAAAACTATTGATTAAGATCAATGAGTCTATTATCCTTATTAAGGATCTTGATTTTCTAGTTTCACTCTCAAACCCTACAAAATTGGATGTTGAAGCCTAAATCCCTAATGCATAGATTTGATTATTACAACAATTCTATTAAATTTTCCATAACTTGCGTAAGAATCCCATTCAAACATGAGAAATGTTGTTCCAAGCATTCAACACTAGAAAGAATAGTCTTAGGGATATTGAGCTTGGGACAAGGCACATTAAAAATGAGTTATGGGGACATTCTCAAAAGATTTGATAAGAAAATATTATCATGCATATGTCAGTGTTGCTACAAACTACATAGAAAGCGAAGAGTGTGATAGATAAATGTTCATAGAATCAAGAAAAGGGGAAAAATGAATTTAGAGAATAGAGGAGAGAAGGTTTGATGATGCGGAAATTTGAGTGAACATAATCACAATTCTAGATTTTATTATTTGGATAAGGTCTATTTTGTGAAGGTTCATATCTAAATTTAATCAAGAGCATACATGTTAGAAATTTTCATTGGTTATAACACAATTGTTTTTCCTAAACAATATAATTAACAAATTTTGGTGTGAAACAAAGCAATGCTAGTCATTACTTTCTCTATAAGCTTCACAAGAGCATTCAAAATTTCGATGGATTGTTAAGAGCTTTACATTCAAGTACTATTTTGTGTTTTATTCCCATTAAATATTTAATGAAATAACAATGATGCAATGGACTACATACTAAATGACCCAAAGTCTAGCTAATCTATTCAACTAATAATCAAAGATTAAATATGAATGGTTCACATAACTAATTTTTATTGTTGATAAATAGATACATGTAGTATCCAATGCAACAAATAACAATGAATTAGCATGTTAGTGACATTTAAAGAGATGGGATATGTGAACATGAAGATAGAGAGATGACTTATTCCCTCAAGTTAGTCCAATGCAAATTGTTTGCTCTTCAAAATTATCATTGATCCATGTATTTGTTGATGATATTGCTAATAAATTGTCAGTGCCATTACGATTTATACCTATGGGCCATGAGTAGTTGCTTTGGGGGTGTTTAAACATAAAAGTAGAGGTAGAGAGAACAAAAAAAAGGAATTTGTTGGAAGTAATGCTTCCATCTCATGTGTAGTTGTTATTGTGAGTCCCTAGGCATCACTCTAGAAGTTGTTGATTCCTATGTAATAAGTTGGAGTCATTATCTAGAAGTGTCAAAGTGAGTGTGTTATTTCCTATATATGAATTATTGTAATGAATAATATTATGGTGTGATATTTGCGTTGTGCAAAATCTTTGTCTCCTCAGCTCTCTTTATTTTTTTAACATGCTATCAGAGTTGGTACTAGCTTGACTCCCTCAAGGGAATGCCAAGAATATGTGAGGGATCCTGAGTGTTATTATTTCTGTACATTTTAGTATAAACGTGTGAGAGTTTATTTTTAGCATGTGATTTTTTTTTGTGATCTTGTGTGTGTAGATATTTTGTTTGTTTGCAATTTCTTCAAGCATCCTCAAATCCTTTCGTTATTTTGCTATCTGTAAAGTTTTATTTGTGCTTATCTGCCCAGAACTTGGAAAGGAGTTAAATTCATGCCTGGAAGATACATCTGTAGGGATCTATGCTAGAGAAAATCCAGATCTTTGCTTAAGTAGATGTTAATGACAAGATCTATTGTGTGTCATTTGGGCATCCAAGGAGCCTGTGGGCATGTGCTAGTATGGCAAGGCTCGAAAGTTAGCAACAAATAATCTTAAGGAGAAGGCTAACCTGGGAAATAATCTTAAGCGTGTCATTTATATGTCTAATTGTCATATGATTGTTCTGATCATGGTTCTTGTGGTAGTTTTCTATTATGGTTATAAAAAAGAGTTGGTGGTTCTTAAAATGGAAGCCCCGGTGTCCGAAACATCAATTCTTGTGTGTTTATATTGGTTATAAAAAGGGGTGGTGGTTCTTAAACTGGAATCCCCAGTGTCTGAAACATCAATTCTTGTGTGTTAGTAAGGTCAAGTTGTTTGATCAAATTTTGAACACTTTCAGTATCCAGACCCCAATCCTAGCAACTGACAAAGAACCGAAAGCGAAATATCTGATAGATGGTGGTTGGTCCATAGGATGGTTTATTATTTGACGACTCTTATCGTAAAAGCCCCAACGAGCTAAGGTGTCAATATTGTTGATCTTTCAAATTTCATCAACGATGGTCAAAGGAGGTTACATTGTAAATGGAGGTCAAGTGACAACTCGAAGATGTGGTGGTGAAAGAGTGGAGTTTGCGAGATTCTAGAGTGGATGTGAGTGTTGATGAAGACCAGTTAGACAAAGATTATTTTTTCTATTGTAATAAGTGTTTTTAACGTTTTCCATGTAAGCATTAAGGGAGGGTGTTGGAAGTAATGCTTCCATGTGATGTGTAGTTTTCATTGTGAGTCCCTAGGCGTCACTCTAAAAGTTGTTAATTCCTATGTAATAAGTTGGAGTCATTATCTAGAAGTGTCAAAGTCAGAGTGTTATTTCCTATATATGTAATTGTTGTAATGGATAATCTCATGGTGTGAGATTTATGTTGTGCAAAATCTCTCTCTACTCAACTCTCTTTATTTTTTTAACAATTATGGTAATATGTGTGAGTCAATAAGTATGGACAATAAAATAAGATGGCACTCTTATATTAACAAAATCATACAATGCTTATAACATATGAATTCACATGGGGATATGGCAAGTCATGTTATTGGAGTTTATATAATGGTCGAAAGTAACTTTTAATAAATATATTTATTTCTATCTTATTCCTATTCAGTTTCTATTTAAAAACGTTTTAAAATTATGATAGGAAATAATAGATGAGTGAAAGAAAACCACTAATTTAAAAGTAGTTGGTAGATGGATTTGGCAATACCTAGTAAACTGATTACGGATTTCCAAGCGTAAGGAGGAAGGAAATGTGCGATCCACAGTGGTTAGATGAGGATGTTGTTAGGCAGTTTGTGTTGAGATATAAATTAAAATAAATAAACAAATGCATGAGACACACTAGGTTGCATAATTCGAGTTGTTTAGCGTTTGGTGAGTTAATTAAAGTCTTTGATTTTTGAGTTTGGCTAGATAATTGAAGTATTTGATAGATGGTTATAGTATTTTAGTGAGAATGTGATTTTTTACTTTTGAAATATTTTTTAATGATTTAAATCAAAATTTTAAATAGTTAGACTATATTCATTTGTATGTAATTTTTTTTTTTTTTTCCAAAGGAAAAATCGTAATCTTTCATTTATGTTTAAAAATTACATATAGTGGATGCCTATGGCATATGCATAACTGTTGGCCCATGTCCTGTACTAGATACATATCAATAGATAAGTTTTTGCGATCGCCATTTCCAGAAAAAATAGTAAATAACTATACAAAAATCACCTCACACGGTGTTTCAAATCTAGTTCAGTCTAATGAGACATATATATATATATATATATATATATATATATATATATATATATATATATATATATAGATATATATATATGTACATAGATATTTTCAAAAAAGACTGCTGAAAATAAATAGACATGTAGAAAAAAAATAAAAAAATAGGGCATGTCCACCCTATGATATGCTTGATCTGTATATGGGCGATGATAATATTGGTACTGTTCAGCACCGTCCTGCTCCTGGATCATCCACAGGCCTCGGGGTAATATCGTGGCCTCCTTGGAAAGCCTATCAGCGCTTTTGCTATATTCCATGTAAATGTGTTGACATGAAATTGAGTTAAAATTTTCTTTGAAGGTGGTAATGTCCATATGTTTCTAAGTGTATGAGCATGATAGAGATTTGTGTTGTTGAACCAATTTATAGTGAGCTTAGAGTCCCCGAAAATCTGTATGGTTGTGCATGCATGTGCTAAGGCAAAATGAAAAAGGTGTCTGAGGGTAATTAGTTCAGTGAAGTTGTTTGTCCCCTCCCCCAAACCGAGCTGGACTTTATATGAATGTTGTTCTGATATATGCAAGATGAAATCGCCTCCACAACTGTGAGATTGGGCAACGCCATCGAAAAATGACCAAGGGCGGGATTTGTCGATCGGTCCTAGGGAGAGAGTGCGCCGAGTGGGGGGATGGAAAACCTCAGGGATTTCATGGTATGCTGCCACTACCTTCGCAATGATAAGAGGCCATTGAGCCATAGCTCCATTGAAAATGATAGTATTTCGGGTAAGCCAAATGGTCCAACACAGGAGGAGGGGTAAGCATAATTTTTTAGTGCCATGGTGAGTAGCAAACTAGGAGTTCCAAGCTTGTTTGATAGAGGATCCATGTCGCCTTCCCTGAATGCATAGAGAGTGAACAATAAATTGCCACAGAAGATCAACAATAGGACAGTGAAGGAACAAATGCTCATTTGTTTCAGATTCATGTTTACACATTACACTCCAGTGAGGCCCATATATAGATCTGTGGGTGAGGTATCCTCCCGTGGGTGTTTTATTGCTAAGTACACTCCACATAAATAGATGAGCATGAGGAGGTGCTTTCAACTTCCAAAGATGGTGCCACCATTCCTGTACTTCCTCTGGTTTGCGATCCGATAGGAGAGAGAGGTAGCCGATTTTCGGGGTGTATTTGCCATGTTTTGTTGGGGTCCAAACAAGTTCGTCTAGTCCTTCTTTAATACGAACATGCGCTTCGGTCAGAGCATTTAAATATCCTCCCCAAGATTGTTGTCGTTGTACAGGGATGCCAATATTATGAGCTGATAACCATGTTTGCTCGAATAAAGAGTTGTGTTCCCTGTCTGCTATATGTGCTACCACCTTGATGTCTCTTTGATGTAGATGGTGTATCAGGTCAGGAGGGAGCTGATATCTGTTGCCTCCCCCGATCCATGGATCCATACCAATGCGCACCTGATTTCCATCATTTATTCTCCATGCCAGGCCTGCTCTGATAAAAGGCATAGTTTGCATAATCGCCTTCCAAACAATAGAAATGCCAGTGCGCGGCCAGACTGGCATTCGAACCCAATCCATTAGCTGTTGTGGCCAGACATATTTGTGGTATGTGACAGTGGTCTAGAGATTCTTTGCAGTGAGGAGAGTCGAACCCATCTTTGTTGCTAGTGCTTGTGCAAAGACAATTAGATCCTTTAAACCCAAACCACTCCATCTTTTTGGTAAAGAAATTTTTTTCCAACCAACCTAAGCAAAAAAATTTCCTTATTTTTGTCCATTCCAGAGGTATCTACAACATATCCTCTGGATAAGGGTAAGAATTCCTTGAGGGATCCAGGCAAACGACATCCAGTACATCGGTGTGGCCTCCAGAACAGATTTGATGAGGACAAGTCGTCCGGCTCTGGATAGGAACCTGTGGTTCCAATTTTCCAATCTCTTTTCTATTTTGATCACCAGCCAGATCCAGTCTGCAATCCTTTAGCTATGTGGTTTGATTCAAAACCCCAAATATTTTAGGCCATTTGCTAGAGGATGCAGTTGGTATGGGAAAAATTGAAGGGCGACTTTGTCTTCCTGAGGGGTGGTATGAGATAGAGTGATAGTGGACTTGGCTTGATTTGCTTCCATACCTGTGGCATGTGCAAAAAGTGATAAGATTTCATGGAATGTGGTGGAGTCCTAGATGCTACCATCAAGAAAGATAAGGACATCGTCAAAAAATAAGAGGTGAGTGAGATAGCAGAGATCGCTCATTTTCAGCCCTTTTAGCCTACCATCCCTTTTTGTTGTTGCAATGAGCTTGCTGAGGCCCTCCATCACAATCAAAAATAGAAGGGGAGAGAGAGGGAATCCTTGTCGGAGGCCCCGCTCCGCATGAAAGAAATGTGAGGCTGATCCATTTATGAGAACGCTGAAGGATGTCGAGGTGATACAACACATGATCCAATCCGTGAATGATGATGGGAAACCCAGGTGGATAAGTATCATTTTTATATAGAGCCAACTAACCCGGTCGAAGGCCTTTGCAAGATCAATCTTTAGGATAATGCCTTTCAAATTTTTAACTTTGATAGAGTGTAATGCTTCCTGAGCCGTGCCTATGGCCTCGTGGATCTGTCGATCCTGTAGGAAAGAAAATTTCTCAGGAGATATATGGTGTGAGAGAATGGGGCGGAGCCTATTTGTAATGATCTTGGCAATGATTTTATATAGAGAATTGCATAGAGAGAGATAGGGCGGAAATCATTGAAAGATGTTGGGGAGTCCGATTTAGGGATCAAGGCAATAAAAGTGGAGTTTATGGCCTCATACATTTTACCTGTGATCCTGCATTCTTCAACCACTTTGAGGAGATCTTGTCCTATAAGCTCATAAAAGGCCAGATAGAATTCAATAGACCATCCGTCCAGTCCAGGGCTTTTATCTTTTTTAAACCATTTCAGAGTCCCTTCGAGTTCTACAGAGGAGACTGGAGTAGTAATCTCTTCTGCAGTGTCCATATCGACGAAACTAGGAAAATGTCTCGCCAAACGAATAATTTCCGCAAGATTAGTAGCAGGTGGTGCTTTGTAGAGGTGTTGGAAGTGAGAGTTCCCCAAATGTGAAAGATGGCAGAAAGTATTTGCAATACCTCCATCATGCATGGGCATATTCCAAATGGTGTTGGAGACTTTTCGCCCCTTGGCATAATTCTGAAAGAACTTTGTATTCTCGTCTCTGGCTTGTAGCTAGGTCGCTCTGCTCTTGAGGCACCATGTTTCCTCCCTTTCCTTCAGGATTTTGGATCTCTGATTTTCCAATTCTATAAGATGGGACTTTGCATCTATAGATATGAAACCCCTATTCCGGTCATCCATCAGAGCAGCCAGTGATGACTCAACAGTGGTGAGGGTGTTGTCATCCTTCAAGGTTTTTTCCTTTGCCCATTGGATAGATAATCGCTTGAGTTGAGACAGGTTGTAGCAGAAACCTTCAGCCAGGGTGCGTCCCCTAGTGGGAGGGTTTTCCAGCCAAAAATCAGTGATTAATTTGGAATAGGACAGATCCTGTAGCCAGGTCGAATTGAATTTGTATGGCACCTTGGGATTTTTTGGAGGACCAGTGATTTCCAAGAAGATAGGGGAGTGATCTGAGATACCTCCAGAGCCAACCCATTGTCTGTAGAGAGATAATTTCTGTAACAACGAGATCTTGATCAAGAATCTATCCAATCTCCTGGCTAAAGCCGCCTCCCCCACTCTCCTATTTCTCCATGTGGGCATTGGTTTATTCATGGGGATATCAGTCATATGGGCGAGTTCCAACAGAGCTTCCATGGATTCAGAGAGCAGGTCTACCTGTGCAGAAGAGCCCCAGGACTCGCCATATCCTAAGGAGAAATTTAGATCTCCTCCAATGATGAGATTGTCCAGCGAGGTGATAGAGAGGTTTAAGAGACGATTCCAGAAGGCCTCTCACCCTTGGCAGGGCCCATATACATTGATGACCCGGAGGTCCATACCAAGATCAGTAGAGGAAAATTCTATCCCAATGAAACCCACGCCTCCCCAGGTAGACTTTAGGTTAATGGAATGAGGGTTATAACCCAGAGCCAAACCCCCAGATCTCCCGGATGCATCGAGGGAGAGGAAGGTCCAACCAGGTTTCAGAGATCCCAGGATTTAGGTAATGTGATCCGCCTTGCCAAGGGTTTCTTGTAGGAATATGATGTCAACAGGATCGGAATCGAAAAGTCTACAGAGGGCTAGCTTTTTGGGCGAGCTAGCCATGCCCCTACAGTTGAACGAGAGCCACTTCATGGAGGTAACTGGTCATGGGTGTTCAAAGCTCTAAGAACCCAGTCTAGGGATGATTGTCTGCCAGAGACCACCTCGGCCCCTGCCTGAAGGATGGCTTTCGAGAGGAAGGATTTGCGGCCGTGGGGGGGTTTGAGGGGTAGAAAAGGGGTGGAGAGGCCTAATCTAGAGTGGGAGGGGGAGGATTCAGATGAGAGAGAGCGGGGACGAAGATTGTATGAGTGGGCGGGGGTCAGATGGTGCAGAGGGTGGAGGGGGAGGAGTAGAGGGGGTTTCCAGAGGGAAGGATGGGGAGGTTGTAGAGAAAACAAGTTGGTGGGAGGTCAGGGGGCAAGGGATGGGAGGTAGGATGCCAGACTGATCCAAAAATGATGCATTGTGTAGATGGAGTGCAGAACTTGCAATAGTAGAAGAAAAAACAGGGTGGGAAAAGAGTGGAATACCCGAGGAGCGTGCAGCCTCTACTGCTGCCCTTGATCGAGTCATCGATGGAGATGGTGGACGAGGGTAGTTGACAGGAGCCTGCTAAGCTGTGGTATCCTTCCCAGTCGAAGGAACTGTTGCTAATGGAGTCTTCTCAAGGGAAGCTGCAGTAGTCTTGCCCATCCCCCCATCTGTGCCCACTGGCGGATCGGGAGACTTTCGAATCAGGGGGCATTCTTTGAATAGATGCCCTACTTTGTGGCACCAGCGGCACCTGAATGACATGCCCTTGTAGTCTAGGATTTGGATCCTATTTTCTCCTCCAAACCTTCCCGAGTATCCAAGTGCACCAAGATGCGAGCAAGAGTGTGGTTCTTTGACTGTATGAAGGACTTATCATAGTCCAGGTAGGTGCCCAAGGTATTCCCGATATGCACAAAAACCTCTTCAGACCAGTATTGAAGGGGTAAGCCAGGAAATCTTACCCAAAGGGGTCCTGCCCCAATCTGCTCTCTTTTCGGATCAAAGAGTGGACTCCATCATTTTAGCAGGATCGGGGCCATTTCTATGTGCCAATACCTGGAAAGCGCCATGTTTGTGTACTCTTCCAGGGCGAAATGGAGCGCGAACCATCCTCAGGGCAGGATCTACACCTCAGGTAACTCTTTAAATATTTTTCCCCATATCTCTTTTACCCAAAGTCCAAGTCGCTCCGCAGAATAGGTTCTCCTGCGAACCCTACCCACCAGGACTTTGCCTGTCGTGTCTGCTACTTCCCCCATGGTGAGTCCTTCCCCAAATTTGATAGTGAAGTCTTTCCCAGAGGCCTTTACGCACTTGATTTTCCTTTTCCCAGTTCTGGGCGCGGTTGGATGGTCCTGCAAAGGATCCAAAGGACTCAGATTCTCCTGCACCGTAGTCCTTACTTTGATGACCGGGGTTTCAAAGCACCCAGATGGAGGAGCCGAAGAGGTCACCGCCGCGGAGCCAATGGGGGAGCCGTGACCCTGGGACTGTGGTATTGGCTCCACAGGAATGTCGAGACCCAGGGGAGGGGAAGGGTTTGTCAAGAAGAGGTGGTCCACTGGAGGCGCAAGGTCGAAAGATGGGGATGAGGGCGAGTAGGCGGCCAGAAGGTTTAGGGTCCCGAGAGAGAGCGGGGGGCAATCAAGGCCCGGGGAATCGATGGATAGGGTTTCTATATGGAGGGTGGATGCAGACATCCCAGGGAGGGAGACAACCAGAGATGGGTTCGATAGCGACAGAGCAACAGAAGAGTGTTGAGAAATTAGGGCCGGTGTAGGGTTAGGGTGCCAGAAAATAGCTTGATCAGGGTAAGGGTCCGATGAGTAGTCGACCATTTCGAGGTCCATGTCTTCCATCCTGTAGCTGGGAATGAAGACCGTAACCATCGGATCGTGGAGGCAGGAGCGTAGGCGGAGGGCAGCTGGTAGCAGAAGGAGCCAACGATGGTCAGCGGGAGGTTACGAATGTCTGCAGTTAACCATAATCGTGACTAAGGTAAAATGCCCGGAGCTCCGCCATCTTTCGTGAAAAATTGAAAAAGATCTTTGTATGTATTTTTTTTAATAAATAAAAAATTTGTAATACTTTTATTATTACTTAAAAAATTTTATTATTTAAAATAATTTTATGTTTCATTCTTATTTATATTTTTTTAGATTTTAAATTATTAATATAATTTTTTTATTTATTATAAAAATTAATGTTTGATTTTAAAGTTATAATCCAAGATTAAAAATTAAAAAAATAGTCATTTCCGGGAATTCAAAATCTCATGTTATCATTGCTAAAATTATAACACGTCATATTTATTTTTAGAAATTACCTTGTTTTAATCCTATACATGCCATCATATATTAACTTAAGTTGCACTTTAACCTTTTACACGAGAGAAACTTATAGAATATTTATTGAGTATAATCACTGTATGTGGAGATATAAATAATTTTATTGTTAGTGAATTGAGTTTAATTTGAATGGTTTTGTTATAAGTGGTAGCATTTCTATTTCTCCCAGTGACATATTGAATTTTTTCCAAAGATTTTTGATATTTTATTTGATATGCTACCGTAAAATAATGGTAATTGGTTTTGACTTATTTCATATTAATATAGGATGGATTTTAATTTGTTAAGTTAAAACTAATTGTGTAGTAAATAATTTTTTAAATTAGACTAGTTTCATTATTCATGTTGTTAATTTTAATCTCACTTTTTTAATGTTATAAGCATTATATAGTCTAATGAAGATTAAGTAAACTATTTATAATCGTGAATTCTAATTGGAAAAGGTTTAGAGTGTCTAGCAGTTGTATCTTTTTATCTAGGGGCATTGAGGGAGAGGGCTTGACAGCTAGGAAACCCTAGCCGCCTTTGCCCTCTGATTCATGATGTTGCTTCTTTCCTCCTTGTTTGTGTTGTTGAGACTCACTCCTTTTTCATCCACTGGTGCACCTCTCTTTCGCGAGATTGTGTAGCCTATTTTGGGGGTTTGTGGTGGGTCCAGTGTCACTGGTTTTGGGCTTCTTATTCGTTGTCGTAGCCTCCTCCACTGCTGGTGCTCTCGTTGACCATTGTTGTGTGCTTGGGTGTTGGTGTTTTGTCATGGTCTCTATTCTTCGCTCGCCTTGGTTTTATGTCATCGCCTCTCTTTCATCTGCAAGTTTTGTTATGTTGTCATTTTCGTTCTTGGTGTGTTAATGTGGGTTTCCTCTGGTCGAGGTTTGCAAATGTTTTTGTCATGGCGATGCCCTTGGCTTGGTTGGTTGTGATATCTTGCTGTCGCCTCACTTTGATTGCAACCATGTGCTTCTGCTTACCTGTGAGTTATGGGTTGGCTTTGTGGACATTTTGTTGTCTATCTTTGGGTTTTGACCCAATTTTTTTGTAATATTTTCTGATTTTTTAGCATAAAGCTCTGAGAGGTTTCTCAACTCTTTTTTTTGGGTTTCTTGTTCGGACCTCTAGGTTAGTATGTCTTTTGTTGGGAGAATCAATTCTTTTTGAAGTACTACTTAGATTTGGGCAATTTTTGTTGGAATACACACTTTTTTTGTATATATACAAAATGTAATTTTAATTATCTTCATAAATAAAGTTACAGATTTTTTTATGGGGAAAAATATTATTTATCATAAAAAAAAATGATCACTTGTAACTAATGCTCATAAATATAAATCATAAAATAATAACTTATTGTATATTATTAATTCAAAAAATAAATACTTTTAATTCCATAAAATAAACACATTTAATAACCATAAGTTGAACTCATAATGAATGTTATTGTTATAACAAGATTGACCTATGTAAAGATTTTATGAGATTTTATTTGATATGTTACCTCAAAATAATGTTAATTGATTATGACTAATTCCATATTAATATATGTTGGATTCTAATTTGTTAGGTTAAAACTAAAACTTCTTTCCTCCTTTTTTGTGTTTCCCAGGGTCACTCCTTTGTCGTCCACTCGTGCAACTTTCTTTGGTGAGATTACCTGGCTCATTTTGGGGGTTTCTGATGGGTCCGCCATCACTTGTTATGGGCTTCTTATTCATTGTCGTAGCCTCATCCATTGTTGGTTCTCTTGTCAACCATTGTTGCGTGCTTGGGTGTTGGTGTTTCACCATGGTATTTGTGCTTCTCTTGCCTGGGTTTTATGTCGTCGCTCGCTTTCATCTGCAAGTTTTGTTATGTTGTCATTGTCGTTCATGGTGTGTTAATGTGGGTTGCCTCTGGTCGAGGTCTGTAGAAGTTTTTGTTGTGGCGATGCTCTTGGATTGGTTGGTTGTGGTATCATTTTGATTGCAACCTTGTGCTCTTGCTTGCATGTGAGTTATGGGTTGGATCTGTGGACATTTTTCTTTCTGTCTTTGGGTTTTGGCCCAATTTATTTTCTGATTTTTTTATCAGAAAGCTCTGATAGGTTTCTCAACTCTTTTTTTTGGGTTTCTTGATTAGACCTCTAGGGTTAGTATGTCTTCTGTTGGGAGAATCAATTCTCTTTGAAGATACTGCTTGGATCTGGGAAATTTTTGTTTGAATGTATCTATATATATATATATATATATATATATATATATATATATATATATATATATATATAAATTGTAATTTAATTTATCTCCATAGATAAATTTACGATTTTTTTTTTTCGTGGGAAAAAAAACTATTTATAATCGCAAAAAAAAGATCACTTGTAACTAATGCTCATATCATAAATTAATAACTTATTGTATACTATTAATTCAAAAAATAAATACATTAATTCCATAAAATAAACACTTTTAATAATCATAAGTTGAGTTCATAATGAATGTTATTGTTACAACAAGATTGACTTGTGTAAAGATTTTATGATATTTTATTTAATATGTTACCTCAAAATAATGTTAATTGATTATGACTGATTCCATATTAATATATGTTGGATTCTATTTTGTTAGGTTAAAGCTAATTGTGTATCATCTAATCTTCTAAATTAGATTAGTTCCATTATTCATGTTGTTAGTTCCAATCCCAACTTTTTAATACTATAAGTATCACCGAATGTAATGAATATTAAGTGAACTATTTAAAATCATAAAAAAGTTATCACGTGTAACTAATACTCATATACTATATATTATTAATTCCAAAAGTAAATAATTTTAATCATAACTAAAGGTAAGTACATTTCAAATTTGATTAATTTCATCCATACATCATGATCATCCTCATTCCTTGTCTCATTTCTATTGACCTTAAAGTGAAAAATGTCTCATCCTTTAGGCACCCCTTGTCAATTTCAACCCATCCAATACTTAATTAACCCTAATGTTCATCCTTCACCTAATCCTAACACTAGATACTCATCTCCTTTAATTAGTATAGACAAAACCAACAACCTACATTTCAAATCTCTACCTACTCAATTGTTTTACCATGGTGAATCGGTAACTTGTTGGACTAATCAAGGAGAGACCCAAGATTAAACCTAACGGCTACCACTATAACACCAACAGTATATTCATAGACTGTAAGCCAGATATACTAGGAATTTATGACTTAGCAAGTGCCGAGACTCAACACACTCAATCTTAATAATAAAATTGTATTTTGTTGTAAACAACATCCCCTTAAATGTACCTATAACAATTTATTGTCATGAATCAAGCAAAGATAGTGAAATACCACACACTCTTCTCATAATATTAATAAAAAACAAAGACATGATTATTTTCAAATGATGCATTCCTCTCCACCTCCCTTGATTGGTTAAACACATATATGCACCATCAAATACTTAACCTTCCCAAGGAAAATCTCCCCATATCTCTATCAAAACTCCAAACATAAGCAGTAATACATCATCTCAACGTCCTTTATCTCAAAATCAGTTATCCTATCTGCTTTGCATCCTGCACTGATATTCTCTGCAGCTACGAGAAGTAATCTACATACAAAATCATAACAAACAGATCTATCTCAATAAATATATAATACAATTAGGATTTTCTTCACTTTTAGTGAAGTTAATACTCTACAAATGCCCATCTATCCTAAGTAACATGCTCATAGCGCTTTCTTGAGACCATAAATGGCTTTTTGAAGCCTGCAAACATGTGACTCCTTCCCATTTACTTGAAATCCTTTGAGGCTACTGTATGTATACTTCTCATTCAATGATCCCATTAAGGAGATTTATCTTCACATCCATCTAATGTATCCTTCATCACATAAATGAAATTAAGGACATAATTGTTGTAATGGAAGTGTACTTGGTGACTGGAGCAAACACCTCCTCATAGTGCAGTCCCTGTTTTTGGCAGAACCATCTTACCACAAAATCTTAGCTTGAACTCCTCAATGTTTCCATTTGTGTATGCTTAATCTTGTAGAGCCACCTAAAACTCACTATTGACTTCCCTTCTAGTCTTGGTACTAAATTCCAAAAACCATTATCCATGATGAAGGTGTACCCATCCACCATGGTATCCTAGGATATTTGTTGGTTTGTTTCCTCTTGATAACTGGAAAACATGGAATGTCTGATGTTTCTCATCAATGTCATGTAGCTTGGAAAATTCTTCATAAGTATTATTTCTCTCAACATGCTCCTCAAAGCCTCAATATACTCATGAGCATCCCTCAATGTTTGAGTAAACAATCTATGTCTCTTGACAAAAGTGGAAGGGGCTACTATCTCCTCCTTTTAACTTGAAGTTTGGTGTACATGTCTTGAAGTCATTGGTGACACTAGCTCAACCTTCAAATCTTCTTGGTACTCGTACTTTACCACTAGAATAGGCTCATGCGACTTGTTGGATGCAAAGTATTCCTCAACCTTTACATCCTTGCTTGCTACTATCTTCCTTTGCTTTAGAATGTAGGCTTTATAGGCCTTTGAAGTTGCACTATATCCCATAAATAAACCATTCATATTGGATGGTTCCAACCTAGTCCTCTTCTCTACTAGAGAATGGATATAAATTATCTAGCCAAAGATATGAAATGACTCACCTCTGGCGTCACACCAATGAATTCATCCCCTAGTGTCTCGTTTTTCAAGACCCCGTCAGGCAATAGTTTTGGATGTAGGCTACTGCATTGCATGCCTTTGCCCAAAGAAATGTCAACATTTTTTGATAATGAACCATGGCCTTAGCAGGCCATATGATGGATCGATTCTTTCACTCTACAATCCCCTTCTACTATGGGTTCTACAAAATAGTCAACTCCTTCTTGACTCATTGACCCACAACCTTGCAAAAATATTCAAACTCCTTGGAGGCATACTTACACCCATTATTTAATCTCAAGTCTTCGATTTCTTCACTATCTAGTTCTTAGCTAATGCTTTGAACTTCTGAAACCTACAAAAGGTCTGGTCTTTGGTCTTTAGGAAGTAAATCCAAGTCTTGCAAGGGAAGCCATCAATGAAGGAAACATAATTCATGTTTCCTAAAATTGATCTACTAATATGGGTCCAATTTGTTTTTTTAAAGCACTAGTTCCAGAATCACCTTATGTATTTTCATAAAATATCCTAGTTTGATATTTATAGTAATGATTCAACATCAATTTAACATTATAATTTGACCCATAATGCACTATCGATATGATGGGTAAGGACTACATCATGGATTCATATCTTGAACATATCATAAATCATGCTCAAACATTGGTTCAATGTCCTTTAAATTCCGAATTAGCACATTTGGAATGCTAGTTATAGATCCCATTAGTAAAGAAGAAATTGGTGTAGACCTTAAGTCCTTTAATGAATGCCAATAAATTTATTAAAACACTATAAGAGCTTGGAAGAGACACTAGTTGCAATGTGGGCACCTAGGAACATTATTGTGGCTATGATGTCTATGCTATGGAGCTTCCTGAGATCCATATAAAGAAGAGATAAAAGAATACTATTGATGAATATTATTGAGTCTACTATTTTTATTGAGGATCTTGATTTTTCTCTTTCACCCTCAAACCCTACAAAATTGGATGTTAGAGCATAAATCTCTAATGCATAGATTTGATGATTGTAACAATTTTATCAACTTTTCCATAGCTTGCTTAAGAATCCCATTTAAACATAAGAGATGTTGCTCCAACCATTCAACATTGCAAAAATATCCTTAGGGATGTTGAGCTTGGGACAAGGCACATGAAAAAAGAGCTTTGGGGACATTCTCAAATGATTTGATAGGAAAGTATTATCATCCATATGTCAGTGTTTCTATAAGCTACATAGAAAGTGAAGAGTGTGATAGATAAATGTGCATAGAATCAAGGAAAAGGGAATGATCAATTTAGAGAATAGAGGAGAGAGGATTTGATGATGCAGAAATTTAAGTGAATATACTTACAATTCTCATTGTTGTAATCACAATTCTAGATTTTATTATCTTGATGAGGTCTATTTAGTGTAGGTTCATATCTAAATTTAAAAAGCATACATGTTTGAAATTTTCATTGAGCATAACACAATTTTTTTCCCTAAACAATAATATTAACAAATTTTAGTGTGAAACAAAGCAATGTTACTCATTACTTCTTCTATAAGCTTGACAAGAGCATTTCAAAATCTTGATGGATTGTTAAGAGCTTCACATTCAAGTATTATTTTGTGTTTTATTCTTGTCGAAATATTTCTTGCAATAACAATGATGTTATGGACTACATACTAAATGGCCTAAAGTCTAGCTAATCTACTCAAATAATAATCAAATAGTCAATATGAATGGTTCACCATAACTAATTTATATTGTTCATAAATAGATACATATAGTTACCAATGCAACACTAAACAATGAATTAACATGCTAAATACATTTAGGGAGATAGAATAAGTAAACAAGAAGATAGAGAGATGACTTATTCCTTCAAGTTCATTCAATGCAAATTGCTTACTCTTCAAAATTATTATTGAGCCATGCATTTGTTGATGATATTGCCAATAAGTTCACAATGTCATTATAATTTACACCCATGGGCCATGACTAGTTGTTTGGGGTTTTTTAAACACAAAGAAAGCAACTCTATGGTATATTGTGTGGGTTGAACATAATAAGTATGAAAAAACGAGATGCCAACTATTATATCAACAAGAACATACACTACTTGTAACATATGAATTCAAGTAAGATATGAGAAGTCATGTTATTCAAATTTTCTTGACAACCTTTTATTCATGACAATCAAAATGGTAGATACATTATAGTGATAAGATTATGTTGGTGTGAGCTAAAAAAAAATTATGGATTTAATGTTGTGAAATAGTACATTTTACTAACAAAAAAGATGTAAGCCAATAAAAATCAAAATTATTTTAATGTTTAAAGAAAAAATTAACTAATAACTATCCAATTCTTAATTTTAATCACAATTTGCATCCATTCTCATTTAACATAGAAAATACAATTACACTAAACATTTTACAATTAAGACATTAATAAATCCTTAATTTAAAATCTTATTATATTTATTATTTTTCATAAATAAGTAATAAATCCGTGAATTGAGTTTATTTAAAAAAATGACCATCATCCATGTTCAAATTAAATTTTCACAAAATAACATCCTTAAATTTTGTTAATCCTTATTTAAAAAAATAAAAAATAAAAAATATCTTACTCTTACCTAACAATTAAAACATAAATACTTATTACATTTAAAAAAAAAAATCAATGATTTTTTTTAAACTAATTTTATTTTACACTTCCAATAAATTTAAATATATCCAAAAATTTAAGAGATTCACTTTCCCTCACTACTACAATCCCTCTAAATTATCATTGACCTTTATGCCCACACGCGTTCTGGTTCAACTTTTATTACATAAGATTCATGTTACATCAATCCGTTTATCTTACAAGGGTTCCTTCCTTCCTGGATTCCTGATGATTAGAATACCTGTGTAATAAAAGAGATCATGTGTGTCCATAATTCCATGATGTAAAACATAAAAACAACGTATAAAGAGATCAATAGTATTATATAATGAAAAGACCATATGCAAGTAATCTAACATCATACTAGTGCTGCTATAGAAATTAAATGGTTGTCTAGATGATAAACACGGTTAATAATCTAAATATACTTAATGTGTCATATATAAGTATGACAAATTGGTAAAGGCGGAATAATAAGAAATTTGAAACTGAAAAAATGTTGAGAAATTTGAGGTTTTATTAAATTTTGTATAAAATTAAAAATATTTTCAAATTATTAAATCTACGCTATTAATTCGGAAAATTTTATTTTAAAATAAATTAACCAAGTCTATCTTTATAATTAAGACTAAGTATATCTTCATCATAATACACAGAGATATGAACACAACAACTTACCCACGAAAGGCATCCTGTGTTATCCATGATTTTTTTCGCTTATAGATGTATCGGAATTGACATGAGTTATAATGCTTAAAAACCATAAAAACATAAGCATCAAAAATGAAGACAAAAAGACATCATCACAGAATATCACGACACAGAGATTTGATTACAGAGTTCGCCCAATTTGGATTACATCTCTGGGTCCTGCTCAATAGTGGGGAGGCCTTCTTTCTATTAGTGGCATAAAAGAGATAAAAGTACAAGCAACAAGCAATTCCAATCCTTATACCTCCAAGCTGATAGATGGGCAAAGAATGGAGATCCCAACTTCAGAAACAGACAGTACCATTGAACTCCTGGCCAAAAATAATGCAAAAACGCCTATCCAAACTCCCAATTTGGATAATCGGGCCTTCTGCAGCCTTCTTGGAAACTCCCTGCTGCTTAAGGCGAGGTTTTGGCCGACTACCAGGGTCAGGGTCTATTGTGTGGAATAGAGTCTGATTATTCAGCCAGTCCTCTCCCCCTTTCTCTGACACACCAGTCATATATATAAGGTCATGGCGACATCCCTCAAAATCGAGGCAATTTCAACATAATACCCAAGGTTAGCAGGCGGGAGCAGGCCTAAAGGATTCACGGCAACCACCCTTCCACAATAATAAGCCACTGTCCAACAACCCATTTCAACGGTGCATGAATCTCGACAGTAGGTTCATCGACGGTTCCAGCTTATTGGCGGACAGTCCAATGCCCAAACACAACATCCTGCGATAACTATGGACCCGATAGGAAGATTCACCATATAACATAATTTCTTCGCGTTCGGCACTCTCGTCGCATTATCACAATCGTCGTGGAACCCTTGGTGCAATGGTTAGCACTCTGCAACACCTGTGGACTCGCTGAGTTTATTAATCACACTGTATAAAATTTCGAGTCTGGGCCCCTTATCACAGTATCATAATCAACACCCACCGCGAAATCGCAATCGACACTTTTCCCCTGAATCGTATCGCAAGCAGTAGCCCTTTTGTTCGATTGTGATATGCGATGTATATCACATCGCAACTAAGTCCTGCTTGGGTCAATTCGTAACTCCTCCTGCCTGCAATATGCGATATCGCAATCGTAGCCGAGAATGCCAGGGGCCGATTCTTCCTTAAGCGCTCCTCCTTTTTGCCGATATGCGATATGTGGGGTCCAGTGGCATCCTGCCACGTCGCACTCCCTTATTCGTTGAAACTATGCCATGTCATTTTCTCCTTGCTACCTGGACAAGTCAAACTAAAATTGTGACTTGCTCTAACTTTGTCATTTGGACTCGGATTTGAGTGTCATTCGCACCATTGGAATTAGGATGACGAGCACTTCAATCTGATGCTAAGCTTATCTAGATTCCGCCACTTTGAGTTTTGAGCCTTTTGTCATGCCGCTAGTACTTTTATAAAGATCCACCTGGATTAATCCTCCCCACTAAGAGATTTTGGAGCACCAAAAGACTTTTCAGTCAATTGGTAAGTGAGGAAATTTCTCCCTCATTTTTTCCTTCTCCATCCATTGAACTTTGCTTGGATGCATTCCTTTGAAGCCAACATGAATGTACTCTACCAAAAGCATTAACACATCCAACACACTGTTTGTGTCCTCGCCAAACCACACTTTCAACCACCTGTATGAGACTGGTACATCCTTTGCAATCATATACAAACCATACATGACTCAAACAACCCCTCACTTTCCAAGAGTTTATAACACACACTCTTTGGTCAAGGATTACATAATAAAAACCAATACCTCAACTATTCATAAGAAAAGGCCACAAACATCATCGTTGCGTTTTGAAGTGATGGAAAACACGTCGTCACATTTACATTTATTTGCAACGCATGATTTACAAGTTGCGGCCATAACAAGCTACTATACCAAAAAAACTATATTTTACTTAAAAAAGAAGAATGCCATGAATGTGGTGGATTCGTTTGTTGAACATGTTTACCCATTGGCCCCACCTCGTTGCAGTCACTACAACGATTCTTCGTCCTCCAAACTTTCTGGGTCAACTTAGAGTGCTTTCCTCTAGTGCTCCTTTGATAAGTGTTCATGGATCCCTCACTATCGCTGGAACGCAAGGATGTGATTTCATCATCTGTCATTGGTTGGGCACTAGTTGTTTTGGAGCATTCCCCAACTTCCTTCCTGACGTACCCAAGTCCTGCATGTCGAGGAAATTCCTCCACCTTGATGGGGTTTATAATGCCTTGGCCATTAATTCCAAGGCCCTACCCCTCATACCCCATTCTCTTTAATAGTTTGGAGCCGATACTTGTAGTATAATTTTTAAAAGCAATGAAGTCGTCATCAGGAAACATAAATGAAGTCATAAAGTGACTTTTTACGTCATGGGAGTCACGCTGCAGTTGTTCCACAACCTCGTCCTTAACTTGTAGCTGTTGTAGCAGCCGTTGTTCCTCCTCTTTCTCTTGCTGTAGGAGCCTTTTAAATGCAGTGAGCTTTGCTTGAAGACTCTGGTCACTGTGCTTCAATTCTTCTAGGGCCTCATCTGTGGTTCACAGCTGAAGCTGCAATCACTACCTCTCCTCATTCTCTTTTCGCAGGAGCTTTCTTAATTCAATGTTCTCCTCTTGAAGCCTCTGGTTAATTTCCCCATTCAAGGAAGGCGATGATTGAAAAGAACCGGAAGAGGTAGATGATATATCACTCTCCGATCCTTGAGTATCCTCCTCTTTGCGCCTCTCAGATGCTGCATACATAATATCCACCATTTGGGACATATGCAGGAAAGTCTCATGCATTCCCTTGTCGCACTCCATGGCTGCACACTTAATCATTCAGGCACAACTCTGTCATTCACGCACACTCTAATGAAAATTGTATTGTATCTCTCACCCATTAGCCTCAATACTCACCATGTCTCCTTTTTTTAAGATGCTCGTCCTCTGAAGCCTATATCTAGTTAGCGCACCCATGCAATTCGCATCACTTAAGCCCTACTATGATACCATCTTGATCCAAGATTTTTTTTTTGCTTATAGATGCATTAGAATTAACATGAGTTACAGTGCTTAAAACCATAGAAACATAAGCATGAAAAATGAAGACAAAGAGACATCATCATAGAATATCATGACACAAAGATTTGATTACAGAGTTCTTCCAATTTGGACTACATCTTCAGGCTCTGCTCAATAGTGGGGAGGCCTTATTTCTATTAGTGGCATAAAAGAGATAAAAGTAAAAGCAACAAGAAATTCCAACCCTTATACCACCAAGCTGATATATTGGCAGAGAATGGAGAGTCCAACTTCAGAAACATATAGTACCACTGAACTCCTGGCGAAGAATAGTGCAAAAATGCCTATCCAAATTCCCAATTTGGATAATCGGGCCTTCTGCAACCTTCTCGAAACCTCCCTACTTCTTAAGGTGAGGTTTTGGCCCATTTCCAGGGTCAGGGTCTACTGTGTGTAATAGAGTTTGAGTATTCAGCCAATCCTATCCTCCTTTCTCTAACACAATAGTCATATATATAATATCATGGCGGCGTCCCTCAAAATCGGGGAAATTTCAACATAATACCCAAGGTTAGCAAGCAGGAGCAAGCCTAGAGGGTTCACAACAACCATCCTTCCGCAATACTAAGCCATTGTCCAACAACCCATTTCAACGCCGCATGACTCTCGGCGGTGGGTTCATCGGCAGTTCCAGCTTATTGGCGGACAATCCAATGCCTAGACACAACATCCTGCAGACCCGACATGAATATTCACCATATAACATAATGTATTCACATCCGACACTCCCGTCGCATTATCAGAATTGGCATGGAACCCTTGGCACAGTGGTTAGCACTTTGCAACACCTATGGATCTGCCGGGTTTATGAATCACACTATATAACATTTCAAGTCCACGCCCCTTATCACAGTATCACAAATCGCACCTACTGCGAAATCAAATCGACACTTTTCCCCTGAATCGTATCGCAAGCACTAGCTGTTTCATGCAATTGCGATATGCGATGTATATCACATCGCAACTAAGTCATGTCGGGGCCGATTCGTAACTCCTCCGGCCTACAATATGTGATATCGCAATCGCGGCCGGGAAGGGGTTGATTCTTCCTTCAGCACTCTTGCTTTTTGTTGATATGCGATATGCGGGGTCTAGTGGCATCCTGCCACATGGCACTCCCTTATTCGCTGAAACTATGCCATGTCATCTTCTCCCTGCTACCTAGACAAGTCAAACTAAAACTTTGACTTGCTCTAACTTTGTCATCTGGACTCGGATTTGAGTGTCGTTCGCACCATTGGAATCAGGATGACGAGCACTTCAATCCAATGCTAAGCTTATCCAGATTCTGCCACTTTGAGTTTTGAGCCTTTTGTCATGCCATTGGTACTTTTCTGAAGATCCACCTGGATCACTGTGTTACTCAAATTTCTATCTATTATAGTGTTACAAGTCACCAATGTGTGAGAGCGTAGCAGAAGGACAACTACTGACATGTTAACTTGTTGTTGGCAATGCTTCCATCTACATAAGACTGTTACAGGAGGTGATCCCAAGGAAAATACTTTCAAGAATGAAGCTAAATTGGTTTCAAGAATGATGCTAAATGGGAGGAGATGAACAAATCAATGTGTTTGTGGGTTTGCTAAATTTCCACATAAATGGAAATATCCAAACTAGTTGGATATTTGGCCAGGTGCAAAGAGGGTTACTCACCAATTTCAAATTGTTTGCTAGCATTATCCCCTGTTCTCTTCATGGATGCGCAGGGTTTGAGCTTACATTTGATTCCAACGCGCGCTTCTTATCTTTCCAACAAAGATCAAAAGGCTTGAGACATGGGGTTAAGCATTCAACCGCCAATTTGATTGCAGATCAAAATCTTTAATGAAAGAAAAATGGGGATCATGAGTAAACATGTGGTTTTAGTGGCACAATCTTCTTCTATTTGACTTGTGCGGTTCCTCTTTGTGGAAACCAAGTAAGGCTCAATGTGACAGAAAGGGGAAGGTACAGATCTCGTGAACAGGTGGGAACAAGCGAACCAATAGATGGATTTAGAGTACAAGGTAGACGATTTGGACTTTTCAGTCATTTTGCAAGCGAAATGTGCGATGAGAAGGGATTAGATGAGGATGTGGTTAGGTGGCGTGTCTTGAGATATAAAATGAAAACAATAAACAAATGCATGAGCCCCGCTAGGTTCTTGAGATATAAAATGAAAAAATAAACAAATGCATGAGCCACACTAGGTTCTTGAGATATAAAATGAAAAAAATAAGCAAACGCATGAGCCACGCTAGGTTCTTGAGATATTGAAATGAAAAAAATAAGCAAAATGCATGAGCCACACTAGGTTCTTGAGATATAAAATGAAAAACTAAACAAACACATGAGCCACGCCAGGTTCTTGAGATATAAAATGAAAAAAATAAGCAAACTCATGAGCCACACTAGGTTCTTGAGATATAAAATGAAAAAAGTAAGCAAACACATGAGCCACGCTAGGTTCTTGAGATATAAAATGAAAAACATAAGCAAACGCGTGAGCCACGCTAGATTCTGGAGATATAAAATGAAAAAAATAAGCAAACGCGTGAGACACGCTAGATTCTGGAGATATAAAATGAAAAATAAGCAAACACATGAGCCACGCTAGGTTCTTGAGATATAAAATGGAAAAAATAAACAAACAAATGAGCCACCCTAGGTTGTTGAGATATAAAATGAAAAAAAAAACACAAATAGATGAGTCACGCTAGGTTCTTGACATATAAAATGAAAAAATAAACAAAAACATGAGCCACGCTAGGTTCTTGAGATATAAAATGAAAAAAATAAGCAAACACATGAGCCACGCTAGGTTCTTGAGATATAAGATGAAAAAAATAAGCAAACACATGAGCCACACTAGGTTCTTGAGATATAAAATGAAAAAAATAAGCAAACGCGTGAGCCATGCTAGGTTCTTGAGATATAAAATGAAAAAAAAAGAAGCAAATGCATAAGCCATGGTAGGTTCTTGAGATATAAAATGAAAAAATAAGCAAACGCATGAGCCACACTAGGTTCTGGAGATATAAAATGAAAAAAATAAGCAAACGCATGAGCCATGCTAGGTTATAGAGATATAAAATGAAATAAAAAGAAGCAAACACATGAACCACACTAGGTTATGGAGATAAAAAATGAAAAAATAGCATGAGCCACACTAGGTTCTTGAGATATAAAATGAAAAAAATAAGCAAAAACATGAGCCACACTAGGTTCTTGAGATATAAAATGAAAAAAATAAGCAAACACATGAGTCATGCTAGGTTCTTTAGATATAAAATGAAAAAAAATAAGTAAACGCATGAGCCACGCTAAGTTCTTGAGATATAAAATGAAAAAAATAAACAAATGCATAAGCCATGCTAGGTTCTTGAGATATAAAATGAAAAAAATAAGCAAACTCATAAGCCACGCTAAGTTTTTGAAATATAAAATGAAAAAATAAGCAAACCCATCAGCCACCCTAAATTCTTGAGATATAAAATGAAAAAAATAAACAAACTAGATTCTTGAAATATAAATGAAAAAAATAAACAAAAGCATGAACGCTAGATTCTTGAAATATAAAATGAAAAAATAAACAAACTCATGAGCCACGCTCGGTTGCATAATTACACTTGGAGTTGTCTATAATGCGACTTTTTGGAGATTCCGGTGATGGAATCCGGCGGAAGAAATTGAGGTTAAATCTTGATTTCTTGCAATTAAAATGGTTTTTTAACTGCATATTTGGATTCAGCACCCTCGAAAACCCCTGGGACGCTTTCATTGTGCAGAAACTAGCTATCAAACTTGCGATTCCAATAAATTCCTGCCGGATTTCGACCGAAAAAACCCGCCAGAAAAACTTTCAAAAAATCGTGTTATAAACACTGCATTACACTTCAAACAAAATAGGTTAGAGTAGGTAACTTAAATTGAATTGCTCTCGTCAATTGAGTAATCTATTTGAAAGCATCACGCCAATATGAGGTAACGATAAAAAGCAATATGAAAATTGTAAAAATGTTAAAATTTTAAATAATATTACAAATTTCAAAAGTTTTCTAAATAATATTGAAAAATGTAGGGTAATGAAAGTATATTGTATCACAGTTTGGCTTTTTGTGATGGTTTGCTTTGCCAGATCTATTATATCACAATAATTTTTTTTAAATGCAAATACATTATATTTAATAAATTACTTTAATTATTCATATAATATAAATTTAATTATTCATATAATATAAATTTGTTGTTAGAATTTACTTTAATTATTTATATAATATAAATTTGCTGTTAAAATTTATCTTTATTTTTTAATATTTATATATTTGCTCTATTTTTATAACACAAATTTCATCATTATTTTCCATCATACTTATTCAAAGTAAAAGAGGGAGATCCAATTAATGATTCTCTATTTCATTTATAGTGTATGTTTTAAAAAATTTAAAAATTTAGTATGAAGTTTTTTGATAAAATTAAATATTACAATTTAGTATTAAAATTGAGGTTTGTTAACATAGTTACCGTCGACGTTTGACTTGGGCTAGATAGGTATAGCATTTTAGTGAGTTTGGGATATTTCACTTCTTTGGTACGCAAAGTGTTCTAAATTTTTTAAAGCTAAACTCACATATTTTTATCGGTAACCAAATTTAGAAGAGCAAGAATTTTATATATATATATATATCAAATTATCTGTGAAAAAAAGATATTTTTATTTTAATTAAAATTTAATTAAGTTAAAATATTTTATTAAAATTTGTATTTTATTTATATTTTTATGTAATTTTATTGAGTCAAAATGTTTTTATCTGTATTGTGCTGGAAAGGTACACCAACTTAGATTTATGTTAATTTGAGATTTACATTGAGAAGGATCAAATCTTTGGGGTGTTTGGTAGACCTAAGCTGGTTTAATTTACCCCCTTAAATAAGCTATATTCCACATGAATACCATGGTTCAATAAGATGGGTAAATACAATGAAGTTATTTTTATTTTAACGCTATTTATTATTATTTTTATTTTATTTTGACCTCGTAAAAATGTTTTCAAGTAGAATTATTTTTATTTTAGCTTTTTAAGTTTTTTTTTTTTTTTTTGTTTAATTTTTGTTATGTTTTATTTACATAACAATGTTGAAGAGGCACAATATAGTTTACAATACTTTTATTATTATTATTTTTTGTTAGTTTGAATAATGGGGATTTGAACCTTGAATCTCATAGTTTACATTATACTTCATAACATGACAATCACTCATTAAACTTGCTCATAACCTACATTACTTTTATTATTACCTAAAAACAAAATTAATTAAATGATTTTGAAATATATGTTTACAAAACCTTTTAGATTTTTTTCGGTAAGCTTGGGAGGACTACATCTTCATTATGTCCAGTATATCACCCCAACCGAGGTGGAGAATTGAATGGTGACTTCACATCAAGGAGTGCCTTAACTAAGCCCTATCCAAGACCATGTGGACACAACTTTTTAGATTTTAAATTGTTATTTTTATTTTAATTTGTTATAAAAATTAATGTTTGACTAAATTTTAAACCCAAGGTTAAATTAACAAGATGGATTCAATTCATATAACATTAGTAAGAAATCCATAATCTCATGTTGTCATTGATAAAATTATAACTAGTACAACCATATTAAAAATATTAATGTGGTTGATATAGCCGAAGACTTCATAAATATAACAAAAAATACTATTGCAACACGAATGGGTCAACTTTAACTTGAGAAAAAAAATGAATTACACATCTTATTGTAAAATGGAAAAATTTTCTAAATAAAATTTGTTTATATATAAATGAATGTTATAAATAATAATGAGGAACTTATCATGGAGGAACTTATTAGAATTGGAATAATCTCAAATCCCTAGGAAATTGGAAAATGAATTACACATATTATTGTAAAATGGACCATTTTGTTAAATAAAATTTACTTATATATAAATGAATGTTATAAATAATAATGAGGAACCTATATCTATATCTATATATCCCTCCGTCTCTCCTTATTTGTCTCTTTATCTCAACCCCCAAAACACACATGCTCTCTCACTCCATATATATCAATCTCTCTATCCCTCCCTCCCTCTCTCCATCTCTCTCTTCTTCCCTCTCTTCACCTTCCATCTATATCTCTATCTCCCTTTGTCTCTCTATATCACCCCCAAAACATGTTTCTCTCCCCCCCCCCTCTCTCTCCCTCTCCCTCACTTCTATCTCTCTTCCCTCCTGCTGCCCTCTCTCCCTCTCTCTCCATCTTCCTTATCACTCCCTCTCTCTCTCTCCACCTTTTTCTCTCTGTCTTTATTATTACTTCCCTCTCTCTCCCCCTCCAACTCCATCTCTCTTTCCCTCCTTCTCTCCACTCTCTCACATCCTCTCTCTCCTTTTCTTTCCCACCTCTCTCTCTCTCTCTCTCTCTCTTCACCCTCCAACTTTGTTACTATATCCCTACCTCTCTCCTTCTCTACCCCTTTCTCTCCATCTTTCCTTCTTTGTCTCTTTATCTCACCCCAAAACATACACACTCTCTCTCCATCTCTCACTTGTCATTCCCTCTCTCTCTCCACTTCTCACTCTCCATGTCTTTCTTCTTCCCTACCTCTCTCCCCTCCAACTCTCTCCTCCTATCTCCCTCCCTCTCTCCTCCTCTCTCTCGTCCTTCCTATCCTATCCCCCTCCCTCTTCACCCATCATTCACTATATCTCTCTCTCTTTTCCCTCCAATCCTCTATCTCTCTCTCTAACTATGTTACTATATCCCTCCCTTTCTCCTTCTCTCTCCATATCTCCTTCTTTGTCTCTTTATATCACCCCTAAACATAGACACTCTCTCTTCAATTCTCTTTCTCTATGTATTTCTTCTTCCCTCCCTCTCTCCCCCTCCAAATCCATCTCTCTATCCCTCCCTCTCGCCTCCTCTCTCTCTCGTCCTTCCTCTCTATCCTACCTCCCTCTCTCTCTCTCTCTCTCTCTCTCTCTCTCTCTCTCATCTTTATGTCTCCCTCTCTTACCCTTCTCTACCTCTCTCACTCATCTCCCTCTCTCTCTCTTCATTTCTCCTCTCCCCTCTTGAAAGTTTATCTCCATCTCTCCCTCGTCACTTCCCCTATCTCTCCACCTCCATCACTCTATGTCTTTGTTATTCCCTCCCATATATATATCTAGAGTTAATATATATCATGATATATTAATATATATTATAATATAACAAATTTAATACTGTATTAATCCAAAGTTATTAAATTTAAGATTATAATATATTAATATGAATATTATATTTATTAATAATAATAATAATAATAACAATATTAGAGTTAGTAATGGTTTTTCTGCATGATATTAATAATACTTTGACCCTTGCTATTTGGTCATATGCTTCACCTAAATAAAAACCTATTTTTTGAGTGTTTGTAAATATAAAGAGGTTTATGGAGTAAATATAAAAAAATCTTTTATTTATTTACCATACCTGTGGTTTATTTATATTTTTATTTATGTACCATGGTATTTTGCCCATAGGCTTGGTATATAATTAGATGTTGATGTCTAATCTTATTTGATATATTTTTTTTATTTAGCATACTTCTTTATGCCTCTTTTATATTTATTTATTTACCATACCTCTTTTATAAATATGGTATTTGACCCATGGTATTTGGCCCATGGTATTAATAATAATTTGTCCCATGGTATTTGGCCCATAGGCTTCACTTAAATAAAACCTCTTTTTTGAGTTTTTGTAAATATAAAGAGGTTTTATTTATTTACCATACCACTAGTTTATTTATATTTTTATTTATTTACCATACCTATGAAGTAAGTATAAAAAATGTTTTATTTATTTACCATACCCCTCATTTATTTATATTTTTACGCCGTAAGGCGTTTCCCTTTGAAATGAATTGCCCTAGCACCGCCGTGTCCTATTGTTCACCGTGGATTTGTGGTGTTAGACGATGCGGTGTCCTATTGTTCACCGTGGATTTGTGGTGTTAGACGATTGAACGAAGTTTGATCGTTGATCCAAAACTGAAATAAGTTATGAATAACAGAAAAAACGGTTAATGAAGAAGCGTGTTCCGTCCATGGAGAAGCTTCTCAATTCCTGTGACTCAAATATTGTTCTCATTTTGAAATCTTGGCTTCTTGTGGAATTCACATTGGAGCGCCCATATTTTCCCAGATCCTTCTATGAAGAGCCCAATGGAAATGGCTGATACAAATAGACAACACATGATACTCGTTTTACTTGTCTTTGTCATTCTATTTCTCAGTACTGCTAGCGCGATTCAATCCCTCGCTGCAGGTTTTTCCCACTCGCTCATTTGTACCAGCGTAATTGCATATATTTTGTTGTTTGCAAACATCCTTTTTTTATTATTATTGTCAAGATTATAATAAATTTCAGTTATTCAGCACTTTTGATCTATTAAAAAACATTGTTATGGGATCTAAATCTAAAGAAAATTTTCTCCTCTATTTGCAGATAAGAATCATAAGTAAGTTGCAGGCGCCTGGATGAAAAAACTATCTACCCATCATCTTCCCATGTTGAGAACTACCCAACATTGAAACTAATCAAGCGACCTAACCGATCTACCCAATGTTGGACCTTTAGAGGACTTGACTGTAGAAGAGATACCTGAATGCGCGGATTCTTGGGCACCTTGCTATTGACTTGGTTTATGTGGTGCAGCTTTCTTGATTTTCTGCAACAGGTAAGAATGGCACTTTTTTGATTTTACACAATATTAGACCCACACTTTCTTGATTTCCATATTTGATTCCCTTCTTTAATGCTTTTATTTTTTCTCTGAATTGAATGTGTTTCTTTACAAATTATCGTCATCGGGGAAGATTAAGAATAGTCATCGCGGTCAATCTTGGCCTCTCGCTGCCGCTCTCTCCTGCACGTCAGAATAACCAGGTCATGACCACTTTCACCGCGGTCAATCTTGGCCTCTCGCTGTCGCTCTCTCCTGCACGTCAAAATAACCAGGTCATGAACACCGCGGTCAATCTTTTCCTCTCGCTACCGCTTTGTCCTACACCAACTGGTTATTTTTTTTTGTCAAACTAAAATTGTTAGCTTACATCTAACTTATACTATGGTGAATTTGTAAAGATAACTTGCAGGTATACAAGGTATTAAGGTAACAATAATCAAACTCGGTTGTGCTCCCTTCTATTTATAAGGATATATTTATTTTTGGATGGCCAACATGAAATATGTGAGACTAAAATCAACCAGTATCCTGGATTTGTTTCTTGAATTTTAAGATTATATAAACACCTTAATCTGAAATTTCCATGTTCCATTGTTAATTATATAGAAAAAAATTTATTTGTTTAAAGGCCTTTTTAAGTGTAGTTTTATTATGTTCAAAAATCCTTTTTGAGCCTAATATTTCATTATTGTGATTAAGTTTGTTTTTATATATAAATTTCCATGAGGAACATTGTTAAGTGATGAAGCCTATATGTAAGAAGATTTGAGTGCTTTGGAATACAGGTAAGTAGAACTTATGGTAATCTCTGTTTTTAAAAGTTAATTTATTGCTGTACTGGAAATGCAAAAAACAGAGTTCTATTCGTTAGAAAAATATGGATGGTTCTGTTAGTGTTTTTGGATGGTTCTGTTAGTGTTTTTGCTTTTCCAAATATGCAAACCACAGTATATGTCAATGGCCTTAATTTGTGGGAAACAGTCTACTGCTAAATATACTATGGATGACTTGTTGTACCTGTAGAGATACTCGAGTTGGTGCAGACAAGGAGGGAATTTTGTAAACATAATAACAACGTAGGTGAAAAATAAAAATAAAACCACATCGAGTGGGAAACCCTATGTGGACCCTGGAGGATCCTCACTGTAGGAAAACTTTAGGCAAGTCTGAGCACAGGTATTACTCCTGTGGCCATACCATAGCACCTTACAGAAGTTGGAGGGGAATCTAAACAAATGGGGAAAGACATTGCTCTGAAAAGAAAACATTAAAATGACCCTCTCTCACTATAGGAATGGAAATGAGAGACAGGAAATCTCCCTTCTTCTCTTGTGGAATTGAATTAAGAAATAAAAATTGTGTAAGAGTGGAACTATAGCTAACCAGAAATTCAAATTTAAGAGGCCAGATGTGAAATTGTTAACAGAGTTGTTTAAATTGTGGCGTGAATGCCGATTCTTTGCGAACCCTTGAGGGTTAGCCATGGATAGAGGCCTTCAGTAGAGAACCCATCACAGAATTAAAAGAGTATCTCACACAAAAAATAGAGACGAAGCCCTCATCTTAAAGCCCTCATTGTACAGTGTAATAGTTGTAGTTAGTGTGAATGCATGTATTATTCGAAACAGAGACCTTACTGCAAATTATAAGAGAAGTCATCCTTTAACTCAGAATTTTGAACCCAAAAAATTCCCACGACAGTATTACACGCGAATATATAATGGAAAACAAACTGGAATAGAACCAAATATTCGGATTCAGGTAAATTGACTATGTTGTAGCATTATTACACAAAAAAAAGAAATATCCATGTACACATGCTAGAACAGAAGAAACGAACCGATATCCATAACTTAAACATAAAGTCAAATAACTTAAACGCGTACAAATTCTGGAGAAGAGATAAATACACAAAAATTAAGTAGCTTCAAGCCGAGGTGAAACCGCCACCTACAAGGACCTACCCTTACATATGGGCGACCAAACCCAAGGTACTGTAACTAAAACTGCAACGTTTCGAGCTCATAAAATACTTACAGCAGAAAGCCTTCCCTTCCGGGCAGAGGATACCAAGGCGTGAAGCCTTCCGGATTTAAAACCCAAAAACCCTTCTATGGAAGAGTCTATAAAACAACTGGGTAGTTGGAAAGACGAAGCAAGACACAGCTCGAATGAGTGTAATTTCTCCTCCACAGTCTTAAAGTTTAGGTGGACGACCAAATAACACATACTCGGAAGAAACCCACGCGCCATATCTGGGAGAGAAACTGCCTTTCACCGCGTACAGACCTCCACGTTTCCACTGACGCACAACCTGCAACCAACAAATTTGCAGGTGGTGACACTGTCTTCATCTCATAGAAGAAAGGAAAATGAAATAAGGGTATAATAGTGCAAAAGGAAAAAGAGAATGACCAGATTATTTACAGATTTCACCTAGCAGGAGGGCGAGCAGACTAAGCCCCCATGGGAGTGAATCATTAGACCTTCCTGGAAAGATAATGGATAGAGGTTAGATTGGGTAGACTCGAGGGATATTCGTATAACAAGACATTATATTATTGTTCTTTTCTTCATAGTTAAAAAAAATAAAAGGTCACATGGCCCACTGTTTTTACTAAAGGTATTGTAAAGGAAGTAAAAGTTTGTTGGCAGATGCCACTAACAAATTATACTATTTATTAATCCTAGAAACACTAATGGAGAGTGGAACCCACAAAAGGATTGAAAACCAGAAAATGAGAAAAACCCTTAAGCTTCGTTTTGGAAGTGCGTCTCTGTTAATTGTTCACCAAAGCCCAAACGTAATTACAAGAAATATCTATAATAGACCTTCCAGAAAATCATTAATTTGAACCAATTTACAAGTTGGAATCCAGGGCCACATCAGGGCCGAGAACCCTCATTTTCGATACAGCGAACTCAGCAAATATAGGGAAAACTGAACAGATACAGTACAAATAAATAAACAAGTAATGGAAGATCCATGCAAAAAACTTAAATATGTATTATATTAAAGAAATCAAAACATAATCACACTATTATGGTTGTATCGAATAACTATAATACAACCGAGGAGTTAAACTTATAAACTGTAGCCAAAACCCCTTACACTTTTAAGTGAAAATAGTGGAATAAAATAGAGCAGTGTATCAGGGAGCTCAGAGGTCTTAGTGGGAACTAAGCCCTCAACGCTCATAAATGAAACCCTTAAGAAAACAAAGGAGCACTCCTATTTAACAAAGGAAAACTTTCAAACAAACGGCGATAGTATGCCATTTAATGAAGAGCAGATAGTTCGAAGTGGGCCGAGGCATATGACAGACAGGGCCGTAATCTTTTCCAACCAGAAGGATGCTTACCCGGCTGCTGTCGTAGCGTAGCTTTGGAGGAGTGCCTTCTCCTCTGTAGCAGGTGCAAACCCCAAATCGATGACTAGAATCCCAGTGAAGATTAAACAAGCCACATGAAACGATGAGGTGATTGTCACACTAGTAACGAGACCACTTGGAAGAATAAAGAAAAGAAAACAAATAAAAAATAAAATAAGAAACCAAATAAATTCAATTGCAAATGGCAGTGCTACCTGAAGCATTCTTGGCTGTAGGTGGACCATGAGCTCGAAGGCAGTAAGGTTGTCATTCACACTAGTATAGTTGTATCTAGTCACGCTAGAAGGCTAAGGAAGGGTCGTCTCAGAGCAGCCTCCATAGGGGAATTGCAAAAACAAATGAGGTCATACCAAACCATTCCAGAGAAGAGCTAATCTCAGGAGGTGTAAGCTACCGTTGATGAGGCTGGAATTCCGAGAGGAAGTGTCAGGGCCGGATGACTTGCTCAAGCCATGTACAGGGCGGGAGCTGTGGAATTAATGACAGCGGCAGTAGGCATGGGAGGCCATGTGAAGGCTACCGCGGTCTGCATGCAATACCTTGGGAGTGAGCCTTTAGCCGCGTGGAGTTCCAGCATAAAAGAAATCAATTAACCATCGCGAAAAATCCCGCCAGCTAACTAGCCAGGTCACCAAACATTAAATAGTTTATTAAGTGATGGGTACTGTCGAATCAGAAAATCATATGAGACAAACAACGTTGTACAATTGTACAGTTTCCGCTAATCAAATGCTTATTACAATCTATATATATATATATATATATATATATATATATATATATATATAATATAAATTATGTGACTGTGTAAATAGTAAAGTTAAAAAGGGTAGAGTAAAGTTAAAAAAATCAACAATATAATAAATTTAATATACAAAACTACTAAAAGTAAATAAAACATAAATTTAAAAATTATAACATTTAACTTATTAATTATTATAGTATCTAACTAATTACTTGTATTAAATAAATTTATATATTTTTTTGAGAAAATATCTATATTGTAGATTACTAAATACAAGATACCAATTTTTAAGAATAAATAAAATTTGTAAATATGATTGTGATTGTTGATAAAAATAAGCATTATGATATTTAATTAATTAATTAATCGTATCAAATGAATTTACCATATTTTTATCAACAGTACATCTAACTATGTTATGGATGACCAAATACAAGATGTCAATTTGTAACAAAAAAAAGATGTAAATGTAAATGTAATTGCAATTGCTATTACAATTATGTATGTGTTAAAATCATATTATTGAAAATAAAATTAATAACAATTTCTTATTATAATTGGATTTTAAATTCTAATATCATTAATAATAAAATCAAATTCTAACATATTTTAGAATTATATTTATCATATTAATAAAATGGAAACTCCTATTTCCAACTCTATAGAAAAGTTAATGCGCCCTGACATGTGCTCTCGATAGCCAGATATAACACGCGCGCGGTGATGACTAGAGAAAAAAAATAACGGCGTGTTATATCGGGCTATCGAGGGCGCATGTCAGGGCGCATTAACTTTTCTATAGAGTTGGAAATAGGAGGCTCCGAAAACTCCTATTTCCAACTCTATAGAAAAGTTAATTCACCCTGACATGCGCTCTCGATAGCCAGATATAACACACGTGGTGATGACTACAAAAAAAAAAAATAACGGCGTGTTATATCGGGCTATCGAGGGCGCATGTCAGGGCGCATTAACTTTTCTATAGAGTTGGAAATAGGAGTTTCCTTAATAAAATATTAGTGTCATAACTTTCACGTGGACTTTATCACAATAAATTAAGTATTATTATCTACTAAAATTATGTAGGTATGAAAGATAATTATTATTGTTATCATTATAATTTAATAATAATAATAAGAAATATCCAAATTAATTAACATTATAATAAAGATTTATCTTTCAAACCAGTGTTTTTGCAACAAAACAATTCCAAATCTTAAAGCTTCATTATTATAGTTCAATCCCAAATCCGACATTAGTTCATTATGCAATGAGTTGGGAATATCGTGAAAAGTTGTAACCAAGATTATGCTTCTGCACATCTCTACGTAGGATGATACTTATTCAATATATAAGCTTGATATTTATTCACTATATAAGCTTACATAAATATCATATTGGGAATTTTTCTTATCATGAAAATATACTCACAGTAATTCATATTAATTTTATAATATAAATTAATTTTATACATTTATCATGCTTTTAGGTTTTGTATTCAAGTTTTGAGAATCGCATTTGAGTTTATGAAATTAGAAAATTAGCAATTAATGTGATTCCAGAAATTAATTTTATACATTTATCATGCTTTTAGGTTGTGTATTCAAGTTTTGAGAATCGCATTTGAGTTTATGAAATTAGAAAATTAACAATTAATGTGATTCCAGAATAGTCGAATTTATGGAAGAGTAAATTGCGTCAAAAACATATTTAAATGAAAGTATGGGCTTAGTAGAAACAATATTTTAAATAGTTTTTATTCAATTTGGTTTACATCAAACTCATATTTCGTTTAATTATTTTTATCTAACAAAACAACAAAATTGGATAAATTAAACATTAACCTTAAAGAATTCTACTCCATATAAAATTTAATTAAAAAGTTAATGAGAGGTGTGAACTAATTTCAATTAGTACAAATAAACTTTACAAAGTGTGTTAATTTGGATATAAGCAGATCTATACGAAAGAATTATAAATGGTAAAAGCAATAATTATAAGGAATTATACTAGCATTTGCACCAGATGTTGCAAAGGAAACGTCGTAAGGCATAAATTGAAGAACACAAATACAACAAAAGAATACTTTGATAAAGAATAAAAATATATTAAACGCTCAAATCAATGCCCCATTAACTGGACCACTTAGTAGACATATCTATCAACATTAGGATTATACACAATGATCAAGAAATTTCCATATACAAACAACACATTCCACAACAACCTTTTGTCACATCCACATTTTAAAAAATTCCTTGGAATGTGATTGGAATCTCCCATATTGGAATTAGTATGGTGTAACATCCCATACCCAATTCGAATTACCTGTCAAGAAAGAAATCAGAGTCAGAAATGGAAATCAGCGCCGAGATTCATAAGCAGCAGAAGCTAATCATTAAACAGTCCAGGAGTGGGAAGGCGGGACAGTTATCAAAGTATTCTTTTGTTGTATCTGTGTTCTTCAATTTATGCCTTACGGAATTTCCTTTGCAACATCTGGTGCAAATGCTAGTTATTTATTTACCATACCTCTTTTTGACGTGTATCAATGTACCTCACAAATATGTCCAACTTAGCTCTTGGTTCTAGCTTTCTCTGTGCATCCTTGGAAACATGATAGTAAACTGAGGAACCAAATATTCTGAAGTGTGCCACATCTAATTTCTTACCAGAAAAAGCTTCCTCTAGTGTACTCATCCCGAGAATCTGATGAGGACTTATGTTCTGCACATATATCGGTGTGTTGCATGCTTTCCCCCACAAGTGCAACAGTAGGCCCTGATCATACAACATCGCTCGTGTAACTCCCACAATGATTTTTTTCTTCATTTTTGCAACCCCATTATGTTGTGGGTTATGGGGTGCTATCAAATCCCGTCGAATGCCTTCTAATGCACATAAGTTCTTGAATTCATTTGACACATATTCTCCACCATTGTCACTCATGAGAACCTTCACTTTCCTGCCTTTGTCTTTCTCAACAAGTGCTTTGAACTTACACAATTTTGAGAACATATGGTCTTTCTTCTGCATGAAGAATATCCAAAACTTGCGTGATAAATCATCTACAATCACATAATACCTGTGCTTGGTTGTGGGAGGCTACAGTCCACACACATTTGAGTGAACTCTTTCAAGGATCACTTGGAATCGACTGTCCTTATCATGAAAGGTGGCTTTGGTGTACTTCCCCAATGTACACCCTTTGCATGTATCACACTGCTTAGTTGCACCCTTGTGAAGTCCTGTAAAAAATATGTTGTATGATCTTCAAAGCTCATTGTTGTAGATGGCCCAATCTTCTATGCCATAAATCACCAATGTCTTGGTTCTATACCTTCTCTTCTTCCATGCGTAAGGAAACACAATCTTCTACATCCAATTTGTAGAAGTTCTTTAACCGAACCCTAATCTTCTTCACCTATCCCCTGGCTATGTGATGAAGGAACATCTTTCCTTTGCTAGAATCCACATCATAGCCATGGTCTACCAACATAGAAATTGAAAATAAATTCTTCTTCAAACCCGGACATACATGACATCTTTCAATGTGAGAGGAGAACCAGACTTGCTATAAAAAGTAATTGTATCGATGTCGATCATGATATACCTTCCATCATCTCCCATGTCGATGTGCATCTGGAGGTCCTTCTCCTCCAGGTTGCTGAAGAACTCTTGGTTGCCGATCATATGGAATGAGGCTCCACTATCTAGGTACCACACACTACCCATCACCGATGTCACCATGCATGCGATGAGGGTGAAATCCAACTCAAATTGTGAAGCAAGAGCTTCACCTGCCACTCCTCCTGAGGGATTCTTGTCAGCCTTCTTGTGTGGACACTTCGTGGCATAGTGTCCTAGCTCATGACAATGAAAAAATTTAATCTTCGACAAGTCCTTCTTCTTGTCTGCCTGACTAGAATCTGATTTGGAAGGATGACTTCCCTTTCAATTCCTTCACCTTTCCATCCAAGGAACAATTCTCCTCATCATCATGTATGGATGAGGATCCATCATTGGTGTTCCACCAAATCTCTTCTTACACCAAGTCATACCACAAACTCTCCTCTTTGGTAGCTTCTCTCTCCCATTTACCGAATTCAGGTAACTATGCTAGCTCTTAGGAAGGCCTAGAAGTGCTAGGATGACTAGATCATCTTCAACAACTGTAACACCAACACTTCCAAGCTCATCCTGACATTGGGTGAAATTGGTCAAGTACTTTGGTATTGTGTCGCCCTTCTCCATCTTGATTTTCCTGAGCTTGTCCTTCAGTGCCAACTTCCTGTGGTCACTGTTGTTCTGAAACAAGTCTATCAAGGCCTTCCACATTACATATGGAGTTTCCTTTCTGTGGAGGTTTGAGACAATATGATCTCAAACACTTTCCAGTAGAATCCCTCTCACCTTTGAAACACACTTCATCCACTCTTATAGATCCCATGAATAAGTTGGGGTTGATTTCAAGATGTCCTTATCAATGAACTCCTTCAATTTGTTTTCTTCCAAGACTGCTTCCATCCAGTCTCTCTGAGCAATGTAATTCGAGCTACCCTCAAGGGCATACTCGAGCCTCAGACCATAGAACACCATCTTGATCCTGCTGCTAGCTCTAGAGAAGAGATCTGCAAAACTTGTTCCTCCTGTAAGTACAAACTCGTATTCTTCTCCTCTATATTAATTTCGGCTCTAATACCACGTAGAAATTCCTTGTAGATTCAAACCGCTAATTGTAATATGCTAAAACGATAGACTTGAATATGCTTTATTAATTGTGGAAACCAATAAACGATTGAGAAATCACAAGCCATACAAGAGAAATAATTCAATCAACACATTACACAATGATTTCCTGGGGAAAGCCTCAGATAAAAACCCCGCTATATGTATATTTCATTATATAGAAAATATGAGAAGATTACAATGCTTTTCTCAAACCAAATAAATCTTTGCACTATCTCTATCTATCTCACTGCTTCTTAGACAAGCCTAGGCTAATACTTAGCCAATTTTTTGCCTACCCAAATCCCTATTTTCTTGCGTTTTTTCCTTGGGTAATTAGCCCCTATTAATTAGGGAAATCCCCATCCAATACTACACAATCCATCTAGGGCCTTCCTCTAACTCCATGCACCACCTGCACAATTTGGATGATTATATAACTGATAGTACACTTCCCCTGAACTCTAACGTCAACTGGATAACTCTCAGTTCTGACATGCATGAGTTATTTATGGTTGAATCACCATTTAAATTATTTATCATAGAGTAGACAAATCACTATTAGACCTATCACTATTTCCTCCAATAGTTGGAACTAGTTAAACTAACTTGAACTTAGATAAACTAAATTAATTAATTAAAACTCAAAAAAAACTCAACTAGGGCTCCTAAAAAGTAGGAGCCACTCTACATGACTCAATTTAGACCCTCAAATTGAATTAAATAAACCAACTAAGTCAAAGTAACTTAGTTAAATCATACAAGTTGTCATGTGATGTGGAATTACAATTTTCTTCTACTTTAATTCAAGGGAAAACTAAATGAGAATCTTTCTTGGTGCCATTTTCAATACTCTCTCATAGCAAGAAAGGGATTATCTGATACCCTGATCTTGCCTCTATGTAACTCGAATTTTCCTCTTGGCAGTGCCTTCGTCAAGATGTCTACATCATGTTCCTCTGTAGGAATACAATCTAGTATCATGATCCGCCTCTTCACACAATCTCCGGGATGGTGGTACCAGATGTCGATATGCTGGGATCTATCATTCAAAACTTGATTAACCGAGAGTTTGATGCAACTCTAGTTGTCACAGTAAATCATTGTAGGATCCATATGTTGCCCAAAAAACCCAACAATGATCTTCCTCATCCAGATAGCCTCACAAGTTGCTTGACAAGCAACCATGTACTATGCTTTTGTTGAGCTGAGTGGAACTGATCTCTGCTTCCCGTTGTACCAGGAAACTATTGTTTGACCCAATATTGAAGATTCTACTTGATGTGATCTTCCTGTCGGATGGACTCGCTACCCAATCTGCATCTCTGAAGCCTTGAAGCTTCACTCCCACTGTCCACCTGTACCAAAGACCAAACTGAGTGGTGCCTCTGAGGTATTTCAACACATGTTTGGTTGCCTTCCAATAGAGCTTGGTTGTCTTAACCATTGCTTGACTAAAATGGTTAACCAAACAACACATGTTCGGTCGTTTGTTCACCAAGTACATAAGTGAACCCATAAGCTTCCTGTAAATGGTAGCTTCTAACACTTTACTTGAAGTAGCATATTCCTTCCTCCAATCTTAACCATTGCTTTACTAAAATGGTTAACCACATAACACATGTTTGGTCGTGTGTTCACCAAGTACATAAGTGAACCCACAAGCTTCCTGTAAATGGTAGCTTCTGCCACTTTGCTTGAAGTAGCATATTCCTTCCTCCAATTCCTTGCTAGAGGAGTCTCCATGGGTTTGCTTCTCTCCATGTGAAACATCTTCAGTATCTCGTTGCATACTTTCCTTAAGAGACAAACAATTCCCCATCTCTTTGCCAAATTTTCTTTGCAAGATTTTATCAACTTCTCATCACCTATTAGAATTAAATCATCGACATATTATTTACTATAATCAACAATTTATCTTCAACCACAATATGGTAAAGGTTCACATATACTTCACTTTTGGTGAAGCGCAACCCGGTGAAATAGTTGTCGATCCTGGTGTTCCAAGCACGTGGTGCTTGTTTCAATCCTTACAACTCTTGCTTGAGTATGCACACATTCGACTCTTTGTCAAAGGTCTCAAATCATTTCAACTTCTCTATGTACACCTCTTCCTCAATCACTTCGTTGAGGAAAGATGTCCTTACATCCATCTAATATATCTTCCATCCCATCTACGCTGAAAGTGGTAGAATTGATCTGATTAAAGAGTGCCTTGTTATTGGAGAAAACAAGTATCCTCGTAATCAATTCCCTCCACCTGAGAGAACACTTTTCCACAGTTATGGCCTTGTGTTTCTCGACACTCCCATTTTTTGTTTGCTTCACCTTGTAGATCCACCTAGATCCTACAACTCACTTGTCCTCCAGTCTTGGGACTGTAACACCCTCTTCCCACATTTACCCAAGTTACTCGGTCCACTGGGGTAAACATGCGATGAGAGGCTAACTATGATCTCATTCAACCTCCTAGGTCACCTTAAGGAAGTAGAATCGACGCCACACAACTACACAGACCTTCAGCACTTGCTACAAGACACCCAAGAGCCATCCAAACCTTTGGTGGCTAGCCCCTTAGACAAACTGACCTTTTTGTGCATCAATACCTGAGTCACTCCCTTGATATGGGAAAGGGTGCGAGTAGAACCCTCCAGTCGCTCGCACAACATGGGCATGCGTGATT